>JAJOZX010000387.1:300000-950000 GCA_023014485.1 Bathynomus jamesi
TGCTCCCGATTAGGTTTCATTTGGTTAGGTTAGGTTATGTAAAATAAAGTTACGTTGCATTAGATAAGGTTAAGTTAATTAATATTTGATTATAGGCTAAATCATATTGTCCGATGGTTTTTGTTTGGGGAGATGTAAACCCTTCTATCGAAATTTTTTACATTATCAAAAATCTCATTTTCGAAGGATTTCGGGTGAGAAGGCGAAAAACAACCCGGATGTAAAGTACGGAAGTTAGTGAAAAGGGAACGGGTAGGAAGTAAAATGTACGCATCCGCGTACGCAAATGTACACGGGCTTCCTGGTAGGCCAGCGCAAATTTCCACACCCGCGGCGCTTCATGCACCATGCGTGATGGCTCCTTCAGGCCTTGTCAAAAATAAAAAAAACAAACGGAGTCCCGGACTTATGTACTTCTAACAAACCACCTCCATTCCAACCGACTCGCGATCACTTCTCGCGCATCACCCATATCGAGTCCACGCTTCCTCTCGCAATCATTCACCATGTCCATTGTTCATCCAACTTCTTCTCGACCTTTCTCTCCTCTTCCTACCTTTGCAAACGCTCTTATACACTCTTTTCACAACTTCGTCATCTTCCATTCTTTCAACATGCCCAAACCACCTTAACGCATTTTCCTCAATTTTTACTTCGTCTTCTGAACGCCTCATCTGTCCAAAATCGCACCATTTCTCACGCTATCAATCCGACGCGCGCGCCACACATACTTCCCAGGGCTCGGGTTATCCATCTTAACCGCTCTTACTCTTGACTCTCCCCTTTCATGCCATGTCAGTGTTTCAAACCCATACGAAAGTGTTGGTACTAACACACCTTCGTGTAAACATCTCGTAGCGTCTCTATCCACTCTCCGCTTTCTCAACCGCTTTCAGCACACCCACCACTTCCTCCCTTGATTCACTCTACTATTAACTTCATCCGCGCTCGTACCTCTTTTGCTCAATACTCATCACGAGCACATAATCTATCAGATTTCTTTCACCGTGTATATCATTTTTTCCATACATTTCCAAGTATACTTATATTTCCCTTATGTTCAGGAAAGGAATTTGTTACACACTACTCTCCATCATTGCAAAACTCTTTCAGCCTACACCCATTATCACTCATTCCTGGTACGCCATGCTTCCCCAACACCTCATCCTCCTGACCCGCACCAACTTTCCATTTATGTTTCCTATTACAAACATTTTATAACATTCAGGCACCCTTCCGATCACATTATCAAGCTCTCTCTCCAGAACCTTTCCTTTTCATCCTCACACTTATCATCACACGGCGCATATCCAACTACTATCGTCACTCTCATTCTCGCAAACTTAAATTTCACACACACACACACACACACACACACACACACACCACACAGTCCGGGAACTGACACACGAAAAGTTTGTCATCGCTTCATACCGTACATCATTTATCAACAGGATCACACCTTTTTCTCTCACCCTCTCGCTTACACCCGCCTTCACACACTTAACACCCCCTCATTCACACTCTTCACCTCTTTTCATCCTTGTTTCACACAGCCTCAGAATATCAAATCTTCCACCCTTAAGCACTTAAGCACCCGCACCACTTCGGCTCTCTTTCGCCTATCATTTAACCCCTTACATTCCACACACCCACACGTACCTACTCGCAATTACGTGGGCGGCCCGGCAGGCGCTCACGTCCAAGGATATTCTTGCCCTTTGTGGGAAGAAGGAAAGGATGGATCCCTGACTCAATCCTTCTCCTCCAGTATCGCGGGAAATGTGAATTTACTTTTGAGAAAAAGTTTCATGGTTTTGTGAATGTGTTTGGTGGAAAGATTCACCTTTTGAAAGGTCGTAACGCCCTTTCAAAATTTGATAATCATTGTTTGAAAGGGCAAAAATTACTTTTACCTTCTCATCGCTGGAAAATTTAATTTTTAAAACAAAAAAGTAGATGTCACGACTCGTATCACAAATAATTTCTCGGATAATTTTTTTGGAAAAAGCAAATTTTAAATCTGAAAATAAATAAATAAAAATATTTTTAAAAAAAGAAAATAAATTAATTAAAATTAGAAAGAAAATTTATTTAAAAATAAAATAATTATTTTGAGGAAATTCTGAAAAATTTGTTGAAGAAATTTTTATAATTAAATTTTTAATTTAGCAAATATATTTTTTAATATGTTGAAAATTAATAAATATATCTTTTAGTTCATTTTTAATTAAAAAAATATATATATTTCATGGGCTTTAATAAATAAATATATATGGCTGACAAAAATAAATAGACACCACGATAATTGTCCTCGAGAATAAATGGCAAAGTTCATCAATGGAGTGCCAGAACGTGCGTCACCTTTACATAATGCAAAGGAAGAATCAACACGATTCTAAATATATTACGAAGGAATACAAAGGACACCAATCAGCGACAGACCGGCTGGTCCTTATGAGGTTGTCCGTTTAAGAAGGTTGGTTAAAAGAAATAAGAAAAGTTAAAGACGAGCGAAAGTTTTAAACGAAAGCGAAGAAAGGAAAGAGGTTGAAAAGAAGGAAAGAAATTTAAAGATAAAGTGAAGAGGAAGAAATCCGAGTGAAAATTCTACGATCTACGATACTCTCGTACGCACCAACAAATGTTTGTAACTCGGGGTTTAAGGCAAGATAAGCATCTGGTATCTTTCTAAAGGATTCGAGCGAATTATTTTGAACTACGCTGGCTGACAAATTCAGAGCTGGGCACTTCCGCAAACCGCAAATTCCGCAATTGCGGAATTTGCGGTTTGCGGAAGCGTTTGCGGAAGTGCCCAGCTCTGCGTGACTATACGATTGAAGAAAAAATGTTTAGCTTCATTAGAATTAAAATGTTTACCCCGAATTTGAGACCCATTATCGCGAGTTCTATCCTCGTTTCTGAAGGTGAAATATTTTTCGGCGTCGACATTATCCAAATCTTTAATCATTTTAAACGCGTGGATTAAATCTCGTCGAAATCACCCTTTTTAAAATGAGAATAAAGTTAACGTTTCTAAATGAGCGGCGTATGACTCGTTTCTAAATCTGGGAATCATCTTAGTAGCCGTCGTGGCACTCTCTCCATTCTGTTTATGTCCTGTCGTAAATATGGGGACCAAACTGAACGCAGTATTCCAGGTAGGGGCGTACTAAGGAATTATATAATGTTAACATTGCTTTCTCCGACTTAATTCAAATGATCTACCAATAAATCCTAAGATTCTATTTACTTTTCTGACCTCTTCCATACATTCCTTACTCGGTTTAAGAGCGTCTAAATCTTTCTCTTCCGTAACAATCGTTAGTGTCTCGTCGAGCATAAAAAACTTTCTTTAATATTGCTTCTACCGATATGCAACGTTTAACATTTATCTCTATTAAAGTTCATTTGACAAACTTCCGCCCACCCGAGTAATTTATTAATATCTTCTTGAATCTGCAAACGTTCTGCAGCTCAATTTGTTCGTCCCCCTTCTTTGGTATCATCCGCAGATTTTGAAATTATACCTTTAATTCCTATGTCGATGTCACTGATATAAATAATAGAAAGAACTGGTCTCAGAACCGATCCTTGAGGCACGCCGCTAGTTAAACTTTTTCCAGTTAGACGCTTTGCCATTAATGACCACGCTTTGTTTACGTCCACTAATCGAGCTTTTAATCCATTTGAAAACATTACCATCAATTCCGTGAGAATGAAGCATAGCTACTGCGTGGCACTTTATCAAACGTCTTTCGAAGATCTAAATATATAATATCTACTGGTTTACTCTCGTCATATAAAAAAACTTATATTTACAATATCATTAAAGAAGTCGAACAAATTAGTAAGACAAGAACGATTACGTCGAAAGCCGCGTTGAGAATCTTTAATTAAGTTATTCATTTCTAAGCGATTAATTATTTTGTCCCGAACGATCGTCTCCATAAGCTTACCAACATCCGAAGTCAGATTAATGGAACGATAATTATATAATTCTCCGGAAGCGATTTGTCCCCTTTTTCTTAAATTTTGGCGTAATATTTGCGAGTTTCCACTCGAACGAAACTTCTCCAGACTGTAACGGCTTATTATTATTATTTTTATTATTATTATTATTATTATTATTATTATTAATAATAATATGTGAGAGGAGAGACTATTGCGCAGTTCATTTCTTAAAGTATCGTAGATAGAGTTTATCTGGACCTGGAGTTTTATTAGGATTAATCTTACCTACTGTATGGTCTGGTCAAGAGTACTTCAGTTTCACTAATGAAAAGATCTTGAAGCTTTAAATGATCATCACTGAGCAGGATTACGGGAACGGGAATGTTGTTCATATTTTCTTTAATAAACGCGTAAGGGAAGAATTTATTTTAAAATTCCGTCATTTGTAAGTCATCGCAAATTTGTTCTTTGATTCAATATAGCTTTTATATTTATTGACTTTTATAATATCAAATCAAAAACGATGGAAAAACAACCGAAAGTCTCTATTCTATTTTGTCAAGTCTCTCTCTCTCTCTCTCTCTCTCTCTCTCATTCATATATATATATATATATATATATATATATATATTATATATATATATATATATATTATATATATATAAATATATATATATATATATATATATATATATATATATATATATATATATATAAAGCTTATATGTGTACATGAAAGGAAAAGGGAATACAGAAATCCTCACTTGATCTCTAACTTGGAGACTTGCAGTGTGTAACTTTGGGTTCCCTTAATTAAGGGAAAAGGCTAAGAATTCCATCTTTCTTTGGAGACTTGAGAATCTCATAACCTTTCATGATAAAGTTACTAATGAGAAAAAGAAACCACCTATTATATAATATATATATATAATATATATATTATATATATATATATATATATATATATATATATATATTTACACACGCGAAAGGCACATAGCAGAAATGGCTATAAGTACCTCAAACAACTACGTAGAATGTGTAGCAGCAAAAATTGAAAAATTAAATATGGTACTAATTGTAATGTACAGACCCCCAAACACACCAACCTCAAAATTTTCAGATTCCATTACAGAGGTAAGAAACTTAGTAAAAGATCTACACTCTCCAACCCCAAATATTTTTCTCTGTGGTGATTTTAATTTCCCATTCATGAAATATAAAAGGATAGAAAAAAATATATGTATACACCAGGACAAGGGGGGCACACGAGAAGACCAGGAGCAGGTAAAAATGCTACTAGCTTTGGCTGATGAATTTATGTTAACGCAAGAAATAACAGAAAACACAAGAAAAACAACTGCCTAGATTTGGTATTCACAAACAACAGTAATCTAATTGATAATGTAGAAATCTCCCCAACTATGATATCAGACCACAATATCATTGAAATAACAACTAATATAAAGGCAACAGGAAAGGAAAGAACACGCACAACAGAAAGAAGCAAATTCGAAATTTTAAATTTTCACTCCAAAGCTATAAACTGGGAAGATGTGACATCCAGCATGGAAGTAATAGATTGGAAAACCATTTTCGAGGCCAAGACAACGGAAGAGATGCTAATGACGTTAGAGGAGAAGACGCTAGAAATTGTGGAAAAACATGTCCCAAAGATACAACAAAGAGGAAAGAGAAGCAGGTTCGAAAGACAAAAGAGGGCATTGTTCCGAAAGAGAAAAAGAGTGACTGCAAAATTAAGTAATTGTAAAGATAACAACATCAGAAAAATATTAAATGATAAACTACAAAGTATCGATGTCGTCATACAGGAACAAATCGAGAAGCATACAGAAAAAGAAGAAGATGACGCTATAGAAGCGATAAAGGCTAACTCAAAGTACTTCTATAATTTCGCAAAAGAAAATCGAAAACCAAGCGACTATCGGACCTTTAAAAAATGAGAACAGTGCTTTATCTGATGATCTAACAGAAGTATCTGAAGTATTAAAAGCTCAGTATGAATCATCTTTCAGTATCCCAAAAACTGACAAATTGATATGCGATAGAAACGCGTTCTTTGAAGAAGAACCACAAGTGGAAAGTATAACGGATTTCGACTTTACGACGGATGATATTACACGAGCCATAGGGAAACTAAAAACACACTCAGGGGCAGGACCGGATAAATGGAATGCCACACTGATCAAAAACTCAAGAATGCAATCGCTGAGCCCCTATACTGGATATGGAGACGATCATTAGACACGGGAGAAATACCGAGCATCCTGAAGAGCGCCAACATAGTCCCAATATATAAAGGAGGAGATCGATCCGAGGCCAAAAACTATAGGCCAGTGTCGCTTACATCTCATCTCACTAAAATATTTGAAAGAATAGTTCGACAGAAAATCTATGAATTTTTGGAAACTCAGAAAAAATTCAATGATAACCAACACGGGTTTAGATCAGGCAGATCATGCCTATCACAACTAATGGAACACTACAACAACATTATTGATTCACTTGAAAGTAATGAAAACTATGATGTACTATACACAGACTTTGCTAAAGCGTTCGACAAGTGTGACCACGGAATCATAATACATAAACTGAAATATATGGGAATAACAGGAAAAGTAGGGAAATGGATATATAATTTCCTTCGTGAGTGGAGGCAAGTCGTTACAGTACAAGGAGTATCTTAATCAGAGGTCCTCAGCTCAGTACCACAAGGAACAGTATTAGCTCCACTACTCTTCATAATCATGCTAACTGACATAGATGAGGACGTTACCAGAGACAGCACAGTAACATCCTTTGCGGATGACACAAAGATCAGTAGAAAAATAAGAAACCCAAAAGACACAGGATCTCTACAAACCGACAAACAAAATCTACAAGTGGACGGCAGACAATATGAAGTTTAACACCAAGAAATTTCAGCTATTACGGTACGACAAAAGAGAAGACCTAAAGTCCATGGAATATTATACTGTACCCCAAATGGACAGGAAATTCAGAGAAATTCCAGAGCAAAAGATTTAGGGGTTGTAATGACAGATGATGCGAAATTTGAAACACAAAATAAGATAGCAGTAAACAGAGCAAAGAGAATAACGGGTCAGATATTGAGAACCTTTAAACGAAGGGGTAGGAATGTAATGATTCCTCTACTGAAAACCCTGATAATACCCAAATTGGAATACTGCTCGGTCCTAACATCCCCATATAAAAAAGAAGACATTAGACAGCTGGAGGGGGTCCAAAGAAGCTTCACAGCCAAGATCAATGGGTGCAAAGAACTAAATTACTGGGAAAGGTTACGAGAACTAGACCTATATTCACTGGAAAGGAGAAGAGAGAGATACACCATTATTTACACTTGGAAAATAATGGAGAAACTAGTCCCTAATCTTACTCTGAATCCCATAACTCCCCAAACAACGGTGGAAAGTAGAAGCGGTAGACTGTGTCGTATTCCCAAATTGAAGGCGAGACAGGGAACATCCTTAACCCTGAAAGAAAATAGTTTTGTAGTGAGAGGACCAAAACTGTTTAATCAGTTGCCCAAAGACCTAAGAAACACGAAGGGAGTTGCAGTGGAAATCTTCAAAAGAAGACTAGACGCCTGGCTCAGAACAATCCCCGATGAGCCGGGCGTACCTGGCTATGTGAGGTGGAGAGCGCAAGAATCCAACTCACTACTTCACCAGGCCAACTCGAGAGGAGGGGCGACAAGCTTGACCTTCGCGAAATGAGAAGTCATCGCGCGGAACCTTTGTAAGGTTGTAAGGTATATATATATATATATATATATCATTCGAACATTGCTCCAAAACATTTTAAGGTATAACTTGAGTGGAAATGAGAAGAAAAGTTAAACCTTTTTCACATTGAGAATCAGTCCACCCATACGCCCATTTCACGGTACGAGCAGCTCGTAGCAGCACTGCCAAACAAACAGTGGGTCAATGTATTCACGAGGTCTCCGTACGTAGTTTATCACCACTGAAAGCAACCGTGGTCCGTTTTATCTCAGTTCAAAGAATACTGAAATTCGTGTTCGTTTTCGCGCAAGTTTTATTCTTTTGTATTTGCAGATACCCTCACTTATTATCAGTCCAGGTGCATGATTCTTCAGGAGCAAGATTCACCGTAAGTTTGTGTTTCTTCCCCAAAGTAGAACAAATTTACCTGTATCAATCACAATACTCCTCGTACCACCTCAGGCTTGCTCTACACAAACTGCAGCAAAAACTAAAAGTGTATATATATATATATATATATATATATATATATATATATATATATATATATATATATATATATATATATATATATATATACCTTGGTTTTGCTTCCGCCTGAATTGTTCACTTTGACGAAAGTCGAGCTTCTTGCTCCACTTTAGACCTACAACTTAACGTGGAATCCGAACCACGACCCACCAGGGATGGTCAGAAATTACAAAGTCCTTGCCCGGATTCGATCTAATAAATGTACGAAAACTTTTGCATTTTAACTTTTTTTTAATTTTTCTGAAATTCTTTTGATGTTTTACATTTTATGTTTTAGTTAAACTGATATTTTTCTTTGTTACATTTTTCCAAACGAACCGGTAAATTTTTCATGACTGTCGTATGCATGGTGTAAAAGATAAGGACGAATAGAATTGAAATGTTTCTATGTACGAATAGTTAGGAGCGCCATTATATATATATATATATATATATATATATATATATATATATATATATATAGTAGGCCTAGTATTAACCGGTTTGATGTGGCTAATGGAGTAGGCCTACTATAATAATTACTAAATGAAATGATACGAAATATTCGAGGTCACCAGCTTGAATTACACCCAAGCAAACAATATTAATAAGGTTAGAAAAATTACGTTGTGGTTTTGTGTTTAATTAAGAAAATAAATCAGTTATTTGTTCAGAGCGATTAACAATGCAATGACGGTAGTTATAGTGATTAACAATTATATAACGGCATTTATATTATGCTAAAAGTGACTGACTTAGCAAATAAGGAAATAGTCATACAGCTTAATTGTTAAGTAAGGTTATATAGGCTAATGAGTTGTGCACAAATGTAAACGTAGCATGAAATATGAAGCCTATTGATAACAGAAATTATGCACGTGCGTTTGGTGCACTGAATGGATTACGTAATACACTGATTTAGGTAGGCTAGAGAGTTACGCATAAATGGAACATAGAATAGATGATGCAGCCTATTAATAATGTAAATAATGCACGTACGTTTGGTACACTGAATGGATTACGTAATACACTGACTTTGGTAGGCTAAAGAGTTATGCATAAATGGAACATAGAATAGATGCTACAGCCTAATAATGATAGAAAGAATGCGCGTACGTTTAGTACACTGTAAGTGGATTAGGCCGTCAATAATGAAATGCTTAAAAGGATCACATAAACAAACGGATGCAAATAAAATGAATTACATGAAAGAACACAATAACAGGGTGATACACAATTACGGTATTGGAATGACACTTGGATAGGTATAGCCTAATCACGCCGCTGCGGATACACTCTGTAGGCTTAGCGAGCATTACTTAAGAACGAGGCTCAGAGAGCTTACCGACAATGTTGAAATACCTCTGGAGATGGAAGAGATACTTGAAGGTTCACCTTGTAGACTGTAGGCCCGAAAGGCTGAATACTTCGGGAGATGGAAAAGATACTTGAAGGTTGACCGTGTAGAGTGTAGGCCCAAGGTGAAGTTGACCGTCCTGCGTTTCGCACGTCGAGGATGACCTTGAAGTCGATAGCGGGGCCTATGGTGAACTTGTTGAACGGGCGCCGATCGAATTGAGGTGAAGGATGAGTTAAGCCAGGGTCAGAAGAATGTCGCCTCAAGTGTTGATACGCTTCCTGTAGTGTTGAGATGTTGCTTGATGGACTGAAGCCGGCTGAAGTCGAACGGCGCTGGGTTTCGAAAGATTGCTTCTGCAGGCGGTCTGTAAAAGGCCTTACTTGATGATAGATCGGAGCCTTTGAAGGAAACAGCAGACCGCTCCCCGGCGAAGGCCGGAGAGCGGGTGGCTTGACGAGTGTTGCTGCTGACGAAGGCTGAGAGTGAGACGTCATGACCAAGACGAGAAGTGAAGAATGCGGAGAGAAAAGTGTATCAGTGGACTTAGCCTTTTATAACCTCTTAGGCGCTAAGTTTCGTGGCCTTTTTGAGACGCCTACAAGCGTCCTGTTGTTTCTCTGTCCTTGACAAAATCACGTGTGTTCTTCGATTCTTGATGATTCCAAGATGTTTGAGAATGTCGGTGGAAAGAATTCCTTTGGCTGTTCTTTGTCTGTCTCTGTCTGTTTCTTTGTCTATTCACTATATATATATATATATATATATATATATATATATATATATATATATATATTAGTGGTGGACCGGATGTCAGTTTTTCAACATCTGCGGATGCGGATTTTTAATTTCAATATCCGCGGATGCGGATATTTAGTTAATCTATCAATATAATATAGAATTATGAATATATGACATAATTTTGAAATTTCGTGATATTACTATTATGGGAGGCAATGCATAAGAATTAAAATTAATATTAATGTTTTCATTATGATAAAAATAATAACTTTCTCAAGAGTTTCAGCTACAGAAAATTGAATGAAGCAAGTTTCATTCAATTTTCTGTGTTACCAGCTATTTATATTTTCAGGTTTATATATTTGTTTGTTTATTAATAATTAATACTTTACATGAAATGTGCATGACTAGGCCTTATAAGCTACTTTATAAGCTAAGTTAATTGTAAATTAAATAATTTATTAGAGGTAATATCCGCATAACATCCGCAGTCAGAAGTGCGGATGCGGATGTTAAAAATGATGCGGATGCGGATATCCTGTCCACCACTAATATATATATATATATATATATATATATATATTACAGTAATTCCGAGAACTTATAAGAAATATTTATTTTTTATTCTTTATGTGATTAGTTGCAAGAATAATGGTTCCATAACATTTGTTTCTTTCATCAATGCAATTGTATGAAATAAATATGTAATTAGGCGACTAAAGATTTGAACAGTTAGAAGAATTTTAAAGTTATTAAGAGAAAGACTGGAATGAGGTTTGAGGGTGGTGATGTGTTTCTGTGTAGGCCTACGTCACTGCACGTTGCAAATCAACAAAACCAGTGTAGAAACAATAAAAAATTTAATATTTACTGTAATTGTTAAAATAAACTAGAAATAGACCGCAATAAAATGACGCCTTACGTGAAAGGTTTTCTTTGATAAACGCAAATACATCTAAAGCAGTTACGTTTGTCTGTGGGATGTAATAATAATAATGCGTGAGTGAGTGAGTAGGGTGTACCATTTTTGGGTCATTTTCAAAAAGTCAAGGTCCAGGAGTCTAATGTTGTGCCAAATGATGTCCTAAACACGAATTTTACAGGCATTTTCTAATCCGACAAATTTGAATCCCCCCACCCCCTGAAATTTTGCGCATCCCTTTTCCTAAAAACCCCATATATCTCAAACACTATCAACTTTATCGAAAAATGTTATAGAATAAAAATGATTTAGAATCAAAAGTTCTATTAGAAAAGTTCAAAATAGAAATTTACTTAATTTGAAAATTTTCATTTATTTTTAAAAATTTAAATTAAAAAAAATTTTTGCTTGCAGTGCCTTCTTCTTAAATAAGGTGTTACCGCCACCTTTGAAGCATCACCCCAATGCAGCTTCGCGGCGATGGGCTTTGTATTTGCTAGTTATAATGCAAATTATAATTAGTTTTTATTATAACTAGCCTATACAAAGTGAGGACAACCTCAAAACTATATATATATAAAATAAAGCTAAAAATTAACACTATCTTTAGTTGTGAGGTCCATCGTTTTTTTTTTCCTTTATTCAACACTTTCCCCCAAAAAATAAAAAGAAACAAGTTTCCTAATTAGAAATCATTGATATAAGAGCTTTTTAAACATAAAAATAAGAAAAGACAATTTATGGTATATTTAATAACAAAAAAAAATCAGCCTCTTCTAAATTAAAACAATCTCTGCAAATAAAAATACCTAATCTATCTGTTAATGAACTATTCTTTACTGAGTTTCATTCTTTTAAGAGTCTCTTTACTAGGATCAGGAATTAGTCTTCTATTCTCTTCCACAATTTGCAAAAGACCTTGAAATTCTTCTTCATTTTGACATTTGTCATGAAAGTCTTGAACCAGCTTGATTCCTCTTTCAGTGGTATCATTGACTACTCTAATAGATGAAAGAATGTTTTTTAGTTTGTTGTAGTCATCGACCTCTTCCCATGTTGATGCTGGTTTCTTTATCCATGAGTCTGGTTTTGACCCACAGCATTGAAATAAATGCCATGAAATTGGACCTACTAGCTGATGAAGCTTTGTGTCTTCCTTTAAAATGGGGAAAACAGGTTGCCCACATACATAATTTTCTGGAACTGGATATTTGTTTAAGGATTTTGCGATCTTATCTTTTTCATCATTACTTAGCGATCCAAAGAAACTCAAAGGGACCACTTCCTCCGTCAAATACCAGTAATGATTGGCAAAAGATTTCAAAGCAGCATTTGCAACTTCCCTATCTTCCTTCTTGTAATTCACCAAATCATGATAAAACTTCAGATCATTAGCTGGACTATCTAGTGAATTAGAACATAAAAGCCAGTATTTTCCATAAATTAATGCATTAAATAGACACATTCTCTTTAATTTCTTAATCAATGATTCATCATATGATGCTTGGTGGGCAAAAGCATACATTTTATTTGTATATAAAATCATTGCCATCCACCTGGCACGGTGCATTGCACCAGGTTTCCGCCAATGACTGTTTTCTCTGGAAACCTCTCCTAAAAGCATTAAAGTTGTTTCAGCAACTTCCTTATAGTCATCACGTGGAAAACAGTCAGATTTTCTTAAACATTGGGTCATAAATTCTACACATTCTTCCTTTAGGCTCTTTGATACCTTGATTTAACATCAAGAACATTGTATGTAGATTTCGTATTAATTTTCTTCCATTTAGACTCGCGAAATTCTTTGAATAACTCAAACTCAGGAGATTTACTTGGCCCAAAAATGGTTTCATACACAGCACACAAAACTCTTTCAGCCACATGATGGCGGCATGCTAACCAAATCAATTTATTTTGCAAAAGTTCTTCAAGTAACTTACAGGAACCTTTCATTCATCCTGAAATGGATGCAGTGGTATCAAATGATACTCCAAAGACATTTTGCTTCAAGTTCCATTTTTCAATACTTTGAAATACAGAAGTGGCTTGAGACAATCCAGTGGAATCATCTATTATAGAAACTGATAAAAGTTTTTCTACATTTGGGTATCCAGTAACAAGTATTGCAAGGCGGTCTTCTTGTTCTGAACATGATTTAGTAAGCAGCTTGCTATCCCAATGTACTAGGCAGTGATCAGGAGGAGTAAAATCCTTGATGCAAGTTTCATATTTTCGTTTTCTTGTCTTTCGAGCGGCTCTTGCAGATGTGGTCCTGGAGAGAGACAGTTTTTCAATATCCTTGCCACACCTAATGGCTACTGCAGCAGCAAAAACAGTCCGTTGTCCAATAGAGAGATTAAGTCTGTCTGCAGTGAAGGAAACCAATGGCGAGGCAAGAATATTTTTGGGGCTGGAAGCATTTGAAGGTCCTGCTGTAGGTTCTGTCGGAAACTCTTCATAGCTGTCTGTCTCAGAACTGGTCGTGCTAGAAAGAAGGGTCTCTGATGTTCTGGCTGTAGCACTCACTTGCTTCACTGATTTATGTTTCTCTTTGCGTTTCTTCTCTTTCTCTAATCTAATGTACTTGCGCTGTACTTTTGATGCATAATCTGCATCTAGCAAACCTAAACATGTTTCTCGTTTTGTTCTTTGATCTTCTAAGAATGAAATATCATATGCTTTCTGAGGCTCAGTTCTCATGCGGTCTTTTTGGATTAATTCAACGGCATTTTGAGAAGAGATGTCAAAAAGGGAATCCATAATTTTCATGAAATTAGAGAGTTCATTTTCAAAGCTTGCTCTTTTTTTGTGCTTGATTAAATTATTATGCATTTCTTCTAGATTTAACAGCATCTTCCTGCCTTTAGGGTTTTTACTAATATCTATAGTAGGAATGCATGCTTTTTGCCATATTATTAGTAGCTTCTGTAGAACTTCATTAACAGTAGAATCTTTTGTAACTTTTGGACCCTTATACTGCATTCTCCGTAAATAAATAAAATGGCTTAGAACATCTTTATTGGATGGTAAAACAATTTTAGATGAACTCATAATATCAGCCTGCAAGCGACCAAGAATAAAGTCATGCTGTTTTGTAGCTGTTTGACTCATTTTTTATTTATTTTTCAAATAAAGCAGTCTGAAAAAACAATAAGAGTAAAAACAATGCTTGTTTATTAAAATTCAATGTAAAAAAGGATTTTTAAATTAGGATTATACTCACAATATACTCATAAATAATGTAACTTAAGCACCTTATTTTATAATTAATACAATAAGGTGCTCTTGGACAAAAGAAAATGAAAATTTTCAAAATTACGTACATTTCTATCTTAATGAACTTTTCTAATAGAACGTTTGATTCTAAATCATTTTTATTCTATAACATTTTTCGATAAAGTTGATAGTTTGTTAGATATATGGGGTTTTTAGGAAAAGGGGATGGGCAAAATTTCAAGGGGGGTGGGGGGATTCAAAATTTGTTGGATTAGAAAATGCTTGTTAAATTCGTGTTTAGGACATCATTTGGCACAACATTAGACTCCTGGACCTTGACTTTTTGAAAATGACCCAAAAATGGTACACCCTAGTGAGTGAGGACCAGAAACTGGAAAAGCGCTCACGCCAGACGAACGCGCCCCCATTGCTTTATCATTTGGAATATTATTAACCAGCATCATCAGGAGGCAACAACGAATTAATTTGTTCGTTCAAGGTCAAACTTATTCGTCCTTCGAACAACGTTGAACGAACGAGTTAATTAGTTATTGATTCCAGAAATGGAACGCTGTTAATAGTGTTCGTTGTACACTACGTAGGCCTATAGTTTGATAAGATCAAAATCTATTATGAATAGTGAATTTAATGTAGTCGTTTAGAATATACCGTGTTCACATTGTTCTAAAGTTTATATTGGAGAGACCGTTGATCTGAAAAGAAGACTTTATTAGTATAAGCACAGTACGCAAATAGGTGATTATAATTCTGTTTTACACCCACATAGAGAGTCGAAGAAAACCATAATATTAATATAAAATACACCTTCCTTTCAATAGAAGTAAAAATAAGAAAAATTAATATTAACTGAGGTCTTTCTTCTAAATAACACAAATAATTTCAACTTCCTTTTGTTAATAACACAATGAAGAGAGTACCCACTTTTAGGAATATAACATAACCAAACAATCGAAACGTTACTTGAATGGTTTGCGCATGCGCTTCGCTTTTTTTTTTTTAAGATTTTATCTTTTAGTTTTGGAGTAAGACCTTCGAAAGATTCAACCATCTTAAAAATATATTTACTTCTTTGGGAAGTTTTACACTCTTATAGATTTAGCACTGATATTTTGTGTGTGTGTGTGTGTGTGTGTGTGTGTGTGTGTGTAGTGACGTTCATAAAATTTCCTTTTTAGGACTACTGTTTTAGTACTTTTCTCAAGTTCGTATCGAAAGTCGTGAGAGGAGATCACCTTACGAAATTTTCGTTTGCCGATACAAAATTCTCAAGAGCCCCAGAATGTCTGATGTTTCACAGGACACTTCTGGGCTTCAGAAATTCTCACCACCATCAGAGAGCTGTTCTGACAAAGGTGTTTCTTCTTCAAAGTTTTATCGGTAACGCTTGACACGAAAGTTGATCTTCTGAGAGCATTCCTGCGGTACCGTGAGACACTTCAAGAAGACTGTGACAACTGCCGCTGCTCAAGATTTTAACAGTTGAATTTCGAATTCATTCTGCTTGCGAACACGGCTCCATTAGCATCCCTAACATAGGCCCTCGCGCGCCTTCGTCTGTGAATAAGTTCTTTCGCTCCTTCGCCTATTTAACTCCGAAAGTACGCTTGTGAATAGGCCCACACTCACTTTTATCCGATCTGTTTCAATGACTGCTCTCTCGTTAAGAAGCTCCCGCATTCGTCTTTCGCTTATTGTAATTTCCTAAAGGTAGACTCTATCGGACTAGAAGCGCGATAGGCCTCCTTATTAAGCTACTGCTTAAAACCCCGTTACAAGGACTCCATCGATCGCTTATAAACGGGTCGAATTTCTGTCTGTACATCCAGTCTTTATGTATCATTTACCAAAGTAGCAATTATTATTGTATTGTACAATGTACGTTCTTTTCTCATACTGACGATTAATTCATTACGCATCAACCTTTTTTTAACTCGTTTAATATTCAGTACCTTTTGCGTAAGTACCATACTTATTAACCACTGCAGTTGTAATAATATTCACTGCGGCATTTGTTTTGTGAATGAAAGTCAAAAGCGGTGGCGAAGTCTATTCTTTTCCTCGTTAGCTTAAAACGTAGACAGTAACGTTGAATAATAACTAACCCTAACCTGTGGTCGACCCCTCTGCAGTGTCCCGCCTCATATGTGGGATTTGGTGGAGGAGGGAATTGATTTCCCTCTCCTCCTGCCCTCGTAGCCAGCCATGCATGGCTGGTCAGGGACTTCGCACAAAACCTTGTCCTTGAAATTATTCGGATTGGTGTGCTGGAGGATCCTCAGTTCTTGGGGGAAGTACATTGAAGAGTTTTGGAGCTCGTATTTATAGGTTATTTTCCATCCTCGTTTTCATGGTCCCCTATTCCACCGCAGATGGGCAGTACAGAATCTGCCTCTTCTATCATTTAAGTGTGGCTCTATTTCATTTCTATTTCATATATTATATATATATATATATATATATATATTATATATATATATATATATATATATATATATATGGAAAATAATAGAAAAACTAGTGCCTAACCTCATACTGAACCCCTCAAACTAAACCCCATGATCGCCCAAACAACACTAAAAAATAGGAAGAGTAAAATATATAGTGTTCCCAAACGAAAGGCCAGCAAACGGACATCCTCAACTCTGAAAGAAAATAGCTTTATTGACGGGACCAAGATTACTTAAGCAGCTACTCAAAGCCATCAGAAATACCACTGATGTCAAAGTAGAAGTCTTCAAAAGAAGACTAGATGCCGGGCTCAGAACGATTCCTGATATGCCTGGCTATGTGAGATGGATAGCTCAAGCCAGTAACTATCTCTTACATCAAGCCAGGGCTGGAGGTAGGGGCCACCAGTTTGACCTACGCGTGAAGGGAGACCGACGTGCGTGACATCTACAAGGTTACAAGATAATATATATATATATATATATATATATATATATATATATATATAAGGATTTGTTTAAAGTAACCACAATATCAGAACGAAATAAAAGTGGTCACTTTATAAAGGAAAAATTCACATTTCTCCGAAGTGACCTGCATTTTACAATCACATACTTGAGTTCTAAAAAGCAATTATTCCACTAATTTGGAATAAACGGTGCATTTTAGTAATAAAACCCAATAATTGTAACAACGCGATGCTCATATGATAACTGTGGAAACAATTTTTCAGAAATTATTATAAATACGAGTCATGAAAGGGTCAAGTTGTGACTACTTGTGAGACCAATCGATTTTATTGAAATCATATGTTCACTTTAACTTATTAAATTCTGAACAAAAATTATATATATATATTATATATATATATGCAGTAAAATCACAGAATAACACGTGATCTTATTAATAAGCAAACAACCACAGGGAAAAGGAAAAAGATACACGAAATCCGAGCGCTTTCGTGATATATTCACATCTTCAGGGAAAAACAAGTAATAGGCAGATTTTACAAAGTAAATGAGTTAAATACACAAGTGAAAAATTCCCAGTCGGCAACTCAATTTAAAAACCATAAAACATTCTAAAGATTTTTTCAATAGATAACGTAATCTGAAGGAAGCTAAATTATTGAATATAAAAGAACTATATAGATGAAATTAGACAATTAACATGTACAGAGAACAAAAATTATTATAACAGTTATAAGAAATAGTATTTAACTAGCAAAAGGTCGGCGCTACGCGCCGATTTTGCTAGATCTGCGGTGCTTCGGCTGAATTGTGGGCCTACGGCGTATTTTATTTTGAACATCAGTAGCCCTTTATCTGGATATCATTCCTATTCCTCTCACCTTGCGCCTCAGTAATTGGGGTGCCTGCGGCCTTCCAGTTACTGGCAAACCAATTATTCATTCAGTAAAACTACAGAAAAGAACGCAGCCATGAAAATCTAAAGCTTCACAAATCTTAATACAATGAGCTCGGATTTGAAGCCTAAGATTTTCATGACTGCGTTCATTTTTAGTTTATTGACCAAATAACTGAACCGACAGTAATTGGGGGCCCTGCGGCCCGCCAAATCATAGTTTTCATTGTTTCGAGTGCATCAATAATATTGTTATAGTGTTCCATTAGTTGTGATAAGCATGATCTTCCTGACCGGAATCGATGTTGGTTATCATTTTTTTTTCTGAGTTTCCCCATTAACCCCACCCCTTCCCCCATTACCCCACCCCTCTCCCCCATTTACCCCCACCCTTCTCCCATTACCCCCAAGGGGGGAAGGGGGCTGGCACCTTGCAAAGGATTTACTTTAATTTTTTTTTGAAGGGGGCTGGCACCTTGCAAAGGATTTACTTTAATTTTTTTTTGGTTACATAAATATATCGCATCTATTTTTCCGAGTTTCCCCATTAACCCCACCCCCTCCCGCATTACCCCACCCCTCCCCCATTTTGTGCCAAAATTATGATTAAAAATGAAGAAATGGGAAGAACTGTACCTCTAAAAGGGGAGGAAGGAGTTATGTTAGGGAATTTTTTTTTAGCATGGGCACTGCACAATAAAAGACGCATCGAATGGTGAAAACCGCATTGTTCTACACCAATTGTAACGACCTGTAGGTGTGCGCAAAAAAACTGTTATATATATATATATATATATAATATATATATAATATATATATATATATATATATATAAAAGGCTTCATTTCTGAAATAGTATATTAGATTAAAGCAGGCAATTAAGTGGCAAGAATTTAATGAAAACAAAAGGAATGGTGCCAACATCTTACAGAATATTCCAAACTTCTGCAAACAATCTGAAAAAACTCTCCCAATAGCCAACCTGATCAAAAGTCTAATAAACCACCAAGCACACAAAGATTATATACGAAAGAAATATTACAATGCACACATAAGAATGTTAACAGTTCTTAAAATAATATTAAACCAAAGCAAACCGTTAAGTGGAAAGAATGTGGTCAAGAAACCAATAGGCCCTACGCCAACTTTCTAATTATGTACGGGTCTAATTTATACAGCCCAGGGCTTATATTAAGAACCAAATCCCCATTATTCTTGATCACACTAGATTCTATTATATTTCTGCTAACAATAGATTTACTAAACCTTAATTTGGAGGCATTTTTCCAGTCAATGGGGTGATTACTGCAGAGCTGGGCACTTGCGGCACATTTTGCGGTACTGCGGTACTGCGGTACTACCGCACTACCAAACCGTACGCGGAAATTTGAATGCGGTAGCGGTACTGCGGTACTTTCAGCGATCCTTTGCGGGACCGGTTTGGTAGTGCGGTAGTACCGCAGTACCGCAGTACCGCAAAATATGCCGCAAGTGCCCAGCTCTGGACTGATTAGTATCTCTTACGTGAATGAAAATGGCGTTAGATTCTTGGCCAATTCTTATACTGTATTGATGTTCCTTAATACGTAACTCAAGGGACTTACCAGTTTGGCCTATGTAAAGTTTATTACATATTGTGCATGGAATTTTATATACACAACCCTGTTCACTTAAAGGGGAGTTCTTAATCAATGAATTCTTAATTATGATGCATCTAAATTTCTGAACGCAATATTTACGTTAAAATTCCTCAGCAGATTCGGCAGATCAAGGAAATTTTCCTGAATGGTAACACTAACAAATTTTTTGTGTTATAAGGAATCTTGTCCTTTACTTCGTAGAAGGTTTTCTTTGCCATTTTTAAGGATTTATCTATGCAGTTCTTTGGATATTTTAAATCAAACCGCATTTTTAATATTTACTAATTTCGTCATCAATGAACTCTGGGCTACAAATTCATAAGCCTCTTAGGAACAAAGCAGAAAGAACGGATCATTTTACGTTAATGTGGTGAGCAGAATAATAATGTATATAGGAGCAATTTAGTGGGTTTTCTGTAAATATTGTACTTAAACTTTTTTCCAGACCTATATATTAAAACATCTAAAAAAGGGATCGAAGAATCTGTTTCTATTTCAACTGTAAAATTGATAGAGGGAATTAAATTATTAAGTTTGGGTAAGAATTCATTGAGATTTAAAGATACTGGCCAAAGACAAAGAACATCATCTACATATCTAAACCATGGAACATAATTTGGCAGAATCTTCCTTAATAACTTACTTTCAAAAAACTCCATATATAAGTTACTTAAAATGGGGGAGAGGGGGTTTCCCATCACCATACCAAATTTCTGCCTAAAATATTCATTATGTTCCATTATGTTCCATCGATTTCTTGTTTCTTTTTTCCTTTTCTCTGTGGTTGTTTGCTTATGTATATATATATACACACACAACACACACACACACACTTTGATGCCCCGGTGGTATACTAGAGAGATTTTAATTAAATATATACATGGTGTTTCACAACCAGTCTGCCATACTTTGGAAGTGATTTAGGTGAACCTAGTACAACGTAGCCCAACTACAGTGTTCGAAGGATTTCTAGATGAATTGGTAACTCCGCATCGCGTGTATGGCGAAACATACATGATGAGGGTTTTGTATCCCTATCACTCGCAAAGTGTGCAAGCTCTTCAACCGGATGACTACGATAAGCGTGTTCAATTTGCTAGTGGATAGTTATGCCATCGCCAAATTCTTAATCGCATACTCTTTAGTGATGAAGCACAATTCATGGGATGGAATTACAATAGACGAAATTCCCACTCTGATCCGCCGATAATTATCCTCACGGTATCGTTGAAGGAAACTTTCAACATCGATTCTCGGTGAATGTTTGTTGCGTGTAATTGGAGATTCAGTTGATTGGACCGTTCGTTTTGGAACAATGATTAACTGCTGATATTTATCTGAACTTCCTGACGAAAGAATTGCCGCTTTTGATGGAGGACGTGCCCTTGGAGACGAGTCGCAGCATGTTCTTCAGCACGATGGGCGCAACCACATTTTGGTCGTCATGTTACGGATTACTCGAATCACTGGTACGGGAATCGTTGGATTGGTCGTGCTGGTCCAATATGGAGGAGGCCCCCGAGATCGGACTAACCCCGTTAGATTTCTTTTTACGGGTACTTATGAAAGAGATGGTCTACGAGACCAAAGTACAAACGAGAGAGGAACTCGCGCGTCGGATTATGGATGCCGCTGCTTACATACGAGAACACCCCGAAATGATTCAATGGGCAGTGGACTCTTGTTTGGAACGAACAAGGCAGTGCATTGAAAACCGAGGAGGACATTTTGAACATTTATAAGGTGTATCTCATAAAATGTAGCAATAAATACATCAGATTAATACTCTCGTTTATTTTTTTCGTGCATCTTAAAACGTCAGTAGCTCTGCAACGATTGGAAATAGCACCGATGTTGTATTAACTTTTTTACAGACTGGTTGTGAACTTGTGAAACACTATATATATATATATATATATATATATATATATATATATATATATATATATATATATATATATATACACACAGGGTGATTCAAAAGTCATGTTACCTAGGGCTTTTCTGTTTCTTTGCAGGTAAATGAGTTATGAGATGTTATCGAAGGAGGAGCGCATTGGTGATATTCCTAGCTGGCTGCACAAGTGCATTGCCGTTAACGGTAGCCATATCGAACATGTGATGTGACTATTCCCCTGTATCATTACATAATACAGTATTTCCCTATGTAACCTGACTTTTGAATCACCCTGTATATAAGAATATTAACACAGTTTATTTAATAATTAATAATTATTTATTTTAATTGAACCACATATTTTTTAACATTTTTTTTTTAGTGAAATAATGAAATAAATTCGTATATTTAATTACAATATTTTAAGCCAAACTAAAACATTTATAAACGAGTGTGTATATATATATATATATATATATATATATATATATATATATATATGTATGTATATATGTGTGTGTGTGTGTATATATATATATATATATATATATATATATATATATATATATATATATATATATATAACGTTCATTTACAATAAAAAAAAATTAAACTAATTAAGAATTCTGTTTAAAGTTTAATTAATATAAAAATTTATACTCTTAAATAAAGAATTAAATTTCGGTTAGTGGAAGCGCCGCCCCCGTCCCCCTTCCAAAAAACAAAGTATAAATAGTGTTCCTTTTTTTTTATATATATAAAATTGGTGTTATTTCCTATTTTAATTCGAGTGTTATAACTAGAAAAAGGATAGAAATTAAAACTTTTTCTACAAACTTTAGATCTGACAGTCTGCGAGGAATAATAAGTTCAGTGTTAACTTATTTACTCTATTCGAAGGTCCGTTTCTCGAAGCACAAAATGGTGTTGCGCAGAATTTAACTCGACGTATAAATTTTAACTGAATTTACTGTCGAATAAACGAAAATACACAACAGAAGATAAAAGCTTGTATATATGTATATATATATATATATATATATATATATATATATATATATACACTAGGGGCACTCATATATTTTGCCCCACCCTTTTTTCTTAGCTAAATAATAGGCCATGGGGCTGAAATGTCTTTTGGGCCTAAGTTTTAACTTTCTGCGCTTCACATAACCGGATTTTTCCAGTTTGAACCTCCCCTCCTTGTATAAAACCGCTTTTAAACGCCGTTGTATAAAACCGATGGTTAACGCAGTTTCGAAAATGGCGTCTGACAGTGATGTGCGTCGTAAACAGAGAGCTGTTATCGAGTTCTTAACCGCGGAGAAGGAAACAGTTGGAAATTTTCACAAACGTCTACGAAACGTTTACGGAGATGCTGTGGTTGATCGAAGCGCAGTTGGACGCTGGTCTAAACGTGTGAGATCATCGGAGAGAGGGAGAGCCAGCCTCGATGATGAACCACGCAGCGGTCGCCCGACATCGGCTGTGACATCTCACACTGTGCAACGTGCTAACGGCATCATTCGATCAAATCTGCTCGTCACATACAAGGAGCTATCACTGGAGCTAGGAATTAGTGAAGGAAGTGTGAATACGATAATTCAGCAACTGGGATACTCAAAAGTGTGTTCATGATTTGTTCCTCGCCAACTGACAAGCTCACAAAGCCCAAAGAAAAGAAATTGGTTCCGAGTCGTCGGTTCGATACGAGACAGAGGGGGATGACTTCCTTTCACGAGTTGTGACTGGGTACACCACTTTTAACCTGAAACAAAACGCCAATCCATGGAGTGGCATTACGCAGACTCCCCACGAGAGAAAGAGTTCAAAATGGCTCCCTATGCAGGAAAAGTTTTGGCCACCATCTTCTGGGACATGAAAGGGGTGATTCTGGTGGACATTATGAAGAAAGAACAAACAATCAAGTCAGATGCATATATTGCTACCCTACAGAGA
Source organism: Bathynomus jamesi (assembly GCA_023014485.1). Taxonomy (NCBI): domain Eukaryota; kingdom Metazoa; phylum Arthropoda; class Malacostraca; order Isopoda; family Cirolanidae; genus Bathynomus; species Bathynomus jamesi. The sequence goes on from JAJOZX010000387.1 coordinate 323,801, forward strand.
CTACAGAGACGTATAAAGCGAGTTCGACCGGAGAGAAAATTGGAAGACGTCCTTCTTTGCACGATAACGCAACACCACACAACAGTTTGCAAACAAGAGAGACAATAATAATAATGCGCTTCACTCTGTTACCCCACCCTCCATACAGCCTGGATCTGGCACCTTCAGACTTCCATTTGTTTGGGCCAATGAAGGATGCTATTCGTGGAAGAAAGTTTCAGAGTGACGATGAGGTTGTTGAGGAAGTTAAGAGGTGGCTCGAGCGGAACCCAGCGGACTTTTACCAGCAATGAATAAAGGCCCTTGTTTCGAGGTGGAGGAACGCCGTAGAAAAGGATGGAGACTATGTGGAAAAATAAAAACTTGTAAAAAAGGTATGTAACAACTTGTGTACAAAATTTCTGGAACTTACGAGGAAACTTGGGAAAAAAAAAAGTGGAGCAAAATATATTGAGTGGCCCTCGTATATATGTTATGGGATTGTATATACAGGGTATCCCAGACGTCTTGGAGGGGTTTTATTTGGCTATATCTTTTTTGATTAATTTATTTATTTTTATTTTTCAATTAAAGTACCCTTGCTGCGATTAATGAAAATGAAATCCTGGACAGTGCAACAAAGAGTGAACTCTTCCATCGTTGCCACTCAAAGAGCTTTTCGATTAAAATTCAACACACGTTCTGCTCCTTCTGATCGAGCTATTCGACGGTACATCGTAAATTTCGTATGAGAAAGGGTCAGGGAGACGAACCATGGACTGGGCGTCCTCGGACAAACCGAAGTCCAACTCTGGTTGAGATTGTTCGTGAAAGTGTTGAGGAAAATCCACATCAGTCTGACGACGCAGCCAGGATTTAAACATTTCAAGAAGTTCCTTACATCGAATTTTAAGAGAGGATATCAATCTTTACCCGTACAAAATTCAAATTACTCAAGAAATTAAACCACAAGATCATCAGAGTCGGATAACGTACGCTATGCGATTTTAGATTAACGCAATGAAAATAAAGATTTTCACCAGATATTAAATTTGTAATTAAAATCGCAATAAATATATTTTCAAGTGTTACAAACCTTTTTATTTGATCCCCAAACAAAAAAGTTATAGCCAAATAAAACCCCTCCAAGACTTTTGGGACACCCTTTACTTGTATATATATATATATATATATACTTCGTGTTATTTTGTGTGGGTTCGAACGACGGTTCAGGATCGACCTGCGGTCGACCCCTCTGCAGTATCCCGCCTCATTTGCGGGATTTGTTGGTGCAGGAGGGAATTGGTGTCTGATCATCTCCTGCCTCGTAGCCAGCCACGCATGGCTGGGCAGTATATATATATATGTTATGGGGTTTATATCTTGCTAATAAAATTATTTATCATTATCATATATATATATATTATATATATATTATATATATATTATATATATATATATATATATACACACAAACTCAGAATGGTTCCCTGAGAACATTATATGTTAAACACAGACCGTGCATGGAACAAGGAACTCTTCTGGGAAAATTAAATCCACTATAGTCCGAATAAGTAATGGTAAATGACAAATACCATAGTTTTTTTTCTTTTTCATGATTTTAGCCCGACGTGGGCAACGGGTCTCTCGCAAAGAGATCCCATAAATATTTATGGGATCTCTTTGCGAGAGACCCGTTGCCCACGTCGGGCTAAAATCATGAAAAAGAAAAAAACTATGGTATTTGTCATTTACCATTACTTATTCGGACTATAGTGGATTTAATTTTCCCAGAAGAGTTCCTTGTTCCATGCACGGTCTGTGTTTAACATATATATTTATATATATATATATCTATATACTGTATATAAGCGGTCCCTTTTTCACCGTGTCAACAAACCCCATTCCAAGGATAACTAAATAGAACAGAATCATGTTAAACCTTTTCATATTGTTCTTAAAATTAGAGGTAGTTCATTTAAATGAGATGAGTTTCTTTTAACAAATTTAACTTGAACTGTAGTTGTTTAAAATAAAGTTGACAAGGAAGGTAACCAGAGACTAGCTGAACATTAAAGAAGTTTACAGTAAACAAAAAACTTAAAAAAGTTTCGTAAAGAAGTTGTAATAAATAAAAAAACAAAAGAAAAATGAATAATGATAATAATTTGCGTTATTTCATCGCGAAAGGGCGCCATTTTTCTCTTCGTATTCATAATCTCCAAATTTTATCGTATCTCTCTTCTTTCTTCAACAAAACGCATCCCGGTCGTGTTCGTGTCGGATGCGCGATAACTGTGGTGGTGATTGCGGGTCGTGGGTGCTGTCTCTGGTCTTCTGTAACAAAAGGCACGCGGTTAAAGGTAAGAATGAGGGTCATTTGTCAGGCCTCGAATCGACCAAAGCGATGATAGAAGGATTTGCGGTAATAGCTGATGGAGGATCCCGCGCGAGGAAGGAAGGATTCTTTCAAATTTTTCCTCGTTGACATCGTCGTCATTGTTTTAAACAATGAAATAAATGTTAGGGAAACAACTCGGCGTTTACTCGACGCTTTTAAGGTCTTTTTATCATCTTTATCGAGTGTTTGCGAGCGCAGGCATCATTATTATTGTTGTTTGTACTCCAGGTGACGTCATTATCGTTGTTTGTACGCCAGGTGACGTCATTATCGTTGTATTGCGGATGCGCCATTACATTGTTTGCAATTGCTTGCAATCAAGTGTTCCGCAATTGGAGAAAAAGTAGATACAGTATGTCCCACAAAAAAGTACACCCAACTTTAGATTGTATTAACTCCTCCAAAAATTGAGATATTTTGGATCTGTTTGTTTGATTTAATATAGCAAATTATTCTTTGTTAACGTTCACAATTTATTCATGTTTAAACGAATTAGTGTTTTAAGCATCTGCTTTTAACTGAAGGGTACAAAAAGTGGATTGCGCAAAATTGGTCACTGAAAAAATAATGTGTGTGCTATCGATGTATGAAAAGACAAATACATAATAATAGATACTTTAACAATTTTAATAAGATACAAAGCAGATTTTTCTTTATTCCTTATTACAAAAGTTATCTTAGTTTCGTTTTCTTTCAACGTGACCGCCATTCCTATCGATACAAATCTGGAGTCGAGCTCTCATCTTCCCCATCACTCTTTTGATAAGATCTGGATTGTCTTTTAACAAGTTGATTTCAGCTGTGATGCGAGTCATCAAATCATCAAATTGATAGGTTTGATGCAAATACTCTATTTTTCAAATGACCCATAAAAATATCACAAGGGATGAAGTCAGAGCTTCTGGGAGGCCATTCAATGTCATGGCCTGTAGCAATTACTCTTTGGTGGAAGACTTCCTGTAAGCGTTCCTTCACAATAACTCTCCTGTGAGCAGGAGCTCCGTCTTGCACTCACCAAATACGATTAAATCGGTTTCCATAAGGCTTATGGAAACCGATTTAATCGTATTTGGGGGTGCAAGACGGAGCTCCTGCTCACAGGAGAGTTATTGTGAAGGAACGCTTGCAGGAAGTCTTCCACCAAAGAGTAATTGCTACAGGCCATGACATTGAATGGCCTCCCAGAAGCTCTGACTTCATCCCGTGTGATTACTTTTTATGGGGTCATTTGAAAAATAGAGTATTTGCATCACAACCTATCAATTTTGATGATTTGAGGACTCGCATCACAGCTGAAATCAACTTGTTAAAAGACAATCCAGATCTTATCAAAAGAGTGATGGGGAAGATGAGAGCTCGACTCCAGATTTGTATGATAGGAATGGCGGTCACGTTGAAATAAAACGAAACTAAGCATAACTTTTGTAATAAGGAATAAAGAAAAATCTGCTTTGTATCTTATTAAAATTATGTTAAAGTATCTATTATTATGTATTTGTCTTTTCATTACATCGATAGCAACACATTATTTTTTCATTGACCAATTTTGCGCAATCCATTTTTTTGTACCCTTCAGTTAAAAGCAGATGCTTAAACACTAATTCGTTTAAACATGAATAAATTTGAACGTTAACAAGAATATTTGCTATATTAAATCAAACAAACAGATCCAAAATATCTCAATTTTTGGAGGAGTTAATACAATCTAAAGTTGGGTGTACTTTTTTGTGGGACATACTGTATATATATATATATGTATATATATATTTATATATAAAAGCCGCGCCTTCGACTCCCTACCCTATGGGTACGGCTTATGATCACTTCGTGATCTTTAACGCCGCTCATCTTGATTGATCTGACCCTAACGAGCGACTGAGCGAGAGACATTAGCTCCACCCACTTTACGCGAGTCAGCCAATCATAACAGGCGACTGAACAAAAGAGATATTTGTTTCTCCGCTCAACTCCGTTGAAAACCGCGCAAAGTTTATATATATATATATATATATATATATATATATACACACACACACACACCTTTACCTCTTCATGCCTTTTGATGGTTCCGAACAACAGTTCAGGATCGACCTGCATTCAACCCCTCTGCAGCATCCCGTATTTTCCATATGTATATTACTGTATATCGTTCACATCTTAATTCCCATTGCTTTTCTAGCTGTTGTAATTTTAATGTTATAGCGCTCTCTGAATTCGACATCTGTGACATTATTACTCCAAGATCCCTGACTCGTGGGTTTGGTGTTATCCGTTTGGCTTACAGTGCTTTGTACCCTTTATTCTTTAGCGCCTTCTTGTTACCATATCTTACAAGTTGGAATGTTTCGTCTTTGAACTTCATATTGTTGTCTTCCGCCAACTTGAATAATGTTTCAATGTCATTTTGTAGTACGTCTATGTCACCTTCGTTTGATATTTCCTCGCGCGTGACATCCGCGAAATGCGATAAGATGCTGTCATTAATATCCGCATCAATGTCCGCAATCAATATAATAAACAGCGAGGGAGCTAATACTGTCCCTTGTGGAACGGAGCTGACGACTTCTGAGACTTCAGATTTGACTCCATTTCATCGTCGAAACTTTCCAGTAATTCTTATATTCTTAAATCTATCTATAGTTAAAAAACCTTTGCCCTGTTTTGAGCGAAGTAACAAATATCTCTCTCGCTCAGTCGCCTGTTATGACTGGCTGACTCGCGTAAAGTGGGTGGAGCTAATGTCTCTCGCTCAGTCGCCCGTTAGGGTCGGATTTATCAAGATGAGATGCGTTAAAGATCACGAAGTGATCACAAGCCCTACCCGTAGGGTAGGGAGTCGAAGGTGCGGCTTGTTTTTATGCTATAATTTCATGATCATATTTATCGAAGGTTTTAACAGATTCAATATATATTACATCTACGTTTTGTCCTCGACACAGTGTTTCCACTATTTTTCGGGGGGAACCGTTGAAGTATTACAGAATACACCTAGGGTAGGGAGGATTTAATCAGGTGTCACAAAGTGTTACGGAAAAAGGGAGAGGAGTTACTTGATGCGTTACGTAACAAAACAAAGATCTTGTATAAATTAATTTTTTCATGAATTAAAGTTTTCAAATAAACCTGGAAAAACGCCGTCTTCAGAATGAATTTGATTTGGAAAGAATGCACTAACTGGCAACACAGAATGCCGCCATTACTATTTGCCTCTTGCAGGTTTCATCCAAATTTCTAACTACTGTATGATGTTCAAGGTCAATTCCCTTTTTCTTTTTTTTTTTTTTACCCTATTATTATTATTATTATTATTATAGGAATAAATCTCTCCTTTACCAAAATCTGTTTAATGCCAATTAAAAATCATTTATTCATAAAAAGTGCATTAAAACAATCCAACAAAGAGTAAATATAAACTGAACAACTAAAAAAAAAAAAGTTGACCCTAATTTAGAGTAGCTGATTAACAATGAATTAGAAAAGTTAAATAACTTATGTATAAAACATTTACAGAAACCTTTTCCAATTCTGGGAAAGGTAAGTGATAACTAACCTGGAATAAATTTGAATATTTTGGAATCTACTTAAACTATAATTAGCTTCAAGCATGTAAATTCTACGTTCGTTTTATGTCGCCCGTAAACTCAAAGAACGTCAATTCGCGTGAAATTTACTTCGTCCACGAGAGTATTGGTTGTCGAATACTGAAACCCTTTTTGTTTTTTGTTTTTTTTACATGCTTGTCTTAGCTCATAATATTGTTTTTTAATTTAAAACTTCAAAACATTTAGATACCGGTAACTGTAAAAGAATTTAATAGCATCGTTAAACAAAAAGTAAATTCAATGTAAGAAAGCTTTACTATAGCTTATGTAAGCTCACCGCAATGCGCACCAAAGCACCTGGGATCAATTCCAGGTGGATTGATCAATTTTTACTAAGTTTGAGGAAAAATTATTATAGAATTATATTATAGTCAACAATATTCACGTAAATTTCTAGTCTTTGCTAATTGTGTGTGTGTGTGTGTGTGTGTTTCACATAAACAAAATTGAATTTCATAATGCCGACTTTCGACCTAATTCAAGTGTATGGATTTTAGACTTCAAATATAAAAATGAGGATGATTAACCAAACCTAACCAGACTAACCTAACCTAATCAGACCTAGTCTAACCAAGCATAACCTAACCGGGTATAATGTAACCTAACCAAACTAGGGTTGCACCGATTAATCGGTTGACAATCGGTAATCGGCCATATCGGCCATTTGCCGATTAATCGGTCATCGGCTTTTTTTTTGCCGATTAATCGGTTTTCATACTCGGTCATCTTTGTTTATTACATTACAGAAATTGCATCCCTGGTTTAAGAATTTCAGTTATCCTAGACATGGAATGAACTTAAATAATATTTTGCTTGTTTTTTATTAAATATTTTTTACCAATTTGCATTGTTTGGAGAATAATAGGCAGAGTATTATTGAATTAATTTACTCCATTATCACTCCATTTATTAAAACAAAAAAATTATTGTACCTTATTGAACAAAAGAATCCATTTAAGCTTTCCTGTTGCAAAACAAAGTGGCCTTAACCTACTCTCTAACGATAAACAAAATTTGAGATGGAAACATTGCATAGGGTGCATTTGCAAATAATTTTGTTATTTTTATCTACTTTAAAGTATTTCCATGCAATGCTTGGAGCCATAAGGGCTTTATGTTATTTAAATTTGTAACAAAAATATAAAATTTCTTGGCAACTTTCATTAAAATGCTTAATTTAATCTGTAAAAGAAATTAAAGAATTAGAATATGTAAATAGTTCTAAAATATTAGATTAATATTAGATAAAAAAATATTAGATATTAGGCCTACGTTTTATATTGTGTGCTCCTATTTACCAGTATAATAGGTATAAGCGGCGTAATTCAGTAACCATATAGTGCTATACACTTATACAGTATATAAAAAGAATTATCGGCCGATTATTTTAGGCCGATTAATCGGTAATCGGCTAATTTGCTTATCGGTGCAACCCTAAACCAACCCAACTTAACTTAACTTGACCTGACCTAATTTAAATTAACTTTTAGTGGCGACCTTATGCATGTCGACATTGTGCAGATCGACTTTGTTTTGCTATTCAATATATATATATATATTTAATTTTAGTGATTAAATTAAATTAAATCTAACTGTAGTTTTACACAAGAATCGAAAAAGGAAAGCAATATTAAAAACCAACGAGTCTCCCTAGTGGTGTAATAACTGTGATAGCTTCAGGGCTGAAAGATCACGCCTATGTTGGTTTGGATTGAATAAATTCTTTTCTTGTATGTAATAAGCAATTTTGCCTATAATTACACGTTCGAAGCACTTTATAGGTGGGAGGTGAGAGCTATTGGCCGGTAATTCTTAGGCATTGCTGTGTTTCTTCTTATGAATAAGGGGGCAATATTGGCGTTCTTTAATGGAAATAGAATTTGTCCCGTGTCGAGTGATTTTCTATACCGTAATTATAGCGACTTGACAATATTCTCTTAAAATTTTTCAGAAACGTGGTACTCCATGTGCCTGGCCCTGGTGCTAAATTTTCTCACATTTGTGATACAACCTTAATTACGTCTCTTCCAAGAACTCTAAATCTATTAATAGATTTGTGTCCGAAGTTGCTCTTCGCTAATTTGTAACTATGTCAAAGAATTCATCTGGATTTTTTACTTTTCTCTTGAACTTAGGGGTGCTAAACACAGAGTTAAAATGTTCCTTTAGCAGTTCGCTTATTTTTCCTGGGTTATTTGTGTATTCGATCGCGCCCATCTTTTAACGCACTAATACTCTCTTTACATTGCATTTTTCTTTTCGCAAACTCATAGAAGTATTTTGGGGGTATTTCTTTTACTTTTTCTGCCACCTTGTTTTCCTCCTCGTTTGTCTTGTGGATGAATGTCTGTTTAGTTCCATTTCTGTTTCGCATAGTTTTTTTCTCTAGTTTGAGTCTCCTTGCTTCAGTTCTGCATCTGTAGGGAATTTTTTTCGAATTGTTTCCATTGTCTAAATAATGTCCTGATTTTTCTCTGGAGCTTGCAGCGATTTCTTTTTTTGTCTCTTCAGAACATGTTTCAGCAATATAGCTTTAGTTTCAATTTCTATTATAAACCGTATTTCTTCTGGAGTCTTCTCGTGAAGTAGCAATTCCCAATTCACTTTCTCTAAATCTTCAATTGCACTTTCCCAATCTTCTTTCTTTGAATTCATATTTAAACCTTCAAATATTTCTTCTGACTCTCTGGTATGTGTTTTAGGTCTCTGGTTGCTAATTTTGGTTGCATATTGATTAGGTTATGATCAAGTAAATTTTGTGCCAGTGGCAGCCATATAGGGTGTGCAGGGTGTGCGGTGCACGAGGACCCACCAAGCCGTCGTCATTAAAAAAAATATCCTAAATGTCGATTTTGACATTTGCGTATGTCATTAGTCCAAAAGCTTTATTTCATTGTAATTAAGATTCTCACTTTCGCCTAATTTGGAGAAATTTTTAACCTTCGTATAAAAAGGGCGTTAACCATACATCTCTATGAAGCAACGGCATCTTTGTCAAACACGTGTTCTGAGGATCTTTCTGACGGATTTCCAAATCAGTTATTGTCCTTTTATTAACTGTTCAAAGAGGAAATAAAAGAAATATCATCTGTCTTTGATTTGACAACTATGTTTGTAATTAAAAATCACACTCTTTTGCCAAGTTTCCACCACATCTACAGAGCTTCTATGCTATTTCTTACTCTGCTCGCTACCGTCGCAACAGCCGAACGGTCATTTTGCAAACTCAAGCTGATCAAGATATAGTTTAGAAATACCATGTTGCGAGACAAACTTTCAGGATTAGCTGTTCTCTCAATAGATAATAAACAAGCACGTAAAGTGGACATTCATAATATTATTGATGAGTTTGGTCGTCTTAAAACAAGGAAGAATAAGTTCTAAATTTTAGTTGTGGTTGTAACTGTACTTTTTTTATATATTAATTGAAGTTGTAAGTTTGGGAGCAAGTGTAGTTTGCGTTCCCCTGACGCAAAAGGGGACACAAACTACACGGATAACCTGAAGATCAGGGCCCCCAGCCTTCGTTAGTTAGCCTTATAAGGCTAACTAACGAAAATATCCCGACTTAACCTAACCAATCGTTAGGTCAACTGTACACCCTTGACGAATGGTTAGGTTAAGTCGTGATATTTTCGTTAATTAGCATTATAAGGCTAACTAAAAAAGGCTGGGGGCCGGATCTTCACGTGATCCAACTACACTAGGTCAAGGTTGGAACGTAAACTACACTAGGATCTTTAGGAGATATTTTTTAAATGAATCCATCAAATAAAACGTTAAAACTAACGAAATATTACGACTTAACCTAACCAATCGTCAATATATATATATATAATATATATATATATATATATATATATATGAAAATTATTTCACGAAAGTAACACGTGAAAAATATTTATGATGAATAAAACCACGAAGGAAAGGAACACAATGGTGCTCAAGCGCTTTCGTCTAATGACATCCTTCGTGGTTTTATTCATCATATACAGGGTGTCCGAGAATTATCTGTACAATTTTTGGCTGTTATTAAAAGTCAACCATGAAGTGTAGAAATTCCAGTGTTTGTCCCATTTTACAGAGAATCTCATTAAATTTTTTCTGATACCAAGTTTTGACAAGTTTTTTAGAAATTCCAGTGTGTCCGAAAATTATCTGTACAATTTCATCTTTTAATAAAATTCTTGATAACACACGTAAATTCTTAAACAAGATTATTTAGAATCTGTATTTTCAAAAGTTTCTTTTATTAAAGTAACGTTGTTACAAACATTCGATATGTGCACCATCAGTGATTCGCAAAACATCCAATCGATAATCCAAATGTTGCCATGTACGCTGCAGCATATCCACATCAATTCGCTCAATAGCAGCTGTGATTCTTGCTTTTAAATCATCAATGTCTGTCACCCGCGTACAAAAAAGAAAAAACTTGTCAAAACTTGTTATCAGAAAAAACTTAATGAGTTTCTCTGTAAAATGGGACAACACTGGAATTTCTACACTTCATGGTTGACTTTTAATAACAGCCAAAAATTGTACAGATAATTCTCGGACAACCGGTATATATATATATATATATATATATATATATATATATTATATATATATATATATATATATATATATATATATATATATATATATATATATACTGTATATAAATTGATAATTGGTTAGGTTAAGTCGTATATTTTCGTTTTTTAAAGTTTTATTTGATTAGGTATACGCGGACAACGTTGGGGAACGCAAACTACACTAGGATAATGTAGGGAAACGTAAACTACACTAGACACCACAGGAGGACGTAAACTACACTTGCTCCTAAGTTTGTAAACCTGTCATGCGAGTTAAGATTATTTATCATGATGTATTTAAATTTTAAATGTATTTTCAAATAATGTGTATACAAATTAATTACATTCTTTTTAGCTGTAATTTTGTATTTTGTATTTAATTACAAATTAGGAAGATATATTTAGTATTTATATACATTTGAAAGTATTCTCCCGTCTTAATGTTTGCTATTTTGATGTGCGTTTCATTTGTATGATGTGTATTCGCTTAATAAATACTGTTACTCGCCTTCATTATCTATAAATCTCGGTTTGAATTAAATTTAGCCCCCGTCAGTAGGTATACAGTGTGTCCGTAAAGTCATGGTGGGATTTTAAATAGCTATATTATTGCAACGAAACATGATAATGAGATGAAACAATGCCAAATTTAAGAACAACTCTCAAAGTTGTATCTTGTAGTTAGTCTAGGCTAAGCTTAACCTTTATTTCGTAGTTAGTCTAGGCTGTCCACATGCCTATGTTGAACATGAGCGTAATAGCCCGAAAGTTAATGTGTGGTGTGCTCTAGCACGAGATCGAGTGATTGGCCCATTTTTCTTCGCGGAACCCACTGTGACGTCACACAACTACCTCGCTATGTTGGAACATTTTGCAGTACCCCAATTTATTGACAATAATGCCATCTTTCAGCAAGATGGTGCTCCTCCGCACTATGCCAACGTTGTTCGAGAATTCCTTAATGAAAAATCTCCACAGAGATGGATAGGAAGAGGAGGATGGAAGCCATGGCCTCCACGCTCTCCGGACCTGACACCTTTGGACTTTTATTTGTGGGGTTACGTCAAGCAAAGCGTGTACAGTGTACCCATTAGGGATATTCATCACTCGCACGAGCGAATCACGGAAGCTATCGCATCCGTCACTCCTGATGTTCTGGGCGTGTGTGGCTGTAATTGAATCACCGCCTAGATGTCTGCAGGGCTACCAGAGGACCATATCGAACTACGTTAAATAAAGTTATTCTTTTAGAGTTGTTCTTCAATTTGCCTTTTTTTCATCTCATTATCATGTTTCGTTGCAATAATATAGCTATTTAAAATCCCACCATGACTTTACGGACACACTGTATAATGAAACCGGTATTGGTATATAATAAAACTAGATTTGTCTCTGGAAATGGGGCCCCAAAATCTTGATAATAATCGTTTTCGGGTCGATTTGACGGACGGTTCTTTTCGGCGTTATTGAGTGGGCTGTTACATTTGGGAATACTGGGAATGCGGTCTTTGATACCATTGTTGTTGTTGAATTAACGATGGTGGTGTTGGATGGGAGAGTGGTGTATGTATTGCTGGGGTACATATATCTGCGAATTTGGTCTTTCTCATTAAAAGGGGACACTTGTTCTTTTATCGTCTCATTTCCGCTAAAATGTACTTCATTGACACTGTTATTCAGGTGTGTAGTGCTGCGGAAGCGCACGGGAGCGCCGTTCCCGCACCTCCATTCATCCAATTTTTTTTTTTTTTTTTTTTTTTTTTTTGTTGATACTTGGAAGTTGGGAACAAACAGACTGAGATTCTGCTATTATTTCCTTGTACCAGTACATCAGTTAATAGAGTTACATGATTAACTGATGTACCGGTACAAGGAAATAATAGCAGAATTTAAATTATGCACCAACATGCCGGTATTTCCTTAGAGTAGAGCTCCTGCACCTTAGAATTTGCCACTACACCCCTGCTGTTATTACTTTTATTTAGGGTTTGAGCTATTATTGTTTCTCTTCCTCCTCATTGAGTACTTTAATATGAAAATACGGGTACTCCATATTTAGATATTTTTTTCTCCCTAGTTGAATGTCTACACATAGCAGGGTAGAAATAGTAGCAGTTTGCTCCGTATCTGAAACTCATTCTTCATTATGTAGAAAACATTTTATAGGGTGGTTATATATGCATCTGGAACCATATTCAAACGAATCTCTTTTTTTGTAATATTCGCGTGAATCGTGAGAGATTCGATTTCTTTCCTTCGTTCAAACACCACTTCTTCCCTACTCACTGTTTTCGTTAATATTTGGTGTCTTTTCATTTTTATTAATAATGTTGCTATCTTGTGTTGTCTACCTTTATGACACACACACACACACACACACACGTTCATTTGCTAATACTGTATACCTCAAATGCTATATTTATTAATGAATTGTTGAGCATTAAAACCTATTTTTCAATGTTTATTTCTTAAACAGAATTGATAATAAACTGTTATAAACAGTGTATAATAATAATAATAATAAATCGGTGCAGTTGAAATTCGCGTCCAAGTCGTTATAGATTAAAAGATGAAAAATCCCTGGAGTTTTTTATGAATTGGTTAATTATAGCTTGACTTTGAATGTCAATGTGAAATTTTTCCTTTTCAAAGTACTTCTTTTCAATTCCAGCTCGTATTAATCAATTCATATGCGAACTTTAGGGATTATTTAACCATGGAATGACTTCGACGCCATTTTCAACCATAGTCATTGTAAAGAAATACCTGCTTCAAATAAGCTGCTTAAACTTACTGGGGTAAAATTAATAAGTGCGAACCGATAAAGCCAAAGGTAATTTTGGGTGGGTACGTTGATCGCTATGTACGAACATACTGTAAAACACGCTTCTAACTCTAACTGAAGAGTCGCCCAAGGTTTCCAGTATGAAACGTAGTCTTTCAAGAAAATTAGAATAGTTCATTTGGTGTCACATCCTGCAAGCGATGTCGTTTAAACAGTATAAAGGCGTCTTCTTGACACAAATCTTACACGAATAGAATGCGATGTACTTCTGATGCATTATTAACAAGGTCGTATATATATAGATTGTGCGACAATTGAGCGAATAAACATTGAGCGAGTACAAATTGAGCGACTTGATGGATGCATTGAGTGAGTAGGCTAACTGAGCGAGTGCAAACTTAGCGCAAACTTCACAACTTAACCTAACCAATTGTCAAGGGCATACAGTTGACCTAACCGGGCATTCAATTAACCTAACCGGGAATGGGTACCCCATAATGAAGTCGGGACCCGGAAAGGTAAGTAGTACCCCTAACCTAACCTAGGCCTAGATGACGTCCCACTCGGACTGAGTTTCCGATTTGAGTTTCCGACGGTTAAATAGGAATTAACCCTATAAGAAATATGAACAAGTAAACGTTCGCTCGCAACGTCTGATCGAAGGTGATAATGATGAAAATATTCTCGACTTTCTGCGTAATGTTTCCTACAATTTGAAATTACGTATATAATTCACTGCTTAACTTATTATATTTTTAAATATGTTTTGAATAAATATACATTTTAATTGAATATATCTGTTAAATAAATATTTTTTACAAGGTGAATGTTTATTATTTTTGCGTCAGTTTGCGCTCAGTTTGCACTCGCTCAATTTGTACTCGCTCAGTTAGCCTAATCGCTCAATGCGTCAAGTCGCTTAATTTGTACTCGCTCAATTTCCTTCGCTCAAAGTGCAAAAGTGCACTCGCTCAATTGTGTTTCGCTAAATTGATGCAGTACCGTATATATATATATATATATATATATATATATATTATATATATATATTTATTATTTTCACTTGAAGTTAAGGTAACATCCTCCTTTGTACTTCCTCATTCCTTATTTCTTCCCATTCTGGACTGCCATTCCCATCCTGCATCCTCTTTCGCCTCTTTGTCCACTCGTAACACGACTTCCATTAGCCCGTTTGCTGCGCAACCCGTAATATCACGGGCTCTCGCTTCTGACCATTTCTGCGCAGCCCCGTATATACACAGGTTTAAACTTTAAACTGAAATCTCTCTCTCCGTAAGCCCGTGTTTTTGGCTCGACTCGTAACTGGGCGCTCGCGCAGTTAACGGGTTAACGAATCTAATATACCGAAGGTGATTATACAATGACGGGTCATCCTCAGCAGTACAACAAATAAACTGTCAAATTCCGTTATAGAGATCAATGATCTCCTTAATTATCATCATATTAAAAGTTTATCTCTCCAAATGGGGATCATTTCTGGCGTATGAACACTACAGTAAGTCACTTCTTCAGAATTCTTTACATCTATTGACTCCTTCGTTTAAACGCTTCTCTTTCATTGTAAAGTTCCGGAAGAAAGTTCGCCTGAAAAGCATAAAAAAAAAATAATTAGTAATGACTGGGTTTAGCTTTAAAAGTTTGTAATAGTTTCGCCAAATGAACTAAAATATCGAAAGAAAAATAAAATATTATATTGTAATTTGTAGTGATCGTCTTTATTAATTTACTTTCTCTTCATTGTTTACGCTTCTTTCTACTTTACTATCTCTCTATTTATTCTCTATCGGCTCTTTCTTTCATTTATCACTTTGTTTCTCTACACTCTTTTTGCCGCATCGTATAAATATCATGGTAGCGCGCCTAGACCTGACTCTGAAAGACCGTTATAAACAAAGGGGAAGGGGTATATTAATACTCTTTTTTAAACACTTATGAACGTTTATTGATTCGAAAATGGTTTAGTTAAGTTAGGGGTATGCGAGTATGAAATTCTATTATAATAATTTAGGTCGGAGAGGGACACGCACTTAATTAACTTTACGTTACATTTCGTCAACCTACGCGTAACGCGTTGCCTCAAGACTGACTCCCTTATGGGTATACAGTCCGCTCCTTTGGCCTCCTCTTCAGGACTGCCAACTGTACCCATTTTAAACAATTTCACAATTTTTCGTAAATAATTTATATAAACATTTTAATAATTAATCAAACAGAATCAATATTCTTAACTAAGCATTACTACACTCGCATCACCCCCTTGAAAATAAGTTTTTCCATTAGTAAAACTTATTAATATCGTTTAACAATGTCAATAAATTTATTCAACAAACTTACATATTTTGCAATTTTTTTTTTTTTTTTTTCTTTAACAATTCAGAGAGATAGACAAGAATTAATTAGGATGACAATTCCATACATATATTGTATCATATTATAAAAACCGAAAACTTTATAATTTTCCATTTGCATAAAATAACATTTCACTCTAATAATTAATTACAACCTGTAACTAATCTATACATGCCAAAAAAAATAGAAAATTTTCTTACAGTAGCTACACAAATCCCAAGTTCACAATCTATTCCCGCGATTTCTCATCAACGATCGCTTTACATTCGAAACAATTATTTGTATAGTTATACAGTTACTACCAGGGCAACATAGAAAAAATATAAGAAAAAGTTTACATAAAATACTGACCAAGAGCGCACATACTATTTCACGAAAAACACAACAATTATGGGCAATAATCGCGCCCTTTTCTTATCATTTCATTACCTAATAATCAGTACATTTATTTGCTGGACGTTGTTTAGATGACACTCCGCACGCTGACAACGGATTTCAATTTTCAATCGCAGCTCTCCTGCTCACTTCGCTAGAATGCAAGGGATTGCATCAATCAATATGCAACAGGGCAGCACGCTATAATGGTTCCGCTCTCTCTCCAATGGCGAAAAAAAACAAGAGACCTCCAATTCTAAAAGGATCAGGGGGGAGATATCTGAAAGCGGGACCACGCGCTGGAATTGGACGGAATTTGCAATTCTAGAGTCGATGAAGAAACTCGCCTTGTCTCATCTCCACTCTTGTCGGTGAACGCTGCTCTTCCTACGTCCAGCTGAAAGACTTCTACTGGCAACAATCAAACGATGACTCCGCCGTAGGCCGTTTCCCAACGAACCTACTGTATGTCTGTATGGACAGTACAGTCGTAGGCACCCGTTCAAGCTCTCGTGGCTTGTCTACCGCGCGCTGTGACACATATTTAGCGAAGCATTCGAGCAGCGTGACCAGCTACTGCCCGAAAAATACCAGTAGACCATCTTCGATCGAAACTTTCGTGTGCCAAGACCCTGCACACGTAAATTTCTCTTCTCTTCCGAACTGTCCTGTGCCAGTCCATGCGCATTCGGTTCCTCTCTTCTGTCTCTTCTCTTCCGAAACCATCCTGCGCAAGTCCATGCGCCATTTGGTTTCTCTTCTCTCTCTCTCATTGGTGATCGATCACCTATCCGGTCGACTAAACTCACTTGATGGAACTCGGATTCAACTTGATTGACTCCCAACCGAGCCTTTGCAATTTTGAAAAAAAAAAGTTTATTCGGAACGTTTCTGTACTGCTTATCATTTCATTTTTTATTTATCGAATTTTCTCGACAGTTCACTTCGAAATACTAACTACACATTTGCTCTGGCCAAATTCACGGAAAGAAAAAAATTACACATCTCAAAATTTCGCAAAAATTTTAATCAAATCTAGCTACCAATAAGGTCACTTATGGCAGTTACAGCAGAGAAGATAAAAAAAAGTCATAAACGCACGAAAAAAATTGTACAGTATAAATATAAAAGCGCCATACATAGTAACTGTTAGTATAATTTAAGAATTATTATTGTTCAAACTATCGTCAGAAATCACCTCAATACCTCTAAATACAAGACAAAAATGAACCCCAGAAACTTCATGTCATCCATTCTCTGACAATCATGAACCCTCTTGCTTTGAGGAGGAGCACACAAAGACGCCACAAAAACGTTACTGCTATCTATAAGGCTCCATTTCCGAGTGTACACTTGAGTCAATGTTTCAAATGCATTAGTTAACTCCGACTGAAGGTTTGAACAATAATAATTTTCTAAACAGTTATTAAAAAGTAAAAAAAAATTAAATATTACTACCAAAAATTATTTTAATACAGTAATTCCAACTTGAAACGTCAAATTTCATAAGAATTTGAACTCGCAATTAGCAAATTACATCTGAGATACAACTCTCCTTCAACAGAAAACCCCAGTATGGTTTGCAAATCACAAAAATCTCAGTAATTTATCGTTTCCAAGTGAAACTACAAATTTGCATCGTTATACTAAATAAGAATAGATAATATGCGCTCAAAAATACACGCAATCCACTGTAAACAAAAACAACACTGCATAATTAAGAGCGGTCGCTTTGTTTGTAAGCGAACCTCTATACAAATATCCCTAACCGAATGAAACTGCATTATATCCTAACATAATTTTGTAATATTTTCCATGCAAACGCTCGAACTAAAAAAAGACATTTTTCATTTCTAATACCCAAATTAAAATATCAAATTAAAACATCCTTTTTAGAATACAATCTAAATTTGAACTAACAATTTTACCATTGTCATTGAACTGGAAATAAAATAAAATCGGCCTACCTGTACCAATAAAATTGATTATTGAATGAATTTATAAACGTAAAGAAAATATATGAAAATAATTTTCTACACAAATTTCTGTAATTCAAAAAAAAAATATATCCAGATTTAGTAAAATGTTACCGTAACTCACATTGGCCGCCAAAATAAAAATAACTTTACTGCCGCTTTTAGGCCTATAATTAATAAATTCCATGCTATGCGCGGAAAGAACAATTTAGAATTTTATGCATAACGTTTGTGCTTATTAAAGAAAAATCCTATGCTTATTTATGTTAAACCAATTAAAATTTTGTTAAATAACTAAGAATTTACTACTCAATAGACATATACCGTAGTAACGGTTAATCTCCGAACAATATTTTACGATAGGCCTACAAGAAATCCCTCAGTACAATACAATAGCCATCTTACCAAATATGTCGGAATTGTCGTGAAATGAACGAAAGAAACAGAGAGGAAAAAAAAAATCAGCTTACCTACCAAAGTTTGAGTATATAAATATGTTATTATATATTAACTAATAAATACGTATTAGTTAATAAGTAAGTATATAATTAATGAGTATATATTAATGAGTATATAAAAAATCCAAAAAAAACATAGAAAATTTCAAAACACAATTTCTCTATTTCAGTTAAACAAATTCTGCTTATTTTGAAATTTTACACAATCCTATACGGCGACTTATAATCTGACAAATTTAATATGTTTAAGATTACCTTTCGACTGTCAATTAACTGTAACTTAACCTATATAGCGCGAAGCAAAAAGCCCGTAAATCTATATAAACAAAATAATCCTATTATTATATACAGGCTATTCAAAATATTTCACCTGATTTCAAATGAGAATATTTTTTAATGTTACAAATACAGTGTGATTTGTGATACATCAACCAAAAGAAAAACTGTCCAAATTTTGTCTCACACCTCATAAATGCTCTATGTGACTTCCCCTAGTTACACGAGCAATGTCGACACGATAGACGAATTCCTCCCATACTCGCTCCAGCATGTCCGTTGTCACTGACTCTACGGCAGTAACAATGCGAGTTCGGAGCTCATCCAAAGATGTGGGCAACGGTGGCACGTACACAGTATCCTTAACGTACCCCCAAAGGAAGAAGTCGCACAGCGTAAGATCCGGCGACCTAGGGGGCTCGAAAACAGCTTGAAAACTGCAACACACAAAACACCTTCTGCTGTGCGGATGCCATTTTCACACTGTTTGTTGCTAGGCTAGGCCATGGCGTGACTTTGGAGCCCTCTCGTGGTGATCTTGTAAAACTCGGAGATTTCCTCTTTCATGTGGTGTATGCCCAGTTGATGCACGGTTGATAGGTACGGAAGTATTCTCAGTTGAAATTGGATGAACCATTTTGAATAGCCCTACAGGCAATCGAAATATAATCAAAAATCTGCTAATGAAACCCAGAAAATTTCTCACAAATTTTCGCTAAAACATTTTGAAAGGACCATATAAAATGTGTATCATACTGTATTTAAACTAACAATTCACTTACGTACAAATCGTTATTCTTATTATTATGATTATTACAATTATCACTAATTCCAAAAGTTTTAAACAAAAAGTTAAAAAGTTAAGCTGGAACAGGCATACAGTGGAAGAGATGAAAAAAAAAGAAAAATTGAGTCTTCAGGCAGCACGATAATGTTCAAAATTATCCTCTCCAACCGAATGAACGAAATTTAACGTAATAATGACTCGCAATATTGAGTCGGACAAACGAAAAGCAACGGAACTGGACGATGAAAAATGGGACAAAGGGAACATTTCAGAATCCAACGAACTCCCACGAAAAGAAAGAAAAAAAAAACAAATTAAATTTTTTAGGCGCGAAGTTGTCAGGGACGCTATCAGGATGCGAAGGCGAAGCGCCATCTTGAATTTATATTTACAATGAAATTTTAAGGAATGACTTTCGAAATTTGCCTGCAAACGAGATCAACTTTGCATTTAGATATTTTAATAATCGAAATAAAATATTCATTAACGCTATTGGTTATTATACCGGTTTTGAAGAATTTTAATCAAAATACTAAATCACGTGGGTAAGCCTCACAAAATATGATGTAAGACCACCGCTAGCCACCAGATGTAGTGATCGTCTTTATTAATTTACTTTCTCTTCATTGTTTACGCTTCTTTCTACTTTACTATCTCTCTATTTATTCTCTATCGGCTCTTTCTTTCATTTATCACTTTGTTTCTCTACACTCTTTTTGCCGCATCGTATAAATATCATGGTAGCGCGCCTAGACCTGACTCTGAAAGACCGTTATAAAACAAAGGGGGAAGGGGGTATATTAATACTCTTTTTTAACACTTATGAACGTTTTATTGATTCGAAAATGGTTTAGTTAAGTTAGGGGTATGCGAGTATGAAATTCTATTATAATAATTTAGGTCGGAGAGGGACACGCACTTAATTAACTTTACGTTACATTTCGTCAACCTACGCGTAACGCGTTGCCTCAAGACTGACTCCCTTATGGGTATACAGTCCGCTCCTTTGGCCTCCTCTTCAGGACTGCCAACTGTACCCATTTTAAACAATTTCACAATTTTTCGTAAATAATTTATATTAAACATTTTAATAATTAATCAAACAGAAATCAATATTCTTAACTAAGCATTACTACAATATACTAATTAGTAATTTTTTTATGCTTTTTATAAATTCTAACTTTCTAGGCAAACTTTTTGCTTTCACACTTTTTTAGATTTTTTAAGGTGTTTAAAAAAGTTTATTTAAAAACATTTATTACTTAAGTTTAGTCTTTAGTGATTTGTTGCAATTTAAAAAGGAAACTTGCCCTCGCTAATAATTATATATATATATATATATATATATATATATGCGCCTCGGTGGGTGGTGTAGTGGTTAGCGTCGCTGACTAAGAATCCATCGGCTACGGGATCGAGACCCGGTGATGGCAGGCGGCGCGCAGCAAGACATAGCTGTTCATCCTTCCACACAATAAAAAAAAAATTGGTTGGTAGATAAATGGGTACCGTGGGTAGCCTAGTGGTTAAGACGCTGCGCTGCTGGTGGGGCGTGGTTCGGATTCCACGTTAAACTATAGGTCTAAGGTGGAGTGACAAGCTTAACCTTCGTCAGAATGAACAATTCGGGCGGAAGCAAAACCACGGTTATACAACGGAGTAATTTTTTTTTTTAATTTTGCGTTTCCAACAGCAATAATAATAAGTGGATAAATAATAAGAATATTAATAATAATAATAATAATAATAATAATTACTAAGGAGGGTCAGAAACTGGCACAGCGCTCAGGCCAAAAAACACAGCCCATTGCATTAACTGCTACATCATTATATTAAGTAGAGCACAATCGGGAGTCAAACCTCGACCTCAGTGTCTTTACGAGAAATGGTGTTACCCCATTGAGCTACGTCACACACACACACACACACACACACACACACACACACATATATATATATATTATAATTTCGAAAAACAACGAAAATTTTATGACTCCCTGGGAATCGAAGCTAGCGGAAAAACGTTTAGCACATGACCAGCAATCATGAGGTCTGAGATCGATTTTCAACGAGTCCTAAATTTTCAGTTCTTTCGAATTTTAACTTGCCAGTATATATATAAATATATATATATATATATATATATATATCTATATATATATATATATATATATACAGTGGTGGGCACCGTTAACCAAAAAGTTAACTTCGATAACGATAATCCGTTAACCCCAATTTTTAACTCCGATAACGATAATCCGATAATTTTACTATAAAGTTAACGGAAGTTAACGATAATCCGTTAACGATAACTATTTCTTTACTAACATTTAAAAAAATCAAGGAAAAAGCTTTAAAACCCATAGAAAATGTTTATTTATGCAAAATCCAACAATAAATAGGTATTTAACTGTATTTTTATCAAGTTTTGCAACTTTTTTGCTTAATAACTTTTTTTTTTATTTTTAATAAAAAATGTACTGATTACATGTTTTGAAACCCTTGTAACCACTAAACATTAACTAAATTTTAATTTACCAGAGAATTATTATGGCGGGAACTGAAAGGTAAAATTAAATTTTAGGCACATTTTAAAGACTATGACACAATGTGCTGGTTGCCCTTCAGAAAGCCCAACTTCTCAAAGTTAGGCCCAACTGCCAGTCTTGACCTCTTGGGCCTCAGGATGTCCTTGCCGAGAGAGAAGAGCCGTTCCACTGCGGCAGAGGACGGAATTGGCAGACTGAAGTTATGGCGGTTTGAATTCATTCGCGGAGCGGTGATCTTCCGTGAATGACTCCTCGCAGTTAACGTGTTAACGGACCTTTAACGGACTAAATATCGAGTTATCGGAAGTTAACTGGTCCGATAACGATAAATGGAAATTAACTTCCGTTAATAGTCCGTTAAAAAAAGTTAATTTCGTTAATTAACTGTTATCGGATTAACGCTTTAGTGCCCAACACTGTAATATATATAATATATATAATATATATATATATATATATATATATATATATATATATATATATACACCCAAACGCACTCTCCCATCGCAGTGAGGTCGCGTCAGAACAATCCTCAATCACTCACATTCACTTCATCAGCTGACATGTCAATAATGCACCTGCTTCAGGGCAACTTATCCACAGCCCAACCCCGCAGACTACTCCACGGTTTACCAGACCATTTGTACACCTGAGCCGGCGCATTGCCAGCCCGTGGCCCCCCATATACCACATCGCTCCCCTTTTTTCTATCTCGCGCGCATCTTCCACCCTCCCAGACGTCCAGGAACGTCCATCTCCTCCTCGGTCTACCCCTCCCACTTTCCCCCTCCGCCTCCGACGCGTAAATTCTCTTTAGCATCCTCTCCATACGCCCAAACCATTTTAAACACCCTCTCATCCGCTCTCTCCACGAGGCTCCTTCGACTCCCACACCTCTCACGGATATCAGTGTTTCTCACATGATCAATACGCCTCATCCCACAGATCGTCCTCAAGCATTTCATTTCCAGCACATCCACCCTTTTTCTTTCCTTCGCATTCGCCACCCATGCCTCACATCCATACAACACTGTTGGCACTACTACTACTACTACTATACCTTCATACATACCATCTTCGCACCCATAGACACTGATCTCTACTTCTAAACATTTCTAAGGGCACCCAATACCTTTGCCCCTTCTTCCACCCTGCGCCCCCCTCCGCCTCCTAGTCCCATTCCTCGCCACATCCACCCCCAAGTACCCGAAACATGTCACTTCTTCCATTTCCTTCCCATACAAACTTACACTCAGTAGCTCACGAACCTCCCTTTTACAGTACCACCACATAACATTACTCTTTATTCGCACGAGATTATTTTAAGAAAATATATTTTCAGTATAACTCAATAAAGGAATTAAGAAGTCGTAAAGTTGCGAGAAATAATACATTTTTAGCAATTCCCAATCAATCAATTGATGTTTCATATATATATATATATATATTATATATATATATATATATATATATACAGGGTGTCCCATAAGTCCGGCATCATAGGAGAAATTCATATTTTTCTATTTCTACAAACCATAATTCATATTTTTCTCTTTCTACAGGCCATAATGTCTGTGAGCAAGAAGACCGAATCCGATAATTCTACTCATAGGAAATCGGAGTCAAAGAGAGGCCGCTGCTGAATTTAACAGACTGCATCCAGACACACAACTCTGTGTTATTGGCTCGCGGTCTGGATGCAGTCTGTTAAATTTCCTGAGTAGAATTATCTGGATTCGTTCTTCCTTGCTCACGGACATTATGGCCTGTAGAAAGAGAAAAATATGAATTATGGTTTGTAGAAATAGAAAAATATGAATTTCTCCTATGATGCCGGACTTATGGGACACCCTGTGTGTATATATATATATATGTGTATATATATATATATATATATATACTATACAACAAATTCAATATTATATTTAGAAAATATTCAATTATTCTAAAAATATATTTATATAAAGTAGCAATAAATAATAAATTTTGAAGAATTCCAAATCAATCAATCAATCAATTGAAGTTTAAATGCAATCAAATTGTAAATTTGCCTTATGATACCGAAATATCAAATACAGACGGTTTACCAATAGAATATTTCTATTAAATGATAATAATAATAATAATAGTAATAATTTTTATTATCAAATTATTCTTTTTTTTCTTTTCAGCCAACTCTAAAAGTATTCAAGGAAATGTGTATGGTAAGTTGTGTCCGTTTTTAATAGACACATGAAAGTACATATGTCCACATAAAAATATGTACAATTCACTCAGTACCAGAAAATATCCGATTTGTATGTAACACACGAACATATATGTATGAATGAAAAAGGTGTATGTATACACCTTTCAACCTTTCAAAGGTTCCGTGCGATGATTCCTCATTTCACGAAGGTCGAGCTTGTCGCCCTTCCTCTCGAGTTGGCCTGGTGAAGTAGTGAGTTGGTTTCTTGTACTCTCCACTTCACATAGCCGGGTACGCCCGACTCATCGGGGATTGTTCTGAGCCAGGCGTCTAATCTTCTTTTGAAGATGTCCACTGCAACTCCGTTTGTGTTTCTTAGGTCTTTGGGTAGCTGATTAAACAGTTTTGGATCTCTCACGACAAAACTATTTTCTTTCAGGGTTAAGGATGTTCCGTGTCTCGCCTTTAATTTGGGAACGCGACACAGTCTTCCTTTTCTACTTTCCACTGTTGTTTGAGGAATTACGGGTTCAGAGTAAGATTAGGGACTAGTTTTTCCATTATTTTCCAAGTGTAATAATGGTGTATCTCTATCTTCTCATTTCCAGTGAATAGAGGTTTAATTCGCGTAACTTTTCCAGTAATTTAGTTCTTCGCACCCCTTGATCTTGGCTGTGAAGCTTCTCTAAATCCCTTCTAGCTGTCTAATGTCTTCTTTTTTATATGGGCATGTTAGAACCGAGCAGTATCCCAATTTGGGTATGATCAAGGTTTTTAGTAGAGGAATCATTATATTCCTATCCCTTCGTTTAAAGGTTCTCAGTATCTGCCTAGTTATTCTCTTTGCTCTGTTTACTGCTATCTTATTTTGTGTTTCATATTTCGCACCATCAGTCGTTACAACCCCTAAATCTTTTGCGTTAGAATTTCTCTGAATTTCCTGTCCATTTGGATGGGGTATAATATTCCGTGGATTTTAGGTCTTCTCTTTTTCCGTATCGTAACAGCTGAAATTTCTCAGTGTTAAACTTCATAGTGTTGTCTTCCGTCCACTTGTAGATTCTGTTCATGTCGGTTTGTAGAGATCCTATATCTTCTGGGTTTCTTATTTTTCTACTGATCTTTGTGTCATCGGCAAAGGATGTTGCTGTGCTGTTTCTGGTAACATCCTCATCTATGTCAGTTAGCATGATTATGAAGAGTAGTGGAGCTAATACTGTTCCTTGTGGTACTGAGCTGAGGACCTCTGATTCTGATGAAGATACTCCTTGTATTGTAACGACTTGCCGCCATTCACTGAGGAAATTATATATCCATTTCCCTACTTTTCCTGTTATTCCCATATACTTCAGTTTATGTATTATGATTCCATGGTCACACTTGTCGAACGCTTTGGCAAAGTCTGTGTATATTAATTACATCATAGTTTTCATTACTTTCCAGTGCATCAATAATGTTGTTGTTGTGTTCAATTAGTTGTGATAGGCATGATCTGCCTGACCGAAACCCATGTTGGTTATCATTGAATTTTTTCTGAGTTTCCAAAAAGTCAGATTTTCTGTCTAACTATTCTTTCACATATTTTAGTGAGCTGAGATGTAAGCGACACTGGTCTATAGTTTTTGGCCTGGGATCGATCTCCTCCTTTATATATTGGCACTATGTTCGCGCTCTTCAGGATTCCCGGTATTTCTCCCGAGTCTAGTGATCGTCTCCATATCCAATATAGGGGCTCAACGATTGCATTCTTGCAGTTTTTGATCAGTGTGGCATTCCATTTGTCCGGTCCTGCCGTTGAGTGTGCTTTTAGTTTCCTTATAGCTTGTATAATATCATCTGTCGTAAAGTCGAAGTCCGTTATACTTTCCCCTTGTAGTTCTTCAAAGAACGCGTTTTTCTGATATATATATATATATATAAATATATATATATATATAATATATATATATATATATATATATATATATATATATATATATATATATATATATATATATATATATATATATATACTACCAGTCAAAAGTTTAAGTACACCTACTAATTTCCAATGTTTTGCTGCTTTGCTCATGACATAAACTTAACAGGTACTAGAGATGAATTTGCTTACCTGGCTTTCATATTGTATGCTTCAGTGCATCTGCCCTATGCAGTGTGTTGTTACACAGAAGCTCCTTCAAAATAGCCTTCAAAATGTGTTAATTTACGTCTAGCATGCAACCTAAAATTAATGCCATTAGCTCTGCACAAAGGTCTAAAAACAGTTTAAAAGTCTTTACTCGGGTAGTGTGTTTCCTCAGGAGTATGTTAATACATGTTTTCAGTTATTAACATACGCTGCAGGTTTTTACATATAAAATCCTTGCAGAGGAGCTAACTGTAGTTTAAGGTATATTTCTGTGTTTCAAAAAGCAAAAATGGGTGCCAAGCTCGGTTAACAACAGAAAAAAGACAGTCGATTGTAACTTTGAGAAATGAGGGCCAATCACTGAGGCAAATTGCAAAAAAAGTAAGAGTTTCTGTGAATGCGGTTGTTTGTGCCATTAAACGGTACGAAGAAACTGGTCAAAATAAGGACAGAAAAAGGTCAGGGCGACCAAGAACCACAACAGACTCGGAGGACAAGTATATCCGAGTCACCAGTCTGGGCAACAGACGCCTTACAGCATCTGAAATCAAAGCCTAGCTGAACAACTCCAGAAGTACAATAGTTTCAACTGTTCAGAGAAGACTAAGAGAGGCAGGATTAAAAGGACGAACTGCAGCAAAGAAACCAATGCTGAGACTCCAGAACAAAAAGAAAAGGCTAGCCTGGGCTAAAAAACACCAAAAATGGAATGTTGAGCAATGGAAATTTGTCCTTTGGACTGACGAATCAAAGTTCGAAGTTTTTGGATCCAAACGCAGAGTATTTGTGCGGCGCAGAGCGGGTGAAAGAATGACACAGCAGTGTGTTGTGCCAACACTGAAGCACGGTGGAGAAAGTGTGATGGTCTCGGGATGTTTTGGAGGGGAGCAAGTTGGAGATCTCCACGAAGTCACTGGAATACTGAACCAACGTGGCTATCACAGCACTCTACAGCGCCCTGCTATCCCATCTGGACTGCGACTAGTTGGCCAACAGTTCATAATGCAACAAGACAACGATCCTAAACACACTTCCAAGCTGTGTCAAAACTACCTGAAGCAGAAAGAACGGCAACGTCAGCTCACAGTTATGGAATGGCCAGCACAGTCCCCGGATCTGAACCGCATCGAGCTAATGTAGGATGAATTGGATCGACGAGTGAAAGCCAAGCAGCCATCCAGTGCTCAGAAGATCTGGAAACTCTTACAAGAGTACTGGCAGCAGTTTTCACCAGACAATCTTCTTTCTCTTGTTGAGCGCATGCCTCGCATTTGTTCTGCTGTAATTGCTGCTAGAGGAGACTATTTTGATGACTCTAAAATTTAGACTTTGCTTTTGGTAAATTGTCCTGATTTGTTGAGTTCCCATGTTTGTACTTATGAATTTGTGTCATGATAAATTAGTTATAAATAAAAAACTAAACAAAATTTGAAATTTATGAATATTTCAGAGTGTACTTAAACTTTTGACTGGTAGTGTGTGTATATATATATATATATATATGCACTAAATCACAAAATAACACGTGACCTTATTAATCAGCAAACAACCACAGGAAAAGGAAACACAAAGTCCGAGCGCTTTCGTGATATATTCACATTATCAAGGAGGAACAGAAAATAGACGAGATTACAAAGTAAATGAGTTAATAGACAAGCAAAAAATTCACAATCGGCACCTCAAATTAAAGGCCTTAAAGCCCTCTAAAGATTTTTTCAATTGATAACATAATCTGTAGGCTGCTAAATTACAAATTTAAAAGAAGTATACTGTATATGTGAAATTAGACAAAAAAACAATACAGAGAACAAAAATTATTATAATGGTTATTAACACTAATATTTAATTAAAGCACGCAATTAATTGGCAAGAATTTAATGAAAAACGAATAGATAACGTAGATAACAAATAGATAACATAATCTGTAGGCTGCTAAATTACTATATAGATGAAATTAGACAAAACACCAGTACAGAAAACAAAAATTATTATAATGGTTATTAACACTAATATTTAATTGAAGTAGGAAATTAAGTGGCCCGAAATTAATGAAAACAAAGGGAATGTTGCCATCGTCTTCCAGATTATTACAAAATTTCTACAAACAGTCTGGAAAAAAATTGTTTTCCAAAAGCAACCCAGTTCAAAAGTCCAATAAACCCCCAGCAACCAAAGATTATACACGAAAGAAATATTACAATTAAAATAGACACATAAGAATGTTAACAGTTCTTACAATAATATTTATATATTTAACCAGGGCAAACCATTAAGGGGCAAGAATGCAGTTAAGAAAACAGTAGGCCCTTCGCCAGCTTTCTGACAATGCACGAATCTAATTTGTACAACCCAGGGCTAATATTAAGGACCAAATCCGCATTATTCTTGATCACACTTGATTCCAGTATATTTCTGCTAACAATAGATTTACTAAACCTTAATTTGGAAGCATTTTTCCAATCAATGGGATGATTAGTATCTCTTACGTGAATGAAAATGGCGTTAGATTCCTGGCCACTTCTTTACTGTATTGATGCTGTTTAATACGTACCTCAAGGGTCTTACCAGTTTGGCCAATGTAAAATTTATTACATATTGTGCAAGGGATTTTATATACACAACCATGTTCACTTAAAGGGGAGTTCTTAATCAATGAATTCTTAATTACATCTAAATTTTTGAACGCAATATTTACATTAAAAGTCCTCAGCAGATTCGGCAGATCAAGAAAATTTTCTCTGAATGGTAACACTAAAACATTTTTTTGTGTTATAAGGAATCTTATCCTTTACTTCGTAGAAGGTTTTCTTTGCCATTTTTAAGGACTTATCTATGCAGTTCTTTGGGTATTTTAAATCAAAAGCAATTTTGTATATTTTACTAATTTTGTCGTCAATGAACTCAGGGCTACAAATTCGTAGGCCTCTTAGAAACAAAGTACAGGTGTCCCGTAAGTCTGGACCCATAGGGAAAAATAATAAAATTACAAAATAGTCCAAAAATTTATTACATAATCTGTTCAAAGTGTCCGCCGTTGTGTCGCACACATAGTTGAAGACGCAATCTCCACTGCGACAGCACTTTCTGAATCACAGTCGCAGAAATTTTGACACGCCTCACAATGCGTGCTTTAAGGTGGAAAATGTTCTGAAGTTTGACCTCGTACACTTTGGCTTTCAAGTGGCCCCACAAATAAAAATCATAATAAAAAATAATAAAAAATAATAATAATAAAATAATAATAATAACATAATAAAAAAATTATTATAAATCCCTATGGGTCCAGACTTACGGGACACCCTGTAGAAAGAACGGATCGTTTTACATTAATGTGGTGATCAGAATAATAATGTATATAGGAACAATTATAGTGGGTTTCTGTAAAATTGTACTTAAACTTTTTTCCAGACCTATATATTAAAACATCTAAAAAAGGGATCGAAGAATCTTTTTCTATTTCAACTGTAAAATTGATAGAGGGAATTAAATTATTAAGTTTGGGTAAGAATTCATTGAGATTTAAAGTCACTGGCCAAAGACAAAGAACATCATCTACATATCTAAACCATGGAACATAATTTGGCAGAATCTTCCTTAATAACTTACTTTCAAAAAACTCCATATATAAGTTACTCAAAATGGGGGAGAGAGGGTTTCCCATCGCCATACCAAATTTCTGCCTAAAATATTCATTATTGAACACAAATTTTGAGTCTACTATGCACAACTTAATTAATTCTATAATTGTGGCCACAGGTAATGGCAAATTATGCTTAACCAATTCTTCCGAAAGAAACACTAATAGATCCTCCACCGGGACTCTTGTAAATAAAGCGGTAACATCAAAGCTTACCAATCTAAAATTGTAATTGACACTGATACTATTTAATTTTTCCACAAGGTCTACATTATTATTTATGTGTGATTGTGAAATTGTGCCAAGGAGAGGATTAAGAATGGAGACAAGCCATTTGGATAGCTTATATGAGATAGATCCTATAGAACTAACAATAGGCCTTGCAGGATTATTTGGCAGGATTTATATATATATATATATATATATATATGTATATATATATATATATATATATATATATATATATATATATATATATGCAAACCCACAAGGAGAAAGAAAAATGACTCCAAGGCCTTTCGTGTATTCAGAAGTACACCTCGTCATGGACTCAGGATGTACTTCTGAATACACGAAAGGCCTTGGAATAATTTTTCTTTTTCCTTATGAGTTTGCATCCTTCATTCATTTCACGTGTTTAATTGTGAAATTCATCCCATATATATATGAAAATAACCACGAAGGAAAAAGGAAACACAGAATGGTGCTCAAGCGCTTTCGTCTAATGACATCCTTAGTAACACTGAAAAAAATAACAAGTTCGAGGCTATATATAAGTTACAAAAAAAATAAAATAAAAAAATAAAAATTGTAAGAGGAGTATTCAAATTTATAAGGAAAAACTACCAGAGTTTTAGCACTTTGCCCCTCTTGTCTAAATCCGTTCTGAACGAATTCAAAACAACAGGATCAAGCTGAAAAAGGCCCTTGCTAATGTTAAAGTTATTTGTAAGTTGAATAATGGCAGACTCAAGAATATTTCTATTAACATTGTTACTTGAGTGAAACAAAATTGCATTATTCCAATCAATACATGGGATAACTCTGACAAATGGACGAAAAGGGCACTGGACGACTGTCCCGTTCTAACGGAATATTGATGCTTTTACACGCGGGTGCAAATCCTTTCCCGTCTGTCTAATGTAAAAGGAATCACATTGTTTACAACCAATTTTATAGATAATGCCTGAGTTATTGGTAGTTATTTTTCACAATATTGTCATATGAAAATACTACATTAATATTCAAAAGTTTAAGTACATTAGCAATGCCTAAAAAGCCTGGGAAAAATGGAAGTACTAAAATATTCTTCGACAAAGTGCGAGGGTTATTATTTACACGATAGAAAGTTCGTTTTGCCTTGTTAAGACAACATTCTAAAAAAGTTGGTGGGTAACATAAATCGCTTCCAATACTGTTGATTTTTTCTAATTCGGTATCCATGTATTCCGGACTGGCGATCCTAAGAGCGCGGAGAAACAGTGAAGAAAATATAACTTTCTTGATGGGGGTGTCATGTCTGGAGTAAAAGTGTACGTAGGATAAATTTTTTTTTCCGATAAATACTAAACTTAAAACCTGGGCTTTCCCTATGTACACGCACATCCAAAAACGGGATTGAGTTGTTTTGTTCCACTTCTAAAGTAAACTTAATGGAGGGGGACTTGATTATTTAACTGAAGGAGGAAGTCATCCAGTTCACGTTTCATGGGCCAGATACACAAAATATCGTCGACGTACCGCAACCATGGGATGCCAACCTCCAGGATTCTCGGAATGTAAGTAATTTCGAAAAACTCCATATAAATATTGGAGAGGAGGGGCGACAAGGGATTACCCATGGCTATCCCAAAAACCTGTTGATAATACTCGCTATTAAAAGGGAATTTACAGTCTTTGATGCAAAGTTTAATGAGTTTCAAAACGATGTGTGCAGGTAGTTGCAGGTCATACTTATGTAATTCTCGGGAGAGAAAGTCAAGCATATCGTCAATCGGTACTTTTGTAAACAATGAACAAACGTCAAAACTGATCAATCTATCATTGGTTTCAGTGCGTACATTATTCAATTTTTCAGTAAAATCCATGGAATTTTTTACATGTGAATCAGAGATAGTTCCGAGAATGAAGGACGAGACTTTGACAAGCCATATGGAGAGTTTATAGGTAATAGAACTCAGAGCTAATAATAGGGCGCATAGGGTTTCCAGGTTTGTAGGTTTTAATAAGACCGTAAAGGTAAGGCAGAGAAGGCGAAGTGAACGTGAAAAGCGGGATTAAGTCCTTATGATCTTTAACCTCTTTTGGACCACTGGGTCGAATTTGTACCGTTTCCCATACACGCACTCATAACTTAACCCTACAGAAAATTCAGGCGTTAAGAGGTTAAGAATGCGTTTCAAACCACTAGTGAATGATTTGATGACGTCATCCTGCGGGTTGTTCATAAGCTTTCTGTATTTGGCGGGGTCCTGGAGAAGTTCGTTCATCTTTCTAATGTATTCCACTTTGTCCATAATAACTATGGTGTTAGCCCTGTCTGCTTTAGTAATATGGAGCTCACTATCTTTTTTTAATTGTAAGAGGCTATTGCGAAAACGTTTAGGAGAATTTTCT
Organism: Bathynomus jamesi; assembly: GCA_023014485.1. NCBI lineage: Eukaryota > Metazoa > Arthropoda > Malacostraca > Isopoda > Cirolanidae > Bathynomus > Bathynomus jamesi. The sequence goes on from JAJOZX010000387.1 coordinate 356,508, forward strand.
TCGTAAGTTACATTCGCAGCACTATAGACAAGGCCTTTAACTATGTTAACTATGTTAACTCCCCCAAAAGCAACCTTCTCCGTAAAAGTGCACCGGGCGAATCTTTCTCCTGTTCTTCTCCACATTCTAATTCCCTCCATCAGATGTTCGAAGATTAAATCTTGATTCGTCCGTGAACAATGGTCCCCATTGGACCATAATTCAATTGACATGCTCACAAGCGAAAGCAAGACGAGCATTGCGGTGGTGTGGGGGTAATTCCGGGCCCATTGCTGGACGTCTAGTATGTAAGCCACTTTCCATACGTTTCCTCCTAACGGTTCGCTCCGATACACTGACGTCTCGAGACCTTTCCAGCTCATTGCGGACGTTTGTGGCAGTCAAGCGACGATCTCGCAAAACACTCAAGACGCTGAAACGATCGTCACGGGCAGACGTGCAGCACGATCTCCCAGATCCTGGTCTTCTGATGTACTCTCCTGTCTCCACATAACGTTGGTATACACGTTGAACCGTTGTTCTTGGAATTCCTAGCGCATCGGCGACGTAATGCTGGCTCCGACCATCTCCAATTAGGGCGATGACTCTTGCGACGTTCACGGCACTCAAATCCATTGTAAATGTCCAATTCTGAAACCCAAAAGAATTAGAAGTCTCTCTGTTACTAAACGCAAATGCCTACTCCCACTAGTGGAAGAAAAAAGTGGCACTAGCAGTCTAAGAGCAACTGAATGTCAGACTGTCGAATTCTTAAGAGAAGTCGAAAATTCGTTACAGCTAGTGTGTTCGCAGCTGACGTTTTGTCTCGTTATTTGGTTGCCTCATAGACTATATTTTCGAATTTTAAATCTTTTATAAACAGAAGCTTGCCCACGTTTTTGCTTTTCGCGATATTCCAAGTGGGCCGATTTTTCTGCCGCTCAGTATATATATACACACACCTGGGAAACTTGGCAAAAGAGCGAGTTGCTTTCTTGCGATTTCCATCGTACATAGCCAGGCACATCCGGTTCATCTGCTTCCGTCCTGAGCCAGGCATCTAGTCTTCTTTTGAAGATTTCAACTTTGATCCCTGTGACGTTCCTAAGGTCCTTTGGAAACTGGTTAAAAAGTCTTGGCCCCCTGACAACCAAGCCATTTTCCTTCAGTGTTGAGGGTGGGTGTTTCTTGTCGGGCCTTTAGTTTGGGAACATTACACATTCTACTGTTCCTACTTTTCAGTGTTGTTTGGGTGTTAATTGGGTTTAATTTGAGGTTTGGTACCAGTTTTTCGATAATTTTTCCATATGTAAATTGTGATGTATCTCTCTCTTTTCTTCTTTCCAGCGAATACAGATTTAATTTACGTCGTCTTTCGCAGTAGTTGAGTTCATTGCAGCCATCAATCTTGGGTGTGAAATTCCTCTGAACTTCTAGTTTATTACTTTCTTCTTTTTTGTATGGGGACGTCAAGACTGAGCAGTATTGAAGTTTCGGTATGATCAGTGTTTGCAGCAGGGAAATCATTACCTTCTCATCCCTTCGTTTGAAGGTTCTCTGTCGCTATCCCGTAACTCTTTTTGCTTTGGTTAATCGCTATCTGATTCTGTGTTTAAAATTTTTCATTATCGGTCATTATTAATCCTAAATCTTTTGCTTTCGTGCCTCTCTGAATTCCGTCATCTGGGGCATTGTATGCTGTCTAAGTTCTTCATTTCATCTATATCTCAAGAGCTGAAATTTCTCGGTGTTAAAATTCATGCTATTATCTTCTGACCATTTGTATATTTTGTTTGCGTCCCTCTGTAAGGCTTCCACTTCTGCATTGCCGATTTTTCTGCTGATTTTTATATCTTCAGCAGGGATGTTACTATACTGTTGTCGTCTATTTCACTGTCTATATGTGTCAGCATGATAAAGAATAGGAGTGAGGCTAATACTGTTCTTTGTGGAACTGAGTTGCGTACTTCCGATTCTGATGATATATTTTGGAATTTTACCGCTTGCTGCCGTTACCTGAGGAAGTTGTAGATCTATTTTTCCACTTTACCCGTTATTCCTTATGTTTCATTTTATGTGCTATCATGTCACGAGCACACTTATGAGATGCGTTAGCAAAATCCGTGTATATTACATTGTAGTTATCATTGCTCTCAAGCGCGTCTATGATATTGTTATAGCGCTCTATTAGTTGTGATGGGCACGATCTTCCTGATCGGAATCCGTGTTGGTTCTCATTGAATCTTTCCTGTATCTCCAAAATGTCATATATTTTCTCCCTGACTATTCTTTCAAATATTTTGATGAGATGTGATGTCAGTGACAATGGTCTATAGTTCTTTCTTTGAGGCCTATTTCCCCTTTATATAGAGGAATAGGAACAATGCTCTTTTCAGTATACTTGGTATTCGCCCCCCCCCCCCCTCCGTGTCCAGGAATCTTCTCCATATCCAATAAAAGGGTGTAGTTATTTCGTTCTTACTGTTTTTAATCAACGAGGTATTCCGGGCCTGCAACTGAATGTGATTTCATGCGTCCTATAGCTTTCGCTGTATCTTCTGAGGTAAATTCAAAATCAGTTATACATTCTCCATTTAATTACTCTTCAAAATAAGGTATTTCTCTCAGGTACTTTGGAGTATAGAAAGTTGATTCATATTGAGCTCTCAACATTTCAAATATTTCTTGTATATCATCCGTTAGTTCATTTTCTTTCCTCAAGGGTGCGATAGTGGTCCGCGTTTTTCTTTTTCTTTTCGCGAAACTATAGAAGTATTTTTGATTATCTTATATTGTTTTCACCGCATCTTCTTCTCTCTCTGAATGGCTCTTAATTAGGGCTTGTGTTTCCCTGTCTATATTTTCCAACTTTATTTGTATCACGTTTTTTTGTTGTTGTCTGTGCAGTTACAGTAACTCCATGGCTACTCTCCTTCTCTCGCGGATTAGTGTTCGTTTTTGCCTCTCAAAATAGTTCCTCTTTCCCGTTGACTGTACTTTCAGAACATATTTTCCTAAGATTTCCAGCGTCGTTTCTTCCAAGGCTATTAGCACTTCTTCAATTATCCTCTAAGACTGTTTTTCACGTTATTTCTGCCACATGGGATCTGATTTCCTCTCCCAACTGATAGTCTTAGAGTTTAGATTAAAAATCTAAAATTTCTTCTTTCTTCAGTATCAGTATTTTCTTTTAGTGTTCTCGCCATATTAGTGGATACTTCATAATATTATGGGTTTTAGTATGGAATTTATATCTTGCCAATAACACTTATCATTATCATCATCACTATTGTAGTCTGAGATATTTGTTGGTGTTATTTTTGCATCGTTGATTAAGTTAGTGTTATTCGTGAATACCAGATCGAAGCAGTTATTTTTTCTGGTGTTATCCGTTATCTCCTGCGTTAACATAAATTAATTTCTTAGAGCTATCAACATTTTTGCTCGCTCCTGGTCTTCTTTTGTGCCGCTCCGCCCGCCTCGTCCTGGTGTGAATATATAAATTTCTTCCCATTCTTTGGTATTTTATGAATGGGAAATTAAAATCTCCGCAGATTATTATATTTGTGGATAGGGTGTTTAAGGACTTTATTAGGTTTCTGATGTCGGCAATGGCTAAGAGCGCCACGTAGCTGTTTGATTTACTTATTGTCTCTGTCATATGGCTCTCACGTACGTATATAGCACAGCCACCTTTTCGTCTTTCTGTTCTGTCAGCTCGTAGTATGTTGTAACCATCAATTTTTATTTCTTTTTTATCTATACAGTATTCGCAGTTTTCACAATCCCCTTGGCAGTCTTTAAGATGCGTTTCTGTGAGGCATGCGATGTCAATCCCTGCTGCTTCCATAAATCCTTGCGGGTATGAAACTTTGTTTATTGCGTGGTTCCGTCTTAGCTCTTAAATATTTGCCAGGACTATATTTATGTTTCCCATTTTGCGTTGTCCTTCGAGTATTCCAAATTCACTTTCCTTCAGTGTTGCGTGTTTTGTATTCCTATGGTCCTTCAAGAAAGCTCCATTTCCGGTTATCCGTCGTGGTAGTTTCTCGCTTGGTAACGGATCGGTTCGGAGGTTCTCAACTGTGTCGACTGTATGTGCTGAATGAGGCTTATTAGTCGTATTGTGTCTCCGATATCGAAAAAATTTGCTTCTTGGTTCGTATTCATAGGTTTCTTGCGTTTTTCCTAATTGTCCTTTGACTTTGTTTTGAGGTGATGATAGGAACATGTCTTACCATATATATACAGGGTGAGTCAAAAGTCTCCATACATAGGCAAAATGGTCATGATAAATAAATGATTATTTATTTTTTATTTTTTTGCAGGTGATATGCTGAGATGCCTTTGTCCCAAGAAGAGCGTATAGAGATCATTCTTCTGGCAGGATCAGGAAGCTGTCGCGAGGTTGCCGAGGATTTTAACAGGAGACACGCCCTCGGCACGCACATCACACACGACACCGTTGCCAAACTCATTGAGAAGTTCAAGAAGACTGGAAGTGTTGCAGACCAACCGAGAAGTGGCCGTCCACGAACAGCCACCGATGAAGGCACAGCGACCATGGTGCTGGTAGCATTCGCAAAGAGTCCCCAAAAAAGCACTCGACGGATGTCTGCAGAATGCGGTGTCAGCCAAAGGAGTATCGTCCGCATTATGAAAGAGCACAGATGGCATCCATACAAAATGCAAATGTTGCAGTATCTTAGCGAAGACGACCCGGACAGGCGGCTGGAATTCTGTGAATGGGCTTGGGCAAGAACAAAAGTGGACGAAGACACGGAGTTCTCGGCTGGCCTCCTGTTTTCAGATGAAGCCAACTTTTATGTTCATGGAGAGGTTAATCGTCAAAACGTACGTTATTGGAGTGATGACAACCCGCACTGGATGAGTCCCTCAAAGACGCAAGGAGCTGGAAAAGTGATGGTGTGGTGCGGGATATGGGGCATGGGGCAACACAATTGTTGGCCCTTTTTTCATTGACACCAATCTGAATGCCGAAATGTATCTAAACACGCTGCAAGACACAGTCATGCCGTCCCTGCTGGACGAGGACGGGGGATTTCCAGCGTACTTTCAGCAAGACGGGGCGCCACCCCATTACGGTATCCGCGTGCGCCAGTGGCTGGATCAGCAGTTTCCGGGTCACTGGATTGGCCGCCGTGGTCCCGTGGAGTGGCCTCCGAGGTCCCCAGACCTCACCCCCTTGATTTTTACTCGTGGGGGCACTTGAGGGCCATGGTGTACCAGGTGAAAATACTACAAAACACGGACCACCTAAAGGAACGCATTCGTGATGCGTGCACACGCGTAACACCACCAGACGCGTTAACGCGCGTTTACCATGACTGGGAGGAACGCATCCGTATGCGCATTCAGTGTAATGGTGCCCACATAGAGCATATTTTGTGACTTACGAGTGATTGCATAATAAAGTGACCATTTTGCCTATGTATGGAGACTTTTGACTCACCCTGTATATATAATTATTTGTACGTGGTATTCAACGTAGAGAGTGTACATGACAGAGACGCACATTCATTACTCGTACACTGTCAGAAAAAAGTTTGCCTAAAACCATAAAGTTTTGTAAAAAGTATTGGTAATTGGTAATATTTCGTTCATCTTTCAATAGTGTTATTCATTTTGGCGACACTAATAAAATTAAAATAAAAAAAAAAACAGAACCAATTATAATTTTTTTTATATAGTTTTTAGAAAATTTTCTATTTGTAAGGGAACCAATTTTTTTTTTCTCTCTTTCGCGGTTGTACATCACGTCTTAAAATAGCGAGCGAGCAAAAAACATTTAAAAACTTAATATTAAAAAAAAAAAAAAGGTTATTTTGTAAAAAAGATTATAAAAAGTGGGAAAAAAAAAAATTCTTTATAATGAAAACACTTAAAAATAAAAAATTATATACATTTAAAAAAAAAAAAAATTATTTTAGAATCATAAGCTCAAAAGTTCTGTAAATTAAAAAAAAAAATAATAAAAATGTTGCCAAACAAGTTCCCTCATTTTTTTTCTTATTTTTTTCTTTTTTCTTCAACGTTAAAATTAAATAAAGTAAATTATTCTGTAAATAAAATTACGGTCTAAATAAAGGGGTTGTTCACCCTTTTGAAATAAGCATCAGTGCTCAAGTAACACCAAACTTTGGGCATAAATGAAGATACCAACACCGAAATGTTTCCTCATTTCTTTACCCTCGCCAACACTCTTCAATTTAATATTTAACAAAAATAACACTTCTCAGCCGCATTTTGGATATATATATATATATATATATATATATATATATATATATATATATATATATATATATATATATATATATATATAACGGGTGCGGCAAAAGTAACGCCCTTTTAATTATTGTATCTTTATAGTTTTATACAGTATAACCAACCACAAAATTAATTAAATTCCAGTTATTTTTTTAGTTTTTACTGAGAAAGTAATTATTTTTCTTAAAATGCTGTATTTTTCTTAAAAACCTTATTATTTCTCTTAAAATGCTGTAATTGATTTATTTCCTTCAATAAAAGAGAATAAACTAAAAAGGGCGTTACTTTTGCCGCACCCATTATATGTGTGTGTGAATCGGAATGCTGATTCGAGAGTATTTAACCTTTCGTCGGCCAATGTGACTTTATTGATTTTATTCTGGTTAATGCCAGACGATTTTTATTCAGTCTCGAAAGACCTCTGCGCAGTATAGGATTAAGCCAGCGGTTCTCAAACTTTTTCTTCTTCCGTACCCCTTGAATATTCTTTCGCGGGATTTTCTGTATTTTCGAGAGAGAGAGATACACGATTTTTACTTTCTTTACGACCGTGTGATTCGTGGCCTTTTGTTAATCGTATATAAAATTAAAAGGGTTATAAATTCAGGACCCCTTCGCGTACCCGCTAAGATTCCCTCACGTACCCCAGTTTGAACCACTGGATTAAATGAACGTCTCTTAACCCTTTACCGCACGGAGGTCTTTCCTAGACTGAATTAAATCGTCTGGCGTTAGCCAGAACAATCACTACAGTCACACCGCCCGATAAAGGGTTAAAATGTGCCGAAACGCGGATTACCATTTATCATTTTAATTAATAACTAAACAAAAATTTGTTAAATTTCTTCGTGTCCAATTTTTGATCGTGGTATCATGTCACGTGTCCAAAAACGTGATGAGTCATCCCGAGTGAAAAATAAAATCTTTCGCTCATTTTCAATCTTTAATTAAGTCTATAATTACGATTAATTAATTGAATTAAGCGAAATCGAAGAAGGGTACTTTTTGACTCAGAAATGAAAGAATGAAGAAGCAGATTTTCCGAGTGGTGAGGGGTGGGTGTGGGGAATGTGGGAGGGGTGGGGGGTATTTGTGATGCGGATTCTGCATTCGAATGGAGAAGAAACGGGTTCTAATTTTGAATCCTGCACCGTGAGAGTGTCGTGAAATTACGGAAATTTTTCTCTATCGCGTTGGAATAGAAATAATTCCCTCGGGTAAGATAACGAGAGGGGAACGCAACAACAACAACAACAACAACGCAAATAAGAGAGTAAATGAGGGGAAAAGCAATCACTTTCCTTGAAAATTAAATAAATAAGTAAATAGATAAATGTATTGCGATGTTTGTCACAAAATAATTCCTTCAATTTAAAGGAATGACATCATTCAAGTTGTGAGTTTACTCGCGTCGAATTTATTTGTGACGACCTCGCGTGTGGAATTGGAATTGGAACTGGAATTGAACTCAGAATTATGTAGACTGTTTCTTCATCAATTAATTTCCAGCTACGTTCCAGTTTCCAATTCCATTCATGCTCTTTGTAATCTAACAAACGTGTAAATATATATATATATATATATATATATATATATATATATATATATATATATATACAGGGGCGGCTTCTTAATGAATGCAAGGCATTCACTGCATGCGTAAATAATATACTCAATGAATTTAAAATTAATATTTAAGTTAAAAAAATAAAGTTAAAATTATTATTAATATTATTAATATAATATTGGTTCTATCCTCGGTTACTACATAACTCATAAGAATACCATAAAAGACAAAATACAGCTTATCTAATATGTACTACACTGTAATGCATGTGACTGCATGCGTAAGTAAAATTACCACGAGCCGCCACTGATTATATATATATATATATATATATATATATATATATATATTGCATTTAACTGCAATGACCACGCAGTATATAAATGAATAGAAACGACGTAATAAGGAGCGTCTCTGCACACGGGGAAGAGAAATAACGAATAAATGAAAAATGAGGCGAACCGCCCGGGAATCGAACCCAGGGCCTTCCAATTGCCGGTTGGATGCGCTACCATTACACCACGGACCTCGATCAATCACAAATCGAAATTCTCCTACATAGGGCAGAAACCAATGCCCTGAGAGGGCACCCTCGCAAATCGTGAATATGTGCATTTAACTGCAATGACCCCGTGTGCAGAGACGCTCCTTATTACGTCGTTTCTATTCATATATATATATATATTATACAGGGTGTCCGAGAATTATCTGTACAATTTTTGGTTGTTATTAAAAGTCAACCATGAAATGCAGAAATTCCAGTGTTGTCCCATTTTACAGAGAATCTCATTAAGTTTTTTCTGATACCAAGTTTTGACAAGTTTTTTAGAAATTCCAGTGTGTCCGAACATTATCTGTACAATTTCATCTTTTAATAAAATTCTTGATAACACACGTAAAATTCTTAAACAAGATTATTTAGAATCTGTATTTTCAAAAGTTTCTTTTATTAAAGTAACGTTGTTACAAACATTCGATATGTGCACCATCAGTGATTCGCAAAACATCCAATCGATAATTAATCCAAATGTTGCCATGTACGCTGCAGCATATCCACATCAATTCGCTCAATAGCAGCTGTGATTCTTGCTTTTAAATCATCAATGTCTGTCACCCGCGTACATTTCTAAAACACTTGTCAAAACGTGGTATCAGAAAAACTTAATGAGATTCTCTGTAAAATGGGACAACACTGGAATTTCTACACTTCATGGTTGACTTTTAATAACAGCCAAAATTGTACAGATAATTCTCGGACACCCTGTATATATATATATATATATGTATATATATATATATATATATATATATATATATATACACACACACACACCTTACCTTACAAAGGTTTCGCGCGATGATTTCTCACTTCGCGAAGGTCAAGCTTGTTGCCCCTCCTCTCGAGTTGGCCTGGTGAAGTAGTGAGTTGGATTCATGCGCGCTCCACCTCACATAGCCAGGTACGCACGGCTCATCGGGGATTGCTCAGAGCCAGGCGTCTCGTCTTCTTTTGAAGATGTCCACTGCAACAACCTTCGTGTTTCTTAGGTCTTTGAGCAACTGATTAAATAGTTTTGGTCCTCTCGCTACAAAACTATTTTCTTTCAGGGTTAAGGATGTGCCCTGTCTCGCCTTCAATTTGGGAATACGACACAGTCTACTGTTTCTACTTTCCACCGTTGTTTGGGGAGTTATAGGGTTCAGAGTAAGATTAGGGACTAGTTTCTCCATTATTTTCCAAGTGTAAATAATGGTGTATCTCTCTCTCTTCTCCTTTCCAGTGAATATAGGTCTAGTTCGCGTAACCTTTCCCAGTAATTTAGTTCTTTGCACCCCCTTGATCTTGGCTGTGAAGCTTCTCTGGATCCCTTCCAGCTGTCTAATGTCTTCTTTTTTATATGGGGATGTTAGAACCGAGCAGTATTCCAATTTGGGTATGATCAGGGTTTTCAGTAGAGGAATCATTACATTCCTATCCCTTCGTTTAAAGGTTCTCTTATTCTTTTTGCTCTGTTTACTGCTATCTTATTTTGTGTTTCAAATTTCGCATCATCAGTCGTTACAACCCCTAAATCTTTTGCTGTAGAATTTCTCTGAATTTCCTGTCCATTTGGATGGGGTATAATATTCCATGGATTTTAGGTCTTCTCTTTTTCCGTACCGTAACAGCTGAAATTTCTCAGTGTTAAACTTCATATTGTTGTCTTCCGTCCACTTGTAGATTCTGTTCATGTCGGTTTGTAGAGATCCTATGTCTTCTGGGTTTCTTATTTTTCTACTGATCTTTGTGTCATCCGCAAAGAATGTTACTGTGCTGTCTCTGGTAACGTCCTCATTTATGTCAGTTAGCATGATTATGAAGAGTAGTGGAGCTAATACTGTTCCTTGTGGTACTGAGCTGAGGACCTCTGATTCTGATGAAGATACTCCTTGTACTGTAACGACTTGCCGCCGTTCACTAAGGAAATTACATATCCATTTCCCTACTTTTTCCTGTTATTGCCATATATTTCAATTTATGTATTATGATTCCATGGTCACACTTGTCAAACGCTTTAGCAAAGTCTGTGTATAGTACATTATAGTTTTCATTACTTTCCACTGCATCAATAATGTTGTTGTAGTGTTCCATTAGTTGTGATAGGCATGATCTGCCTGACCGAAACCCGTGTTGGTTATCATTGAATTTTTTCCGAGTTTCCAAAAAGTCATAGATTTTCTGTCTAACTATTCTTTCAAATATTTTAGTGAGATGGGATTTAAGTGACACTGGCCTATAGTTTTTGGCCTGGGATCGATCTCCTCTATATATTGGGACTATGTTTGCGCTCTTCAGGATGCCCGGTATTTCTCCCGTGTCTAGTGATCGTCTCCATATCCACTATAGGGGCTCAGCGATTGCATTCTTGCAGTTTTTGATCAATGTGGCATTCCATTTATCCGATCCTGCCGCTGAGTGTGTTTTTAGTTTCCCTTTGGCTTGTGTAATATCATCCGTCGTAAAGTCGAAATCCGTTATACTTTCCCCTTGTGGTTCTTCTTCAAAGAACGCGTTTCTATCGCATATCAATTTGTCAGTTTTTGGGATACTGAAAGATGATTCGTACGGAGCTCTTAATATTTTAGATACTTCTGTTAGATCATCAGATAAAGCACTGTTCTCATTTTTTAAAGGTCCGATAGTCGCATGGTTTTTCGATTTTCTTTTTGCGAAATTATAGAAGTACTTTGAGTTAGCTTTTATCGCTTCTATAGCGTCGTCGTCTTTTTTTTCTGTATGCTTCTCGATTAGTTCCCGTATGACGACATCGATACTTTGCAGGTTATCATTTAATATTTTTCTGATGTTATCTTTACAATTACTTAATTTTGCAGTCTCTTTTTCTCTTTCGAAACAATGCCCTCTTTTGTCTCTCGAACCTGCTTCTCTTTCCTCTTTGTTGTATCTTTGGGACATGTTTTTCCACAATTTCTAACGTCTTCTCCTCTAACGTCATTAGCATCTCCTCCGTTGTCTTGGCCTCGAAAATGGTTTTCCAATCTATTACTTCCATGCTGGTGTTACATCTTCCCAGTTTATAGCTTTGGAGTGAAAATTAAAATTTCGAATTTGCTTCTTTCTGTTGTGCGTGTTCTTTCCTTTCCTGTTGCCTTTATATTAGTTGTTATTTTAATGATGTTGTAGTCCGATATCATAGTTGGGGATATTTCTACATTATCAATTAGATTACTGTTGTTTGTGAATACCAAATCTAGGCATGGCCGTAACTACCTATGAATCACCGAGGTCCGGACCTCGGTAATTATTTCCTAAAAAAAAAAGAGACTGAACCGTTCTCCGTGTATGAAACGCATATCACCGCTTTTCTTTTGAAAAGAGGGAGCGTCGAGCGTTTTGTGTTTTGTGTTTAGTGTATAGCTTGGGTTGTGTTTGTAGATGTCATTTTGGTCTGAATTTTGCTCGTCCCGCCGCGCTCGAAAAAAATCTGGACTTCATTAATTTCTAAACCCTAGTTACGGCCCTGAATCTAGGCAGTTGTTTTTTCTTGTGTTTACTGTTATTTCTTGCGTTAATATAAACTCATCAGCTAGAGCTAGTAGCATTTTTACCTGCTCCTGGTCTTCTCGTGTGCCCCCCTTGTCCTGGTGTATACATATATTTTTTCCTATCCTTTTATATTTCATGAATGTGAAATTAAAATCACCACAGAGAAAAATATTTGGGGTTGGAGAGTGTGGATCTTTTACCCAATTTCTTACCTTTGTAATGGAATCTGAAAATTTTGAGGTTGACGTGTTTGGGTTCTGTACATTACAATTAGTAACATATTTAATTTTTCAGTTTTTGCTGCTACACATTCTACGTAGCTGTTTGAGGTACTTATAGCCATTTCTGCTATGTGCCTTTCGCGTGTGTAAATAGCACATCCTCCTTTACGTCTCACTGTTCTGTCGGCTCGGAGGATGTTATAGTTGTCAATTTGTATTTCTTTTTTGTCAATACAGGACTTTTCACAGTTCGCCTGGCAGTCCTTTAGATGAGTTTCCGTGAGGCATGCAAAGTCTGCTTCGGCTTCTTGCATGAGTCCTTTCAGGTATACAACTTTGTTCGTGGAATGGTTTGATTTAAGGTCCTGTATGTTGGCTAGGATTATTTTTATTTTTCCTCTTTCGTTTTCGCATACAAGTGGTTCCGATTTGTTTTCCAATGGGGGTGCCGGTTTCGTTGCCTTGTGGTCCTCCAGAATTGACCTCTTTTTATCTTTGTCGGTACCTGTTGTCCCGATAACGCATGAAGTGCCTTTGTTCGTACCTTCTGTCCGGCTCTCGGATTCCTATATTTGTCAGCTGGTTTTGTAATTGCTGGAGAGTATTTAGCAGCTGAAATGTGTTGGCTGCGTCTAAAAAATTGGCACTCTTCTTTGATGTTCGTTTTTTCTGTTCACTCGTTGCGTTTCCTTTGAGGGTGGTGGTATCGTCATTTTTTTCAGTATTTGCAACTCCCATATTTTGCATAAGTGTTGCAGACCGTAAGATGGTGGAACATGCATTTCTTATCAAATTTGCAGTATCCACTTGTGTAATGCGTTTTGCATAAAGTGGGATGTGCATATATGCATTGCCCATCCCGATATCTGCAGTTCCCTTTCGCGTAGTATTTACATACGATATTTTCTACGCTTCTACTTCTTTTCTTATTATTTCAAAGCTCTTAATTTTGGCATTATCATTATGTTTTCTTTGGCTGTTTATTTTCTACGTTTTTAGTTATTATCTTTTTATTGATTTTGCTCGTTGGACCGTTTGACTACTTCGCAACTTTTACTTATTTCTTTTCTTTCATCTATGTCTTCCTTCCGTATTATATTGTTTATATTGTTATTCGTTATTAAATTGTTGTTCGTTATTATGCTGTTATTCGTTACTTCGTCCTCTCTCTCATCCACCCGGTTTTACGTTGGGACCATTCCGGACCCATGTGTCCCCATTATTTCATCCTTTTTGTAACTTCTGAGTCTGCTATCTCCATTTCTTTAAAGACCGCGAAAGAATTTACGGTCTGTGTACATGCGCCACATAGAAATTTGATCCCCACGGCGTGTTTCGCGTTCGAGACAAGAGTTATTTCCTTATCATTCCAATTCATGCAGATAAAGTCATTCAGTCGTTGACAGAAATCACATCTAATCGCCAAGTTTTCCGTTGTTACCAGATTGCACAAATTACGGATTAAGTGAGAATTTGGACCCATAGCCATGCTATTCTTTAATTAGCGTAAAAAGAAACACCCACACAAATTCTTTATTTATTTTTATTTCTATTGCTTTCCTTTCGAGGGTTTTCTGACCTTTGCGGTTTATGACCTTTTTCCTGCCTTGTTTCAAACTTTCTCGAATGCCAACCATATTTCGTTTTGAATATATACGTTAAAACTGGTGATAAATTATGTAAACTGTATTACACTTTCTTAATTTTAATGAATTTCGCTTCATAATTTATATGCACGGATTCACTGATACTTTATACACTCTCGGGTGCAAACAGAATAAACCGCCGAGTAGATTATTCCCTTCTAATTTGGGTGTTAAATAGAGAGAGCAAAACAGGGCGTCCATTCACCACAGGGTACAAGCAATATATATATAATATATTAGTGATGTAGCGGATGTCATTTTTTTCACATCCGCGGATGCGGATGAGGATGTTTGATTTTAACATCCGCGGGTGCGGATGCGGATGAGGATGTTTGATTTCAACATCCGCGGATGCGGATGTCTACATTTTCGTTATTTTTAGGATATATTCGAGATTTGTTGTGTTTAACGTATATAATAAGTTATTATATAGAGAGAGCTGTAGCTATAATGTAGTATAATTGATTAATTGTACAATAATTGCTGTACTTTTCTCTGAACATATAAAATAATATCAAGCATCTAACTAATATAGAAATCAATTAGTGAATTCGTCTGCAAATAAATTCGTTATATTTTGTTGAGTTTCAGCCACAATTAGAAACCATAATTGTGTTACCAGGATGCGGGACGTGAACCCAACTCAAATGCACCCCACCGACCTCTTTCCCCAACCTCCACCCTTATAGAAAGAGATCTTTAATTAGCTTGATAACTATTTATATTAAGTTTAAAGTTTTATTAGGCATATTTATAAATGAGTAATTAAAATAAAGTAAACTAAGATGTTCATCGTTTAATGTTCAAACTTAATTATAGGAAGGTTATGCTTAAGGAACATTAATTTTTCTGCCTTTTCTGCTGCCAGTCTGTTTCTCTTTTCATCATATATTAATCCAGCACTGCTAAATAATCTCTCGCTTGGTACGTTTGTTGGAGGACAGGCTAAATGTTTCCTTGCAAGTTTACTCAAGTATGGATAGATATTCTGCGTATTTTTCCACCGACTAATAGGATTGTCACATGCAGCCAGGCGTTTTTCTTGGTGATAGCTCTCGATCATTTTTACTACATCTTTTGACATCGCGTAGGTCTCGTCATTGCTGCTTGACTCAAGAAACTGAGAGACAGATTCTGTGATAGATTTGCTTGTTGAAGGTGTTGGTTCTGTCACTGAAACTTTTATTCTTTTGGTGGGTGGCGAAGCGACAGATTCAAGAGATTGAAGCTCTTCAACTGCTTTGCCAAGTGATGATTTAACTCGTTCTAATGTACTAGGTGGAAATAACTTAGCTTTGTAACGTGGATCTAAGTAGGTTGCAAGAGAGTAACTTCATACAAGAACAGCCTCTCGTCTTGTCGCTTGCATCACTTTTGCGCACAATGAACTAGTTCTATTAATATAGTAGAATTTGATAATTTCCGCTTATTAATGACATTTTATCTCAACGGTCCACATCCGCACGACATCCGCAGTCCAAAGTGCGGATGCGGATGCGAGAAAATGTGCGGATGTTCCGCGGATGCGGATGTGACCTACATCACTAATATATATATATATATATATATATATATATATATATATATGCACCGTGTGTGTGTCAAAGTTTTTAGTCAAAGTTTTTAATAGAATAAATCAAAGATAAAGTTTATGAATCGTCTCAAAACGATGTTGAAGATGGAATTGTTGTGTAAAGTGAAAAGTTTAATATATTGTCACTGTTCTTCTTCGTATTATGGAATTTGGCCCTGAAATTAATATGATGAAAAGGACGAAAAGGCGCCATTTTAATAACGAATTTCGACGTTGTAGAGTTCGAGGTTGAGCCTCCAAAAATTTGAAGAAAATTAAAAACTTTTTAGAGATTAACTTCGATATGATAATAATAATGAATGAATTAACGCGTACGGAACGTAGCGTCCGTAAATATTAGACAGTTTTAATTATTATTATCAAATATATCTCGCGAGTCAGTTTGCAAATACCTCACTAGCTTTTGCTGAGGTACTAAGATGTGTACTCACATTATTATGATTATTACCAACTTTCTAATTTAGTGTAATAATTACCTAAAAATAAGGTGGAGTGACGAGCTTCACCTTCGTCAGAATGAACAATTCGGACGGAAGTTAAACCAAGTTTAACTAAGGTTAAGTTTCCCCAAACATCATAATTCGCATCAACGTTTTTTAACATTAAATGTATTTACTGCGCATATATTATTAACTATAATTCTACTGAAAAAGATACTATATCTGATGATATAACAAGATCACGTTGTGGCCAATGTCATAAAACCGCCTCCCGTCGATCAGCGAAGTTCAGCGCCATTAGGACCGGGCTGTCGTTGGATAAGGAACTGTCCTCTGCGTATATAGATTATGTAGCAACCCGCGATTCGGATCCCGCTTAAAGCTCTAGGTCCCCTCCGTCATATGACCTTAGATGTTGCGAAGGAGGTTAAACAACCCCCATCATTACGTTATATTACACCCGATATAATAACAACTACAGATTAACCCATTAGTGTCCATTGGTAGAATTTCCTACCGCCAAAATTGTTTGTCATTATTACATCACTTTTTCTCGTATTGACGCGATCTTCGGTATGAGTCACTGATATGACGCAATCTAAATGACTCATACCGAAGATCACGTGAATACGAGAAAAAGTGATGCAATAATGACAAACAATTTTGGCGGTAGGAAAGTACCACTGATCACTAATGGATTAATAAAACTTCGTAAAATACCGTAATTCTCTTTTGTAATTTCATCACATCTTAACATTTATTGATTTTTTAGTCATTTTTTAGCATTTGATTTTACTTACGTGAGAAATGAATTAAATTCTTTACTGGTTTTGGCTGAAGAACTTTCATGTTTTAAATTTTAAAATATTTTAAAAACATTTACGTGTAATTTCGGTCTTCAAATATTCAGAGAATCTCCAAACAATCTACAATAAAAATATATGAATTCTTTTAATAACAAAAGATTTTTTTTCATTAAAAAACGCGATAAATTTTAATTAATTTTAAATTTTTTAATAATATTTTCAAATATTTTTTAATATTGTTTCAAAGATTGAAATTCGGTATTGTTTAACTCATTAATAATGAGTTCATTTTAATTTTAACTCGATAGAAAAGTGACGAAGACGTTTTAAACACTTTCAGGTATACAGAGTGTTCCCTTACAACATACTAACCACGTCGCAACATCGCTTCCAGTTAAATCAGCGAGGTTAAGCGACGTTGGATCTATTCAGCAGTTGGTTCGGTGACCATTCTTCGCATTCGGATAATATAACGACCCGTAGGTGGTCCGAATCGCGAGTACACCCGTAGGTTCCCAACCCCCGGTCACGTGATCTTTACCGCTACGAAAGAGGTTAACCAACAACAAAAACCAACAACAACCAACGACGTCTTAATATAAAAATTTTTAAAACTTTTGAAGAATCGAATATTTTTTTTTATGGTCACGAAAACAAGATCGGAAATTCAAAAAAAAAAAAAAGTTAATTTAACCCTTTCGCGCCGAGGACGTACGCGGTACGTCCCCATTCAAGAGGTCGAGGAAGAACATTTAAAATTGGGTACCGGCGCCAAAGGGTTAACTGTTAACACCTAAAATACGTACAAAATTTAACTTCATTTCGTAAAAGTCCAATTTTTAGTTTTCGTTATCTTTCATGTTTGACGATTTCGTCATTTAAATGTTCGAGCGAGATTCGGATATGGATCTGAATTCTATTAAAAGAATACTTCTGCAATAAAATTCATAATTCATATTTGAAATCGACTACTTAAAATTAATTTACATTTAGATAGGTCGGATTAAGCTCACCGGCGATTATTTTCAATGATCTTACACACACACACACACACACACACACACACATATATATAATATATTATATATATATATATATATATATAGATATATATATATATATATATATATATATAATATATATCGTCAGTCTAGATTTATACAATTATCATTTATTTTTAATAAATAAATATGAAAAATGAGATGAAGAGACTTGTTTAATCTATATTTTAAATATGGGCTTCGATTTGGTATTTCATATATTGAAGAGAATAAGAAAATGTCAACGTGCTCATTTTCGAATTCATTGCTAATATATTTTACACGTTGAAGACCATTTCTGAACATTTTCTCCTCTTTTGTTTTCTTTATACGATCTCATGATTAATACTTAAAATTCAATTTCACGTTTCAGGTTTTTCTTGGAAGAAGATCGGTCAGGTTTCCAGGTTGGCAATATTAACGTTTTAAAAAAAGAAAGTAGTGCAAGTATAGATAGCTTTTTAGCATGTTCATTTTTTTAAAAAGAGCAAATAAAACTTAATTCTAGAGGGAAAAACTCTCTCTCTCTTCTCTCTCTCTCTCTCTCTCTCTCTCTCTCTCTCTCTCTCTCTCTCTGTAAAATTTCCTTGGCTACTTTTCCAGGGTCATGGTATTTTTTTTAACCTTTTTCCGTACCGGCCTATAGCAGGGCGGGAGGGGAGGGTGAGGAGAGCGCCTTATGCTTTCTATTCATTTTCTATTACTGCTAGAAAGTTTAAAAAATGAACAGTTTAATAACAGGAACCTCTCCGAGTAAACCGAAAGGTCTTTGAGTCTTTTCTCTTGTCCTTGTGACCTTGTAATTTTCTCTCTCTCTCTCTCTCTCTCTCTCTCTCTCCCGTCGTTGTCTTTTCTCTTCTTAAAATATAACTGTAGTAGTAGAAAACTGCTTACAAGACACCATTCTTCCCATCAGCAATTTGCATAAATTACTCATAAAAACAACTCTTCTTATTTGTAATTGCAGTAAATCTCTCCTTTTAGATAATATAAAATCCACCAGACCGCCAATCCAACACGTATAAATCACTGGGGAACACAGCTTTTTGGTGACTTAGATGTTTAGACCTGTTTCTGGGTATATTGAGGTCGCTGATTCTAAAAATGACATTAGTTTTTCTCCATCAGCTCTGCTTATCAAGAATGATATATATCTATATATATTTCTATATAATGTATATAATATTATATAATTGCTGACTGGCAATCACTGTTTTGTCAATTGAATACAAAAGTATGATGAATGTCAGCAAAAAATAGTGTATTAACATCAAACAAGCATAAGGTACGAAAAATATTTCTTAAATTCAAACAAGCTTGAGACACAACGGCAAAAAAAGTTCTTTCATTGAGACATCTCACATAAACCGCGTTTCTGAGATTTCTTGCGATGAGATGTGCCAGGACATTCGCGTTGGATGCTCCAGCAGTAATCTGCCATCATGTGGTATCCCATCGTCCGCGTACCGTTCTTCCATGGTCCTTAGTTCTTGGTGAAATCGTTCACCCTGTTCCTCGCTTAGATCACCGAGGTTATCTGTGAAACGATCCAAATGACTGTGGAGGTAGCAGTTGATGCTCATTTACAGCCAAGTTTACAAAAAGAAGAGAGCATATTCTCCACTAGTTCACCGTAGTTATCGGCCTATAGTTCCCAGGAAATGTCTTCACAAACCATACTAAACGATGACCACGCACGTGCCCTCAAGTTGTCCATTGAATCTTGAAACGCGGGTCTTTCATGAGTTCCCGGATTTGCGGTCCATCGAAAATACCTGCTTCAGCTTTTCCATGCTCAGCGCAGGAAATTTTCTACTATGTAGCCAAACACGTCCCATCTCTGTTCAAAGCCTTTATAATTGTTTCATCAAAACCTAGTTTGATGTGCAGTGGTGGCAATTGATCCTTTCTCTGTCAACAAAAGCTTCTTTGATGATATTTTTTTCTCCAACCACCATGTTTTCTCTCAAGGCCACTGTCTTCTCACCCAGTGTTCATCTTTAGCTCTACTGTCCCAGAGACATATAAAGCACGGGTACTTGGTGTACCCGCTCTGCTGGCCCAGGAGAAAATTCACCATCTTCAGATCCACACAGATCACCCATTGGTGGTCTCGGTATGATATCTTTTCTAGGACTAGGGCGACTGTCCCGTGCTCTTCTCTCATACCGACTGAGTGACCAATTGGGATTGATCTGTATCTGTTGCCGTTGTGTAGAAGAACACATTTTAGGCTCCGTTTGGAGCTATCTATGAATAACCGCCATTCACTTGGTGTGTATTCCGATATGCCCATTTGTTGCAGAAAACTAAATCGTTCTCTTTTGAGAAGAAGGGCAGTAAATCCTTTCTCTGTCGCGATATAACGTGATTTTGGTTCCCGGCAGCAGTAAATTTTTTTCTCCCAGCCTGGAAGCTAACAATTCAGACGATTTCTTCGAAAGACTTAAGTCCCTTATGAGGTCGTTTAATTCGTGTTGACTAAAACCTTCTGCAACTGATGACGGTCCTTCGAAATCACTGTCATTTTGCCCACATATGCTTTCTTTGTCAGTAGCAGATTCATCATCTTCTTGAGGGAGCTCTGGAAGATGGCTGAATGATGGGACAGGTATCTCATCTGAATGTGAAACAGGCCGTCTAGCTGAGTCTGTGTCAGGATACGTCCATTTACTCCGGTTACGTCCATTGATGCCCTTTATATTCACCAAACAAAAGTAACAGTCATCACTGTGGTTTCTCTGTTCTCTCCATACCATTGGTACACCAAATTTCAGGCACCTCCTCTTTCCGTTGGTCCATTGCCGCAGATGCTCCGTACACGTTTTACACAACATGAGGAGCCCATGGCTTATCTTGGTCCCCTAGTTGTACTTTGAAATAGGCAAAATAAGCTTTTTTCACAAAATCAGTAATAGTTTTTCTCTGTTCAATGAACGTGTACTCTCCGCAGATAAAACAAAACACATCTGGATGATTTAAACACTTTCTTCGTGATGAAGCCATGTCAACACCTGTAACAGGAAAGAATTCACGTTAGTACATGTACAATACACATGCAAAACAGCAACATCAGCAAAATCCAACTACAATTTAATTATACAGATGCATTTAGATTTACGAGCAACTCATAATACCGTTCCAGAAGGGTAATAAAGTAGGTAATGACGTATGCAATATCTCAAAAACTAGAGCTGCTAGAACAAAATGGATGATATTTTCTGAATCAGTGGCATGAAAATATCGAGAATAAGGTCTAAAATCTCAGGCACCAAGAAAAATTTTTTTTTTGTTCCCCAGTGATATAATTAATCGCTGAACACTGTTATTATAGAGAAAAGAAACCAGAAAAAAGGATTCTAGACATTATTACGTTACTGCGCGCACCATCCCGCGCATTTGAACGCCTGTATAAGCGTGGATGCTCTTAATAATGAAAATGATTTAGGTAAACTTTGTTTTTCAGCGAAATTCCGAAGCGTAAAAGTCGTTCATACTCGTTAAAAAAATTATTCCCAACTCGGGACCAAACACGTAAAATAAAACACTCGCCCATTTTAACAGCTATTTTCATTATACTGTTTCGTATTTTTGTAATAGTTACTTAAGTAAATGTTAAGAATGTGTTCAAAGCAGTGAGTGAATGCCACATTTATCCTCTTGCAAAGAAATTGTCCGTTTCTTTTTTAGAGAAATAATTACGATTTCATAAGCTTTAAATGTATAAAATTATACTGTTCTCCGATTCAACTTAAGGTAATTTACACATTTTATGTTTGTTAACAAAAGGCCCATATATATATATATATTATTGAAGGGTTATATGGATTAATGGTGTGGGAAAGGGTTCTTGTAAATACGATATATGAAACGCGTGTGCTTTTAAACCCGAAATAAATTCCGGTTTCTGAGCGACCATTTACTCTCGAACGTTTCGCGATCGACGCCACTTCTTTCACACAAATGTTTTTGGACCAATCTTTTTTTACAACTATAAATGCGAGAATTCTCCCCCAAAATGACATTTCTCCCCTTTACGATGCTGAGATTTAATTCGATTTTAATCAACTTTGATTTAATTATTTAATAAATTTCGTGGCATTTTGTTAAATGAAAATAATAAATCATTGTTAATTAAAAGGTTTGATTGACGGGGCTGGTAAAATGGGGAGGGTCCCACGTAGTCCCATGGTAAGAGATGGTACTGTAGAAATGAAAAGTAGGATAGAGTGTAATTTACTAATCAATTACTTTCGGTAACTGCAGTTTTGAAAAAAAAAAAAAGTTTGCCAACAAACATGAAATTTGTTAAAAGCATAAAAAATTACTAATCAGTAAAGATTTGATTTGGTTTTTGAAATATTATTTTACTGTCAATGAAAAGAATAAAAAATATCCAAAGAAAAACGTAATTTTACCAATTATTAATTTTTTATGCCTTTTAGAAATTTTATATTCTAGGCGAATTTTTTACCGAAACTGTACTAGTGAACTCGCTTAGAATCCCTGTAGTATTTTCCACTGACCATATCTGTAGGAAATATACGTTCCTCGTTTGTGTATGGACAGTCGATGGAAAAAAAAAATCCTGTTATGAAATTCCACGCGTCTTATACCGTTCAATATTAGTAATAATCACGTAGTTTATGACAGGACTCTTTGAAACGACTGTACTTAACGAATTTTAGTAAAGAAGAGCCATATTTTTTAATCTCTGCAAAATGACTAATAGGACGTAATAAATTTTCAGCAGACTTCAGAGAAAACGTATTTTGTACCTAAAAATGTTACTTATATCGTTTTTTTGATGATGCCTCAGACTCTTCAACGAGACCTGAGAAGGCTTTACCCGAAGTGACTCAAACGAGTGAGAGCCACATGTACAATGTCCCTGCAGAGACGAAACTTATCGAGGAAAATGCTACCTTAGGTGTCTCACAGCCCGGACTGCGGATCTCCCCTTTGCATTCCAATAGACAATACTCGATAGACAGGCGGAAATCTTACCAACAGGAGACCATTTCTGGGAGTTCATTGTTGCACTCGCTTAGCGGCGAAATCGACCACAAAATTCATTCGGAACAGGTAAATTTTATGGTAATCAATTACT
Source organism: Bathynomus jamesi (assembly GCA_023014485.1). Classification (NCBI taxonomy): domain Eukaryota; kingdom Metazoa; phylum Arthropoda; class Malacostraca; order Isopoda; family Cirolanidae; genus Bathynomus; species Bathynomus jamesi. The sequence continues at coordinate 379,250 of JAJOZX010000387.1, forward strand.
ATTTTCTGATTCGAATGTTGTGTGTTCTTGTGTACACACACACACACACACACACACACACACACACACACACGCAGATAGATAGATAGAGAGATAGGTATCGGGATAAATAAATAGATATCTTCTACATATAAGGCGTATATTAGAACGTCAGTGTGAACGTATTTCGTAGCCAAAGAACTTTTAGTGGAATACAAAAGTTTTAAAAAATAATAAAAAGAAGATCAGATTACAGAAATGTATTATAAATTTTGTTTCAGCAAAGGTATAACAAATATTAAATTAAATTTTGAATTAACAGAAATATTTTTCGCTTCTTCATCACCAAAATCAAAAAAAATTCAGTTGAAATTTGTGTTTTTTAAATACACGGTGAACCAAAAGTAGGTGGACAGTAGGTTGAATACGGTTTGTGTTATATATATTATAACTATGGTGTTCATTATAACTATGGTGTTTGTGTTTTATTATATTAAATATTATAACTAAATTTATTTAAATTTTATTTTGTATTATAGTATACAAAAAAATTAAATATGTATTCTCAAAATAAACGTTATCATTTACTGTCCACCTACATTTGGTTCACCCTATATATATAAATTATATTTACTTTTTATTATATTTGTTATTATATTTAGTCATATTTAAATTTAGGTCACGTTTGAAGACGACTATTTGTCGTGCAGGAGTCAATCTCAGACCAACGTTAATTTCCCAATGGATGAACTTGGCAGACGTACAATGACCCAAACATCCTTGCTAACAACATCCCCTCAGAAGTATGTTGGATCTACGTCTCCGGACTATTCTTCCCTAAGGAGGGCCTCCCATACGTACGGAATGCAGAGAAACCATCACCTTTCTCCGCAACATAACGGCCATCTTGGAAATTTAGGCTTATCCAAAACGCCGCTCATTGCCAACGGTTCAACTACGATCTATTCTTCCCCTAAACGTTCTCCCTACAGCTCCCCTTCGTCGGGAGCGTGGAGCCCTATCCCACTACCTCCTCCTTATCCCAGAAATACGTCATCAGTCGCTAATGGCAGGCTGGTAAACGTTTCTGACGAAGGAAGACCTACTTCCAGACTTACCAATTCCGTTACCAGAAACTCTGAAACAAAACTCTTGTACACGCCAGGGTCAAAGCTGGTTTCAGGTGCCACGTATCTCTAATGCTCTTTACATGTTCTCAGATTAAAAATATTTTTGTATAACCTCAAACTGACCTCCAACTGAACTCCAAATAACCTCAAAACCTGGAAACAAATAATGACGTTTAAAAAATATATGAGTTTGTGAATTCTATGTCATAAATGTTAGCAAATTTTGTAACTAATATTATGACTCAATATCTAATTGTATGTGATATAGTGTACATAATGAATCTTCGTATATACCATATCATAATACAGGGAGATCTAAAAACAAGAGGCGTTCCCAGAAATAACTTCTATAAATATTTGGGGGGGTACACCTTTTTTTCGGATCACCCTGTAATTTTTTTTAAGTTTGTTCCATTTCAGTTACATTCAGTAAAGAATAATTTTTAATTTTTTTATAAATAAATCGTGACTTAGCCTTTCAAATGTGTATAGAATCTACGATCATAATATATATATATATATATATATATATATATATATATATATATATATTTTTTTTAATTAATAAGGTTATTTATTCTTAAATTATAAATTCAAATTGCTCATTAAAATGTCAGCTTTTGTAAATAAAACCAGATTAGATTCATAATTAGTTTATTTTTAAAATTACATGATCTTCATACGTAAACAACGAAATTATATATATATATATATATATATTTATTTATTTTATTATATTATTATTATTATATTATTATTATTATTATTATTATTATATTATTCGAAGGGTGTTCAGAAAGTTTTTGTCTGGCGTATTTATCGATATGGCAAGACCCACTGGCTGTAACAGACAAAAGTAGTGACCTTTAGTTGTGCTTTGATTGTAATATAGCGTCTTACTTCTCTTTTCAGATTTTGTGCGAAGGTTCGCTAAAGAGAATCAGTCAACGAAGTCAAGAGAAATGGAGAAGATTGAGACCCATTTGCGCAGAACGTTTGAGGCGGATTCAAGTAAATTCGGACAACTTTTGTCCTGCCTATTCGCCAGATTTGACTCTCTCAGACTACTTCTACCTGTTCTCAAATTTGAAAGTTTTGATAACGATGAGGAGGAGGAGGAGGAGGACCTGATTACAGCGGTGGAAGAGTACAGTACTTGGATGAGCAGGATAAACGTTTCTCCATTTTTTCTTGACTTCATTGACTGACTCACTTTGGTGAACCTTCGCACAAAACCTGAAAAGAGAACGAAACTCTGTTATAATAAAAACACAACCAAAGGTCACTATTTTTTTTATTTTTTTTTCGTCCACTGGGTCCTACTAGTACTATATTGATAAATTCGTCAGGCTAGAAGATCTGAATACCCCTCCTCATATATTGCGGGACAGGGATAATTGTAAAGGTGGTAGATTAAAATTATTATTATTATTATTATTATTATAACGAAATAGTATCAGGTTTAAGGTGTAAAGATGTTTTCCCTCTTCTGATTGGTCAGCCTTTCGAGGAAACAAAACATGGTCCCTGATTGGACAATTCACAATCTCTAACCCAGTGTTCTGAATACACATATTGGTGGGAAATGTATTGTACAGGTCCCGGTAGGTTTAGATTTTTGTGAAAGTGACAAACATTTTTAGACATCATTCTTTTACTATTCCGTAAATATATATATATATATATATATATATATATATATATATATATATATATATATATATATATAATCACTTAAATAATTTATTATTTAGGAGATATGTCTACATTGTCTTACAGAGTATATCCTTTTGATCAAGGATTAAAATTATATTTTCAGTCATATCATTTGTATATTGGTTTAAAGTTTATTTATTTTAAGGGGTTTATATTTTGATAACCAAGATATCTATTCATACTGTATTCTATTGTGTTCAATGAAATACACACACACACACACACATATATATATATATATATATATATATATATATATATATATATATGATACAACTCGAATTTAGATTTTAACAACTATATGCTAATTAAAAAGAAAATTATTTTTGAAAGTTTGGTTTATGAGCTAACTCTAAAATTTCATATACGGTACTTCATTGAAGGTGTCCCCTAGTTTTATTTATGATCTTCAAAGGTCCTAACATTACATTGACAAATTTTGAATGAATAGGCCTATGTACATTGTACAAAGCAATACAGACTTACGTGAGAAGGAGGTTAAAATGTTATTCTCTTTAGGAACTGTTATTTCAGGATTGTACATAGTTGTAGGCGTAAAACCGGAGGAGAAGGAGCCAGCGGACACTTTTTTAAAAAGGTATTTGCGTGGCAGAGCAGAGGAACCCCTTAGTTATAATAGTCTGGTTGAAGATGGTTGGTATACATAAGTGTTAAAACTGAATGAAAATGATTGGCAGGAGATTGTTAGAATATGCTTTTTTAAAATTAATTATTTTTACATAAATAAAGTATATTCTAATTTATATTGTAGGCTTATAATGATGATAAACTTCCGGAATTGCTCTTTTACCAATAGAACACTTAGTTGAATTCGGAGTTTTATTGAAACTACCCCCTACAAATATATGTGAATTAAATAATAAATATGAAAAAAACAAAAACCTTGTCGCTGCTTTTCATTATTTTCATTCCCCAGTTTTATTTTAAACCAATATGATATGACAAAACACGATTTAGAATCCTTTAAAAAAGGTCATTTTGAAACTTACGTTTACAGTTATGACGGGGGGTTTTTTGACCCAAACTTTATGTATAGTTTCACAAAATATTCCTCTGAAATTTTATAGCGTCACCAGAAATTTAAAAAAAAATAAATATTGCCAATTAGTAATTTTTTCTTATTTTTATAAATTTTGTTTCACTAGTCCAACTTTCTTCTGAAGCTATGTTTCAAGAGTAGTATTTTTAAGTTGTCAGTAGTAAAGGTATAAAGGAATTTCTCTGAATATGTCTATACTAAAACACGGAATATAATTCTATCATATACAGGGTAAGCCAAAAACGTTCATCATGAGGAATATTTATTAATTCAGTAAATGTTCAGACTACCGGCTGTGAAGCCGTTTATATATATATATATATAAATAATATATATATATATAAATTCTCTTACATAAACTACTACGGACACTGCATAACATTCAAGTAGAGACGTTGGCATACTCCTCGAATTTTCACTTTTGTAGGGTTACCTGAAGTCTGTAATTTATAAGTCACTGTCATGCACCATGGAGGAACAAAAAGTAAACATCCAAATACCCAGGAGAGTAATTTATTCCCTTATTACCCTAAATTCAGTGAGAATTCTATCGAACTGTGAATAATATCAGTGGGAATGATATTAGAAACAGAGTGTGATCAGATTCAAGCAAAATCTTCAACGATTACAATACACCCCACTCGGATTGACGGGTCTAGAGAGAAAGAAGGTGAATGAAGAACTATCCCCCGAGTCCAGATTATGTAGCAGTTCGGATCCCACTTAAAATTGTAGGTCCCCCCACCAACAACCAACCACTTACCAAGAAACAGTTGGTGTAGACCAGTGCTTCTCAAATTGTGAGGCGCGAAGGAGTTTCAGCTGAAGCTTCATGTAATCAGATAAACATAAATGTTTTTCCACATTTTATTTTCTTTCTTACAGGGAAAATATTTTACGAGAAGCCGTTCTCTGTATTCATGCTTTCTCCAGCAATGTTAATTTTAACGGAGCACACGCTTAGGGTACAGCTATTGTCTTCAGCACCTCCCATAATGTATATGATATGAACATTATATAAAGACGTATGATTAGATGAGGCTTCAGTATTGTTTATAATATACAAATTAGGCTCGTGTTTAAGATGTTTGAGAAACAATGGAGTAGACGAGGAAAAGCGAAAACAATGGAGTAGAGAGGAAAAGCGAAAACAAAGTCTATACTTTCTTCGAAAGTAAAACCCAGCTATGGACTGTCCTACTGTTCCAAGCCTTTCTGAGAAGTGTGGGTGCAATGATGACCAGCTGCGCGTAATATATTTGGATCGACCCAGTTCTCTTTTTAAAGGGGACTTATTTATCCCTGTTGACGGAGTTACCGCCTGTCTCAATGACCCTTCATGGTTGAACGACGTAAAGTGGAACAACCAAACAACCATTTTGTAACGTAGATTTCTCTTACCTTTAGAGTTTCAGTAGTATCTCCTTCGGAAGACGTATCTTTTCTGTCTGCTTCCCAGTGACGTAAAAGACTTTTTTCTCGTGCCTTCCATCAACAGTTCTTCAACTGAAGTAATAAACGTGATTTTAAAACCAGAATGAAAATACTTTTATGAAATTTGAAAACCAAACAGTTAGAAGTTTAGGGGCTTTTCCGTTCTATGGGCACCAACGAGGTTAGGTTAGGCTATGTTAAGTTAGGTTAGGTTAGGTATGACTAATGAATAATCAGAGCTGGGCACTTGCGTTTTTTTTTGCGGTACTACCGCACTACCAAACCGGTACCGCATAACGCAGTACCGCAAAGGATCGCTGAAAGTACAGCAGTACCGCTACCGCATTTTTTGCGGTACTGCGTTATGCGGTACCGGTTTGGTAGTGCGGTAGTACCGCAGTACCGCAAAAAAAAACGCAAGTGCCCAGCTCTGCTAATGATAATGTAATCTTCAAATTTTTGAAGAAACTACAAATATTTTTTGTTTTTAGTTATGTTCATAGATGTTAAATTAAATAAATTAAATTTCTCCTATTCAAAATTTAATGATTATTAATAAAACGTTAAAATAAGTTTAAAAAATATGAATTTTTCTCATTTCAATGGTGCCCATAGAACGGAAAAGGTCCGAAATTTAAAATTGTCGTTAAATTCAAATATAAGTTAATTCCTATTTTGGAGGCGTCCTCTTCATACGCAACTATTAATAATACTTATTTACTTATTTATTTATTTTATTATTATTTTTATAACGGCTAGCTGCTTATTTTTAATAAGAGCCCAGTAAAGCCTAAAGCTTAAGGGCCAAATTAAAAAATAAAAAAAATAAATAGTCGAGCTTCACAATTACTTATGTCATTGTAAAAATTGTAAATTGTAAAAAGACTACTGTATTTATTTTATTATTAATAAAGGTTATTCTATTCTATGAACGTATATGCATAAATATTATATGATTGGATGGGCAATAGTTTATTTATGAAGAGTGAGGAGTGGAAATTTTATAATTTTGTGTACTTTATAAATAAAAGAATATATTTTAATATATTTTTGACATCCATCGTCTGTATCAAGAGCCAATCTAAGCTTTTAGGTTTCCGTTTCCAACTTATCAGTAATGTAACATTTCATTCTTCGTGCTAAAATTAGTCACATTTTTGACATTGCAAGGGAAAGGTGTGTGTGTGTCTTTGTGTTTTAAAAAGTTTAAAATATGGAGTTTGACAACATTAATTCATACCAAGGTTGTAATTTTGGTATAATTCAACTTTACAATTTTATGATCATTTTACGAGTGTATTGGAATTTTGTATTGGGCATAAATTAAGTTTAAATAGTTTTAAATACCCAAAGTGTGGGATAATCTCTAGGAGCGCTCCATTTTTCAATATTAAACAAACACTCATAAAACACACACCATTTGAAAGCTCACATTTTTCTGAGTCTAAAAATGTAGTAATCCAAAAGTATCAATAGCAAATAAAAAGTAACTAGGTTTAATTAATTGTTTGACGCGTGACGTCATTAACTACATTATAAAGGTTGCCTAAGTTATAAATCTTCAGTCTGTGTTGTAAGATTGTATTTTTGGTAAGGTTAGGTTAGCGTAACACTAACATGAATGTTATTACATTATCATTTGTATAATTTAGGTCTCGGGGGTACGGGGGCGGAGCCTCCGTAAAGATCACTCATCACAAATTGATCGATATAGGGTTTTATATTTAAACCTAGTTACTTTTTATTTGCTATTGATACTTTTGGATTACTACATTTTTAGACTCAGAAAAATGTGAGCTTTCAAATGGTATATGTTTTATGAGTGTATGTTTAATATTGAAAAAATGGAGCGCTCCTAGAGATTTACCAAAGTGTGGAAAAACATGTTAGGATATTTTGGATCACCTGAAGATCAGCGCCCCCAGCTTCAATTACCAAATGATAGCTTCATTAAAACTAACGAAAATATCACTACTTAACCTAACCAATCGTCAAGGGCGTACAGTTGACCTAACCGGGCATTCAATTTAACTTATTATATTTGGTACTGTAAAGCAAAAAACAGGAATATATGGGGGCCCTGATCTTCGGATGCTCCGATATTTTTGGGGGATGTTTGGTCCCCGCGCATATTTTTTTAGGATTTTTCTGAACCACGAAACATCTCTATAATCCAGGAAATTAATAGTAGTAGGTAATAGGTTCTGTTATTATTACTAGCAAAAATACTGCCCTACGGGCGGTTTTTGCTATTTCCTGCGGAAGGCTTGGAGCCCTCGGCCAATTACTTCATCTGGGAAATGAATTTTCTTACCTCAATGTATTATTTCCTGTTATAAAATATAAAAAAGAACACTTCATCATAAACTTATCTTTATTTCATTACTGAAGAATCTCCTTGTGGACATAATTGTCAACAAATACTCCATTTCATTTTCTGTGAGGACTTTCAGCAAAAGATCGGTGCTACGCCCCGATTTCGCTAGATCTGCGGTACTTGGGCATTCGGCCCAAACCGAATCGAATTGTGGGCCTACGGCGCATTTTATTTTGAACATCATTCCTATCCCTCTCACCTTGGGCCTCAGTAATTGGGGGTGCCTGCGGCGCTCCAATTACTGTCGGTTCAATTACTTGGTCAATAAAACTAGAAAAGAACGCAATCATGAAAATCTTAAGCTTCACATTTGAGCTCATTGTATCAAGATTTGTGAAGCTTTAGATTTTCATGATTGCGTTCTTTTTATAGTTTTATTAACCAAATAAATGAATTGACAGTAACTGGGGAGCCTGCGGTCCCCCAATTACTGGAGGTTCAATTATTTTGTCAATAAGACTATAATCATGAAAATCTTAAGCTTCACAAATCTTCTTGACACAATGTGACGCTCAAGATTTCCATGGCTGCCTCCTTCTTTTCTATAGTTTTATCGCGGTGCTGGGGCTTTCGCGCCTAGTAATTGGGGGGGGAGGGGTGGGGGCTGGTCACACATGTATTTTCGTTCATTACTCTTCACCCCGATCCACCATACGAAGTTTGATCGAAATCGGTTCAGAAACGTAAGTTTTTTCTGCGGAACACACACACACACACACACACACTTTCGGTAAATCTATATTATAATGGAGGTAATTGAGATATATATTTTAGCTTCAAATTTTCATTTTTCTACAGTTATAGCAATATAATGTTCAATAGGATTTACTTTAACATTATACAAAAGAACAGCAGCGAAATGCATTTTAAAGTTTAGAAATTTTTTTTGGTTACATATATATATCGCATTTACCTCCATTATAATATAGATGTCTGTTTTCTCAATGTATCAGTTGTTCGGAGACACTAGCATCGGACCTCGAAGCATTAAGCATGTTGCCCGAGTTAGGTTAGGTTCTTTTTCCACCTCACAACGTTCATAAACAAATTTCCAACGGTGTAACTTTTATGCATGTGCAATGAAAATTTGAAGGATGCCTATAAACTACGAATTTAGGAAGATGTACATTATGGGGTACTACTTACCTTTCCAGGTCCCGACAATGACCCAACCTTACCTTTCCGGGTCTCAAATCAAAAACCGTAAATTAACTTCAGCAACATATATTTATATAATCGCTTATGGCGTTGGATACCACAAAGCTATATGTTCTAATATTTTGTTGAATGGATCGTCCTTAAACATGTCTCCACATAAATTCGTCCAAGTGACTACTCGGTAACATCGATCTGTTACTCCAGTTTTAAATTTTGCGGTAGCTATAACTAACACGCATTCTTGATAAGTTACTTAAAATTAGTCGAAACCTACATGAAAATTGACTGCCCGGATAGGTCAACTGTACGCTCTTGACGATTGGTTAGGTTAAGTCGTGATATTTTCGTTAATTTAAACGAAAATATCACGAAATATGTGTTGGGACCCAGAAAGGTTATTTTAGTTGGAATATACGTCGGGATCCGGAATGATAAGTAGTAGGCTACCCATTATAGAATAATTTCGAAAATAGTATATTTTGTGAATACGAAATTAAAAATAGTAAAATACCCATTCACAGCGGTGGACTGGCCATTGTGCCCTGGCACAAGGGCCCTTCCCCTCCCCCTCCATGGGGCCCCCCCCTCAGTGAGCAAAAATATGAAAAAAATACTTTGCCTTCCAACCATTTTAAAAAGTACAGAAATTTTCTCCCGCCTACGGCACAAATAACATTACTTTTCAATTTATTCAACCAAACCGTACATCTTTAGCTTATCAGCCATGAATTAAGATTAGGGTAGGGTATTGTCTAGTCTATAACTAACTGTACCAAGTTGGTACAGTTAGTTATAGACTAGACCCCATGCTAGACGAACGTGCTCGCATTTTCTATTGTTTGCGTTATATTCTAAGCAAAGTTAGCCTGGTCCAAAGTTGATGATGAGGGCAAACAACAGTATTTTAATAAGTCTGATGTATTGCTAAGTAATATATCTATCCCTAATGATGCTCTAGCTTGTCAGGATGTAAACTGTAGAATTCAAACGCGTATTTTGGTATATAAAGACGTGTATGAACAAATTGTCTTCCCTCTCAATAATGCTAACCTAGACTTAAATACCTTTAGAAGAAAAAATTATACATGTAGACCTGGCTGGAGCGATTGTGGCTGAACTTCACAATGCATCAAGAGATGCTTTATTAATGTGGTGTGAATAAGGAAAGTCAAGGCAAGGCCCTGTATTACAACAAAAACAGAGGACTAATGCCAGGTTCAAGTATGCATTAAGATATATAAAAAATAATGAGTTTAGCAGGGATGCTCTGGCTAGAAAGCTTGCCAGTAGGAATCCAAGAAACTTTTGGGATGAATTAAAAACAATGAATAATAGTGCAATGTGTCTCCCTGCTAATATTGAAAATGTAACTGGGACTGAGAATATAGTCAAATTATGGAAGGAATACTATGGTGAGTTATTCAACTCTGTGCATAAGAACAATAATGTTAATTGTGATGCTACCTATAGTCCAGATATAAGAGTTAGTGTATTTGAGATTAAACAGGCCATAAAATTGTAACAAATCATGTGGTATTGATGGTATTTCTGCTGAGCATCTGAAATTTAGTAGTGACAGATTAGTGCCTCTGTTAGTTTTGTGCTTTACAGGTTTACTTATGCATGGTGTTTTGCCGGATACATTGTTATCCGTTGTTTTGGTGCCAGTGGCCCAGTACTAAAAGATAAAAAGGGTAAAATGAACAGTAAAGATAACTATAGGCCAATAGCCTTGGCCAGTATTATGTCTAAGGTGTTTGAATATATACTTATTAATAGACTTGAATGTTACCTGTGTACTAGTGATAACCAATTTGGTTTCAAAAAGAAAGGGTCAATCCCAGAATAGGCACCTGATGTACCTCAATCCCAGATGAAGCACCTGCGTTCAACCTCAATCCCAGAATAGGCACCTTGCAAGGAATTAAATAAAAAAAAACCTGATGATTACAAAATTTATTGTTTATACAAAGTTTATTACAAATGTAATAAAGGCAAAGTTATAAAAGGTTTAAAGTGGTTTAATGAATAAAGAAAAATTTTAGATATAAATTCCTGCAATATGAACCAGAATGTTTCTGAATCCATCTGAAGCAAATCTATCTTGCCACGTTAGGTTAGGTTAGAGTTGATTTTTTCAAATATTGATAAAAACAATGAAATTATCTCTAAAAACTGTTTATATTTTTTTCTCCTCAATCCCAGATTAAGCACCTGTGTTTTGCTTCAATCCCAGATTAATTAAGCACCTAAAAATGATTTCAGGTGCCTATTCTGGGATTGATCCAAAAGAAACACAGTACTGTGTGTGTGTGTGTGTGTGTGTGCGTGCGCGCGTGCGCGTTGAAGGAAATGGTCTATAAATACCAAACTCAAGATGCTAATGTATTTTTGTGTTTCTTGGATGCCTCTAAAGCATTTGATCGTGTTAATTATGACAAATTACACTGGTATGCATATGAAATTTTTTTGTCTGCTGTGAGGATTTTTTCAACTCATATTATATAATTCGACCATGCTGAATTAAAAAATGACATTGGTTTTCCTCAATCAGGTCAGGTTTTTTCTCTATTGGCCATTTATTATAAGTCCAATTTTATCCCCAAATTTATTGATTTTTTTAGCTTAAACACTGTAGATACGAGTAATATTATAAGAACACTCGTGAAAAATGAAAACATTGTGTGAATAAATACTTTTATTCATACAATGAATATGGAAAAAAGTTTATTGAGGAAGGAATGAAGTTTTTTTGGCTTTCCGTCTGTGTTTTTCTTCGGGCACGTCTCGCTTCAAACACCAGCAATAGTCCGCCAGCATATTGATATCCCAGTTTCCCTGGTACCTCTCTTCCATTATTTTGATATCTTAGTGAAATCGTTCACCCTGTTCCTCACTATAATCCCCGCAATTTTCAGGAAAATAGTCCAAGTGGGACCACAAAAAGTGCATTTTTATGGACATGCGCGACCCATGAGCTTTGAAAGCTTCCATCAAGTTTTCGACAACGGACTCGTATTCTGGACTTCTACGCTTGCCAAGAAAATCAGTGACAACTGATTTGAATGCCTGCCAGGCATTCTTCTCAGTTGGAGTCATTGCGTTTTCGAACTGAGTATCCTTGATCAAAGTTCGAATTTGAGGACCATCAAAAACCCCAGCATTTAGTTTAGCATCAGATATATGAGGAAATTTACTCTCGAGATATCGGAATGCTGAACCCTCCTTATTCATTGATTTGATGAAATTTTTCATCAAGCCCAGCTTAATATGAAGTGGTAGGAGCAAAATTTTTGTTGGTGCTACAAGGGGCACTGAAACGACATTATACGACCCAGGTTCAAAATTCTCTCTGGATGCCCATTCACGCTGTGCATAGTGCTTCTCATCCGCTCGGCTATCCCATTTGCAGAGGAAACATGGGTATTTCGTGTATCCCCCATGCATTCCCAATACAAATGCCACAATCTGAAAAAAAATGAAAATATTTAAAGAATTTAGAGAATTTGTTCTATCAGATAAAAAAATCTATGCATTGGACTGTATCACTTCTGTGGGGAAGTTAAGTGTTCTTATACGCTCTCAAATAACCTTTGGAAAAACAACATAGTCAATAGCAATAGTTTACTTATGATATTAGTATTACCTTCAAATCTCCACAGACCCTCCAGTTATGTTGGTCGTTACGAGAGCATCCAGTAAAATTTTCATGTTATCGTAGCTCTCAGTAAGTTGTACGGAATGTGCTACAGGGACTGATGCAACCCTATTCCCAATGTTGAGAAGTACTGCTTTCAAACTTCGTTTAGACGAGTCTATAAATAGCCTCCATTCTGATGCGTTATATGGCAGGCCCAAGAATTCGATTAGCCCCTCAACATTGCAGCAGTACACTAAGGAAGAGGTATTTTCGTGCACTGCAAAAAACTTGCGGAATTCTTCCTCTCGTTTCCTATACCAGGAGAATGTTGTTCCCGGAGCCAGCAAGTTGTCCTCTCGAAGTCGTGAGCCCAAGATCTCGGCAGCTAATTTGGAAAGTCCTAAATCCCTGGTAAGATCATTAAGTTTGGCCTGGTTGAGAGGCCTCGGCTCATTTGAAGCGGTATTTTGAGGTATATACGACTGGGACTGGTCATTGGCATTGGTCATTGATTCATCATCAGAATCATCGAAGTCCAGGGTTTGAGGTGGGTCGGGTATTGGAATTCCAGGACCATGGGGTACAGGTCTCATAGCAGAAGGAATGTCAGGGTATACAGCAACGTGTTTATTCTTCTTGTTAACTCCTGAAAATAGAAACACACAAACATGGATATAAAACTTGCATATGAAATAGAATAAGCATTCAGACAGTGGCGGCTCGTGAGGGAAGGCTGCGGTCTGTAAGATATGAAATAGGTCGATGGAGTCTGTATATTTTTTTTTTCATTCATATTGTCCCTTCGGGGACAATATGAATGAAAAGAAAGAAAATATACAATCATTGTATATGTAAATGTAACTTGTATAACAATATGTATGTGTAAATGTATTTTCTATAACAATATGTGTATGTAAATGTATGATTACCATTATGGTGAATATTATGCTATATATGGTGAATATTACATTATGGTGAATATTATGTCAAGTTTCATACGAGGATTTCAAAATATTAAGAAAAATAAATTTATAAGCCCACCTTGGAGGTTTGTCATGCAGAAATAGCAATCTGTCACGTGATCCTTTCCTTCTCTCCAAATCATGGGAATTCCAAAAGGCAAAGATTTCGCTCTGCCTTTGCTCCATCTTCTCAAATTTTCAATGCACGTCTTGCAGCACATATGAGGGGCGAAATTTTTGTCCTGGTCCCCTAGCTTAATTCCAAAGTATGCTCTATACATTGTCTTCACAAATTTAGTGATTTGGGACTGGTTATTTGGCATGGTAACCGTCCCACATATGTAGCAGAATCTATTGGGATCATTTTTACACGCTCTATTCATTATGAAATATTTTATCTATATGCCTGAAAAGTAAAAAAAGATATTATACAAGTGAAACAAGTGATGATAGATGTTACTGTTCCAATTCCACTTTGACAAAATCACGGAAAATTCTATTTTACTTACGAGGCCATAGCCGGATAACCTGAGCTGATTGAGAAAAACGGATTGCAGATTCGAAATCAGCAGGAAAAACTCTATAAGAATCACTTACAAAACCCTTGACAGCAAAATTGATGTATACCAGTGTTATTCATGAAACTTGTACATGGTTACTTGGTCCGTATATTAATATTCTGGTATAATCACCAGACAATGATTGTAAGATGGGTTGGGGTTAATTCAGAGCCATTCCCTGTGACCAATGGTGTCAGGCAGGGAGGGATACTATCTCCCTACTTATTCAATGTTTATATGGATAATCTATCTGTTGTGCTGAACACCTGTAAAATAGGCTGCTATATTGGTACAATGATTGTTAATCATCTGATGTATGCAGATGATCTAGTTCTTATTTCTCCATCTGTAAAGGGGCTCGGCACACTTTTGAAGGTGTGAAAGGTATGGGAAGGATAACGACATAAAATATAATCCTGATAAGTCATGTCATGTTATGATTGAGGTCCAAGGCCTACAAGTATATAAAATTTCCTGAATTTCAAATGAATGGTATGGTGCTGTCAGAAGTAACCCAGACTAAGTATCTTGGCCACATACTAACGGATAGTCTTTCAGATGACTGTGATATTCTAAGGCAATGTAGACAATTATATGCTCAGGGAAATACTTTAGTTAGAAAATTTCATGTGTACATTAGATGTTAAGGTGATTTTGTTCAAAACTTTTTGTACTCCAATGTGTACAGCTCATTTGTGGTGGAACTACATGATGTATAATTTGAGGAAATTATATGTTGCATATAGTAATATTTTTAGGAGTTTATTAAGGATGCCAAGATTTGTAAATGGTGCTCCTTCTAGTGTCATTATGCTGTTTGTAGTCAATAAGGTGCCTAACTGTGCCAGTGTCATTCGCAATTTTGTATTTAGATTTATCACTAGGCTTGGTGAGTCAGTCAATAAGATATAATAGAAGCCATGGTTAGTGGACTGGTCTCCGATATATTTCATAAATCTGGAAGCATTGGCAATTGTATGTTCTTTATACACAGTGATTCACTGGCCTACTTAGTCAGTGCTCCAGACAACTATATCTTAATCTTCTATGGACCTCTTGTATAATGTTTGCACCTGTTGAGTCTGAAATTAAGCGTTTGTTTTTGTTTATCCGCAAAACTGCTAAAATTCTTTTTTTATGTATTGGGGGGGGGGGGGGGCGATTAAAAACCAGTGAGGAACGCTCAGGCCAGACTAATACGTCTCATTGCGCTAACTCCCGTATTAGTATTACTAGCACCAGAGGGAGTCGAACCTCCGGCCTCGGTGTCTTTACTTGGCTTACAGGGAAACCATGTTATGCTGCTGTTAACCACTGAGCTACGAGCGCTAGTTTGCGGAGAGACTACTTTGACTTTTAACTGTCCAATTATGGGAAATTTTTTGTATACATCAAATGTGCTTTTAAGAAAGTTTAATCCAATCTTCGTTTCGTTTGCGAATAAAATTTATCGAAGAAACCTACAGCTTAATGTGCACCACAGGGCAGGTCCGATAAAGGACCTTTCGAAGTACTAATCACTCCTAATGCTTAAGCATTCTATTGACTATAATTTATTTTAATTTGCGTAAATTGTAGCGTTTTAAACAGTAATGAATATACTAAAAACGGAAATAAACTGCTCTGGTCTTATTTTGTTTCAACGCTCGAGTTTTTTAAAGGTTTAAGAACGTTAATTATTATTATAAAGTTTGAGATATAATTAAATTTAACTTATCGAACTGGATGTTGGATTGTAGGAAAAGTTCCTGTGCCGTTTATGGGCTAACGTAGTTTAAATATATTAATGCACGTGTTTTATCTGAAGCTGTGAAAAATCTTAAAAACTACTTAGTCATTATAACTAAAATTGGAGTCAAATAGGGTTACGTCGTGGCCACATCGCGCAGTGGTTCTCAAACTGGGGGTACACGAGAAAATCTTGGGGGGGGGGGTATGCGAAGGGGTCCTGAAACCCTTTTAAAATTTTATGATTAACAAACAGCCACGAATCACACGGTCGTAAAGAAAGTAAAAATTCTCTCTCTCTCTCTCGAAAATCCAGAAAGTCCCGTGAAAAAGTTTGAGAACCGCTGCGTTAGATCAACGAGGTTGAGCAACGTTGAGTCTGTTCAGTAGTTGGATAAATGACCGTATTCCGCGTTCAGGTGATGTAGAGTTCCGTGGTTCAGATCTCACGTAATGTTAAAACAATCGCAGATATTATTACTGGAGTCCAATAAGCTTCGATCCATAAAGTAATCACGATTACGACATCACAAATAAGTAATTCTGAAGATAAATAGTCTCAATGAATTTCTTTATTTTCAGAACTTCTGAAAAAAATGGAATAATTTTAAATAAGAAAAGGAAAACTAAATAGAAATCTCGAATAACATACATACCTTTACCTGCGTGGAAAACACTCATTAAGAGGTAAGGGAAAGTGTTATGCATAGAACGGAAAAAGCTATTTCTCTCATACCTTATGAACCTTGTTTCGTGCGTTGGTCTTCTTCACACGGAGGTCAAGCTGGTGGCCCGCCTCTAGGTCTGGCCTGGTGGAGGAGCGAGTTGCTTTCTTGCGCTCTCCACCGTACATAGCCAGGCACGCCCGGCTCATCTGGTACTGTCCTGCACCAGGCATCCAGTCTTTTCTTGAAGACTTCAACTTTGACCCCCGTTACGTTTCTGAGGTCCTTAGGAAGCTGGTTGAGAAGTCTTGGGGCCCCCTGACAACCAAGCTATTTTCCTTCAGGGTTGAGGAGGTCCCTTGTCGGGCCTTTAATTTGGGAACACTACACATTCTGCCTTTCCTATTTTCCAGTGTTGTTTGAATGGTAATTGGGTTTAGTTTTAGGTTTGGTACCAGTTTTTCGATCATTTTCCATATGTAGATTATGATGTACCTCTCTTCTCTTCTTTCCAGTGAGTACAGATTTAGTTTACGTAGTCTTTCCCAGTAGTTGAGTTCTTTGCAGCCATCAATCTTGGCTGTGAAATGCCTTTGCGTTTCTTCTAGTTTATTAGTTTCTTCCTTTTTATATGGGGACGTCAAAACTGAGCAGTATTCAAGTTTTGGTATAATCAGTTTTTAGCAGGGGAATCATTACTGTCCTGTCCCTTCTCTTGAACGTTCTTAGAACCTGTCCGGCGACTCTCTTTGCTTTATTTATCACTATCTGATTTTGTGTTTCGAATTTCGCATCATCTGTCATTATTATCCCCGAGATCAATCGCTTTCATGCTTCTCTGAATTTCTTGTCTATCTGGAGCATAATATGCAGTCTAAGTTCTTCTTTTCTACCATATCTCAAGAGCTGAAATTTCTCGGCGTTGAATGACATGTCTTCTGACCATTTGTATATTTTGTTCGTGTCCCTCTGCAAGGCCTCCACGTCATGTACATCGCTGATTTTTCTGCTGATCTTTGTATCGTCTGCAAAGGATGTTACTATACTATTGCTGTTTACTCCGCTGTCTATGTCTGTTAGCATGATGATGATGTGTGTGTGGTGTGTGTGTGTGTGTGTGTGTGTGTGTGTGTTTTATTAATGTTCATGATATATGTTAATAGATTAAAGACAAGGTAAAAAAGGTTGTTTTTCACAAAGCACGACATAACGTTGTAAGTCCCTTCCGTCGCATGACCTTTGCTGTTACGGAGGTGGTTCAACAACCCCAAAACATCACGTTTAACTTCAGTAAAATTTCATCTAGGTGTTCTCAACATTATAAAAACAGACCCCTTTCTTGTTTTTCTTTGACGTCACAAGAAGACAAATTTCCGACTGCTTACGTAAGGAACGAATTTCATGGGAGAAAATATTAAACGGTTCGTATCACTTTGGAATGATTCAAATGTTTAACCTATAAATGTTTAAACGTTTCAAGTATTTCATGCTCTTAACTATCGACCTTATAGGAATTATTGCACCAAAGCCTACTACAGGGTATTGTCATTCATGAGGTGTCATACAAAATGGAATCTACAACTATTTACTACGTACCAAAGATTTATCTTGTAGGAAGAAATGGAAAATTATATTGCTTAGATTTCCTTTTATTTGGACGTTGACAGTTACATTTCATTTGGAAAACATGAGGCCAAAATTAGGAGCCATTTCAGACTGACATCTACCCACCTGAACTACGTGACAGACTGACTAGAAAAATTGTCAATGGAATTTGCATTTTGTATACATCACTTCAGTGGCGCTGCGAGTCAATTTTTTTTATGAACATTTATCAGTGAAATAAAACTTTATGATAAGACTCCCTAGCAGGCTTTGGACTGCACTTTGAATTAAGCTTTAAACCAAACTACATCCGTTACTAATACATCTCCATTTGTTTTTTGCCAAATGATACCTCCGTCCACCATCTTCTTTCAGAAAATGGTTAATTCTAAACTTTAAAAAAGAAGCCCGTCACACTGTTTTTCTTAGTTTTTCAATTGAACAAAGGAAAAAACCAACTTCCGTTCCTGATGAAATTTGTACTCTAATTGTTTTCTATACAAAGGAGAATTCTAATAAAATGTGAAGAATGTCTCAATCAAAATGAGTACAGTCTTTTTCCGGACAGGATAACGTTATTCTCTCAACTTTGGGTCAGCAGTTAGGTCGTTTCTACGGTATCGACAAATTGTTCCGTCGACTAAGTGAGTAGTAGTTAATCTCCGAATTTTCCTTCGGTTTTCTTAAAGAAAATCTTGTATAAAAAAACGATTTTATGATATAAAATTCTCGTATGAAAAAAATAGATCCCTGCATTTCGCTTAATTTTTGGTCAGTAGAATATCATTTCAGTCTTTTAGCACTTACATGAACAAAATCGAATTTCATAATGTCGACGTTCGACCTTAAACAAGTACATGTATTTCAAATTTCAAACGAATTTTAGGTTTTCACTGAAAATTACTGACCTGACCTAATTTAAACTAACTCTTTAGTATCGACATTATACATATCGACTTTGTTCCGATCTCTAGGATCTACATGTAGGGTACATAATAGGGCAGTTATAATGCCAAAGTTGAAATTGAGGGGTTTTACCCAGAACCAGAAGATCCAGTTCTTAAAACCCCTCATTTCCAACTTCGGAATTCTAACTGCCCTATTATTCACCCTACATGTAGGGCCTAGATATTGTAAGAGTTATTGGTGTTTTAACCCTTATTTCACCTGGGTAAAATATACATTGGTATAATTTACATGGCTACGAAATAGGGCTTTACCCTTATTTCATAACCTCGATATAATATACTCTTGGTATCATTTACCATGGTTATGAAATCACGGTTAAATAACTAACAAAAATAAAATGTTTCCATTAGCACAAATTTTACTGGGACTGCAAATACTAGTTTGACGCCATACCATGCCAAACTGAAAATGTTGGAGAGGTTTTAATAATACTAAAAAGAACTACTTAGTTCGAATAGAAAAGTACTAGGCCCTGTAGCAGGGGTTTTCAACCTGGGGTATGCCTGGGATTTACCAGGCGGTACGCGTGTCATTATTATATTTGTAGAATTATGAACATTAATACAACATAACTGAATGTCATTCTTGTATTTTCTATGAATTCATCCTTTCATGGAGTACGCAGTAGACGAAAGGTTGAAAACCCCTGCCCTATAAGCTAGAGAGGTCAGTTGAAATGGCTTATCAGTATTAAGAAATGGTCATATCATTGAATATGTTTAAGATTCATTCTCGTATACTGTATAAACGTACGTGCACACACACCTTGTTCTTGCTACGGTAAGATCATTATGCAAATTTCAAAATGCTTAATTAAAATTTATATAAAATTTAATTATTCATAGAAATTTATATAATTTATATTAAATTAAACATACAAATTTAATTTTTGTAATTTTTTAAATTAAGTAAAATTCTCTAATTCTACTGTAAATTCTGAATTTTTTAGTTTAAAATTTTTTAATATTTTAGAATTATTCTTAATTTATATAAATTTTTATTTTAAGTACCTATTTGTATGAAGGAATGGGCTTGTACTTATGCAGTACACAAATTAAATTTAATTACATTATTAACCCTAGACTGCATAGGCGAATCAAATCATTATGCATTCCAGGGTTAACTGTTGTGGAAAAACGCTTGATTTTTTTTTTTTTTTTTATAAATTATATATTCGTGTGTGTGTGTGTGTGTGTGTGTGTGTGTGTGTGTGTGTGTCTCAACCTCGGTCCGCTCGTGTCAGGCTCCCCGTTTCATGGACACATTCAGTGTGACTATTTTCTTAATACTTCAGAATTAGTTTATTTATTCACTCGCTTCATATTTAAACCAGACACAATTATTCGTATTTGAACTGTTTTTAATTACTCTACTTCTGTTGAATTTCTTAATTTTTACTTTCTTAATGTAGGAATTATTCTTGGATTTTTATTTTTGACAATGTTGGAATTTCTTTAAACACATTACACTGAACTAAGCTACAACAGAATTTATGGCACTTTCAAATTGGTACAGCGTTTAACTGCACTTTCCAGCATTTTTTACTTTTGTTGCTTGGCCACTTCCTAGGAGGGCCTCATCTGTAGCATATTTGAGGCAAATATAACAAAATGGCAATTTCTTTGAATACGGATGAAACGTCCTTAGTGAAACATTTTTTCTGCGAGAGCAGATAAATCTGTAGCTAGCCGTTGCCAAGCAGCTTTGTTGAAACGAGGAAGACGCTCCGAGATGATAGGTTCTGAAGAGGTAAGAAGTTCCACAAACATAATTATATACATTCGTTTAATTAAACGTTGTATGTTCAGTACGATTTTTCTGGAAACATGATTGAATATGAATTCAGTTCCGATGTATATATTAATGCTGTACCCGCTTTTAAGTGGTATAAGTTTCGACGAGAATGAAATTATTAAACATAATTTATACAGGGTTACAAAAGTTATTTTAAAAAATATATTTATGTACACAATGATAACAAAATACTGAATGATCTTAAGAGTTGTTAATATAATCAACAACTAAAAGTTGAGGTAAATCAACCTAACAGCTCATTACTTTTCTCATAAAAACACTTAAAATACTTATCAAACTTAATTCGGTGCAATTAATCAACAAATACGATTGTATTATGTCGCTAATAATTACATATTCAAGAGGTTAACAATTTCTTCCTAGTACCCTGAGTAAAATTGGAAGTAAAGTGACATTACATTGTAAATGGGTTAAAACATTAATAATTGGTAACCTAAGAGTCAATCTAAACTCATGGCACTAAGTTTTACGTTCATTTCCTTTGAAAAATGATGAAACACGAGAATTTATTTACGAATCTATTGAGATGCTGTTGTAAAAAAAAAAAAAAAAAGTTTATACGTTACTTGAGCACCAAATGATAATTCTATATTATAAAAATTTTCCGAAAGCACATTCCAAAACTAAAATATTCAACGGGAATTAAATAATTATTGAGAAATATCCACAGTAAGTAAACGAATTGGATTTCTGACTCGACCATTATTAAGTCGTCATAGGAAAGTTTAGGTAAATGTTTAGCGTCACGTGCTAGATCTAAATATTTTAGTGAAAATTCGCATTCGCAATAAGAATTTGAAATATAACATTTGTTCCATTACATAGTCAACGGTTAGGTTTACGCTGAGCATACGCTGTACGATTTTAAGTTTCCTGACACTCGAAGAATAGAATAAGTAAGTCTATCAAATGTTTCTAATCACGTGATTTTATTGCGAGACACTTTATAAACGATGTCTATCACTGTTTAAAACAGAAGACCTCATTATTTAAAATCAACTTGTAATGTTACGACCGAGTAAAGCGGGAAGGAAAGGTTGGTTACTTTCCTCCTAATGTTATTGCACTAATTTCTATTGCTTTTCTCCCACTTCATCTTTTAATTTACTCAACATAATTCAAATTAGTCCCATAAAGACATCATTCTAGTTTCAGCGGTCACTTAAATTTCTTCCATTTAGATCTCTCTCAGGAGAGCAAGTTGTTGAAGATTTCCTTGGTTCAAATTTACACATCACAGCAAACATTTCTCCGCCGAGTCTAAATGGGTGAAAATAACAACTATTTACCTCAAACGGATAAACATATACATATTATATACACGAAATATTTCAGCCAAGTGGCCTGAATATTTAGCCCTTAATACCAATAATATTTTGAAGTTTATCGGCAAGTACAAATTACTATTCCTTAAAAAGCTACGGGTGATTAGCAATAATTGTCCCATTGTACAAAATGAAAGCGGAAAAGAGTGAGCATAGTTGCGAGTCTGTTGCGTATAGTGGGGAAGGTGTATGGTAGAAGAGTGATAGAAATAGTTCGTGCTATTACGGAATGCTCAGTGAGTGATGAGCAAGGTGGGTTCGGAGGTGGAAGAGGCTGTGTAGCTCGTGTGTTTGCAGTGAAACAAAGATTGAGAAAACGTATGATCGAATGAATAGGAAAGTACTGTGGCAGGTCTTCATTATGTGGTTAGTGGTAGACTCATGAGTACAGTGAAGAGTTTATGATGGAAGTAGTGCATGTGTAAGAGTGGATGGTTGATATAAGTGTTGGTAGGCATCAAAGATGGGTGATGTCTCCGTGACTGTTCAATCTTTTTTTTCATGCAGGAAGGGCCACGAGCGAATGCCCACTGTCATGTGATGGTGAAATAGCAGAGGTAGTCTTTTAAGTATTTGGGATGTTTTTGAACACGATACGAAATTGTGCTTCAAGAAAGAAAGATTGCAGGTGCGCTGAAAGCGGTTGTGAGAAAACGGAGGATAAAGATGTAAGATGTTTACATGAACGTGTGCTAGTACAGACTTTTGTATGGATATAACAAAAGTGTCTGTACTAACATCTTTATCTACTCTGCAAGTGCGCTGAAAGCGGTTGTGAGAAAACAATCTTTCTTGAAACATTGACATGGCATGAAAGTGCGATTGAGATGGATAATCTGAGAAATCGTGCGGTCCTGAGAAGATAGGGTGTTCAGGAGTCAGTGGAAGTAAAAATTGAGGAAAATGTGTTAAGGTGGTTTGGATATGTTGAAAGAATGGAAGATGAGAGAGAGTTGTGAAAAAAAATTGTATAAGTTTTTACAAAGGTAGAAAGAGAAGAGGAAGGCCGCGATGATGGATGGACATGGTGAATGATCGCGTGAGGCGGCGTGGATTTGATCTGGGTGATGCACGAGAAGTGGCGGCAGTTCGAAATGGAAGGTTTGTTAGAGGTACGTAAGTTCGGGGCTCCGTTTTATTTTTGACAAGGCCCGGAAGCGTCACCACGCACGGTGTATGAAACGCCACAGGTGTGGAATTTTGCCATGTGGTGGCGCGGTGGCCCACGAAAATGTCTGTGTGAATGGATATTTACGCTTTAGTTTCTATCTTTTCTCCTCTTAATTACCTTTTATATTTTACATTCAGGTTATCCCTGCCTTCTCACTCCGATTTGTTGGGAAGAGATTTTAATAATGTATGTAGGGTGGTTACTCGATATATATATATATATATATATATATATAAAAAAAAAAAAAAAAACAAAAAAAACCACACATTTACCAAATGAGTTGGGGTAAGAAGGCAGACATGGTCAGATATACAGGGTGTCCCATAAGTCAGGTCTCGTATGTAAATTTAACTTAAAATAAGTTTTCATACGTAAATACATTAGAACTAAAACAAATGTTCAAATTGAGGTCTTGTTTTGGGACCTTTTTTTTTGTTGCGGGTAGAATAACACGCAATGACTAATTTGGAAGAGGGTTACACTCGGGGAAAATGCCTCCGCCTTTTCCTGAGGAGTGTAACTCGCTTCCATATTAGCCATGATGCGGCTAGTTACGTCTATTCACAGTGAGAATACTCACACAACACTAACACTACTTACCTCTCCGCCAACCACCTATTTTTTATCACAGCCAGTTTCAGAGTATCACAAGTTAGAACAGCGTTAAGGTTGGTGTGGAGTGCTCTGCCCATTCCTTCAATCACAATCAAATCACAGCCTAATTCTACCACCTCCTCCACCAGCGACTGAGGCAAACGGCTGCAAGAAAGGGGAACTAAATTAGAAGTAGGACCCGAGAGGGGTAAACAGATCCTCGACGTAGTTGCGGCGAATAAAGTGAGAAAGGAACTTTAAGTGATTAGCTAAAACACAACTTGTAACACGCCGAACCCTTATTTCTCTACATGATGGGGGTGGGGGGCGACTCCCGGGAGTCAAATCTCCAACCAACTGAGCCACCGTGGAAGCTCTCTGTATGAATCAGGGTTGGCAAAAACCTGGGTTTTAGGGTTTTTGTTTGTTTTTAAGGCCATTTTCAACTGAAGAAGATAGCAGTGTGCTGTCAAAACGTATTGTTTTCATGTAACAAAGTGTGGCTTTTGTTCTATTTTGAATCAACACGGTAGTGTTTTTTTCCTGAATTTTTATTACAATTTGTTTACAGGCCTAGACAGTAGACATTATTCTTATTTTTGCACATCTTTTTTTCAAAGATCAGTTTTAGTTAATCAATATCTATTTAATGCCTAAAGTTAGACCTGCACATACTGGTGGCAGACTTAAAGCTGCTGAATGGGATGAAGTAGAAATGTTGAATGACCAACCAAATAGAGTTCGGTGCAAATACTGCAGATGTGTACTTTCGAAAAAACTAGAACGAGTGAAACATCACTTAGATCAATGTAATAAAAAATGGATACAGGCTCGTGATGAAGCAGACGAGCTTACAAATACAGCTACATCAGCAACTCCTCCTCCTACACATAGACATGGCAGTTTTGAGTAGACCCTCTTCAAGTAAATCATATGAAAGCCTGGATCATGATGACACTACAATTCACAGTAGTGAGACTTCATTCACTTCAACCACTTCTAAATCTTCCATGCCATTTTTTCACTCTACTCCAGCCAAGAAAACGCAGTCAGATAATGCCATATTATGCGGTTACCGGCAAAGCTGGGCACTTGCGGTTTTTTTTGCGGTACTGCGGTACTACCGCACTACCAAACCGGTACCGCATAACGCAGTACCGCAAAGGATCGCTGAAAGTACAGGCTGTACTTTCAGCGATCCTTTGCGGTACTGCGTTATGCGGTACCGGTTTGGTAGTGCGGTAGTACCGCAAAAAAAACGCAAGTGCCCAGCTGCCGCCGGTTAGAACAACTAGATTTGTAAATGGCCAGCTTTTTCTTTTCAGCAAATATTCCATTTGTAAGTTATAAAGAATTTATTAAATGGGTCCAAAATTTAAGACCAAGCAGAAAAAAATTATCTGATGACTCGCTAATCAAAGTGAATAATGAAGTACTGGATTCAGTGAAAAAAAGACTGTCAATTCTACTATAACTTTAATTCAAGATAGTTGGAGTAATGTGTCAAATGATCCAATAATTGCCCATAGTGTCCACAATGGGTGCAAATCCTTTTTAATATCTGCTGTAGATGTTGGAAGTGCAAAAAAAATACATCTGAATAATGTGCTGGTTTAGCACTAGATGCAATAAGAACAACGAAAGGAAGGTCTGGAAAAGATGTAAGTATTAATAGTTTAAACCAAGTGGTAATAGTAAATTGATAGCCTAAGTATTGGTATTTAGTTTACATATTTCTAATTAATTCATCACAGGACAATTTGCCTAATAATAATAGAATACCATACACTTAGAGTAACACCTAACAAATTTGAGACTTACATTTTCTGAGAACTCATTTAAAATAGTTTTCTTGCCAATCCTTGAAAATTTTAGATGAAATTTATAAAATTATTCTTTGTTTTAGGTGTTTGCTGTTTGCACTGACAATGAAAATAAAATGGTGAAAATGAAGGAGCTATTGAAAGGAATATCCTAATTTAGTTACAGTTGTTCTGCACATTATTTATAAACTTGGTTGAAAAAAGAAGTCACACCTAGAACAGTGGTAAAGCATATAATTGAAGTAAATAGATACTTCAGGAATCACCATCAACCTCACGTAAGTATGGTTTTTAGCATTTAGTTTTTCATTTATCACAACCCCTAACACACACAATAGATATATTTGTAGACTTAAAATTTAAACCCCATTATGATTCATGCTTACAAAACATCAATAGCATGGTAGTTGAGTGTGTATTACTTATAAAATTGTAAATCAGAAATATATCCGAATGATTTCTTTTTTCTGTTAGGGTTGGTTAATGGAAAAAAGGTGGAATAGTTCCTCAGCTACCAAATGATACAAGGTGGAATTCTTAATTAGATTGCATCAAAACTTATTTAAATAATCATGGCCACTATCTTGAAATTAGAAGGGAACACCTGGAGGAAATAAATACCAATATTGGAAAGCTCTTAGACAATTTAATGATTCGCAGAGAAACTCATAATTTACAGGCTCAACTGCAAATTATTGGAGTAGCATTAGATAAGGTTTGTTACGTTTTAGTAGACATTTATGTTAATAGAGTTAATTAGATATTTTTATGCTTTTCTAGTTCCCTACTACTTTACTTCAATACTTTTTATATTTTCTACTTTCTAGATGCAAAGAGACAATACAACATTGGTAGATGCTGTTGATATATGGCTTAATGTATTAGAAGAGGAAAAACTAGCTGCATACAAAATGACATTGTAAACAGATTTGAAAAAGCTTTAGAATTATGTCACTTTCTTGCATATACTACCCACCCAAAGTATCAAGGTTGGTTCACTAACTTCAAATTAATTAATTTAAATTCGGCTAACATTTTAAGTTAGCTTAATCTTATTTTGGAATTTTTTTTAATTTCAGGAAGGGGACTGAGCAACCTGGTGGAGAAAAGTGCGGAGGAGTGGCTGAATGAGAGACATCCAGAATTCCTGCCAGCTTATTGCTCTTTTAGATTGAAGGACAATAGTATTTTTCCAGGATATAATGTTTAGCGACTCATTTATTAACAGTATGACAGGGTACAAGTGGTGGATGTATGTTGAGATGAAGGAAACAAAGGGTCAGAATTTGCCTGCAGGATTTGCAAAGTGGGCTGCTAGTCCTGGTTCTCTTGAAAGATTCTTTAGTACATTTGGTATAGTAATGGAGCAAGCTAAGAAAGAGGCTTTGGGTAGAGAAGGCGGAGATGCTTGTTAGAATTTAAAATCAAGTAATACTTGTGAATAATATATATACACCTTTATATAGCATTCATTAGTTTTACTATACTCTATTTGTACCTGATTCTGGACACCATGTAAGAGGCCAATAAAACTTTTCAATTTTTCGTAATCTATTTCCACATTGCATAATTTAAGAATTATTTTATAAGTCAGCTTACTTGAAATAATGAACATGCCAAAGCATTCTAATTAGCTACAATTGAACACTGTAGCAATCAGAAAAATTTCAATTATTTTAAAATAAACACCTGACCAAAAACCCACTGAAAATTCCTGTGGGTTTTGAGTGCCAAACCTGGTATGAGGTAGACATTTAATTTAATTTACAATGGTGGTTGATTGACTTGTATTCACTGTTGATTCATATTGATGCGCCATATCGCAAGAACCTAGTGGGAATTCATAACAGACACGCGAGACAACTACAGATAACCCCGTATGAAAGGCAGTAGCTGCCTATATGACCTCCACCCCGACTTAAAAAAAGCCCTTATTGCGGGAGTCAACTCGGTAGTAGCGTGGGAACTCTCAAGCACATCGTCAGGATATTAAAAGGAAGGAAGCTCATCTCACGGACATAATGAGGGTAGAAGCGTAACAAGTGTCCAATTGTTACGTAAAAAATTACGGACTAACGTATTTGCAATCGTCTCACCTTAAATCCAAGCAAGGAGATGCTTGGCCCGACGGTCGAACGCGCAACTCGTCTTCTCTGAGGTACTGTTCGATCATAGGACATACCGTCATCACCTGACGCAAAAGAACCTCTAACTCAACGGCCGTGACGTCATTCAAAGCGGGCTTGCTGTTAGCGCAAAGGATGACCTGGAGGAATTTCAAAATAACTCGTCTAAAAAATTTACGACTTTCTCCTCATTTTATACATACAAATCGAGATGTCAATTTTATGTCGAGTCGATCAGATATCGTTGTTATTTTGGTTTACGTGGTTAAGTTAAGTTAACTTTTTGTCGACCAATGTTCTCTTACAAACGGAGAAAGAAATTTTAATTCTTTGGGAAAACGTAATGCCATTAGTGCTCACTTTCGAACAAGGCTCGCCTCGCACAAATTTTAAAAAAAATTTCAGACTGATAAAAATATTTCCTAATTAAATGTTCACCCATTTAATGAGGAATGGTGGTGGTGGTGGTTAAAACCACTTCACCTTCAATTTTGAAAATAATACACATGCTAACTATTTATTGCAGAATCTTTCAAAAAAGAAATGCAACACAAAATATTTATTACAATTTACGAAGAAAAGTTTATGCCAACGTAAAACCTAACAGTTTACCTCGACCTCCTGGAGGCTGACTCGCGGAAATGAGAACGCATTCCGACGCTCCCTATTTAAAATCGTACCTTAGTTCCTCTGGATAGGAGTTCCCTGGCAAAGGGAATGATTCCAAGTACCACGTCGCACCCTGAATTGTCGAGGAAGATGAGAGCGCACTGATGGGGATGACCTTTCGTACGTTCAATCCAAAGAGAAAGATCATCCCGCAGCCACGGCCTACCTTCGTAAATCGAAAAGAAAGGATCAGCAAAACATTTTTAAAATGTCGAAATAGAAAAAAAAAAAAAAAAAAAATGCTTTCAACAAGTTTGAAAATTGCATAATCTAATTGTTCATCCAGAAGTGAAAGATCCGTTAGTAGGCCCTATTTTAATGAAATCAGAACGGGTTTCCAGTTATACGAATAAATACAAACATACCTAATAAGAAGCAAGGACTTTTACAAACTTCTATATACAAATAACAATCGAGAAACTTAACAAAAATGTCGCGAAAACTGGGCATCTGAAAAGCAGTGTGATTACTTTGTAACGCGGTGTGAGCGCGTACTTTAATCCTCGATCACCTGTGGTTAAAAACCAGTAATTCTTATATTTCTTCAGACTGATCACTTTGGCTTTCCAACGTCCAATTCATAATTAAAACTTTCTTGCTACAGAACTTCATCAATTCGCATTCAGAAACGTTAATCAACAAAAAGTATAAAATATCCTGACTCCCTATTTGCTCACACGGAGAAAGAGGAGCCGTTAACTTTCGGAAGAATCACCTGAGCCCGGGCAATCACACGGTACACTTGGCCGGGCCAACTCCAACCTATATAGTGGCGGTGAGAGTCCTATCTCCAAGGTACCGAAAATTATAAGTAATATAAATGAACAAACTTCAAAATTTAAAAACTTTACTTGCCAGTCTTGGAGTAGTTTCGAAAAAAAAGTTCGCCGAGAAAATTTCTAAAGAGCATGAAAAATTACTGAGTAATGATTAGATTTTGTTAGAAATTTTATTACCTTCACCAAAAACAGAAAATTACCAATTAGTTTTTTTTTTTTACATTTTTTTTTTAGGCGAACTTTTTACCGAAAATGCACTTCACACTGATTCTCCATGCCCAAATATCGTAACGGTACAGAGACTGTTCTCTCCAAAAGTTAAACAACATCCTAAAACCAAACGATGAGACCTAAAACCCGCTGCACTTACTCTGAAGACGGTCCCTAGCCGCCTGGAAGCTGAGTCCTTTGTGCATGAGGGAGACCACCTCTCTGGCACCCCAATCGAACACATTGCCCGCAAGAAGCCCTCGAATGAGCGCCTCTTGACGTTCTTCCCACACCAAGGAATCCAAATACGCCAAATGCGACTTGAGTTGCAGAAGGGCACCATCGTTCTCCATCTGCAGGAAAAATTAATCATTTCAATAGATAAAAACAAAAAAATTCGTTTACTCTTCTGCAGTAAGTTATTTTTATGCAGGAAGGAGGGGCCAAGGGCGAATGATCGCAAAAACACCCCCTTCCCAAGAGAGGAAGAGGGCCAAAATCAAGGTCCAAGGGTTTGGAGATGCCTGGACACTGCGTTTGAAAGATTGGCGGTCACAGACAAGGGAAAAGATGGACGGAGTTTGTTCCAGAGTTGACCGGTTGAGTAGATGAAAGACTGAAAAAATCGATTAACCCTTGCATTAGAGTTGGACAGAAAAGGAAGGGGAATATGTCGAAAGTCTGGTAGTGCGTGCTCTCCTTAAAGTAGGAAGCATGCAATTAGAGAGTTCAGAAGAGCAGTGTCCGTTATAACAGCGATACTAAGAAGAGAGTGAGGGAACACTGCGGCGGAGAGAGAGGGGAGAGAGGGGGAGGGGAGAGAGGGGGGAGGGGAGAGAGGGGGGAGGGGAGAGAGGGGGAGGGGAGAGAGAGGGGGAGGGGAGAGAGGGGAGGGGAGAGAGAGGGGGGAGGGGAGAGAGGGGGGAGGGAGAGAGGGGGGGAGAGGAGAGAGGGGGGAGAGGAGAGAGGGGGGAGAGGAGAGAGGGGGGAGAGAGGAGAGAGGGGGGAGGGAGAGAGAGGAGAGAGGGGGGAGAGGAGAGAGGGGGGAGAGGAGAGAGGGGGGAGAGGAGAGAGGGGGGAGAGGAGAGAGGGGGAGAGGAGAGGGGGGAGAGGAGAGAGGGGGGAGAGGAGAGAGGGGGGAGAGGAGAGAGAGGGAGAGGAGAGAGGGGAGGAGGGAGAGAGAGGGGAGAGGAGAGAGAGGGGGAGAGAGGGGAGAGGAGATGAGAGGGAGTTACAAGGAGTTACAAGGAAAAGAAGTACCTCAAAAGGCCTTGCGGCCCATACCGAGGAGGTACCAATGGCAACGGGGCCAGGGAAAATTCTGTAAAAGTTTATTTTTCTTTCAACTATCCTAGCAGTAGTAGAAAACTGGATACAAAAGTAGAAGGCTCTCTCCCCACCCTCCGCTCCCTCCCTGCCAGAGGCAGGTACGGAAAAAAGGTTGAAGAAAATACCTTGACCCTGGAAAAGTAGCCAAGGAAATTTTACAGGAAAGTGGAGAATATAAAAATAGCTCGATATTTACCTTGCTCACAGAGACACCGTGCAAGCGAACTCCTGCAGAGTTTTCTTATGTTTTAATCTTAAACTATCAACGTGTTAAAGTAATTCCCACATATACTAGTCCTAAATCTTTTCAAATCCAACTTCTAACCATTGTTGCGAGTTGGGTTATCATTTGAACTAAACATGCTTCTAAAATCGACATCTTTGAACCCGCGTCACGTAAGCGTCGATTGTAGCCCATATGCCTAAAGAAAGGGATTAACTTTGTGGCATTTTTCGCCAGTTTCCAATCCACCTACCTACTTCCCCACCAATTCCAGTGCGCGCACTTCGGCCTTTAGCCGGCGGTGAGGTACCTTATCAAAGGCCTTTAATCAATCGCCCTACTCTTATCATACTCACTCAACATGACGTAGAAAAACTCGAGCATGATGGTGAGACACGACCTATGCCGTCTAAACCCATGTTGGAGTCCCAAAGTAGCTTGTAAGAATCCAAATGGTCAACAATCCTACTCGCTATTATCCCCTCTAAATATTTACCTACAACTGAAGTTAAATGGTGTTATTTATAGAGGTTCCAAGCCTCTCTTCCCACGCATGAGATAGCAGTAGCGTCCTAATCGTAACAGTAGAGAAAAAGACAATACTAAAAGTTTTTCTTTTTTCTGCAGTCAGAGGAGAACATCCCTAACCTAAGCTAAAAGGACAGAATGGGATGGGAAGGGGTCCTAGTAACCCACGGGACAGGTTTGTACAACAGAGGAGAGAGAGGGGAGAGAGGGGAGAGGGAGAGAGGAGAGAGAGGGAGAGGAGAGAGAGGGAGAGGAGAGAGAGGAGAGAGAGGGGAGAGAGGGGGAGAGGAGAGAGAGGAGAGAGAGGGAGAGGAGAGAGAGAGAGAGAGAGGGGAGAGGAGAGAGAGGGGAGAGGAGAGAGAGGGGAGAGGAGAGAGAGGGGAGAGGAGAGAGAGGGGAGAGGAGAGAGAGGGGAGAGGAGAGAGAGGGAGAGGAGAGAGAGGGAGAGGAGAGAGAGGGGAGAGGAGAGAGAGGGGAGAGGAGAGAGAGGGGAGAGGAGAGAGAGGGGAGAGAGAGAGAGGGGAGAGGAGAGAGAGGGGAGAGGAGAGAGAGGGAGAGGAGAGAGAGGGGAGAGGAGAGAGAGGGGAGAGGAGAGAGAGGGGAGAGGAGAGAGAGGGGAGAGGAGAGAGAGGGGAGAGGAGAGAGAGGGGAGAGAGAGAGAGGGGAGAGGAGAGAGAGGGAGAGGAGAGAGAGGGGAGAGGAGAGAGAGGGGAGAGGAGAGAGAGGGGAGAGGAGAGAGAGGGGAGGGGAGAGGAGAGAGAGGGGAGAGGAGGGGGAGGGGAGAGGAGAGAGAGGGGAGAGGAGAGAGAGGGGAGAGGAGAGAGAGGGGAGAGAGAGAGAGAGGGGAGAGGAGAGAGAGGGGAGAGGAGAGAGAGGGAGAGGAGAGAGAGGGAGAGGAGAGAGAGGGGAGGGAGAGAGAGGGGAGAGGAGAGAGGAGGGGAGAGGAGAGAGAGGGGAGAGGAGAGAGAGGGGAGAGGAGAGAGAGGGGAGAGAGGGAGAGGAGAGAGAGGGGAGAGGGGAGAGAGGAGAGAGAGGGGAGAGGGGAGAGAGGAGAGAGAGGGGAGAGGAGAGAGAGGGGAGAGAGGAGAGAGAGGGGAGAGAGGAGAGAGAGGGGAGAGAGGGGAGAGAGGGGAGAGAGGAGAGAGAGGGGAGAGAGGGGAGAGAGGAGAGAGAGGAGTTACAAGGAGTTACAAGGAGTTACAAGGAAAAGAAGTACCTCAAAAGGCCTTGCGGCCCATACCGAGGAGGTACCAATGGCAACGGGTGCCAGGGAAAATTTTGTCTTTCAAACTATGCTAGCAGTAGTAGAAAACTGGATAGAAAAGTAGAAGGCTCTCTCCCCACCCTCCGCTCCCTCCCTGCCAGAGGGGAGAGAGAGAGGAGAGAGGGGAGAGGAGAGAGAGGGGAGAGAGGGAGAGAGGAGAGAGAGGGGAGAGGAGAGAGAGGAGAGAGAGGGGAGAGGGGAGAGAGGAGAGAGAGGGGAGAGGAGAGAGAGGGGAGAGAGGGGAGAGAGGAGAGGAGAGAGAGGAGAGAGAGGGGAGAGGAGAGAGGAGAGAGAGGGGAGAGGGGAGAGAGGAGAGAGAGGGAGAGAGGAGAGAGAGGGGAGAGAGGGGAGAGAGGAGAGAGAGGGGAGAGAGGAGAGAGAGGGGAGAGAGGGGAGAGAGGAGAGAGAGGGGAGAGAGGAGAGAGAGGGGAGAGGGAGAGAGGGGAGAGAGGGGAGAGAGGAGAGAGAGAGAGAGAGGAGGAGAGGGGGGAGAGGAGAGAGAGGGGAGAGGAGAGAGAGGGGAGAGAGGAGAGAGAGGGGAGAGGGAGAGAGGGGGAGAGGGGAGAGGGGAGAGGAGAGAGAGAGGAGAGGAGAGAGAAGAGAGGAGAGGGAGAGAGAGAGATTGAAGACAGTCAGTAAGAAGCGAGGAATTGAGACGAAAACCAAACCCTTTCGTTCCACCAGGACAAGTACAGCTGTGTGGGTTCAACCACCCCAATGAGAAGCGTACTCCATATAGGGGCGGACAACACCCCTGTACAGATACAGCAACTGAGAAGGATGAAGAAACTGCGGAGACTGTACAGCACGTTTAACCTCTTAGAAGCTGTTTTAGAAAGAGAGATTATATGTAATCTTTCCAAGAAAGATCACAAGAAAAAGAAACGCCAAGAATGTAAAGGAAAGGGGAAGGATTCAGTTGTGTATTGTTGAAGGTAAGGGGAAAGTCGTGTGGAAGATTGTGACGAATAGACAGATGAAGGAACTGAGTTTTTGAGGCATTGAAAGCCACAAGGTTTTCTCTGCCCCAATCAGAGATAGTAGAAGGATCACAGATCAGGTGTACCATAGCTGTTCCACGTGAAGCATTGAATGTCTGTTGAGATGGACGCTTTGTGAAGCGAACTGAGAAGTGAAGAGTAGAATCATCGGCATAGGAGTGGATAGGATAGGAAGTGCAACTTAATAGATCATTAATAAAGAAAAGGAAAAGAGCGAGTGACAGGACAGAACCCTAAGGAATAACACTAATAATAGCTTTAGAAGAACAGTGGCCATCTACAACCGCAGCTATAGGTCGGCCAGAAAGGAAATCGGAGAGAAACCGAAGGAGGGCAGTTTGGAAATTAAGGATTTGTGTCACTCTATCAAACGCTTTTGATGTCTAGCGCAATAACAAAAGTTTCACTGAAATCCCGAGAGGAGGATGACCAAGACTCAGATATATCCAAGATCGCCAATAGAGCGTCCCTTGCGGAACCCATACAGACGATCTGAAAAAAGATTGCGAGAAGAGAAGTGTTTAAGAATCTTCCTGTTAAGGATAGATTCAAAAACTTTAGAAAGGCAAGAAATCAAAGCAATTGGACGATAGTTGGAGGGTCGAGAGCGGCCTCCATTCTTTGGGACAGGCTGAATGAAAGCGAACTTCCAGCAGGAAGGAAAAGTACCAGGCAGACATGGGGTCTATTACTGGGTTTCTATTACTATTAGTTACTTTTGATTTCTTCTATTACTATTATTTTATTTTTCATCTATTACTATTACTTTTGTATGTGGGGTATTTCACTCATTTGAAAAGGATCTTTATCTATTTAAATGCAACAAGAAGCAGTGTATTAACAAATATTTGTTTCAACCAAATCATTACAATTTCAGAGACTGTACGTCTTCATAAATTTTACTTTATTGAAGGAAAAATTTGCCACAATATTAGTTCACATACATGTTGATTTTAGTTTAGAGTAGATTTAGTTCATTTTTTCAGTTCTTTGTTCACACAAAAAACGTCCACTGCATCTCAGAAACATCAGTTGTTCAAATACTGTGTCCGAAAGGCGACATCTCTCTGGCCTGAAGATCTTCCCTCCGATATTGAACGATCGTCCTACAGGGGCCGATGTGGCTGGAACTGCCAATACCTTCTTGCCAGTTGTAACAGAAAAGTATAGACTATTACACTGGTATGCATCAATTTTGCTGTCAAGGGTTTTGTAAGTGATTCTTATAGAGTTTTTCCTGCTGATTTCGAATCTGCAATCCGTTTTTCTCAATCAGCTCAGGTTATCCGGCTATGGCCTCGTAAGTAAAATAGAATTTTCCGTGATTTTGTCAAAGTGGAATTGGAACAGTAACATCTATCATCACTTGTTTCACTTGTATATCTTTTTTTACTTTTCAGGCATATAGATAAAATATTTCATAATGAATAGAGCGTGTAAAAATGATCACAATAGATTCTGCTACATATGTGGGACGGTTACCATGCCAAATAACCAGTCCCAAATCACTAAATTTGTGAAGACAATGTATAGAGCATACTTTGGAATTAAGCTAGGGGACCAGGACAAAAATTTCGCCCCTCATATGTGCTGCAAGACGTGCATTGAAAATTTGAGAAGATGGAGCAAAGGCAGAGCGAAATCTTTGCCTTTTGGAATTCCCATGATTTGGAGAGAAGGAAAGGATCACGTGACAGATTGCTATTTCTGCATGACAAACCTCCAAGGTGGGCTTATAAATTTATTTTTCTTAAATATTTTGAAATCCTCGTATGAAACTTGACATAATATTCACCATAATGTAATATTCACCATATATACAGTAGCATAACATTCACCATAATGGTAATCATACATTTACATATACATATTGTTATAGAAAATACATTTACACATACATATTGTTATACAAGTTACATTTACATATACAATGATTGTATATTTTCTTTCTTTTTCATTCATATTGTCCCCGAAGGGACAATATGAATGAAAAAGAAAGAAAATATACAGACTCCATCGACCTATTTCATATCTTACAGACCGCAGCCTTCCCTCACGAGCCGCCACTGTCTGAATGCTTCTTCTATTTCATATGCAAGTTTTATATCCATGTTTCTGTGTTTCTATTTTCAGGAGTTAACAAGAAGAATAAACACATTGTTGTATACCCTGACATTCCTTCTGCTATGAGACCTGTACCCCATGGTCCTGGAATTCCAATACCCGACCCACCTCAAACCCTGGACTTCGATGATTCTGATGATGAATCAATGACCAATGCCAATGACCAGTGCCAGTCGTATATACATCAAAATACCGCTTCAAATGAGCCGAGGCCTCTCAACCAGGCCAAACTTAATGATCTTACCAGGGATTTAGGACTTTCCAAATTAGCTGCCGAGATCTTGAGCTCACGACTTCGAGAGGACAACTTGCTGGCTCCGGGAACAACATTCTCCTGGTATAGGAAACGAGAGGAAGAATTCCGCAAGTTTTTTGCAGTGCACGAAAATACCTCTTCCTTAGTGTACTGCTGCAATGTTGAGGGGCTAATCGAATCCTTGGGCCTGCCATATAACGCATCAGAATGGAGGCTATTTATAGACTCGTCTAAACGAAGTTTGAAAGCAGTACTTCTCAACATTGGGAATAGGGTTGCATCAGTCCCTGTAGCACATTCCGTACAACTTACTGAGAGCTACGATAACATGAAAATTTGACTGGATGCTCTCGTATACGACCAACATAACTGGAGGATCTGTGGAGATTTGAAGGTAATACTAATATCATAAGTAAACTATTGCTATTGACTATGTTGTTTTTCCAAAGGTTATTTGAGAGCGTATAAGAACACTTAACTTCCCCACAGAAGTGATACAGTCCAATGCATAGATTTTTTTATCTGATAGAACAAATTCTCTAAATTCTTTAAATATTTTCATTTTTTTTCAGATTGTGGCATTTGTATTGGGAATGCAAGGGGGATACACGAAATACCCATGTTTCCTCTGCAAATGGGATAGCCGAGCGGATGAGAAGCACTATGCACAGCGTGAATGGGCATCCAGAGAGAATTTTGAACCTGGGTCGCATAATGTCGTTTCAGTGCCCCTTGTACCACCAACAAAAATTTTGCTCCCACCACTTCATATTAAGCTGGGCTTGATGAAAAATTTCATCAAATATCAATGAATAAGGAGGGTTCAGCATTCCGATATCTCGAGAGTAAATTTCCTCATATATCTGATGCTAAACTAAATGCTGGGGTTTTTGATGGTCCTCAAATTCGAACTTTGATCAAGGATACTCAGTTCGAAAACGCAATGACTCCAACTGAGAAGAATGCCTGGCAGGCATTCAAATCAGTTGTCACTGATTTTCTTGGCAAGCGTAGAAGTCCAGAATACGAGTCCGTTGTCGAAAACTTGATGGAAGCTTTCAAAGCTCATGGGTCGCGCATGTCCATAAAAATGCACTTTTTGTGGTCCCACTTGGACTATTTTCCTGAAAATTGCGGGGATTATAGTGAGGAACAGGGTGAACGATTTCACAAGATATCAAAATAATGGAAGAGAGGTACCAGGGAAACTGGGATATCAATATGCTGGCGGACTATTGCTGGTGTTTGAAGCGAGACGTGCCCGAAGAAAAACACAGACGGAAAGCCAAAAAAACTTCATTCCTTCCTCAATAAACTTTTTTCCATATTCATTGTATGAATAAAAGTATTTATTCACACAATGTTTTCATTTTTCACGAGTGTTCTTATAATATTACTCGTATCTACAGTGTTTAAGCTAAAAAAATCAATAAATTTGGGGATAAAATTGGACTTATAATAAATGGCCAATAGAGAAAAAACCTGACCTGATTGAGGAAAACCAATGTCATTTTCGAATTCAGCATGGTCGAATTATATAATATGAGTTGAAAAAAACCCTCACAGCAGACAAAAAAATTTCATATGCATACCAGTGTTATCTATTACTTTGCCTTCTATTACTATTACAGCCAAAAAATTATGATCTATTACTATTACTTGAAAAATCCTGTAATAGTCTATTACTATTACCCCATGTCTGGTACCAAGTGAAAGACAAAGACAAAAGAGTTTGCCTAGGCAGGGTGTCAGCACAGAAGCACAGTTCTTGAGACAATAGGACGGACACCATGAGGACTGTACGCCTTCCTTGAGTTGAGCCCAGATAGGACAGAAAGAACATCTTTGGAAGAGATTCTAATTTCAGACAAAGTCAGAGGGAGGAGGAGATGTAGGAACAACATCGGAATCGTCCAGGGTTGAGTTGGAAGCGAAAGTTTGAGCGAAGTCCAGTTTTAGCAAAAGAGACGGCAACTGAGCCGTCTGAATGGAAAAGAGGAGGGAAAGTAGGAGTAGTAAAGTTGTTGGAGAGGTTTTTGGCTAGGTGCCAGAAAGAGCAAGAAGAATTAGAATTGGATAGGTTTTTCACATTTTTGTCTGATGAAGAAATTTTTGTAGAGTCGAAGAGCAGATTTTGCACGATTCCGGGCAGAAATATAGGTTAAGTGAGAGTCAGGAGTTGGATGGCGACGGTACCTTCTGAAAGACTCCTCTCTGTTGCGTATAGCATTAAGAACAAGTAAAGTTAAACCAAGGTTTACAGCGATGGGACGCGTTCATATGACCTGAGCGCTGACAGTGTGTCCCTACTCACTCACGGAATGATATTAAAGTGGGTGCCAACGAAAATAACTTCTCGGGAATTTGGGTACAGGCCATGCATTTGTACGGAAATCGTTCAAACCAGCTGTGTATTAAAATCAGTAGGTAGTGAACAATCTAAATAGGAATCCAACCAAATCTGTGTTCTAGGCCTAATGGAATTACCTGATTTACTAATTCGTTAACAAATTTAATGTTACCTAAAAAAGTAAAACAATGAAATCTGGGCTTACTTTCTTCTGCTGAAGGTAAGGATCAGGAAAGTCAAATTCGTTTAGGCAGTGTTCCCTCATATCCAGTAAGCTTCGCACAGTAAGGTTTCCGTATGCACTGGAGAAAAAGGGTTAAGAAATTAATCCATCTCAGTTATATTCCCAAAGTACACACACTCTCTCTCTCTCAACCGATATCCAAATGAGCCACAAGAAATGTAAATTAATAGAAAACTCTCTCTCTCTCTCTCAACCGATATCCAAATGAGCCACAAGAAATGTAAATTAATAGAAATGGTGTATAAATGATAAAACCAGAGTACATTTTGTCAGTTCTGAAAAATATTTGTAATAGTTTTTGGTAGCTGGACTATTAACAATGCTTTCAAATTCAGTTACAGCTTCAAGTTTTTAGTAAGAAGTTGTAGAATGCGTTTTTAATAAACTTGTAAATACAAATTTTTAAAAATAACACTTGTGTTGTTCACAAATGCAGACAAGTTCGATACAAAAGAAATTTTTTATAACTTTGTATACGATAATGATTATCACATTCGTATCGTATCAAAATGTAATTATGAATCCACTTTTTTAAAAATACGAACAAATCCAAGGAAGATCATATTTTATTTTATAATCATAAAAAAAGTGGGGTACCCTGTACGATGGTTCAAAGTTCGGTTAACTCTTGACTGCTACCACCAAATAAAAATCATTTCTGAATGGAGGACCTACTTACAAGGGATGGTGCCTAAGGGTACTTAGGCGATGTGAATATTTTTCTCTGAACTTGTTCGCTCGTTCACTGGCATCTTCACTCTCTGGTTGGGAACTAATGGCTCTTTCCACAAAGCTCTCTAAGGAATTTTCAAAACAAGATAGCCAATACTCCCTGTTACAATGAAGAGAGATAGATTTAAAGCTTATCTGATTTTCGGTGAAATTGCAGGATCATGATTTCAATAACTGAGAAGTTCTTTGAAAATGACACTTCTTTACTGATGAAATAAATATTGTAATATTAGTCACAATATTACAGATATTACAGTACGAGTGTAATAATAATGGAACATACAAACGCTAACTGGAAAAAAGGAATGATATTTATTTCCAAATTGATATGTTAAACTCCACTGAGGAACCAGTGCCAAATGACTTCCCCATTCTTTTTTTTCATCCTCCTTAGTGCCCAATGCCGAAGCAATTACCTGGCTTCCCTGTCCAGAATGAGGTCCACAGTGTCTGGCAAGTAATCCTTCGGGTAGGCCAGCAGGGGCAGAAGAGTGAGCTGCTGGTCGCATCTGTCCATTTCCAATTGGTCGATACTCGCCCAAGGGGATGACGTCACAAATGGGGTGGGGAGGGGGGACTTGAGCCCGGAAGAACCAGCATAGTTCTCTCCCCACGAATACTTATCTGTATCTGCCATAAAGAAAAAATCACTAACGACGGTCAAAAAAAGAATGAATGAATAGTATAATGGCTAACTGGAAACACAATTTACATTAATAATGACGATAAATGTTTAGCCCTGAACTTTTTTTTATGCAGGAAGGAGGGGCCAAGGGCGAACGCCCGCAAAAACAACGCCCCCCCCCACAGGAGAAGGGAGCCTAAATTAAAGTCCAGTGCCAGTGCTTTCGAGATGCGTGGAGACACTGTGTTTGAAAGATTGGAGGTCATAGACAGGGGGAAAGCTGGATTGAAGAAGATTATCCCAGAGTTGACCGGTTGAGTAGATGAAATATTGAGAATGCCGATTAATATCCAATAATCCTTCCGATCGTGGCGCAATGCTGAATTTATGTGGCATTGCCATAGGGTCATATAAGACCAGACTTAAATAGGCTGCAGTGTCATGATTTATTCCCGCACGAGTGTTGAAAACTCTCTGAAAATGGCGTCATTAAAAACATTTAATAATTCACATTTTTCAGTCATTTCACACTATTTTTAAACAAGGATTAAAAGCCAATTCTGAAAAGCATAGATTTGCCTAACTAGTACTTTCACTAATGTCATTACATGTATTTCCTTATTTCTAAACGACACTTACCACACTCTTCCGTTCCTTTCAAGAAAGCACCAATGGCCCCCAAATATCCCTCGTGTCTCAAGAACAGTGCCTGCACCATTCCTCTGCTCCAGAACTTTATGGCGTAACTGAGTGCGTGCATACTGACAGGGTGATTGCGCAGAAAATAACCACCAAAATATACCTACAAAATACATCTTCATTTATCATTACAACAAGATTTTCAAAAAAATATGGACAAACAAATGCTGGGTTAGAATTCTGAAAATTTTATGCACTACTTATATACGAGTAGAATAAAATAAAATAATAAAAAAACAATAAACAGGAACACCAGAGAAAAGATAAACATTCTTGAAACTTTAACTGATACTGACGTTTCGGAATGTACTCTAGGGTGTATCATGCTCAGGTCGAATATTGAAAAACTTGGAATTTCAAGATTGGCAGTATGTATTCCTATGTAAAATTGAATTTTAAGAGGGGTTCGTCTTTTGCAACTTTTGCGAAAAATCGCATTTAAGTGTTCAAAATCGCACTTTTTAGTCGAAAAAATGGGATTTTTGGCCAATTTCAAAGACTTGGTAGCCTCAAATGACCCATATTGTTCACATACACCCTTAAGCATTTCTAGGGGCAGGCTTGGACCCATTTAAGATCAGCCAAAGTGGTTGTAACCCCTAAAATAACCAAAATCACCCAGAATGGCCCAAAACTAAGGAACTGTATGATTTTTAATCTCCTATACACCACATTTCGTGGCTGTTCTCTTCATCAGGCAGAATCTTTTTGTTCTTCTTTCTTGGTCTTGCATTTTCTTTTTTTTAGAAACGCCTCCACCAATTTTTATTTATTTTATTTTCGGCATCACTGAGTGTGATGGCAGCTGCCCCCACCTTTCCGCAAGCTGTTGTGACGTTCAACCTTTTTTTTGCAATTGCAATTCTTCTTTAATATTTGCATAAGTCCCTCCTCACCCCCAGCTTGTAATAATATGCTGGTTAACTGAATGTTTTGAGATTTTTTCTTCTGAAAGCATCTTGATTTGTCTAGCGGGTCTTGTAGAGATCTAAAACATGTTCATAATGTCTTGCTTTGACTTGAAAACTGGCAACAATTCTCTGTGATCGATCCTAGTACGAACAAAACCATCTCTTCTCTCTTGCCCATACACTGCATGAGTTGCAGCTGAAACTTCCTGGACTGCTCTTTCACAGCTTTGAGTGTGAACTGAGAAGTTCTCAACTTCAAGTGGACACCTGAGAAGCTCCTCAACTTCTCCTCTTGACATCTTACAAGTGAAGAATGGCTCATACAGTTTCGCCTTATCCCAATTAATCAGAGTAATTGGAGAAGTGGCATCAAAATTCAGTTTAGGGTTTCTATGAGTTCTCAGACTCATGTCTCCATACTCAGACTTACCTCTGATCTTCTTGATCATCTCAACCCCCCATGCCCTCTCCTCCTCATCCTCACTGCACAGGAGAGAGGCAATGAGGTTCTCACTGTGAGCATGATATGCTCCACGAACTATCACATGAGTGAT
The DNA here is from genome assembly GCA_023014485.1 of Bathynomus jamesi. Taxonomy (NCBI): domain Eukaryota; kingdom Metazoa; phylum Arthropoda; class Malacostraca; order Isopoda; family Cirolanidae; genus Bathynomus; species Bathynomus jamesi. The sequence continues at coordinate 421,585 of JAJOZX010000387.1, forward strand.
TATGTTCCTGACTTCAGAGGTCTGGCTTCTCAGCAGTCCCAGAGCGGTCACAATATGGTGAGGTCCATACCTCATGTGGTGCTTCACCTTGATCTCAAAATACATCTTGAAGTAGAAGTCCAGGTAGAACTTCAGCAGCACCTCCAGCTTCTTCAACACACCCCCCTTCAGACCATGCTGCCTCATACACAGCATCAACAGAGCCTCACCTGTAGTCAGCCAGCGTGACTGATTCAGTGGGCCACACTTCAGACCAGCAACTTCCTTGCTCAAATCTCCTGTCTTGAGAGCTTTGATCAGTAGGTAGCAGTTTTCCTGGTCAGTGCTAAGGTTCTGTACAATGTCTTCTGGCAGTTCAGTTATATCTTCTTCTCCTGGCAGAGCCTTGAAGCTAAAGTTGACAGGTATGTCATTGATCTTCTCCAAAGGTTTTCCTATTGGGCCACTGAACCCAGACTTGTGCGTGTAGGGACCAACAAGCTTGATGATCATGTGCCTGAGGCTGAGTTCATTAATTAGTCCAGGCAATCTAGAGCAAAATAGCTTCAACCTGGGCAAAATTGCTTCAGAAGCTTCCTAAACTGTTTCCAGCTCAGGAACCATTGCAGAATAACATATCCAAAATCCGACAAAATTGGACCCCGGGAACACCCCCAAAAATGAAATTCAAAATGGCGGACTGGCAGTTTCCTACGAAATACAATAAATTTTAATTTCGCTTTGTAGAGAGAGTTATGACGTTTTTCATGATCAGTAAAATGTTTTAAAACACATTTTCGTTTCTAAATTAACCTATATCACACTAAAAATTGTATTAGGCGGCTAGTATTAAACTATGACGTCACGTAATGTAAATAAAATATACTGTATGGAGTGTATGTGAGAATGGACATTGCTACATCTTTATAAACTTATATTATATACAACTCTTTAATTCCTACTACCCACTATCAAATCTGCGTATTTGTGCTTGTCATTTTCTTTAAAACTGTTATTATGTACTCCTTTTAAATACTGAAACACAGTTTATTAATTTGTGTTTTCTGTACTGACTCGGTGTGCGTCCGCCTTCAAGAATGCAGACCCCTGAAGAATTGTGCGTGATTTGTAAGGAGAAATTGGACAGCGGACAGGAAGTGGTTCACATCTCGCAAAAAGGAGCAGATGGTATAAATGCATCCAGCCGCAGCCGTGGAAGCGATGTTGTTGCAACAGCTGGAATAAGTGTTCACATTGTATGTAGGAAAAGGTTTACGGATAAAAAGCATTGAAATAAAGAAGCGACAGACTGCAGCCGAGGCAATACCAAGGAAAAGTGCTCGTTTTCATGAATACGCATTTTCCAGTGCTACTCACTGTTTGTTTTGTGATACCTTTGGGTCATTCTCTGTCAGATCAACCAGTGCCTAACACCCTCATCTCTCAGATTTTGCTGAAATTTGGTTTATAGGGAGTTTGTGAGCCCTGAATTCATTTCTGAAATTATAAGGTCAATCCGACCAACGGTTCAAGAGATATGACCTCGGGAAATTTGAGGTCACTTGCGAGGTCACTAACATTTGGCGACCCATAACTTGGGTAATAATGGTCACAATTATATAAAAGTATATATATTTAGAATCAGAAAACAACAAGGAATCCAAATATGCAAGTTTTAGAACTCTAGGTTGAAAAATAAAAAAGTTACACTGTAACCAAAATTTGAGGTCACGATTTGACCTCTGGGGTATCAAATGAGAATTTTTTTTTAAATGTAAAAAATGAAGGCATAGGCATTGGCTATTAGAATCAGCAAAAAAAAGTTTGTTTATGTTAGTATTTTTCATGTAACTAACATATAAGTGAACACCATATTCCTAAGTTGTGCGTCAATTCTACCTATTTTTTCACACTTAAGCTCATAATTTGACCTATAGAAATTAAAATTACATTTTTTTATAGATATAAAAACAAAGGCAAAAAATGTAAAATTGTATTTCACTGCTAATCTACACTGGCAATAACACTGGGGAACAAATTTCAACTTTTTGTCTATTGAATTAGATTTGACAGTTAGTTCTAGGTAATTTGGGTGCGCTGAGCACGAATTTTTACTCGGTTTTGCTCTATCAGGTCCTGATTTTGCTCAACACCCCTCCTCTCGTCGTATTCATAAAAAGGTTTTTTTCTCAATACTCGCTGTCTTTTTGCAGTTACACATTATGCAACTAGGTTTTTATCTAGGTATTTGTACCTATTGTTATGGTATTGTTGTATTATGTATATTTTTATATGTAACACCCTAAAAATATTTTTAATTTTGTAATTTTTAACCCATTTTAATATTAGTAAATTAAGCTAAAAATATCATAGAATTCTAAAATTTTCTCGAGCGTTCCTGTTCTCTGTAGAGTATTCTAGAGGGACAACTAAAATATATAAAAGCGACTCGTTTCCAGAGTTAATCAGTCAATTCAATCAGTCAGTCAGTCAGTCAGTCAGTTGAGTTAGTTAATTAAGTTTGGGCATTAACATAATTTTGAATTGGCATATGATTTAGTGAGTAATTTTGTCATCGTGATTTAATATAGTTGATTTAATTAGACGTAATTTATATTGTACCTACTCATCCGTGTTTCTAGTTTAATTTCATAGATTGTAAGTACCTATTTCATAATAAGTACCTATTTAAATTAATTTTTGTGTTTATATTTCAGATTTTCTTAAATTTATATGAATTAAGGGCTTTAAATACCTTTACAAATTGGCAGAACAATCAAGCAAAATGTCATCAAGCACTAGAAAGTTCAAATGCAAAAACAACCCTGATTCCTTCTGTTATATATGTGGAAATTTTACACTTCCACATCAACGAGCAAATATAACTGACTTCGTAAAAAGAGCTTACTTAGCTTATTTTGGCATAAAACTGGGGGACCAAGATAAATCGTGGGCTCCACATAAAGCCTGCACTATGTGCATTGAAAGACTGCGACATTGGACGAAGGGTTCGGATTCAAAAATACCTTTTGGAGTTCCGATGGTAAGTTTATGATTTCATAAAACTACGTAATACTGTAGTATACTGTAACTTACCTAAATGTAATTGTAACTTAGGTACATAAACAAAAATTTACAGAAAATGTTTATAAGAATCTCAAATATTGCATAAGGTTGAAACACAGAAATGTTAAATGTTTGGGTGATAACTTTTGATAAAATTCATAAAAACAAGTCTCTCGTCGCTTTTGTTAACGCTTTACAATTTTTTTTCCATATCAGGTGTGGCGAGAGCCTACTAACCACGAGACCGATTGCTACCTTTGCTTTGTCAAGACTTCGGGCTTCACTAAGAAAAATAAACATTGTATCGAGTACCCAAATTTCGACACCGCGATACGACCTATGCTACATTCAAATGAGATCCCCATTCCAAAATTTAAGGGTCTGCCAACTCAAGAATTAGTTGAAGATGTTCCTGAAAATATTGTTATGCACTTTGAGGAGTCAGACACCGATTTTGACCCCAGCGTATTTGAAAGTCAAAACGATCCGCAAAAGTTTAACCAGGCCGAGTTGAATGATCTTGTAAGGGATCTAAATTTGCCAAAAAAGGGTGCGGAAATTTTAGCTTCAAGACTTAAAGAGAAAAACTTGCTTACTTCAAACACATACATTTCATTTTACAGAAAAAGAGAAGAAGATTGTTAAATATTTTAGAACAGAGGATAGTTTAGTATATTGCTGCGACATAGTTGGTTTGTTAAAGAAGATGGGGGTTGAGTCTTATGATGCAAATGATTGGCGCTTGTTTTTAGACAGTTCGAAAAGAAGTCTTAAGTGTGTGTTGTTGCATAATGGCAATCTATACGGCTCGATACCGATTGGGCACTCAACAAAATTAAAAGAAAAGTATGAACATATAGAAAAAGTTTTAAATCTTATCAAATATAGGGAGCACGAGTGGATCATATGTGTTGACTTAAAAATGGTTAATTTTCTGCTAGGACAACAAGGAGGGTATACTAAATATCCCTGCTTCCTTTGCTCATGGGACAGCAGAGCCAAGGAAGAACATTATTTCAAACAAATCTGGCCAGCACGAACATCACTTACTGTCGGAGAAAAAAACGTAATTAATCCACCTTTAGTGAGCAGAGATAAAATCATATTTCCTCCTCTGCATATAAAACTAGGCCTCATTAAACAATATGTAAAAGCTTTAGATACGAACGGCGAGTGTTTCAAATACATAACTTCAAAATTTCCAAGTTTAAGTTATGAAAAAATCAAGGCGGGAATTTTCGACGGTCCACAAATAAGAACAATGATTAAAGACAGCAATTTTCCTAATGTCATGAATGAACGCGAAAAAAATGGCTGGTTCTCATTCGTGGACTTGATAGAAAACTTTTTAGGCAATTATAGGGCAGATAACTACGAAGAAATCGTAAAAAAACTTTTAAGGGACTACAAAGAGTTAGGTTGCAATATGAGCATAAAAATGCATTTTTTGAATAGCCATCTTGACCAATTTCCAAGTAATTTAGGTGATGTAAGTGACGAACAAGGGGAGAGATTCCACCAAGATATAAAAATTATGGAGGAACGGTACCAAGGCCGCTGGGATTCCCACATGATGGCTTACTGCTGGTGCTTGAAAAGAGACCTGCCATCAACAAGCAAATACGCTAGAAAGTCTTACAAAAGAAAATTTTTGCCACAGTGAAAGCTTCATATCTGTTTTTTTTTTATTTTAAGTCATTTCTATCGTTATAATGTAATTTTACTGTAGTTTGAACTGCTTGTATTCATGAAACTTGAAAAAAAAATTTAACACGACTTAATTTTTTAGTCCTAATTTGAAAAATCTGGAAAATGGCACATAGGCTGTCGACAAGAATCAGGACCTGATAGAGCCAAACCGAGTTGAAATTCGTATTCAGCGCACCCAAATTACCTAGAATCAAGTGTCAGATATCATTCAATAAAATACGTGTTGCCCAGTGTAATAGTTATAATAGTGAAAGGGGAAGACCTACTTAGAGGATTCATGTGCTAGCCTAATACAATTTTTGCATGCTCGATGCTCTCATCAATTTCTTTTTGTGGAAAAATGTATTGAATTCTGCTGCCTCCTCTTAGGGTAGGACAACTCATTACAGTTAATATATGATGTCCTGGCACTGCACATGAATCCTTGTTTGATGGATAATAATATGCACTTGATCCTGATGACTCAGAGGGATGTAGAAAGTTCACAGTGAAATCATCAAACTCTTCACAATATTCCTCCACAATTCCATACCAAACTTGCATGTCATAAATGCAGCCAACATACTCTCCTGGTTTGACACATTTTAGGTTACCAAGCATTGCAGGTTCATTAGTAAAATGACTTTTCCTTATTCTTTTCTTTTCTCTAATGCCACTTGAAATGGGATACACCATCAGTTCTTCCTTGTTTAGGGGAACAAATCTATGATATTTCTGAGTTCCAGGAATAGCCCTACTATCCTTGAATCGATGTTCCAACCGTTCTTCTGCATCTTTCAAATCAGCTGTAGTTACAAAGAAAAAAATTTATCTTCTTGCTCAAGTTTTCTTCACAAAACTGAAACATGTGTTCTGGTGTAAGAATTTGCCTCTCTGTAGTTCTCTGCAAACTGGCACGAGCAGTAGCTCTTTTCACTGTTCCTCCAATCCCATCACATGCATTTTTGCCATGGGATGTAGCAAAGAAGTGCCATTCACAAGACAGACCAAAATCCTCTTCATGGTAACAGAGATTTGTGAAGTTGTATCTGTTCTTATATTGGCCGGCACATCCATCTGAGAAATAGTGCACCTTCAATTGTGGGCATCTGAATTTAACATATGTCATAAGCTTCAATATGAATGAGTAAACCATTATAGTGTTGTGTTTTAGTGATGCAGATAAGAAACAGACACTAAAATGGCTAAGTTCCTGGTCTGCAGATGATCTATAATAGATGACAAAAGGGTGAACTGTACACTGTGAATTGTCCCAGTGAAACCCTTGGGCAGCATCCTGGACAATGAAAGAATAATTCTCAGAGAAATCACCTACTATAACTACCTCGCTCTGAGGTGGTAGTGTTTCTTTCAACTGCTTGAAGTACTGTGATTGTTGCTGAGCAACAAAGTGATGACGAACCATGCGGGATATTTTCATACTTAGGGATGATAAGTATTCATGAAGTGGCTCCACCTTATCAACCATTGTACAACGGTCAACAGTCACCCATTGCTTGTAAGATATTTCATTTGGAGCTGATTTCACACTGTCAAGTAACTCAAGAAAATCCAGGACACCCTCTTCTCTTGGGCAATCATTGCAAAGTTGCATCATGCAAGTCTCTCTTTCTGTACTGCAGACACTGTAATCCATAAGATCCTTGTATGAAAGACCTCTTTCTCCCAATGCAGCCAGCTGCAATTTTGGATTTTGATGGTATGTGCAGACACAGACAGAATGAGTCCCACCACTACTGGCAAGCACACAATATGATGGCCGTAATTTTGCAAATGTGGAAAATCCTATTTTGGGATTCTTTTCATCATTTTTATATAGTTCAAACATCTCTCTTAAATTCCCGAGGACCAATCGTTTTTGCACCTTCATTGCACCTTCAGCACTGATAACTTTCACGCAATCCTTTTGGCCAGGACACATACGACTAACCTCTTCTGACTCATAGAATCTTCTAACTATATCTTTGTGTTCTTCAGATATCACTTTTCCTTTGCTCATTAGTGGAATCTTCGGAAGGATTCCATGTTCTGATTTAAGTGAACGGCTTCTTTTCACCATGTATGTTGTAGTTTGAAAGAAACTAGCTGTTTTTTCAATTGTGTATGGTGTGAGTGTCAATATTTGTAGTTTGTGATGGTGACATTTGCTCTCCAGGAATGACTGTTTCAATTCATTCATTAATTTGTCTAGATGTTTTTCAGATTTAGTTTCAGGTTTTGAAGTATCACTTACCTCCTCGGTAATTTGAACACCATAACTGAGTTCTAGCCTCTCCTTCAGGTGTTTCTGAGCAGATGATAGCTTACCACGAGCCTTGCGCTTTTTCTGGCTTAATGACAGCCCTTCTGAAAAGAACAGAAAAAAAGGTTTCACACACCTGAATATTAGTAATTAAATATTAATTATAGTACCTTAAATGCTATATAATTGGCTATATAGTAGATCAAACAGACCTTGTAGTAAAGTATAAGTTATTATATTAATTTATTACTTACTTTTTTTAACTGGTGTTTGGTCCAGAAATGCTAGAACTGGTTCAACTGAAGTTGAAGGATTTTCCTTTATCAAGCAATCACTGTCATTGTCCAGATCTTGAATTGAAGAGATGTTACTCAAGCCACTGATAGTAGATGATTCATTTGAATCCTGCTCAGACTCGTTGTTTTCAGTGGTACTAAGTATAGTGGGGTTTTTCATTATCAGTGTCCAGCAGTTCACACACAACAATGAGTCTTTTTTCACTCTTCCAGCACATTTTTCAACAAGTACATCAGTCACTTTTCTAAGATTGATTGTTATGCGTTTCTTGTGTTTTTGAATAGGGTCCTGGCAGTATTTCAAGTGCCGAACCATTGTATTTTGATCTGTAAAGATATAGGATTTACAATTAGGTAATATATATTTTTTAGAAAATATAGCTATACACACTTAATATTTTAGGCCTTGATAGTCTCTGAGGCTCATTAAAACACCATACCCACCAGCCACCCACAGTGCTGGCTGGAACTGTACTAACCTGTAGACAAGGAATTTTGCAACTATCTGTGTTGATTCTGCACTTAGACAAGTAGCAACATGTTTCAACAGGTTTGTTTAGGCTACATGTGAGCTTAGTCTTCCCCTTTCACTATTATAACTATTATTGCCAGTGTAGATTAGCAGTGAAATACAATTTTTATTAAATTCTTGGAGCTTGAGGTCAAATTGATAGCTAAGATATAAAAATTCCTTGAAATGACAAGCAATTTATAAATATGGTGTTCACTTATAAGTTAGTTACATGAAAAGTACCAACATAAACAAACTTTTTATGATTGTTTCTATTAGTCAAGAACTCTGACTTTGTTTTTTATATCTATAAAAAATATAATTTTAATTTCTATAGGTCAAATTATGAGCTTAAGTGTGAAAAAATAGGTAGAATTGACGCACAACTTATGAATATGGTGTTCACTTATATGTTAGTTACATGAAAAATACTAACATAAACAAACTTTTTTTTGCTGATTCTAATAGCCAATGCCTATGCCTTCATTTTTTACATTTAAAAAAAAAATTCTCATTTGATACCCCAGAGGTCAAATCGTGACCTCAAATTTTGGTTACAGTGTAACTTTTTTATTTTTCAACCTAGAGTTCTAAAACTTGCATATTTGGATTCCTTGTCGTTTTGTGATTCTAAATATATATACTTTTATATAATTATGACAATTATTACCCAAGTTATGGCTCGCCAAATGTTAGTAACCTCGCGAGTGACCTCAAATTGCCCGAGGTCATATCTCTTGAACCGTTGGTCGGATTGACCTTATAATTTCAGAAATGGATTCAGGGCTCACAAGCTCCCTATAAACCAAATTTCAGCAAAATATGAGAGATGAGGGTGTTAATTTCAATTTTTTTTGGTTGATCTGACAGAGAATGACCCCTTTGTGGACTTTTTTTCAAACACAAACCAAAATCAGAGCATGTCAAAATAAGAACTACAGAGTTCTCCGAAACCATAAAAAGGTGCTGTGAAAGCCGCTGCGATGAATGGTCGTTTAATGTAAAAGGCCGTCTGGAGTATTATCTTCGTGATCTTCCTGCTGCAGATTGTGTCTACCATCACACCTGCAGCGTAAATTTTCGAAGTGGAAAAAACATTCCTCGCGCATACTCCTCCGACGATCATGATTCGAAGAAAGGGAGACCAACTAATGAAGAGCAACACCAAGCATTCCTTCAGACCTGTGCTTACCTGGAAGAGAATGATGATGAACAACTGTTGATTGGAGACCTAATTTCCAAAATGGAGGAATATCTTCAAGGAAGTCAGAGCTCTGTCTACGAACGCAGGCACATGAAGAGAAAGCTTTTAGAACGTTACGGAGACAAGATCATAATATCAGGTGAAAGTGGGAAGGCAGATGTAGTAACACTACGAGAGACAGCTAATGAAATTCTTATAGATTATCACAAAAAGTCGAAAGAATGTGATATAGATATAGAGCTACAGAAGATTTACCTAGTAGAAGCTGCTGCAAAAATAATCAGAAGTGATATCAAGTCTGTCGACTCGCCTAGAAAAGATGTGTATCCATCTCCAAATGACATCACTGCAGAAAGTGCTCTTGATTACATTCCCAACAGTCTGAAATTGCTATTATCAAAAGCATTTGCGGGACAGGATGCTTCAAGAAAAATAGGTGCAATTGGGCAGAGCATTATGCAAGCAACCCGTCCTAGAGGATTACTATGTCCACTACAGATCGGTTTGTCGGTTCAGCTACACCACAACTTTAGGTCAAGGTACCTTATTGACGTTCTCCATCAGCTGGGTTACTGTTCATCGTATGCAGAAGTAACAAGATTCGAAAGAAACGCGGCGCTGGCAAGTGGGTCTGGCTCTTTTACTGTTGATGAAAACACTGCAGTCCTTCTAGCAGCAGATAACGTCGATCATGATGTCTGCACTTTGGATGGGAAGAATACCTTTCATGGAATGGGTATGATTGCCGCAATAATCCGAAGATCAAGATCCACCCTCCTATTCACAGGCGCAATGTTGGTGACAATAACATTAAGAAGATTGCAACCGTTGACATTAGGGAATATAGACACGCGAGAAGCATGTTGAGGGACATCTCATTCCGCGAACTTCCAGTACCCACTGCCACCATAAGTCGACTTAGTCTTCTCTGGCAGATATCTTCAGCAGAAAGATCAGGTCCAAGTTGGTCCGGAACAATGCAGGCAATTCACGGTGGATCAAGTGTCTCACATCCAGGTGTGGCGTCGATCACGTTCCTTCCCATCATAGATATGTCGCCAACTGACATGACCTGCATATTTTCGACATTACTATATTTGAGCAAGATAGCACGCGATCAAAAAGTCCCATGCATTATTACCTTTGATCAGCCTTTGTTCTGGAAAGCTTCCCAAATCATCAATGAACAGAGAGACCTGCAGGACATTGTTTTAATGCTGGGATCATTTCACACACTGATGAATCTTTTGGGAGCAGTCGGTACTCTTATGAATGGTTCAGGATTGTCTGAAGTACTTCAAGAAATATACGGACCAAATGCCGTGCAACACATGATGTCTGGAAAAGCTGTTTCAAGAGCGATACGTGGTCATATGATAGTAGATGCAGCTCTTAGTACCTTACTAGTCGCAGACGTTTTCCCTCGTAATGAAGATGGAACTCCTCATGACCTCCATGAGGAAGCTTGTGACCTGCTCGACGATGTTATGACCGCCAAACAATCAGTTGAGGATGTGGAATCTTCGAATGCATTGTCTCAGATTGCTACCACTTTGGATGCGAAGAAAACTGACCTACAATCTACTTCGCAAACAAGTCAACTCTGGTTGGAATATCAGCGAATGATCAACATTGCACGTTCCTTGATAACAGCAGACAGAACCGGCTCGTGGGATTTGCACTTGCAAGCTATGCTGGAGACCATCCCCATAATTGCAGCAGCCGGACATCACAATTACCTGAAATCGATATACCTGTACCTGCAGAAAATGTTAAGTTTGCCTTCTGAAAATCCAGCCGTTAACAAAATGTTCCAGGAAGGTAAGTTTGTGGTACGAAGAAGCGACAGATTATGGGCCGGACTCGGCACAGACCTGGTGATAGAACAAGTACTAATGCGTTCCCTGAAAAGCAGAGGCGGACTGACACGCGGAAGTGGATTTACAGACATCCAAAGGACAACGTGGCTCTTTTCTATGCCTCTGTGTTCCACTTATAACTTAGCAATGCAGGAATACACCAGAGTTTTGTTGGAAAGTAGTGAACAGCACAAGGAAATGAGGGGAAGTAGACAAATCAGGGACAGTAATGACATGAAGAAAGTACTTGAACGTCTGGAATCCTTATCCCCATTCCATTCTGCCTCGGGTCTCTGCAACATTGTAACAGGGCTAACTGCTGATCCTGGAGTTAACGTTCATCAATTGCATTCAATCGGTACGAACATTGTCGTAAAAATGATTGGGAAACAAGCCTTTACATATTCTGCCAAAAGATCTGACAAAGTGAAAACACTAGGATCTGCTTCTGCCGTTGTGATCACTGATGCTTCAGATATAGAAGTAGATCCTGCACTACTGTTTCAGAGAATGATGACTGTTGCCACTGGCGGAGACATGAATCTTGAAGATGTCATGTGTTACGAACTGTGTGCATATCCTCCTGCATTGTTCGAATCACGAAGTATTTTGAGGAAACCCAATAAGTCTCAGCTAGCTCATGCAATAATCAAATACACTGACACTTTACGCATGGAAGAAGTTCAAGAAATTCAGTGCACAGACCAGTACGTATTGGATGGTGGATCTCTACTACATCGTGTTTCCTGGCGTCAAGATGAAACATATGACAGCATCGCCAACTCATATGCCGATTTCACTCTGAAAACATATGGAAAAGCAATCATTGTTTTTGATGGCTACAGCAGCTCTCCTACGATCAAGGACATGACCCACAGAAGACGCAGCACCAAGACAAGCAGAAATGTGAATCTCTGTCTAAGCATGAAGTTTGTTGGCCAGAAGGAACACTTCTTGGCTAATGAAAACAACAAGCAAGCATTTATTTCCCTCGTAGGTGAGATGTTGAAGAAGCACGGGTGTACTGTTCACAACGCAGATGGGGATGCTGATGTGGACATCGTTCGTGCAGCAGTTTCCTCATCAGAAAATGCAACTACAACAGTAATAGGGGAAGACACCGACTTGCTGATTCTCCTTCTGTACCATGCCAAGGAGTGGTTTCAAGTTGTACTATCGCAGCGATATAAGACGGGGACCATCTCCTAATCCTGTGTATGATATTCTCAGCATTCAATCATTGTTAGGCAATGACATCTGCAAGTATCTCCTGTTTGTGCATGCTTTCACGGGCTGTGATAGCACATCCAGAATTTTTTCGATCGGTAAAGCCAAAGCATTCGACACACTGATGAAGGTGGCTGAACTCCGTTCAGTTGCAAATACATTCTGTTCTGATTGTTGCCAACACTCTGACATTGAAGCCGCTGGAAGAAAGGCAATGCTTCTGTTGTATGGCTGCAAAACACTTGAATCCACTAACGCACTACGTCATCGAATGTTAGTTGAAAAGGTAGCTACAGCTAAATCTTTTGTTACACCCGAACGTTTGCCACCTACCGATGCGTCCACAAAGTACCACAGTTTTCGCACATACTTTCAAATACTAATCTGGAAGTCTACAGAAGAGAAGATCGATGCAGAACAGTGGGGTTGGTATGTAAAGAATAATTCCTACTACCCTACAGCCTGCGACAAGCCACCAGCTCCAAATTATCTACTCAACATGATCCGCTGCTCCTGCAAGACGAAATGTGCTACTTCAAGATGTGGATGCAAGCGTAATGGAATGCCCTGTTCAGCCGCTTGTGGCGAGTGCCAAATCAGTGGTTGCGATAACAACCCAAGTACCGGTAATCTATCCGATGATAGTGATGAAGAGGATTAATTTCTGTACGTTTGTGACCAGGTATCACTTCTTCTGTAATGAACATAACTTGAAACTGGGAAAAAAATAATTGTTGTATTATTGATTATAAAAATCTGTAAAAAGCTATATAACATTATATTTGCGTAATAACTGGTTGTGTTGTATATTGTTGAATTATTTAAAACATTACAACTGAAAGAAAAAGCATCAAATGTATCTCTATAAATAAAAGCGTAAATTATATATATTTTTTTTTTCGTAGGAAACATCCAGTCCGCCATTTTGAATTTCATTTTTGGGGGTGTTCCCGGGGTCCAATTTTGTCGGATTTTGGATATGTTATTCGGCAATGGTTCCTGAGCTGGAAACAGTTTAGAAAGCTTCTGAAGCAATTTTGCCCAGGTCTAACTACAAATTGCCTGGACTAAATATGCAACTGGCATATCGGCCAGTGACACTTGTGACAGGGTTGGTACCCAAAAACCCACCAAAAAACCAACCTAAAATCCACATCAATTTACTTCTCATAAACTTATTTTTAACTTGGCATTTTTTATAATATGGTTATGCAGTCTTATATATTAACAACTATAAACTATAATTAATGTGATAAGGCCAATATAAACTAAAATTTCCAGAAACTATTTATTTGACATGTTTCATTATGAACCTTATATCTAATACTGTATCTAATTTATCTATCTTCTAATTGGCTACCTATATCTAAAAATAAATCATGTTTCTTTTCAGCTTTATAATTTAAATAATTAATTTAAGTGGTACCTAATATTGATTACTGATCAGTATGTTCAGCATCTTTTGACCTTAGGTGGCGGTAGATTCGAACCAACATTTCTGCCTTTTCTTTCCCTAACCTATTTCCCATTTTACTCCATACCAAGCCAAACGTTGAAAAAAATCTTTCCAATGATCAGGAACTGGCCGGACAACTATGAATAGATCTCATAAATTTAGCAAAACCTAATGGTAACCGGGTCTCTTTTTTTCTTTCATTTCAACAATTTTCCACCAATTACTAGCTCACTATACTATCTTTGAATAAATGAGGAGGAATGCATAATATCCTGCCATGTATTCTGAATTTATATCAATCAGCCATTCTTCAGCCTCTTCCTCTTGAACTCTATTCAGTCTTTGTCCTGAAAAATAATAGAACTGTGTGGAAACAAAAATAAAGCTAATAATATAAATTATATAATTTATGTTATGGTATCTAATTTAGGCTAATTGTTATCTAATATGGCAATGCCAGATGATTTGATTCAGATTAGAGAAAACTCTTCTGCCCATACAGTTGAGTTACCTATGTTTTATAGATTGATAGTAATTAAGCATTTAGGTCCTATTTACCTTCATACTTTGGGTCAGTTATATTTGCCAAAAGATGACATGGCTCCATAGGTTTTTTAAATCTCTTAATAATATCTTCTTTGTATGGAGCTAATTTTTCATCTTGGATTAAATTGAGCCAAATTTCAACAGCATCAGATAATGTATTATCAGCCTGCAACTGTAACAAAAAAACAGCATTTGAGTATACCAAGGCGGAGAATTACATTCAGTTTATAACTAAAATAAAATGTACCTACAAAATAGTTATACTTAGATCAATGCCATATATTTCTTTAGTTTTTGTTATTGCTTCTCTAGCTAACTGTGCACAATATTCTGCTGTCTTTTTTGTACTTCCAGCATCTACTGCTGAAATCAGATATGGCTTTTTTCCATTATGAATACTGTGCGCAATAATAGGATCATTACCTACTGAACTCCAGCCATCTTGTATAAGGGTAATGGTACAATCATCAAGATTAAGGTCATTCTTCATTTCATGGATTACTTCTTCATTAACTTTTATTAACAGATCAGATGCCAACCTTTTCCTGTTTGGTGGTTCATATCCTGATCTTAGACCTTTGATTAATTTTATAAATTCTTTATTTTCTAAAACGTTGAAGGGTATGTTAGCTGAAAAAAAGAACCTTGCAACTTGTAAATCTAATTCTTCCTTTTGGTCGACAGTCGTTCTTACCACAAATGGTGTAATTGATTTTTGCCCTTTATGCTTTATTGGTGTTGAATGACAGAATGTGGATGATGAAGAACCTGCACTGGTGTCACTCATTTCAGGTACAGTTTCACTTATAATCTTTGGATCATCTTTGCCAGAAGCCAAAGTTGGAGGAAGTGAATCAGTTTCAACTGATGCTCCAAATTCGAGTCTCGGCATACCTCTTGCCTCATTTTCAAAACATTCCACTTTTCTTTTACTGCATTTCTCTAGATGATTCACTCTCAATTTTTCGAGTGATACTTTCTTTGCAATATTTGCATAGTACTCTAGTAGGCTGATCACTTAATAAAGTCACCTCATCCCATTCACTAGCTTTAGATCTTCCACCTCTATAACTTTGAGTTTGGCATCTTAAAAACTTAAATTTGAGTTGGGTCTAAATAAAGCTGAAATCTGCTGTTAAGAAATAAAGGAAAGATCTAAAATTAAAATGGAGAAAATTCTAATGTCATTATTTTCTCTCATATCTGAAGTTTCTGTGAAATAAAGATGTCTTTTTAATATCTATTGTAGATGAGATAAATAAATTAATAAAATAAGATATATTAGGCACTACATAATTATCGAACCTTTCTAAAAAAAATTTCAACCCATCAAAAAACCAAAAAACCAGCAAAAACCCAGTTGGGTTGTTGTTTTTTTGTGAAAAACCCGGGTTTTTGCCAACTCTGACTTGTGACCTAGCAGTCTTTCCAAGTGAGTGATGGCTCCTCCATCAGGTCCTGTGCTTGTGGAGTCACCACCAAGGACCACAATAGTATCTTTAGCACCATGAGCACTAATCCACTCAAACAGAGCCTGAGCTATCTTCAGTGCAGGTTTCTCATTTCCTTCAGGTTCTTCTGGTGTACAATGGAAGAGATACGGTACTTCCCCTCAGGTTCCCAGGTAACACTATAGTGCTCTTCAGTTGTAATATCAGGATGGAAGCGGCCAGTTTCTTCATTGTACTTCGTGATCTTTGTTTTCTTATCTTGTTTTCCATCAAAGAAAATTCCCTTGATCTCCTCTCCCTCTGTCGTTTTCTCCAGGGCCTCCACCGAGGCACCTATTACAGACTCCTTGCCCCTCCACATCTCCATCCTGTCAACAGCTAGATATGCCTTATCAGCAGATAGATGGCCAGCTTTGATGAGATCTTGCAAGAAACCAGTTGCAATGGCTGCTGCAGGAGTGTTTGCCACCTTGAACCTGACTGCAACCGCAGCAGTGCTTGAGATATCCATGTAGTTCCTCCTGGCAGAGGTGGAGACTTTGCCAGTGTTGACACTGGAGCTCGTGCCTGGTGCAGTACTGGAAAAATTTGTGTCAGCAGTAGGAGCTGCTCTGCCTGGAGACTCTTGCAAGGAAGTCACCTCATCTTCATCATCATCACCTCTAAGCAGTAGCTCCTTTTCTTCTTCCTCTTTTTTGTTTCTCTTCTCAGCTGCCTTCTGTTCTTCCTCCTTCCTCTTAGCAGCCTTCACCTGCTTCACTTGTTTCCTTCACATCAACAGATGCCATCCGGAAGCCAGAAACTTCTGAGGTTTTGATCCTCAGGTAATGGAGCCACTCTAGCTCTAGCTTTGGAATCTTCTGAGGCAGAGGACAGTCACAGTTGACATGAACTCTAGCAGCACAGCCAGAGCAGCCAGATGCTTCAGTTCCACAGTGTGATATCATGTCTGCAGGTTATGTCAAACAATGTATCAAGTTCAGATATTCTCTTCTCTCTCTTTGCAGCCTTCACTCTGCCATTCACTAGGTCAATCATTTCATTCCACCTGACAAGAATCTTCCTGGCAATGGATCTCTCTTGAATGATCACAGGAGGAGTGAACTTGGCATTGCTTTTGCGCCACTGTGCCAGTACCAGTGATGCCAAGTCCTTAGCAAAATCTTGCAGAGGGTACTGAGCTCTCTTCATATCATCCAGAAGCAGCTTCTCTTCCTGGAGGAGGATTCCTCTCTGAAACACAGCTCTCCAGGTTGGAACTTCTGTGGGAAATAACTGCTTGCCTAGACCCACCAGATCACTCAGCTTTGAACCAGAACTTTTTCTGGTCTTTCGTCCTTACTTAGCCATGGTGGCTACACAATCTTCACCAAGCTTTGTATCTGAAACGTAGAAAATTATCACAGTGAAACTCTAGTAGCCTATAACAGCTATTACAATGGTTTTGTTTGGTAAGAAACCTGTCTGTTACATTTGTACCACAGTGTATGTCCTGCACAGCTGTTCTGTACATAACCAGAAAACGAAAAAGTGGAAATTTGAACACTTAAACATGATTTTTAGCAAAAGTTCAAGAAAACAAACCCCTCCTAAAATTTAATTTTACATAGGAATACATACTGCCAATCTTGAAATTCGCGCTTCAATGAGCATGATACACCCTAATGTACTCATTCCATCTTCAGGCCTGAAACAATAAGAGACTTATTTTAAATACAAAATAAGTTAGATTAATGACCAATTTAAAATAACAAAATTAAAATTACAAAAAGTGACTAAGAAAAAGTCAAATAAAAAAGCATAGAAAACAAATAAATATAAAAAGTAGAACTGTAAGTCTTAAAATTTATGAGCTTTACTGCTGTCTCAAGCCTGGCAAAGAAAAATAAAGTTAAATCCGAAAATCTGAAATAAAAACCTTGAATTACGAACAAATACATGTATAGTATGTCTTTTTCATTCATATTATGGAAATTACTTTTCTACCCACAAAACTTTTGAAGTTTCCTTTCATTTTAAAACAAACTTCCACGGTAGCTAGTTACTCCGTAACCTTTTAAAAAAAATCCAAGAAACTACAGTATATTGGTAGGTGAAGCATTTATTACAGCAAAAGTTTATGGCAATGAGACACAGCTTGTCTCTACTTTCTGTTTGTTCACAAAAATACCATAGGAGGGGCGACAAACTTGACCTTCGTGAAATGAGGAATCATCGCATGGAACATTTGAAAGTTTGAAAGGTACCCATAGGCTTAATTCAACTTTTCAACTTGAGAAGTCTTTATATTGCAAAATATGTAATTTAAGTAGTACATTAAATTGAGCACTTTTGAGAACTTTTTTGAGCACTTTTAATGATTTTTAGTTCTAATTTTCGATTGAGTGTCTTATCCTGACTAATGAACAAAGTATAATACACAATGTGGAATACTTTTAAAACAATACATTTTATGGATGGCTAATATGCCACCCAAAATTTTGCGTCACAGTTGGAAGAGGAAAATAATTACGAAATGCCATGAATACAGCACCACCTAAATTTCCGACACCCTCTGATACCTAATGTCACCTTTGGCGAAAGGATTTACCCATTAGTGTTCAGCATCACTTTACTGATTTTGTTCTGGCTAACGCCAGACGATTTTATTCAGTCTCGAAAAAGACCTCTGGGCACAAATGGATTAATTCAGTGCCTCAGTGTTCTATCAAGTAAGGCCAAATGCTTCATTATATCACCTTTTATAAAAACTTTGACAGCTATAATGAGCGTAACATTCTTCTATTACAGCAAACAATTAATCTGAAAGTTATTTGATGAAATCAAAGATGTTTAAGTATAAAGAGCAACTAAATGCATCTGAAGACGATACCCGCAGTTGCTGCGAAGAAATGTTAAAAATTAAGTATATTTTACTCGAGACAATTTTTTTTCGAGTGAATTTTCATTTTAATGTTTACCTTCTTTAAATTGTGTAGCATCGCGTACAAAGAAGCAATCTGGCCAACGTCATTACTCACAGTAAATAAAAGGCTTCTGGCAATATCAGCTTCAGTAAATTCTGTAAAATAAAATAAAAAATATTACAATTACAAAAATACTTAATTTATAATCTGTAAAAATAACCCGCGAAAAAAATTACCTTCTCATTGAAGTAAATTAAACAATAATGAGTAAAAAAATAATTCATCATTGCAAAAGAATTATTCATGAACTGAAAATAATCACAAAAACTATTTACTTTTACTGGTTTCAATGTTGTGCATAGCTTTACCGAAACTTGAGGCTATGATATCTCCACTAAGTCCGTGGGCATCATAATTACGACCTAAAAAAAAAAAAAATTTAAAAGCCTCATTTTCTGGGTTAGTCCCCACAATTACCTACAAACAATTACAGCTGAATCCTACTATAAAGAAAATCATGGACCCCAATGCCAAATAGAGTTATACACTTAAGTTATTTCTTTGAAAATGTAGATGAGTAATTACATCAGAAAATGTTACATAATACCTTAAAAGCCATAAAACTAAACATTTTTGCGCAGATTATTAATTAAGGGGGAGTCCAGATTAGAAATATGTTAATGCTTCCGTAAGAATTTTCTCTTATTATTTCTATTTTTGTATCATCTGCAAATTTAGAAACTTTACTACCTACTCCTTTCTCTAAATCATTTCTATATCAAATAAAAAGTAATAGACTTAATAGTGGTACCCCACTTTTCACTTTTTGCCACCCAGATTCATGGCCATTTAGAATTACGCTCCATTCTCTGTCATCTAACCATTTTTCTACCCAATTTATTATAACAGACCCCACTATCCCACAAGCTTTAAATTTATATAGAAGTCTCCTACGGGAACCTTGTCAAATGCATTACTGAAATCCAAACAAATAACATCTACATCATTTCCATTATCTACCTGTTCAGTTACAAACTCTAAAAAGTCTGAGAAATTAGACAAACAACACCTTCCTAATCTAAATCTATGTTGAGAACTTGAAATAAGATTAAAATTTTCCAAATGTTCTCTGGGGCCAATCCTGCGATGCGTTTTATTATTATTTTTATATTTATAAAAAGTAAAGAATTTCTTTGGATCTTTATTGGTATTTCTTGCTAGATTTTGATAACGTATCTGAGGCACTAACTATTTTGTTATTTATTTGGATTTCAGTAAGACATCTGACAAGGTTCCACATAGGAGACTTTGATGTAAATTAAAAGCTCATGGGATAGTGGGGTCAGTTATAAATTGGATAGAAAATAGATGACAGAGAACAGAGCGTAATTCTAAATGGCCATGAATCTGGGTGGCAGAAAGTGAAAAGTGGAGTACCACAGGGATCAGTGTTACGTCCATTACTCTTTATTTTATATCTAAATACTGTATAGAAAATTCTTCAAAACTATAAAAAGATCTTGATAGATTAGTTGTCTTGGGCTAGTAAATGGCAGATGGAATTCAATGTTCAAAATGTAAAGTCATCCATTTTGGTAGATATAATGAAAACTTTAGTTATGAGATGCAAGGAAACTGGTTAGAGGATATTAGACAAGAAAAAGACCTTGGCATTATTGTTAGTGGTGATCTAAAATTTCCTAAGCAGTGCTTAGAGGCTAGGAATAAGGCAAATAAAGTGCTACATATTATTAAGAGGAATGTTAGTTACAAGAGTAAGGAAGTCATACGTAAATTATATAATTCTTATGTTAGCTTATTCAAGCTTGGTCCCCTCACCTTAGACATGATATTGATATGGTTGAAGGTGTGCAACATAGGGCAACCAAGCTTATCCCTAACCTAAGAAGATTGGAATACCAGGAAAAATTAAAGGAACTAGGTACATTTAGCTTTGAGAGACATTGTTTGAGGGGAGATATGATACAGATGTTCAAAATGTTTTCAGGTTTGGACAATTTAGATGCAAGTATTTTTTTCTTATTAGAGGCTGATGGAATAACTCGAGGGCATAATAAGAAAATTAGAAAACAGAATTGTAGACTGGAGCTATGAAAATTCTTTTTCAGTCATAGTTGTAGAATTTTGGAATGACTTGCCACATGATATGGTAAATAGTAGCTCCTTAGTTTCAAGAAAAATTTGGATGCTTTCATGAATGAAACAGTCTGTAGATTGTAAATAGTGTATATTCTTAGCTTAGGTTATGTAACCTACTTTGGTAGCTCTGTAAATAGTTGTATGTTAATTAGCTGACTTCAGATTGACATTTTGCAAAATTGTATTATTATATTATTATTATTATTATTATAAATATAGCTCATGACTTGGATAACCTCAATAGGCACCAGTGGCTTCATGTTTTGCAAATGAAATGAAATGTATTGAATTTTGAATTGAATAACCTTTATTAATAATAAAATAAATACATTCATTTTACAATGACATGAATATCTGTGAAGCTTGACTATTTATTTTATTTAATTTGGCCCTTAAGCTTTAGGCTTTACTGGGCTCTTATTAAAAATAAACAGCTAGTTGTTATTAATAATAAATAAATAAATAAGTATTATTAATAGTCAAAGCAAGTATTAATCTTAAATTATCACTACTGACACAACAATAATAAACCATTACTCAAGCACAAATACATGAACAGTCCATTCAAAAAGTCTTATCATAAAACTCCATGTTTCTTACTGATAAGTAACCATATGAAATGAAGTTTCACTGCAGGACTTTTGGAATTGAGCATACACATTGAACCTTGTAATCTAATTCATTACTTACCATAAATATCCTTAACCAAGAGGTCGACTTTCCTATGATCACCTTCACTGGCAAGTCGAAGAAGATCATCAAAGCCTTTTGCTTTTGTCAGGAGGGATCCAAGACCCCAAAATGTTCCTCCACCCATGCTTGTTCCTCCTATTCTCTCATATTTATCCTCAGCCTCCACCTACGAGTAAAATTTAATGGGTTTTAAATAATTATGGGCCTGTCTGTCTAATTAAGCCTAATTGGGCTAATTACAGTAAAACCTGCACTATCCAGCAATCAACTATCCAGAAAACTTTAGAAACTGGCAAATTTCATATTAGGCCAATACAATTCACAATCTAGAAACCAGGAAGCTTTCCAATGCCATCCGGAAAAATCTAGAACATCCTTAACATTTTTAATAAAATAAGACTAAATTTTACTTGTTTCAATTGTCCCATACATACTTCGCATAGTGTTTATGTCGATTACAATATCGTTTACATTGGTGTACAGTGCAGTATAGCCAAAATTTGAGTTTTACTATTATTGTCCATTGGTTTTTCCTAGGTTAATGGTACCCTCAGATAACTGGAAAATTTAGACAACCAGAATGGCCTAAATTCCCGAGCTTGCTGGATAATGAAGGTTTTACTGTAACTGTCTATGAATGACTGCTACAACACATTAAGGTTTCAAACACACTCGTACACACAACCCTACAAAAATTTCAAAATAAGTTTCAAAATAAGGGCAAACAGGATTAACAGACAAAGACAGATTTTTCCCCCTTCTCTAAGATCACCACAATAAGTGTGAACACTACCATATATTAAGTTCATATCCCTGAACAAGATAGGCCTATCTATAATTTGTTGTTTAAATGAACTGTTTATTCAGAAAGAATACATTACACAAGATATACAATATTAAATAGTTCAAGCAAAAACATCACCTTCATATAGGTTTTCAGAATACTGGCATTTATGTTTGATTTTGTAATTAGTGACAATCTAATCAAAGGATTCTTATCTGAATATGTCATTTGGAAACACGAGCACTTTTCAGGCAAAATCTTTGAGATTCATTTCAGTTATTATAACTGAAAAAAAGAAAATAAATAGAAATAATGAAAAATAAAATTGCATTTAATTTCTGCCACAACAAATGAAAACTAAGATAATCTTAGAAATAATAGAAAAATAAAATTGTATTTAATTTCTGCCATAACAAATGAAAACTAAGATAATCTTAGAAATAATAGAAAAATAAAAAAAGTGGTAAACAATACATTATTATAATACCAATAATAATTTTATTTTAGTATTACATATGAAAAATTATATAATCTTCAAATAATGATAAGTGTACATTATATATCTTGTGTAATATAATGGAACTTTCAAAATATGATTTATATAACTTGTGATTGTACCTCATTTAAGACAATTTTATGTGTATTATAATAATACGCAATTCACATTAGGCAATTTTCAGGAAATGAAAATTGAAACTACCCAATAGTTTGTGAAACTGACTCCAACTAGTACAGCCATAATTTGCCAACAAAAACACCATTAATGAAACATTTCTAAAACGGTGCCACCAAGGAAATACTCCTGACCAAAAGCTGTTTCGGAAACAAAAATAGAAATGGAAATTATTGCTAGGCTATTTAGGCTCAGGCCAAAATTTTCAAAGTTTTCTCAGCAGCCTACCTACTCTAAAATTTTAAGTTTACGTTTTTCTTAACTTGGCCTAGTTATTTAATACTATATAGTTATAGGCAGACTATTCTTTTGTTTTATTGCCTTAAGGCCTAGGCAAAATTTGTCCAGCCAGACCAAATGAGTTATACAGTGCCCGCGAAAAGTATCCGATCACTCAAGAAAATACAATATTTTCCCTTGATATTCAGAGACACATAATTCACTTTCTATTTGTTCTAGCGACATCTGGTAACTTTGAGGTTGCTCGCTGATATGAGAGCTATCCAACGCATTCTCAAATTAGTGTTCTGGTAGCTTTCGTTGCGGGTGGCTGTGTCTCAATTTGTCAGATTTCACTGTTTGTGTAAATTTATTGATATTTTGTTGTTTTTTACAGAAAGTGGTGTAAATAAAATTTTATATAATGTGTGCTAAAAACAACTTAAGAGTGATTGTCGAGGTGCTATTGTTGCTTTGCATACATGTGGGAAATCACAGAGACAGATAGCTAAGGAATTAAACATATCCCAAAGTACCGTTAATTTATGGGTTTCACGGGCTAAGAACAATGCCGGCCTAACCACGCCAGTCCCTAAAAACGATCTGGCAGACCGAGAAAAACAAATTCACGAACAGACAAACTTATGAACGTTTAGTATTGAAAAACCCAACAATAACTGCGAAAGAAATAAAATTTAATATGAATAATTTGTTATCTGGTGTTTCTGAACGAACTATCCAGGAGCGGCTCCAAAAAGAACTCGGATTACCATCTCGCCATGCTGCTAAGAAACCGTTCATTAATGAAAAAATGCGTAAAAACGTGTCGCATTTTGTAAAAAATATATTCATTGGACTGTTGATGACTGAAGAAGGTTTTATTTAGTGATGAGTCGACATTTTTGACATTCAGAAGTTGTCCAAAAAAGGTTCGCCGGCCCATTGGCTCAAATAGGATGGACCCTAAATACACCCTAAAGACAATGAAACACCCTCCAAGTGTGATGGTTTGGGTTGTTTCGGTTACTATGGGCGTGGAAACCTATATTTTCCTTCCGAAGAACACAACTATGAATGGTGCACGGTATTTAGCAATGCTACAGGATAAACTTCCAATGGCAATGGCAATCCAAAGGACAAAAACATACATGCATGATAGTGCACCATGTCACAGGGCCAAAATAGTGACAAAATGGATTACTGACAAAAATTTGATATTTTGGATTGGCCTGGTAATAGTCCAGATCTCAATCCGATAGAAAATAGTGGCTAATAATAAAAATAAGGTTGAATGCCACGACACTGGCTCAGTCGAAAAATTACAAGAAGCCATCAAAAAGGTATGGTGCAAGGAAATTCAGTGGAAGTTTGTCAAACTTGATTAAATCCATGTCAAAACGTCTAGAACAAGTCATCCAAACCAAAGGACAGATGACCAAATACTAATATAAGGTTAGTATACATTTAAACATTGTTTTTTATGTAAAAAATACAAATTTCCCAGGGTGATCGGATACTTTTCGCGGGCACTGTATTTTTCCTACACAATGTGGTCGCATATTATTATGGCCTAATTAACTAATTATAATTAACTATCATAAAAATAACAATATAAAATATAAAAACTAAAATACAAAATATATTTGGACTAACTTATAGGTAATACCCATTCCAATGACTAATATTCTTTAAAACAAAATTTTTAGAACTATAGTAATATATTATAAGAAATTAATAATACCCAACTGAAAATGAAATATCAACTGTACCTTTCTTTATTATAAAAGTTGCTTAAAATTTTTAGTTCACCTTAAAATTGCAATTGCACTACAAAGAATGTACACTCTCTGTCTCTGAAATTTGGTAAAACATAGTGTGGAGACACACACACCAAAAAACCGTGTTCACATTTCAGTTTCAGTTTCATTTCAGTGTTTTAGTTTTCATTTAAAGAAGCCTACGTGAATTGGATACAAGGCCTATGTAAATTAAGAAAGAAAAAAAAAAAAAAAGTGTGAATTTTTGTTTACTAACATTTACAAGTGGCAATATATACAGGATATGTGTGTGTGTGTGTGTGTGTGTGTGTGTGTGATGAAAATAACCACAAAGGAAAAAGGAAACACAGAATGGTGCTCAAGCGCTTTCATCTAATGACATCCTCAGGATGTCATTAGACAAAAGCACATGAGCACCATTCTGTTTCCTTTTTCCTTCGTGGTTATTTTCATCATAAATATTATTCACATGTCACTTTCATGAAATAATTTTCATATATATATATATGTGTGTGTGTGTGTGTGTGTGTGTGCAACTAGGATGTTTTACATTAAGAGTGTTCCTTTAGTGATTTGCGAAACATTAATGATGGTGCCTGTCTGACATTTATAGGTATGGACGAAGAGCATTTCCCACAATTTGCATTCAATAATTTGGCTTATGTAAGAAATCATCAGGAAGCCTTGTATTATAATTATGGTTGGTCTGATGTGGGGTAATCATCTTGCAAATGGGCAAAGTATAGTTTCTATTATGAGCAACCTTGTACATATTGATACTGATAGTTAGTTCATGCGAGTCCTTTAGTTTTTGAATAATCAAATCTCTGAACATTGGAGAGGTACAAGATTGTCTGTTATCATTGTTTGGGAGAGTTAAAATTTTTTTGTAGATTACTTCTAATAGCTATCTAATATAATTCTTTGTACTACCCCATTTTGTAATGCTGTAACTTGTCAGTATGGGTGAATAAATGAGTAATACAGTGTAAAGAACTTTTTTAAAATAAGATATAGGTAGCAAAATCTAGATATTTTTTATTTAATGTGTTTTATGTGGCTTTTGAAATTTAATTTATCTAGCTTGATGCCAATCACTTTCAAAAACAAAACTATATTTCTCATTCATTAACAAGAACTGTCAAAATGACATCAATGTCCCCACCTATATTTTTGACACTGAAATTTGATGCAAGGACCCAATTCTTGCTCACAACATATCATTTTGTGATAATACATATGCGTATGAAGTTTCATCAGTTTTTGGTGAGTGGTTCAAAAGACAGACAGAGACAGACACGGCTTTTAGATTATCATCATTATGCTTTTCTATGTTAAAATCAAAATTAAATAATAAATACAGATTAATTCAAACATTCTCTTCAAGAAATACCGGAGACCAATTATGATTAAAATCTATGAAACTACCTAGCTAGCAAGTCCCTGATATACAACTATCACTATTCTTACCTTCATAATACTAACGCCTGACCCAATATTAACAAGCATATAGGGAAATATGTTGGGCTCAGAACTGACAAATCTGTACTCTGGGTCTTCATGTTTACAGTAGACAAACTGTTCGTCTGGAATGTTTCTTAACAGGAAGTTGCAACCTTTAATCAAACAACAAATTTCATCTTCTTTTTCAACACTAAGAAAAAAAACAAAAAAAATAAGGAGGGAAATAAATATTAAACCATTTAATACCTTATGGTCTACTGTGAAAAGTGTCAATATATGTCTCTGAAAGTTCAGTAGGTTCAGATTTCAGCTATAACCAACAAGTAATCTCAAATTTTCACTGCATTCTATTAAAACCTATAAAGTATTTAGTATATAGGCCTACATGAAGCCTGCCAGAATAATTTGGCCACCCTATGAAACGGCATTTTTCACAGCGACAGAGGAAAGGAAAATGCAAGCACTGGGTAAACATTTCATATTAATATCTAGTTGCATCCCTTTGGCAATAACTAAATGACTGAACCTGAACTAACATGGAATTAACGAGGATCACATTATTCTAAATCTTTGTTGATGTTTCTGTTTCATTATATTTGCAAGGGGTGGAGGTGAGCCTTCAGCTTTCAGTGCGAGTGTTTTTACAGGTGTTCAATGGAGTTCATGTCAAGGCTCTGTGGTGCTTGAGGAATGGGTTGAATACCCTGACACATGATTTTAAGAGACATGTACTATAGTTTCATCTTCCTGAATATGAGTGTCATGCGCATTATGCATTGTTGTGGTAGCAGTAGATGTAGATGTTTCACACTGTCAATATATGGCCTAACTAGCCAAGTTTAAATGCCCAGCAATATACATCAACACTCGTCTCACCAGTGCACAAATGGCCAGCCATACCACTACATTTATTCCACTACACTTCAGAGTAAAATAAAAGAACTCTGGGGTTCAAGACTTTGCTGGGTTATCTCCATACCAAAGGTTCATCCTTCATACATAAATTAAAGTTTTAACTCTTCAGAGAAGAGCATATATGCCAACATGTACCACCAAAACCTCAAGATTCTCACTTTTCTAGGAGGCTCATTTTCTGGTGGAAAGTGAGTCTCCATGAAGCCACACTTTGTCTTTGGCCAAGGCTACAAAGAATATGTTGAACCATTCTTGAACATATAGGTGAGATAACATCAGCAGCAAAATTTTGACAGTGAACATTGGCATGGTGAGCCAAGATACACCTCCACATCAGCAACCAGGGCACTTTATGGCAGAAGGTGCATTCTCTGCAGTAAACTTATAATATTCCCACATTTGTGGATGAAATGCCATAAGTTCATTGATAATCCACCATTGACTTTTGACCACTCAAGATGACCTACAATACAGCCTATATTTTCCAAGAGAAAATGTTACGCAACTCAGCTGTTTTCAGCATGATTTCAATGTACACTAAACCAGACATGGGATCATTATCACTGTAATGGTAATTAATTATAATTAATTACAAATCTCTTGTAATGATAATGAAAGAAATTTTGAGGCAATAATGGAAGGTCTGTAATGAATCATTACACATCATTACATTTTCATTACAGTGTAATTACAATATATATATATATACATATATATATATATATATATATATATATATATATATATGGCCCAAATAGAATGGAGAACAAATTTCGAGAATAAAACAACTGACAAAATGCTAACAACCTTGGAAGAAAAAATGCTGAGAATTTTAGAAAAATATGCTCCGAAATCACAGCCAAAAGGAAAGAGGAGCTGGCTAGAGAGGCAAAAGAGAAGACTTCCGCGAAAGAAAGAGAGTGGAGGCGAAGTTCGGCAACTGCAGAGATAATGACAAGAAAGTAATAAAAGAAAAACTGGAGGGTATCGATAGGGAAATACAAGCCCTGATTAAGGACCACACAGAGAGGGAAGAGGAAAAGGTGGTAGAAGCAATAAAGGAAAATCCAAAATACTTCTACAGCTATGCAAAAAGGAAAACAAAAACGTGCACTGCTATTCAGCCCTTAAGGACGAGAAATAATGAACTAACCGATGATCCAAAAGAAATATCTCATACATTGAGAGCTCAATATGAATCAGTTTTCAATACTCCAAAAAGTGACAAAGCGATACCTGACATAAATGCATTCTTTGAAGAGGAATTGCAAGGAGAGTATATAACAGACTTTGATTTTACACCAGAAGATGTAGCGAGAGCTATAGGACAAATGAAACCACATTCAGCTGCAGGTCCGGATAATTGGAACGCATTATTGATTAAAAACTGTAAAAATGAAATAGCTACACCTTTATACTGGATATGGAGAAGATCCCTAGACACTGGGGAAATACCGAGCATCTTGAAAAGAGCAAACATTGTCCCTATATATAAAGGAGGGGACAGATCTCAAGCAAAGAACTATAGACCAGTGTCATTGACATCCCACCTCACCAAAGTATTTGAAAGAATAGTTAGAGAGAAAATTAATTTATGACTTCCTGTAGACACAGGAAAGATTCAATGAAAACCAGCATGGATTCCGATCAGGCAGATCATGCCTATCACAACTAATAGAACACTACAACAATATCCTAGATACATTGGAAGGCAATGACAACTACAATGTTATATACACAGATTTTGCTAAAGCTTTCGACGAATGTGACCATGGTATAATAGCACATAAAATTAAGTATATGGGAATAACAGGCAAAGCGGGAAAATGGATCTACAACTTCCTCAGAGAACGTCTGCAGGTCGTCAAAATTCAAGGTATATCATCATCAGAATTGGAAGTACGCAGCTCAGTACCACAAGGGACAGTACTGGCCCCACTCCTGTTCATTATCATGCTAACAAACATAAACAGCAGAATAAAAAGCAACAGTATAGTAACATCCTTTGCAGATGATACAAAGATCAGCAGAAAAATCAGCGATGTACATGACATGGAGGCCTTGCAGAGGGACACAAACAAAATATACAAATAGTCAGAAGACAACAACATGTCATTTAACACTGAGAAATTTCAGCTCCTGAGATATTGTAGAAAAGAAGAACTTAAACAGACTGCATAGTATGCTCCAGATAGACAGGAAATTCAGAGAAACACGAAAGTGATCAATCTTGGGATAATAATGACAGATGATGCGAAATTCGAAACACAAAATCAGATAGCGATGAATAAAGCAAAAAGAGTTGCCAGACAGGTACTAAGAACGTTCAAGAGAAGGGACAGGACAGTAATGATTCCCCTGCTAAAAACACTTATTATACCAAAACTTGAATACTGCTCAGTTTTGACATCCCTATACAAAAAGGAAAAAGGAAGAAACTAACAACCTAGAAGAAACATAAAGGCATTTCACAGCCAAGATTGATGGCTGCAAAGAACTCAACTACTGGGAAAGACTATGTAAACTAAATCTGTACTACCTGGAAAGAAGGAGAGAGGTACACCATAATCTACATATGGAAAATGATTGAAAAACTGGTACCAAACCTAAAACTAAACCCAATTACAATTCAAACAACACTGGAAAATAGAAAAGGCAGAATGTGTAGTGTTCCCAAATTAAAGGCCTGACAAGGGACCTCATCAACTCTGAAGAAAAATAGCTTGGTTGTCAGGGGGTCAAGACGTTTCAACCAGCTTCCAAAGGACCTCAGAAACGTAACAGGGGTCAAAGTTGAAGTCTTCAAGAGAAGACTGGATGCCTGGCTCAGGACAGTACCATGAGCCGGGTGTGCCTGGCTATGTACAGTGGAGAGTGCAAGAAAACAACTCGCTCCTCCACCAAGCCAAACCTGGAGGTGGGGCCACCAGCTTGACCTCTGTGTGAAGAGAGACCAACGCACAAAACATAAGGTTCATAAGGTATATAAGCACACCGGACAAAAAATTAGTCACCCCTCTCAGAATGTACCTAATAACGTGTGACGGCGCCTCTGGCCTTGATAACCGCACGAATCCAGCGAGGCAGAGACTCTACGAGGTTGTGCATGTACTGAACATCGATTTGCTGCCACTCGTTCATCAGCTGGTCCCGAAGTTCCGCCAGAGTCCGTGGGTGTCTATTCCTGCGCTTCACTTTCTGTTTCCAGCCTGACCAACACCTTCGACGCATTCAGGATTAAAGGCTTCATTGGACCTGCGATGTACTCGTCACCTCCCATCATTGGAGAACAAACAAAAACGGGACTCATCGGACCAAATTACACGTTTCCAATCTGCTGCAGTCCAGTTTTTGTGCCTCTGAGCCCATTTATAACGTGCCAATTTGTGACTTGCTATTAACAGCGGCCTCTTCTGTGGTACCCTGCTCCAGATGTCCATCGCATGCAGTTCTCGTCGCAATGTCCGTTCGGAAATTGGTCGCTGGAGAACCTCATTGGTTTCTTGGAGCAATTGTTCTCTGGTTTGAAAACGATTTGCAGTTACTAGACGAGAAACATGGCGGCGGCCCCTATTGTCGAGAATTGTTTTCCGGCCACAGTTACGCCGTCGATTGTCAGTTGATTGCGAACTACACCACTCTTTGTAAACTCGCTGGACAGTACACGTTGACACACCAACAAATTGGGTTACTTCAGACATTTTGTGTCCGTGGGCTCTGCCAAACACGATGGCTCCTTTTTGCCACTGAGTAACATCTGCCTCACGACCCATTTTGCAGACTATATCCAACACACACTTTGTTCTTCACCACCTCACGAAACAGATCTGATCCTGTGTGCTACGTCACCACTACTTGTCACTTACCAATGCTACATCAGCGCCCTCTGTGTGACCTTGAACTTCCTACTATCGATGCTATTAGGGGTGACTAATTTTTTGTCCAGTGTGCTTATATATATATATATGCGGCTTCTGATTCCTCCCAGTCCCAGCCAGCACCAAAGCGGTGCAAGTTGTTCAATTTTATGGCTGCTCCAACTTCTCAGAACCCTATTGTCAGCCAGGTGGACAGCTACCTTGACCAGCCCTGCATTGATGAGGACTGCAATCCCCTGACATGGTGGAGGGACAATGCTCATCTGTATCCTGACGTATCTGTTCTTGCTGCCAAACATCTTTGCATCCCTGCCTCCAGTGCACTGGTGGAGCGCTTATTCAGTATATTCAGTATTGTAATGATCATTACAATGATAATGAAGGGCTTGTAATGATAATGTAATGATAATGTAATGATAATGAAACAAAAATGCTGTAATGGTAATGGAAAATTTCTGATAATGATAAACCTTGTAATGACCCCATGTCTGCACTAAACAAGTGTAAATTCCTATTTACAACAGTCAGAATGGAAAATTCTATCATGTAATGTCACATAACTGATGTGAAAGTGAGAAGAGGCAAATCCTTTTGGTAGGGCTCTGCATATACAGGGTGTTTCATAACATGTGGGATGCACTAAGTTCAGGATGGATTCAGGACCTGAAAACAATTAAAAAAGTGTATATATAAACATATGCACGAAATTGCTTTGTTTCCAAGTTAAGCCCATTTTGTGTTCCAGCAATTCTTTCCACAAACTGTTTACAAACAATGCTTGCCAACAATGTGAATATGTACAAGACTTATTTCATGTATGGCCTTGCCAATTGTAATGTTTCATACACTCTATGGCATGTTCCAATAGCGTTGAGTGTAGGGCCATCAGTCAGTCAGAGGTGCATAGTGGTGTTTCACTGTTCATATTCGTAACTTCTTACCATGAATAAGTGCAGTCCAGTGAAAAAAAAAACTTAAAAGTTTTTGTGCTATTCAATGATAGTGTGCATTTGAAGTGAAAATGGAAACTTATTCAAACAGAGAAATAGCAGACATGCATCTCATGTATGGACTTGCCTAGTGTAATGCAGCTGCAGCAAGACATCTGTATTTGGAAAGGTTTCCAAATTGCCATCTGCCAGATAAGAAGATCTTTCAGAGAATAGATGAGCATCTTGGTGATACAGGATCATTCAACAAGTGAGTTTCAGATGGTGGTAGACCAATCAGTTGAGTGGAGGAGCAGGTCCTGAATCACGTGGAGGAACATCCTGGTGTCAGCACCTGAAGGATAGCAGCAGCAGAGGGTGTAAGATACACAACTGTGTGGAGAATTTTACAGGAACAGCAGCTTTACCCATATCACATTCAGAGAGTACAAAGCCTTATTGAAGCCGATTTCCCACTATGAGAGGCTTTTTGTACTTGGTTCCTTCAACAGTGCGCTCGCGATCCTCTTTTTCTATCCTCCATGTTATTTTCTGATGAGGCTGCCTTCGCAAGAAATGGCGTGATCAATTTTCACAACACTCATCACTGGGCTGAAGAGAATCCACAATCCACATGCCATCATCCAGTCAAGGCACCAACAATTTAGTATCAATGTATGGGCATGACTTATTGCCAACAACTTAATCAGTCCTTTTGTTTTGCCTAGAAGATTAACAGGAGAATCCTATTCCAATTTTTTAAGGAATGATTTAAGTTATTTACTAGATGAAGTTCCTCTTGGTGTCCGATGTGGTATGTGATTTATGCATGATGGCACTCCACCTCATTTTAGTCAAGTAGCCAGAGACTATTTGGATGACCATTTCCCTGATAAATGGATAGGCCATGGAGGACCCATTGTGTGGCCTGCTCACTCCCTGGACCTGAATCCACTCAATTTTTACCTGTGGGGTCATCTGAAATCCATCATTTACGTGACACCCATTGACAACATTGAAATGCTTTGCCAACGTGTAGAACAAGGATGCCAGAAAATCCGAGCAATACCTGGAATGTTTGAACGTGTCAGGCAGTCTATGACGAGACGTGTTCAGGTGTGTATTCAAGCACAAGGCAGTCATTTTGAGCACTTCCTTTAAAGGTAAGGTGGATACTTGCTGGAACACATAATGGGCTGTAACTCAGAAACAAAGCAATTTCAGGCATATGTTTATATACACTTTTTTCAGGTCCTGAATCCATCCTGAAAGTGCACCCCACATGTTATGAAACACCCTGTACAGATATATACCTACAGTATAATCAGTCAACACAATTCAGCATTCATTAGCCAAAAACATTCTGAAAGGCATAGATAGATAGTCAGGAGGGCCACAACTGGCACAGTGTTCAGACTAGACTAACAAAGCCCAATGTGCTAACTCTTGGATTATTACTAATCAGCACTATTAGGAATCGAACCCCTGGCCACAGTGTCTTCACTTTCCTTATGAAGAAATGGTGTTATCCACTGAGCTATGGGCACTGGAAAGACCTACACACCACTTGGTTCATGACAATTTTGGGATATTAACTCTAGTTATAGATAAGGTTCTATATAAGCCAACTCTGATCATTATAATATACTGTGAGGGCATTGTATGAACAAAATTGAATTTCATAAAGTCAACATTCAACCTTATACAAACTATATTTCAGATCTTCACTGAAAATGATTAACCTAAACTAAACTAACCTAACCTGGTATAATGTAACCTAAACTAAACAAACTTCTTAGTATTGACATTATGCGGATTGACCTTATGTGTGTCAACATTGTGCAGATTGACTTTGCTTCACTATCTGCTGAGAGGACATACAAACTATTTAGTTAAATCAACCAAAACTACTTTTTTTATTGAAATAGAAATAAAATTTTCTTGCTTACATTAATCCTAATTTCTCGCTGATGAGCTCTGCATATTTATAAGCACCTCCCCCAGTGGCTTTAATACTCTTTCCAACCATTGACTCTCCACAGTTCACTAGATGATTGTGAATGAAATCTAAGCATTGTTCAATGTACTTAGTTTCAAATTTGACAAAATGAAGTCTTTCCATTTCAGAATTCTCATAATGATGAAATTCACCACTTTCCTGAGAGGGAGGTCAAAATAAAGATTTAAACATTATATAATGATATTCCAAAACCTTGTCAGTTCCAACTCTCCCTAAATTTAGCATTTTTTTTTTTAAATCATTTGTTTTAATACATGTTGGTACATAGGGAGTCTAATCATATGAAACACCGGAATCCACTTCTGTTTCATTCCATCATAATTACACTATGTTTCAGATGATCACAAGTATTCAATACATTGGGCATTACTCAGGCTTTTCCTTCTGTAAAATTGGGAAGTTTGCTACCTATGAGGTTTTGGAATATCAACATCAGTATGCTGAAGCTTCAATGGATAAATAAAAGAGGCCACCTTAGAAATTAGTTATGCATTTCTTTTGTTTAAGTGGGTCCCAAGGCAGCCTTGTTTCCTCTGAACAGATATACTTCATTTTCAATAAGGGGTTAATAAACATTAAGAAGTGCAAAAGACCCATTCACCGCAGACAGAAAGGTCTTGAACCATAATTTTTAATCCACATTTTCCAATTTTTTACCTTAAACTCCATTTTTTAAAATTGGAGTAAACTGGTGACCAAGAATTAATGAGAATCCACTATATATAAAATGGTTACACTAAGCAAATTAACCAATACAGTATCAACTTATAAAAAATTTAACCAACTGCTCATCTAACAATTCTTTGATATTTGAAATTATCTTTCTCTTATCACTCCAAAGGATTCATTAAAAATATTATTATTTTATCACACATTAACCTGTAGCCTTTCTGCTTTTTAGTGAATACAATATGAATTAAAATTTTAGTAATCAATGCTTTATTTCTCAAAACTACACTTTCACATAGTAATTTCTGTCTGTCAACACAGCAGAGGTACAGTAATGTAACCTAATTTAGATTACTGTGAGCTGACAGAAGGACAAGGCAAGCTGTTAGCTTCTTAGATTTATGTCATTGTTGTAAACTTTTACTATGTAACGTGTATCAAATTTTTCATCTATCACAAACTTTTGCATTTTTTTACACATTATGCAATGCATAACTACTATTCTAAGGTTTTGTATACCAGATTTTCATGTGTGTGTGTGTGTGTGTACACATTATACATATGGAACTACAACAATCTTGAGGATACACACAGCCAATTGTGACATGTGTGTGTGTGTGTGTATCCTGACATTTGAGGTATGGTAAATTATCTTCATAAATGCTATTTTTATCATCAAAAAGGAGGATATAATTAAGGCTATGTTAGGTGTTAAATTAGGTTTGGTTATAGTTATTAGATTTTAAAATTGGGTGTGTGTCATGATACAGAATTGAATGGGGAAAAGTGTGAAAATGTTGTAGTTCCGTAGGGAAGTCAAATGCATGCACGTTTTGTTTTTAGTGGATTTATGACATTTCATCAACAGAACATTTCACTGACAAATATTTGGTGTTAAGTTAACCTTGGTTTTGTTTTTAACCAAATTGTTCATTCTGATGAAGGTCAAGCGTGTCACTCCACTTAGACCTACAGCTTAACATGGAATCCAACCCACACCCCACCAGCAGCCCAGCATCTCAACCATTAGGCTACCCAGGGTACCCATTTATCTACCAACCAATTTCTTTATTGTGTGGAAGGATGAACAGCTGGGTTTTGCTGCACACCACCTGTTGTCACCATGTCTTAATCCCAGGGCCAATGGATTCATAGTCAGCAACGCTAACCACTACACCATTGAGGTTAAGTAAGGTTATTTGTGTCAATCAAATTCCTCTTTGATAAAATGCTGTTAATTCAATATTTAGGAGTGCTCATAAATGAGGAATGTTAGAACATTAAATATACCATTCTAATTCTTATAATTGATAAAAACCAATTAATTATAATGCATTATTTTATATGCTCAAACTTGGTCAGTTCATCCTTATTGACAGCTTTGTAATATTTTAGTGGTTTTTGCTACAGTTTAACATGGAATCCAAACGACACCCCATCAGCAGCCCAGTGTCTTAACCACTAGGCCACCTAGGGTACCCATTTATCTACCAACCACTTTCTTTATTGTGTGGAAGGATGAACAGCTGGGTTTTGCTGCACGCCAGCTGCCATCGGGTCTTGAACCTGGGGCCGATGGAATCATAGTCAGCGACGCTAACCACTACACTACCAAGGCACCAATATAAGGCACCATTACTATTATATATATATATATATATATATATATATATATATATATATATATATATATAAGCACACCGGACAAAAAATTAGTCACCCCTAATAGCACCGATAGTAGGAAGTTCAAGGTCACACAGAGGGCGCTGATGTAGCATTGGTAAGTGACAAGTAGCGGTGACGTAGCACACAGGATCAGATCTGTTTCGTGAGGTGGTGAAGAACAAAGTGTGTGTTGGATATAGTCTGCAAAATGGGTCGTGAGGCAGACGTTACTCAGTGGCAAAAAGGAGCCATCGTGTTTGGCAGAGCCCACGGACACAAAATGTCTGAAGTAGCCCAATTTGTTGGTGTCAACGCGTACTGTCCAGCGAGTTTACAAAGAGTGGTGTCGTTCGCAATCAACTGACAATCGACGGCGTAACTGTGGCCGGAAAACAATTCTCGACAATAGGGGCCGCCGCCATGTTTCTCGTCTAGTAACTGCAAATCGTTTTCAAACCAGAGAACAATTGCTCCAAGAAACCAATGAGGTTCTCCAGCAACCAATTTCCAAACGGACATTGCGACGAGAACTGCATGCGATGGACATCTGGAGCAGGGTACCACGGAAGAGGCCGCTGTTAACAGCAAGTCACAAATTGGCACGTTATAAATGGGCTCAGAGGCACAAAAACTGGACTGCGGCAGATTGGAAATGTGTAATTTGGTCCGATGAGTCCCGTTTTTGTTTGTTCTCCAATGATGGGAGGCGTCGAGTACATCGCAGGTCCAATGAAGCCTTTAATCCTGAATGCGTCGAAGGTGTTGTTCAGGCTGGAAACAGAAAGTGAAGCGCAGGAATAGACACCCACCGACTCTGGCGGAACTTCAGGACCGGCTTATGAACGAGTGGCAGCAAATTGATGTTCAGTACATGCACAACCTCGTAGAGTCTCTGCCTCGCCGGATTCGTGCGGTTATCAAGGCCAGAGGCGCCGTCACACGTTATTAGGTACATTCTGAGAGGGGTGACTAATTTTTTGTCCGGTGTGCTTATATATATAGTTATAATGTTTCAGACCAACAAAAACCCTAAGATCCACTCATGGCTGGTCTACCTAACTGTGTTCGTAATTGTGTATTGTGCATGTCCTCTGTGGTGGTGGAGGGTACCTACAATTTTACGTGGGTTCCAAACCACAAAGCCTTAATTTTACTACCTTATCTATCAACATATGCGTCTAATCAATTTTTAAACATGTTTGTAGACGTGCTACTAATTACTTCTACCAGCAAACTATTACACCTATTTACTATTCTATGCATAAAAAAGTTTTTGGCAACTGCTGTCTCGAACCTTCTACTTGTCAACTCACACCAGTTATTTCTAGTCCTATTATATTGAGATATTTCGAAAAAGCTATCTCTATCTACATCATCAAACCCATTCATAATTTTGAAAACCTGGATTAGATCACCCCTTAGCCTCCTAGTCTCGAGTGTAGTCAATTTTAACTCCTTAAGTCTATCTTTGTACGACTTTGACCTAAGCAACAGAATCATCTTAGTTGCTCATCTTTGAACTCTTTCGAGTTTGTCTATATCTTTTCGCATATGCGAATTCCAAAATTGGATTGCGTACTCCAAATGGGGTCTAACTAATGACTTATAAAGGGGAACTATAATATCGTGTGATTTGTACTCAAAATTCCAAGCTATAAAACCTGACACTTTGTTTGCTTTATTGACCACTGCTGTACTTTGTTTCGCTACTTTTAAATCACCAGTGACTATAACTCCTAAATCTTTTCCTGCTCTACGCTTGTTAATGCCTTTCCTGACATACTATATGCAAAATTACTATTACACGAACCTATATATAAAATTTTGCACTTATCGACGTTAAATTTCATTTGCCATATGACTGACCAATCAACGATTTTACTCAGATCTTCCTGGATTTTACCTCTATCTTCGTCATTAATCACCCTACCACCCAGCTTCGTGTCATCCACAAACTTTGAAACTGTACTGACTAGGCCGACATCTAACTCATTAATATATATAAGAAAAAGCAAGGGGCCCAATACAGAACTCTGAGGAACTTGCTACATTAGCCCAACACAACTCCGCTCCATGAACGACCACCCTCTGTTTCCTACCTTGCAACCACTCTTCTATCCAATTTATTACTACACCCCTGATTCCATGAGCCTTAGTTTTTTCAATGAGTCTTTTGTGCAGTACGGTGTCAAATGCTTTTTGAAAATCTAAATACACTACATCAACCGCCCAATGACTATCGTAAACATCAACCACGCTTTGAAAAAATTCTAAAAGATTAGTTAAGGAAGATTTGTTTTACCTAAAAGCATGCTGCGTATTTCTAAGTTATGCAATCCTAAGTGTTCGACTATACAATCCCTAATTATTGATTCCAGTAGCTTACCTACAACAGACGTTAAACTGATTCGCCTATAATTTCCCGCCGCACCTTTATCGCCTTTCTTAAAGATAGGTGTTACGTTTGCTAACTTGAAATTATCTGGTACGCACCCCTCAGAAATAGACACATTAAAAACCGTTGTTAGCGGCACAACAATGCTATCTTTTAATTCTTTTAGTTGTATGGGATATATGGAATCCATTCCCGGTGATTTACGCATTTTCATTTTATCAATATAACGCATTACCTCCCCTTCACTAACCACAATATTATCCAAAATATTACCATTATCAAAAAGTATTATGTCTATGACCATAGGGATATTCGTTACATCTTCTATAGTAAAAACTGGTAAAAATTGACGTAAAAAATTAATTTAACAAGATAGCCATTTCCTTGTTTTCAGAAACTAGCTCTCTGCTTTTGCAGGCATTCACCCTTGGCCTCTCCTTCCTGCATAAAAAAAATAGCAAATACTTTGTAAAACATTTGAAATTTTTTTTAAAAACAAAGCATGATCATTTAAGGCCATGAAAATTGGGTCACTGACCAAACACACATTACAATTACAGGGAGTCCTCATTTAATGTACGGGTTACATTCCTAAAAAGTGTTATGTAAAGTAAATTTACATAAAATGAAACATTTTCCCATAGCAACCCATGTATTAAAGGGGAGATGCATTCTGTTGTGAAATTTTTCAGTACCAGGGGCGGATTTTGGGACATAATAAGCATAGCAAATATACAACTACTACCACACATATAATAACTCAACATTAAAACATTAGAAAATGGTAAACATATGCATGGACAAAATATAGCTATATAAAATGTAAATATGCATGTACTGTACAGTACTCATCAAGTGGTGGCTGGTGCTGGCATGGGGTACTCAAGATAGAGTGGTTCTTTCCTCCCTAAGTCTGGAGGAAAATGGAGGTGTGTAGTGGTTACTCAAGCAGAGTGGCAGGATCATCTGCCTCTCCACTTGAGACTGTCTGGATACTGCAGTCATCAATGTCTTCCCCACTTAGTTCACCACTTTCATCACCTTTCAAAGTCTTGCTGGGTGTGGGAGCAAGCTACCTGGATGACAGTGTGCGAGAGCTGGTGTTAGCTGCTGGCTTGCTGCATGACTCTGTGTGGGGGATGGTGGTTGCTGGCAGGCTTGAAGAATGCACAGCCAGGTGGTGCTGGCTGCATGATAGCTGGCCGCCTCACAGCTGGAAGTAGTTCACGTGGGACATTTGAATTTTTTTCTTATGTTTGCCTTTACACTAATTCAAAGCATGTTATGTAAAAGTGATTATTTGGTCAGAAAATCAAGTTTATGTTAAATCAAATTTACATTAAATGAGTTTACATTGTTTGAGGAGTCCCTGTACAGTAGGGCGGAGTGAAAAACTCATTTTTCGAATTTTCAAATTGGCTAGTGTGGAAAATGTGTGGAGTAGTGAGGAAATAAGCTGGTATAAATTTAAAATCATAACATTAATATCTTCAGGTGCCACAATGACCTTCAATATTGAAAAAAATTGAAAAAAAAGTAGATTTTAACCAATAATTACAGAAGAGTCCACGATGCACAATAGACAAGAATTTATTCACACTTGTATAAAAATAGCTCAGTCAACCTTTAAAAAAGTTTCTATTCTCTAAAAACAGTTTTCTATAGTCAGCTCACTCAGCTGTCACGTGAGTACCTCGGTTCAGTGTAGCTGTCGCTCTCGTAGCAGGTGGGTGTTCTGTTGTTGGCGTTACTCAGATAGTCTAAACTATATTTCTTATATATTTTGCATTTCTGTATTGTGTTGCCCTAAGTTTGCCATGTACTATTAACTGAAATTAACGTATAATTGATATTAGCTCTTTCTTTTTCAGATTTGTATACTTTCAAAATGTCTCGAGTTTGTGCAAAATCAACCAGGGCCTCAACTGAGTGCCCCATGTTTGGTATGGGGGAAGATTTGTGGCACAGTAATCTTCCTACATACGAAGGAGTTTTTAAATATTACTTGTTTGTAAGAAACGATTTGAAACAGAATACTAATAAAGATCCTTCAATATCTCAAATATTAGAACAAGTTGTTGATAAATTGAAAACAATTTGGGAAAGTGCTTCCGTCCCAATTCTGTCAGACAGGCGAATTGAAACAATGTTCAGAAGCTACCACGAAAAGTATCGTGTCATTATGAAGCCATACCAAAGCAGAAAAAATTCTGAAGCTTACAAAGCAAAGATTGATATGTTCAAAAAAGAAGCACACACGAAACTTTTTGACATTGCAGCGTGCAAGTGCAAAGTACTAACACAATGTTCTTGTCCCAAAGAAAAAATGGTTCCAAAGGAAGAAGTGACATTCCTCTTAGATCAAAGGAGTGAAAGAAAACTGTTTATTGATAGAGTAGATATTACACTCTCAAAGAAAAAAGCATCTACGTTGCTAAGAAAGCAAAAAGAAGCTGTGAGGCTCACCAAAGAATCTTCACAGGAGAAATTGCAGGATACAAATGTTGAATTATCATCATCGACATCAAATAGTGAAAGTGAATCTGGCGAAATATCAGACGATACATTTCCAGAGCCAGTTAGCTCGAAGAGAAAGCTCGAACAACCTGAAGAACAATTATTCAAGAAAAGGAAAACTACAAATCTACCTTCAGTGGCTACTGCTTGTGACAGGACTGCAGTTTCAGATCGAGCTGCAGCATTCATTGTTAGTGCAGTATTGCAAGATATTGGAGAAGTTTCTATTGACAATACATCTGAAGTAGTGGATAGGAGTAAAATCAGAAGAGAAAGACAAAAGAAGAGATCAGAAGTTATGAAAGATCAAAATCAGGTCCCAATCAGAGGAATCTATTTTGATGGTTGAAAAGATTCTACACTCTTCCAAGAAAAAAAAGAGTCCAAAGTATATCAGAAGAAGGTAACAGAAGAACATATCACTTTAGTGAGAGAACCTGGTTCAGATTATTTGGGCCATTATTCTGTGAATTCTGGATCAGCTGAAGAAATATGTAAAGGAATGTTTGAGTATATTGGAAATAATGACATGAACCTGGAAAACCTTGTTGCCATTGGATGCGATGGTGCAGCAGTCAACACTGGAGAAAAGGGAGGCGTTATAAGGCTTATAGAATTGAAGCTGAAGAAGCCAGTTCAACATTTAGTGTGCCAGCTCCATGCCAATGAATTGCCATTACGCCATTTAGTTGCAAAGCTGGATGGAAAAACATCTGGCCCCCGCGGATTCACCGGTCCTATTGGCAGGGAATTAGAGAACTGTGAGTGTCTTCCTATTGTCGAGTTTGAAAGGATTGATGCTGAGGAACCAACTATAGACTG
The DNA here is from genome assembly GCA_023014485.1 of Bathynomus jamesi. NCBI lineage: Eukaryota > Metazoa > Arthropoda > Malacostraca > Isopoda > Cirolanidae > Bathynomus > Bathynomus jamesi. The sequence goes on from JAJOZX010000387.1 coordinate 463,619, forward strand.
TGAAGATCTTAGCACCGACCAAAAATATCTAATTGATATTCATCAGGCCATAACAAAGGGATATTGCTCTCCAGATCTTGCTCATCGTAGTCCAGGCAAAATGGCTGACTACAGCAAATCGTTTGCTTCGTCTATACGTTTCAACTGTAAGTCCATCTGAGAACCTCATGAACATTGCTTCTTTTATAATGAAGGTCTACATCCCAATGTGGTTTTCTATTAAGCAAAGTACGTCTTTTGTCAATGGCTCGAAACATGTTTTCAAAACTATTGAACTAACAAGAACACTGAATGACGAAGTAAAGGATATTGTAAACCCTGTCATACAAAGAAATGCATTTTTTGCAAATCCAGAAAATATTCTAGCATCAATGATTCATGATGACCGCAGCGCCATAAGAGAATTAGCGTGGAGGCGAATAAAGAAAGCAAGGCAAACAAAGAAGGAAAAAGTTGTGAGGCGTTTCACAGTACCTGTTATTCAATTTGAAGCTACTGATTATACTGATTTAATTAATTGGCAAAAATGCATTGTCACTGAACCACCTGTGACAAGATACCTGACAGAAAATGAGATTGAAGAATTCATAGAAAACAAGATTACCCCTCCATTCGAGAAATTCCCTTGTCATACACAAGTAGTAGAAAGAATGGTAAAATTAGTGACTGAAGCATCATCAAAAGTATTTGGATTGAACGCGCGAGATGGCTTCATAAGATCAACACTTCAGTCACGTAAACAAATGCCATCATTCGAAAGTAAAGCTGAATATAAAGTTTAAATAAAACGTTAATAGAAAAAAACATGCGCGAGGATGGGTGGTTGGGAGGGCATGGGTGGAGCTCGACACGCAGCCACCTCCTCGTGGTGAGTTCTGGATTATTTAGATCATTAACCAAAAGAACATTGATCTAAATAAACTAAGAGCTGCGTAATTCAGTAACTATTTTGGTAATTGGAACACTTAATATATAATAATAACAAGTAAGTTTCAGTTATTGTACTAATGCAGAATATAAGAAAATCATTATATTTCACTTTTTTCGACAGCTTTGTGGCACCTGAAGATATAATTTCGCAGGACTAATATTTATGCATAGTCATTATCTATAGCACCCACATATTTTCCGCTCTAGCCATATTTGAATTTCGAAAAAGTTTAAAAACCTCATTTTCGATCCGCCCTACTGTACGTAACTAGAGTTTTAAAATACACAATTCATGGTCTGATCCCAAAAATAACACTTCGGAATGAAAATACTTCAGCATTTATAAAAAATCTGTTTAGACTGCAGGAAAGTGCTATCTTCAAATTTAAAAAGTTTGCACACTGACTACAAATCACGAGTGCTTTACAAATATACAATAAAAGAATGGCACTTTTGGAATTTAAAACACTTTACTCTTGAACATGTATTTGCTGAAAAAATTACAAGTTCTCATATTTGCAACAAATATGCTTAAAGTGCAAAAAGTACCCCTTAAATTTTCAAAAAACTTGCACACTAATTAGAAATTACAAAAGCTTTCCAAATATGCAGTAATTAAAAGGTACCTTTCTGATTTGTGGTATTTTACAATGATGACAAAGAAAATATTATAAGTTCACTTTGAACTTTCACTGATGAATGAAAAACAAAGGAGATTTCAGGTTAATGCAGGATAGAATAAAAATATTTTTAATAACTCCTTTGCAATGATAAAAAATTTAGAACATCAAAGATTGTTAGTGAGCAAGAGATTACTACATTTCACATTGAAATGGACTGAGTTTGAGCATACAAGCTGCCACTATATCACTTTATTAACTAGGCCTATAGCTACAAATCAGGAGGTATACCTAATGTTCTTGTACACTTTAATCTTGAGCAGACCCACTCAAAAAAAAATAAATAAATAAAAAAATAATACAAACATAAAAAGTCCTAAAATCTGCCAAAGCTTAAATTATGAAAACAGCATCCATTTCAAATTTTAAAATAATTTGCATCGTAACTTTCAGAAAAAGCAAGAACTGGAATAAAATATTTGATACATTTAACATAAAAGTTAACAACTACAACACAAAGTCAAACATAATCTAAACCAGAGATGACCAACTTCTGTTTGCTTGGGGGAGGGGGCCACTTTCTTTCACCCCAGCAATTCAGGGGCTGAAGCATCATATACTGAAATAAGTGTTTAAAAAATTCATTCAAAATAAAAATTAATCAGGAAATGTCTATGCATCAAAAGTGAAACAAAGGATGTTATCACATTACAATGTAATTGTACAGGGTGTGTGTATAAAGTAATGCGAGTGGAGAGAGAAATCTGATTTGAAGTGGCTTCAATTAGTTTCATAATGCAATGTGATATGCCATGCAAGAGCCTGTATAGAGGTCAATGGTGAACATTTTCAACACCTCTTATAAACCTTACTATCAAATATACTGTACAGTCGTTATAAAGTACTGTACATGGAATAAATATTACTGATTTGACCACCAATAAACTCTTCCTAAATACCAGTAAAACAAATTTCATGATTTTTACTAATAAAAGAAATGTATATCTTGATGAACTTAATATTAATGAAATTGACATAAAGCCGTGTACTGTAACAAAATTTCTTGGTGTAATGCTAGATAAGAATTTGCAATGGAGTGATCATGTAAATTATATCGCGAAAAAGATTTCAAGGAGCATTGCTATAATGTTTAAACTTAGAAATTTAGTCCCTAAACAAGTTTTATTGACTCTTTATCATACTCTTGTTCTTCCTTATATAACATACTGCACCCTTGTTTGGGGAAACTCCGCTAACAACGCATTAAATGGTATCTTTGTCATCCAAAAATGAGCAATAAGGTTATTGTCTAATGCTGATTTCCTTGATCACTCTAGTGCATTATTTAAAGAGCTAAACCTACTAAAGCTCAACGATATAACCAAACTGGCACATTTTACTTTTATTTAAAGTGTAAGAACAAAATCATTAATTTGCAATGGGTAAATAGATATTTTGTAACTCATCAAGAAATCCACTCATATCAGACCAGAAATAGATCAAAGCTTGTTATGCCTCAATTTAGATTGTCTTCATCTCAAAAACTACCCATTTTCATTGGATTAAAACTATGGAATGACTTGCATGCTGATATAAAAAATATTGCGAATGTAAATTTGTTTAAAACCAAGTTGAAATCCCAATTAATAATGGGATACTAGCAAAAATCTTGGATAAATGTCCATTAATATTGTTTAATATTGTCCATTAACCCCTTAATGACAGGAAGCCATTATATTGGCATGAGGCTTTCAGTGCTCATATGATGGGCATGCCACCCCTGTCATTAAGGGGTTAATATTGTTTAATATTGTAATACAGGTTTTAACTATTAATAATACTTATTTACTTATTTATTTATTTATTATTAATAATTTATAACAACTAGCTGCTTATTTTTAATAAGAGCCCAGTAAAGCCTAAAGCTTAAGGTCCCAATTAAATAAAATAAATAGTCAAGCTTCAAAATTATTCATGTCATTGTAAAAATTGTAAATTGTAAAAAGACTACTGTATTTATTTTATTATTAATAAAGGTTATTCAATATTCAATATTCAATTCAATTGTCAATGTTCACTCGCATTAATATAATTTAAATTGGATTTCTCTCTTCACTTGCACTACTTCATATACACCCAGTACCAATAATGTTAAAATATTTCAATAATATTGAATACCTCCATAAAAACCTATCACCACCCGAATACCTTCTCTCTGAACCACAAAAACCTTTGTCAACTTTAAAGTTATTTGCATTAACTTCCTATATGAAATTTTTCATACACGAAGCTAACCAACAAAATGTGTCACCACAAATGGTCTCCTCAGTTCATTATCTGGTTTTGTCAGATGCACCATATCAGCAGCATACTATAACATCAGGTCATTGATATCGGGAGCAGAGTCGTGTTGGGCTAATATAGCGAGTGGCATTCCTGAGGGTTCTGTATTGGGCCCCTTGCTTTTTCTTATATATATTAACGATTTAGATGTCGGCTTAGTCAGTACAGTTTCAAAGTTTGCAGATGACACAAAGCTGGGTGGTAGGGCGATTAATGACGAAGATAGAGTTAAATCCAGAATGATCTGAATAAAATTGTTGATTGGTCAGTCACATGGCAAATGAGATTTAATGTTGCTAAGTGCAAAATTTTATATATAGGTTCGCGTAATGGTAATTTTGCGTATAGTATGTCAGGGAAGGCATTAACAAGCGTAGAGTAGGAAAAAGATTTAGGAGTTATAGTCACTGGTGATTTAAAAGTAGCGAAACAAGGTACAGCAGTGGTCAATAAAGTGAACAAAGTGTTAGGTTTTATAGCTCAGAATTTTGAGTACAAATCACGCGATATTATAGTTCCTCTTTATAAATCATTAGTTAGACCCCATTTGGAGTATGCGATCCAATTTTGGAATCCGCATATGTGCAAAGATATAGACAAAATTGAAAGAGTTCAAAGATGAGCAACTAAAATGATTCCATCGCTTAGGTTAAAGTCATACGAGGATAGGCTTAAGGAGTTAAAATTGACTACACTCGAGACTAGGAGGCTAAGGGGTAATCTAATCCAGGTTTTCAAAATTATGAATGGGTTCGATAATGTAGATCGAGATAGCTTTTTCGAAATATCTCAATATAATAGGACTACAAATAACGGGTGTGAGTTGACAAGTAGAAGGTTCGAGACAGCAGTTGCCAAAAACTTTTTTATGCATAGAATAGTAAATAGGTGTAATAGTTTGCTGGTAGAAGTAATTAGTAGCACGTCTATAAACATGTTTAAAAATCGATTAGACGCATATGTTGATAGACTGGGTATAGTTTAAGGTAGTAAAATTAGGGCTTGTGGTTCAGAACCCACATAAAATTGTAGGTCCCCTCCGCTACCACAGAGGACATGCACAATACACAATTACGAACACAGTTAGGTAGACCAGCCATGAGTGGATCCTAGGGTCTTTGTTGGTCTGAAACATTATAACAACTGCTACTCATCTTCTTCAAAACCATATCCCCTCCTCTCTCTAGCATTCTTGCTTTAACTTCACATAACACATCACCCATGCACGCATTGAAGAACTATGTTATTGCATAGTACAACAACAACATTATTATTGAACCAGTAGCTTAACTCATAATATAGAGCCACTCCATTCAATTTCTTAATTATATATTCTTTCTTCAAAACTATGAATATCATTAACTTTACAATCTTTCTGTTGCTAGAAAAACTCAACCCAATAGAAACTCTTCTGATGTATCATATATGACAAAGCTGTGGATTTAGGCCAGAATTTACCATAAAACCACTTTGTTCACAAAAGATAACATATATTTGATGATAACCAATGGGGTTAAGACAGATAACACAAGCATTTAAACTGGAACCTATTTCCTATTTTCCATGCTATGGGTGTGATACTTGGTAGATAGACTATTAGGGACTATAACTAACAATTTGAGCCATACCTCATCATTTGTTATTTGATCAGAGTTGTACGAAGCCTTCCTATAAGATACTGTTGAATAATAAGCAATTTTTGTTAAGGATCCACCTGTAAAAAGTTTCAACCATTATGCTGGGACACAAATTCTTATAAACACTTAAGGAAAATTTAAAATTAAGTTTATGGGTAAAATTACCAAAAGGTCCTATAAGACAGTGGTTCTCAACAGGGAGTCTGCAAGTTGTGTTTAAGGGGTAGCTAATTTTGATCTCTAACTGATAACATTTTCAGTTACTTGAAACTTTAAAAACCAAACTTTTGAAACGATTTTTTTCGTGTTTTTGTGGGTCTTTTATTGCTTTTTCCACATGTTTCTCGGTCATTCGATTAAAATTATTTAAATAGGTTTGTGAGATATGTTTTAGAATTTAGGTTGCTTAATGGTTTTGTTTGTTTTGTTAGAATATTATTATTATTACATTTTTACCCTGACTTTGAAGTATAAATCAAGACTAAAAAACTACAGTAATCGGGATCGCTCAATTTGTCTATATGCTACTTAATCATAATGCAAAAGATAATTTTTGGGGAGGGGGTCCCAAAAATATCAAGATTTTGATAAGGGGTCTGCGGTACAAAAAGGTTGAGGAACGCTGCTATAGGATATAGCTATACCTATCTTGCTTCTTTTTCTAAAAGGATAAAACTCTAAAGTACAAAGAACCCACAATTAACTCTCAGCTTATTCTTTTCCATTCACTATTTTTTTAAGTTGAAAAATATAGCTATTATATTTCAGTGACTTTATAATAACCCAATCTTAACTGATTGGTAAATAAAACTATAATGATTTTCTAAAATAAAGTGGAAAGTTTTTTGAATATTTTACTTTATAGTATAACCAGTATTACCTAATTTTCACTTTTTATATATTAGTACAATTTTTAATCTCTCACCAAATCTATAGCTTAGATTTATTGGTAAATAAAACTATAATGATTTTCTAAAATAAAGTGGAAAGTTTTTTGAATATTTTACTTTATAGTATAACCAGTATTACCTAATTTTCACTTTTTATATATTAGTACAATTTTTAATCTCTCACCAAATCTATAGCTTAGATGAATTATGGATATGCGCATGTTGTGCATACTCTAGCAATTTCTAATAGACTTGCATAGCTATGGTATTGAAAATGGAAATGTTTATTGGCAGACTATAGTCCATATGACAAATATTATTAATACAAGGTCTTATTAAGGGTATTAAAGGTCTTACAGTAAATAGTGTATTTGTCTTACAGCTAGTAAAACAGTACAGTAACATAGACCCACATTCTTCAACCAGATAGTAACTAAAACAATGTCAAAAAGGCATCAATGCTCCCACCTCATCTCTACTGCCAAACACATTGTCATTTAGACTGCATACAAATTCTATAAACTTCTATCATATGTGTATGAAATTTCATCATTTCAGTGGTCCAAATGTTAATGGCTTGGAACTCCATTTGACCCTTAACCTATATTTGTGAACTTTACCTCTCATGCAATGATTTTATTCCTACTGGTGATACACCATCTTGTCATGGAGCACATGTATGGTAGGGTGTGACCGTTGCCCTCCAAAAATCAAAAAATGGTCCTACAATGCTGTTCAAAGTTTTAGTGTTGTGTATTTATCTAGGAAACACCCCTGTAAATTTTGTTGGAGATCGGTGCATGTTTGAGCTAGCACCATCGTACCAGCAAGTATTGCTATTTCAGCTTATGAACTTCATAAATAAGTGTGAATTAGAGCGTGCCGTATTCTGGTGCGCCTGTCGCAGGCATGTGGGTGAAGTCATCCTAGGTGTTTGCTGGGATTGCTTGAAAGTGGAGGGCTCTTCAAGTCTAAACATAATGGTTTTCCAGAGGTGAGTCATAAGCTTTACAAAATAACAAGGAATATTATTATCTAATGAACAAATTTAGTGGAATTTCTTTTATTAGACTTATAAGATATACTAACACCAAGCAAATGATCGATCATATCAATCTTAATACCCCTAAAACAATATTATAGATTAGTACGAAATACAATAATCCCAATAATTGCATTTCTAGGTTCAAGAACCATTTCTCTCAACTGGCGTACAATGAAAAAAAGAAATACTACTACCCCGCAATGCCTGGAGTGTTTGAGGAGCACCAGCAGGAGCTGGCTGACTTCTTCCGTGAATCTCTAGCCCAACCATTTACACGTGGCGACTACAAGGAGCTGGTAGAGCTTTGTCTGCTGCTTGTAACTAAAGGATCCGAGCCAGCGAACTTCACAAGTCTACCCAGCGCACTTCACAAAGCAAGGTGGATGGCTAAACTGCTCTATACCCTCAAGATTGTTCTTTTGTCAGGCCAGATCAAAGAGCAGTTCCCAAAGCCGAGGTTGTGACAAAGTCAAATCAGCAAGTTAGAACGGTTTGCTGTGTTCACAGTCGCTGTTTATGTCCCATGGTGGATTGTTTGCCCCATTCCAGCAAGTGCGCCACTGAATGACTTGAATTTGGTCGAAACCTTGGCTGAATTTGCCCCATATGACGCCACAATAGTTGACAAAGCACGTGTGGCACTCGGTAGACACACTTGGCGGTTGGGTACCTACTGAGGAGTTGGCCCCACTGGCTTTGTTCTCGTCCCAAGTACAAGAAAGGACAAAAGAGGAGATGAGGAAGGCCCTTTTGCCATGAAGGCACTGAAGTTACTAAGAAAGTGGGGCTCAATCATGGGGGCTATGGAAAGCCATATCTTCCCCCTGTCCCAGAAAGTGGCACTGCCCTGGTGGACCTAATTGGGCCTGACTCAAGCTGGTTCTTCACCATTTTAGGCATGCCCTATCAGTTTCTCCACAGTCCAGCCAGTGAATGGGCGGATCATGACGACTACCTGAACATGAAACGGGTTGTGGACAAGCTTCAGGTCGTCAATGAGGCTAGAGCGTGGTGTAAAACTTTGCCATGACTTTCTTAATGTTGCCAGGGATGAGGAGCGCTTTCAAGAAGTCCTTCAAGTAGTTGAAAATGACAGACTCCGCATTCCTAATCAGCGCGAATGATCATCTGTTTCCGAACAGAAATCATGGTTTCTTGCTCTAGAGAAATAATACCTTGTGAATATATGATAAAACCCCTTAATGTACCATGAGAGAATAAGAATGATTAACTTTTTTGTGTTAGTGATAACAGCTTTTAATTAAGACAGGCAAATGATTTGTGTTAATATCCCTTATGATGGTTGTGTAATCTCATATATAGGTGCGTATGCCGTATAAGCAAAATCGCTATTTTTCAAATTGCTGGTGCTCACTCGAATATGCATGAATCTTCAAAAAATTGCATGTGGGTATTTTTTATGTCAATATGCAATACCAAAATTTTGAACAGCGTTGTAGGACAAAGTTGGGGCAACTGTCACACCCTAAATTGTATGGTATATGAAGTTTCATCCAATTATAATCAGCTGCTCAAAAGTTATGGCATGGGCATGGAAGTGTGATGAATGAACATGTAGTGAGATGGTGCAATTAAAACCACAAGTTTTATACGAGTTTGCATAAGTTAGAAAGGATTCCTAAGAGCTCCTAAATCTCTCAGTAAGGCCTGGGAGGTCCCAGTAATCCCATTGGGTCTGAGCTTTCTTGGAGAGCGTGGCTTTCAGAATTACTAAAAATGTTTTTCTTTTTTTTAATAAATTATAATACATTTGAATTTACTGTATTTACTCACATATAATGCACACCGTGATTTTCAGAGACCAGATTTAGAAAAAAATGTTTGCTTGCACGTATAATGCACATCCCACTCAATCATGGCTGGTGTCTTTTTTAACAGTCTTGAAACAAACTGCAACTTGTTTGCTTGTTTGTTGCTCTTCCTGTGCACTGTTTGGTAGCCAATTCAAGAAATGCAGTATCAGCAATGCCCTCAATGGTGCTGAAGATGATTTACTATGGGAGGAAGAAGAGGTGCATATGCGAGTGACCCCAATGACCCCTCTGAAGAAGCAGGCAACTCCTCAAACGTTAGTGACTCGGGTACTGATGCATAAATTGTATAGACAGTAATTACAGTAAACCTTTCATTCAAAGAATGTCTGTTGCACTGTGATTACCTGATTAACCTAACAATGTCAATAATGTAATGTTAAGCGAGTTCTGAATAGTCATTTTATTTAGCATACTAAGGAAGTATGGCTATAAGAATTTAATAAAAATGTCTGTGTATTCTTACACTGTTTTTTATATCTATTTATTACTGATATGTTTTATGTTTTGCCAGGAAGTATAATGCGCATCCAAATTTATAATAAAAAAATGCACATTATATGTGAGTAAATAGAGTATCTCAAGAGAGAATAATCTGAACTCTGAAGCAATTATACCTTTGGTATCCTTTGGTTAGCTTCCACCTGAATTGTTCATTCTGACGAAGGTCAAGCTTTTCACTCCACCTTAGACCTACAGTTTAATGTGGAATCCGAACCACACCCCACCAGCAGCCCAGCATCTAGGCCACCCATGGTACCCATTTATCTACCAACCACTTTATTGTGTGGAAGGATGAACAGCTGGGTTTTGCTGCATGCTGACTGCAGTCACGGGGATCAAACCCAGGGCCAATGGATTCGTAGTCAGCGACGCTAACCACTACACCACCGAGGTGCAATTATATGTACATTACACATCCAAACTGAGAGAAAAGAAAGTATCTTGCTTGTCTTGATAAATTTTACTTTACTGAAGGAAAAATTTGCCACAATATTAGTTCATAATTTCACATACATGTTTATTTTAGTTTAGAGTAAATTTAGTTCATTTTTTCAGTTCTTTATTTATACAATAAGTCCATTGCCACTGTAATAGAAAAGTAATAGACTATTATATGGGAATATATGGGAATAACAGGCAAAGTGGAAAAATGGATCTACAACTTCCTCAGAGAATGTCTGCAGGTCGTCAAAATTCAAGGTACATCATCATCAGAATCAGAAGTATGCAGCTCAGTACCACAAGGGACAGTACTGGCCCCACTCCTGTTCATTATCATGCTAACAGACATAGACAGCAGAGTAAACAGCAACAGTATAGTAACATCCTTTGCAGATGATACAAAGATCAGTGGAAAAATCAGCGATATACATGAAGTGGAGGCCTTGCAGAGAGAGACAAACAAAATATACAAATGGTCAGAAGACAACAACATGACTTTTAACACCGAGAAATTTCAGCTCTTGAGATATGGTAGAAAAGAGGAACTTAAACAGACTGCATATTATGCTCCAGATAGACAGAAAATTCAGAGAAGCATGAAAGTGATCGATCTGGGGGTAATAATGACTGATGATGCAAAATTTGAAACACAAAATCAGATAGCGATAAATAAAGCAAAAAGAGTCACAGGACAGGCACTAAGAACGTTCAAGAGAAGGGACAAGACAGTAATGATTCCCCTGCTAAAAACACTGATTATACCAAAACTTGAATACTGCTCAGTTTTGATGTCCCCATATAAAAAGGAAGAAACTAATAAACTAGAAGAAATGCAAAGGCATTTCACAGCCAAGATTGATGGCTGCAAAGAACTCAACTACTGGGAAAGACTACGTAAACTAAATCTGGACTCCCTGAAAAGAAGAAGAGAGAGGTACACCATAATCTACATATGAAAAATGATTGAAAAACTGGTACCAAACCTAAAACTAAACCCAATTACCATTCAAACAACACTGGAAAATAGGAAAGGCAGAATGTGTAGTGTTCCCAAATTAAAGGCCTGACAAGGGACCTCATCAACTCTGAAGGAAAATAGCTTGGTTGTCAGGGGGCCAAGACTTTTCAACCAGCTTCCAAAGGACCTCAGAAACGTAATGGGGGTCAAAGTTGAAGTCTTCAAGAGAAGACTGGATGCCTGGCTCAGGATGGTACCAGATGAGCCGGGCATGCCTGGCTATGTACGGTGGAGAGTGCAAGAAAGCAACTCACTCCTCCACCAAGCCAGACTAGAGGCGGGGCCACCAGCTTGACCTGTGTGTGAAGAGAGACCAATGCACGAAACAACATAAGGTTCATAAGGTAAGGTATACTTAGCAGATTTTAATTTTAGCAAAAAATATTTAGTGATCCCAAATCCACAATGGTGCCATTTCAAGTCAGAATAAGGGTAAATATTTACTATTACACTGGTCTCCGGTAGAAAGTTTTAAAAGCTGGTTTTCAATGTTTTTCAATATGTTGAATTAAAAAATTATACTCATTTCCATCGCAAATGATTTGTTAGAGAGTTATTGAAGCTTAAAGCTTTTAAAACTTTCTACCATTTTTTACCTGGGGGACCCCCAGTGGGAATTGGGAGCTTTTTGGGTGGGGAGAATCACAAAACGAGTGGTTTCCAAAGATTTTGAAAGTCAGATTAATGAAAAAAACATCAAAAACCATAGGAAAGACAAATTTCACCTTCAAAATTGGCTGAACCTAAAACAACCTAACCTAAGCAAACCTAACCTAAGCAAACCTAACCTAAGCAAACCTAACCTAAGCAAACCTAACCTAAGCAAACCTAACCTAAGCAAACCTAACCTAAGCAAACCTAACCTAAGCAAACCTAACCTAAGCAAACCTAACCTAAGCAAACCTAACCTAAGCAAACCTAACCTAAGCAAACCTAACCTAAGCAAACCTAACCTAAGCAAACCTAACCTAAGCAAACCTAACCTAAGCAAACCTAACCTAAGCAAACCTAACCTAAGCAAACCTAACCTAAGCAAACCTAACCTAAGCAAACCTAACCTAAGCAAACCTAACCTAAGCAAACCTAACCTAAGCAAACCTAACCTAAGCAAACCTAACCTAAGCAAACCTAACCTAAGCAAACCTAACCTAAGCAAACCTAACCTAAGCAAACCTAACCTAAGCAAACCTAACCTAAGCAAACCTAACCTAAGCAAACCTAACCTAAGCAAACCTAACCTAAGCAAACCTAACCTAAGCAAACCTAACCTAAGCAAACCTAACCTAAGCAAACCTAACCTAAGCAAACCTAACCTAAGCAAACCTAACCTAAGCAAACCTAACCTAAGCAAACCTAACCTAAGCAAACCTAACCTAAGCAAACCTAACCTAAGCAAACCTAACCTAAGCAAACCTAACCTAAGCAAACCTAACCTAAGCAAACCTAACCTAAGCAAACCTAACCTAAGCAAACCTAACCTAAGCAAACCTAACCTAAGCAAACCTAACCTAAGCAAACCTAACCTAAGCAAACCTAACCTAAGCAAACCTAACCTAAGCAAACCTAACCTAAGCAAACCTAACCTAAGCAAACCTAACCTAAGCAAACCTAACCTAAGCAAACCTAACCTAAGCAAACCTAACCTAAGCAAACCTAACCTAAGCAAACCTAACCTAAGCAAACCTAACCTAAGCAAACCTAACCTAAGCAAACCTAACCTAGCAAACCTAACCTAAGCAAACCTAACCTAAGCAAACCTAACCTAAGCAAACCTAACAACCTAACCTAAGCAAACCTAACAACCTAACCTAAGCAAACCTAACAACCTAACCTAAGCAAACCTAACAACCTAACCTAAGCAAACCTAATAACCTAACCTAAGCAAACCTAACAACCTAACCTAAGCAAACCTAATAACCTAACCTAAGCAAACCTAACAACCTAACCTAAGCAAACCTAACAACCTAACCTAAGCAAACCTAACAACCTAACCTAAGCAAACCTAACAACCTAACCTAAGCAAACCTAACAACCTAACCTAAGCAAACCTAACAACCTAACCTAAGCAAACCTAACAACCTAACCTAAGCAAACCTAACAACCTAACCTAAGCAAACCTAACAACCTAACCCTTAACGTTATCCAAAATTATAAAAAAATTTAAAAAATACCTTAATCACGTGAATTGCCAGGCTGAGGCTCGTCCTCTTCTGAGGGTAAAAAAGGGTAGAAAGTTTTAAAAGCTTTAAGCTTCAATAACTCTAACAAATCATTTGCGACAGAAATGAGTATCATTTTTTAATTCAGCACATTGAAAAAACAGTGAAAACCAGCTTTTAAAACTTTCTACCGGAGACTGGTGTAATAGTAAAGAAATACCAGAATAAGAATATAAAATATTATTTAACAAAAAGCCACAAGGTAAAATTATGTATAAATATTAGGACCTTAATATTAAGACCTGATTAGACTGATTAGAAAATGTGTCACAGAACCCTTGTTAAGCCTCCATGGAACCCCAGGGTTCCACGGAACACAGTTTAGGAACCACTGCAGTAGGTGACCCAGGAAACTAGTGTGACTAGTGACATTCATCACCCTAAACTGAACAAATATTTACAGAGATCTAATCTACAAGTCTTCCCAACTTTTTATTATGACCTCTAGTTCTATCATCAGTTTCTAATGAAAATGTCTAAGTTAACTAGTTAAGCTAAACCAGTCCTAGAATTTAGGCTAGTCTAGGTTAGAAAATTAAATTTTGGCTAGAGACCTGGAGCCCAATTCCCTACCCAGATGTAAACTGGGCTGAATTACCCATAATAACTGTTCAAAGAAAACTTCTTACAAAATTAAATTTAAATATAGTTGACAGTACACTAATAATGGAGGTCACACATGACAGACCTATTATACAAAATTCAGTATGGTACTTTTCTGTTATCTGCCCCCATGCAAAATTTAAACATTTAAGTGCCTGATTAGGTCAACTGTATGCCCTTGATGATTGGTTAGGTTAAGTCTAACAAAAATATCAACTTAACCTAACCAGTTATCAACTAACAAGGGCATACAGTTAACCTAACTGGGCATTTAAACATTTAAATTTTGCATGGGGGCAGATAATGGAAAAGTACCCAAAATTCTATAATAGCTATATATATCGTACTTATGTTAGCTACTACAAGTCTCAATGCTATGACTTTTTCCATCACTAGTTACTAAAATTATAGCTACCTATATTCTATCTGAATTAAGCAGGTCTTACACAGTACTGTATGCAGGATCTACATTAATATTTAAATAGGCTAGTAAAATTATAAAAGACTTCTTACCAATATCAATAGCAAATCTTTTTGCCTTCTTAATATTCCTGAATACTACACTTGTATCAGGAAGTTGAATGCTAACAACATATGATTGATCAGTAGACATTATCAGATTTCTGAAGCTTTTAGACTATTTTACAAAGTAAAAATAACTATTACTTTAGTTACAGTAATTAGCTACGTGGTTTAGGTACACAGCACAGCTGAGTTGCCAATATATTATTATATTACTGTAATATTGCAAGTGAATTTAATCATTTCCAAAAAAAATATAATAAGCTGGGTAATATGAGCCTAAGGTTTAAATTTATCTTCAAGAACTATGATAAGCACATTCCATCTCAAGTATACACATTTTCTGGGGAAATTTTACAACAATGCTGCTGATTTCTACCAAACTTGGCAGGTTAATTAGACTTTAAAGTATCCTAAAAGTAGTTCCTGAGATTGGATTTCTTGAAAATGTGATCTTAAAGTGACCTTGTAGAGTGAAATAACTGCAATTGGCTATATATGACTTAGGAAGGTAATCCTGCTGTCAAATTAAAGCTCTTGAAACAGACTCATCTTTTTCTCCCTCTGCTTCTTTATTGGGCTAGCCTAGAGTAGATTTTAGTCTTTGTTGGCCTGTAATTTCTGTAACTGGAAAAAAAAAAGTCAAAGGTCAAAAAAGTCAGCAAAATAGGCCTATACCAGCAAACCATCATAGCCTATGACAAAGAAAAAAATTGAAGTGGGACATCCACTAAGTTTTGCACTGGGTCATCTAGTCATCTAGAACAGTGATTCCCAACCTCTTTACTGTGGTGGCCCAGTTTGGGTCATAAATGTTTGCCCATATATATATATATATATATATATATATATATATATATATATATGCCTAAGTAGAGAATCCATGATTAAATTATTATTCAGGACAATGGTGTGGTTATATATACTATATATTTAAAACATTCAAAGTATAAAATGCAAGTCTGACAAGTTTTTAAACGTGATATTTCTGTAGAATACCGTATTTTCCGGCATATAAGGCGCACGAGCATATAAGACGCACCCCAATTTTGGCAGGCATATTCTTGAAAAAAAATTTAAAAATACAGTACTTGCTTGGCCTCTTGTTTTCGCCAGTCCCTGACCTTGAGCATATAAGGCGCAGGGTGATTTTCTGAGACTTTTTTGGGGAAAAATACCACGCCTTATATGCCGGAAAATACAGTAAGTCAAAAATTTCATTTACATGCACTATAACAGTAGGAGCAGCAGGATGACCAGCTATTATTGTTTAAAGCTAAGATTGCACTATTGACTAAATAAAACAAATAAATTGCAGCCCCCAACTGAATGGCCAGTTAGGTCAACTGTACACCCTTGATTATTGGTTAGGTTAAGTCATGATATTTTCATTAAAACTAATGAAAATATCATGACTTAACCAATCATCAAGGGCATACAGTTGACCTAACTGGGCATTCAGTTGACTGGGGGCAACTCACAAGTAGATAGATCACAGCACTGCATCATCACATGCTCACACTACAATAATATTCAGACTAAACTACTATAAACTAGGTCTAAGCAGGCAACAAATAAACATTAATAACAACAAGATGACATAAACAGGAACAGTTAGGAACTTAGGTTAGGTCAATTTACACTTTCTGAATTTGACCACAGACTATATACCAGCACAGCTAGTATATAGTTAGTGTAAAGTGACTTAACTGGGCATTCAATTAACCAGGGGCAACTCATAAGTAGATAGATCACAGCACTGCATTATCACATACTCACATGCTTAAGTGGTTTAAAGGTATTGAGAAATTTATGAGAGAGAGATTGGTATAAGCATGTTGCAACTAAAACTGCTAACTAAGGAAGAGGTAAAGGAATGGGTAAAGATTTGGGATTCAAGAAGGTGGAAGGATGAGGTAGCTAACATCAAAGACGAGTTTACAATTATAGAGAGAATGGAAGTGGGAAATTAGGGGTGAAGAGGATATATATGATAATACCCTAGGTTCAATTTTACTATATAAAAGCAGAACAAACACCCTACCCCTAAATGATAAAAAAAAATTGAGAATGGTGATACCAATTGTCATGTGTGTGTGGAATTGATATGGAAGATTTAGGACATTTCATGCTTTGGTGCCCAGAATACCTAGAAGAGCATAGATTAGATGGTAGACTTCAGCAACCTTATGTAGAGAATAAAAACAAAATACTTGGGGAACTATTGTTTGCTGCAAATAAAATAGATCAAACAAAAATAATGCTCTGCAAGTTCTGGAGAAGGAGAGAGAGAAGACTGAGAAGTTAAGAAATAGGGGTGCTGCTGAAAAGGCAATGCCCCGGAGTAACATCATCATCAGACATCAGGAGGTGCCATAAATCTACTACGGTACTCTATGACTGAAAAAGTATTTTCATAGATCAAGTCTATAAGTCTGTTTTCTAATTTTCTTATACCCACAAGTTATCCCATCAGCATCTAGTGAGAAAAGTTACATACATCTAAAGTGCCTAAACCTTAAAACATTTTCAACATCTGTATCATATCTCCCCTTATACAATGTCTCTCAAAACTAAACATGCCTAGTTCCTTTAATCTTTCCCTGTATTCCAATCTTCTTAGGTTAGGGATAAGCTTGGTTGCCCCACATTGCACCTTCAAGCATATCATGTCTAAAGTGAGGGGACCAAGCTTGAATACAATATTCTAAATGAGGCCTAACATAAGAATTATATAATTTACAGATGACTTCCTTACGCTTGTAACTAACATTCCTCTTAATAATACCTAACATTTTACTTGCCTTACTTCTAGCCTCTAAGTACTGCTTAGAAAATTTTAGATCACTACTAACTATAGAAAAATGGTTAGAAGACAGAGAACAGAGGGTAATTCTAAATGGTCATAAATCTAGATGGCAGAAAGTAAGAAGTAGGGTACTACAGTAGGGTGTTTCACGGCAGTGTGATTGATGGATGAAGTGGAAAGAAGTTCAATCCACATTGATGCCCCTGTTCCTTTTGCCGAAGAAACTCGTCTGAACAGGTTTCAACCAGATCAGGACACGTTTAGGGGTCCCGAGATTTGATGCTTCAGATTGCTTAGGTATCTCTAATTTCAGCTGTTCTAGTGTTAGTCAACTGCCTTGCTTCCTGATGGAAGGGTGCACTGCTCTCTGTCCTTCGTGTCAGTTGTTGAGTTTTGTCCTCGTTGTGTCTACCATTGCATATTTGTACTCTTTTCTAATTCGTATATTTCATCATTGCAGATAAACATGGCAACTCGAAGCAAGAAAGAGGTTTGGCTCATCGGACACCCGAATAAGGAGATCCTGGGTAGCCGCCTGCCGACGAAGTTGCAAGTCTCGCAAAAGTGCTTCTTCCATCAAAAACAGGAAAACCTAGGACGGAGAAAATGTCTGAACCTCTGTTTGGATGCTGTGATGGTGTTCTGGAAAAGAGCAAGGATCCCTACTATGAGGCGGGACAGCGCCCTTCGGAAAATGGAAGCTCTGCTCCAGCGTTACGACAAGTTGGTGAAAAGCAGGAACAGAGCCGAGGAGAGCTGTCGTGTTGCGGAGGACATGTTGAAGGCGGAACTCAAGAACGAAATCCTCGATATTGGTCATTCCAATGCCCTTTCTATGACAAACGAGGAAGACAAGCTCTTCTACAAGAGTCAGCAGGGGGACCCAACAGAGAGCAGTATGGGATTGGCAGACATGAAGCTGGCCCAAATGGAGAGTAGGAAAAGGCGTCGAGAGGAACAGCAGGAGGAGAGACGACACCGGGAATTCGAGCGGGCCAAGATGGTTACAGAAGCTGCTACTCTTGAAGACAGCTCCTCGTCCTCGGCGTTGCCATCTGCGGAAGATGATCCCTCCTTGGCAGCCTCCATGTCTGCTTCATGTCCTTCTCCGAGGAAGCGGTTGAGGAACCTCATCACTCAGGATGTGGCTGTCGCGTATGACTGGATGAACATTTCTTATCGTGATGCAGCAATGTCCTACGCCATTGTCGCGCAATCCTTGGGGCACGATTTGAACGAGGTATCCATCTCCTCCTCCACAATGTATTGTGCTTGCCAGTCGCTTCGGAAGCAAGCAGCAGAGGCGTATCAAGAGGGAGAATTCTGTCCTGAGGAGCCCTTGGTGTTGCACTGGGACAGGAAAATGCTACCTGAAATCACAAGTGACGGATCTGTTGACTGGATTGCTGTGCTGGTCACTGGGAATGGCCAGGAGAAGCTGCTTGGAGTTCTGAAAGTTCCAGCTGTCACGGGAGCGGAGACGGCATGTGTCTGCATTGATCTTGTGCGGGAACACGACCTGTCCGAATGAATCAAGGGGTTATCATTCAACACAACAGCATCAAACACCAGGATTCACGTGGGAGCCTGCATCAAGATTGAGGAGGGTCTCAGGAAGCAACTTCTTTACCTAGCATGCAGGCACCATATGTACAAAATCATCCTGGCCCAAGTCTTCCGGTCTTCGATGGGCCCCACCTCTGGGCCCGAGACTGGGATCTTCAAAAGATTCCAAGAGCAGTGGGGTTTCATTGACCGATCTCTTATCACCACTGCTATTGATTCAGATAGCTGCAGCATCACTGGACCTCTTTAGGGTCTCAAGGACCGAACTGTCATTGTTGTGAGGGAAGCTCTGGCTTCTGGTCAGCCGCGGGATGACTACCAAGAACTTCTTCAACTGATTATCCTCTTTCTCAGGGAAGAGACTGTCGCCAATGTGCCACTGCGGAAGCCAGGAGCATACCACCATGCGCAGTGCATGGCAAAAGCCATTTACGGATTGAAGCTGTACCTCCTTCAGGACCAGTTCAGGATGACCGGGCGGGAGCTGAAAGGAGTCACAGAAATCTGCCTGTTCATCGCCCTGGCCTACGCAAAGGCTTGGAGTTGTGTGACGAGAGCAGAGCAGGCCCCACGTGTGGCTCTGGAGTTCTTGCTGGACCTGGAAATACTGCAGGAAGATGCCGTGATCGTCGACGTCGCCAAGCAAGCACAAGCGGCCATGAAATGACACCTCTGGTACTTCTCCGAGACACTGGTCGGCTTGGCATTCTTCGGTCAAGGGGTTCCTCAGGAAGAGAAACAAAGGATGCGAGAGAACCTCACCAAGCCGACATCGAGGAAAGCGTTGAAGCATCTGGAGGGGAAGACTGTCCTCGGCTCCTTCAAAGGAAAGAAGATTTCGGATTTCATTACCTCGAGGATAAAGGATCTCTTCACCGCACTCAGGATCAACAGCGCCTTCGTCAAAAATCCCACTTCATCTTGGGAAAGCAACCCACACTACCAAGCAGGCCTAGCTAGGGTCCGCGTCCTGGCTGTGGTGAACGACTCGGCTGAATGGGGGATCGCTCTCATCAAGAAATTCAATACTGCCCTAACAATGAAGGAAGAAGACAAACAGTACCTGCTGAAAGCAGTTTTCAAGAACAGGAAGGATTTTCCGAAGAAGCAGAAGGGGGAAATGATGAAGAAGTGATGAGTCTGCGCTCTCTGACATAAGGCGTGATTTCTCGGGACCCCTTATTGTTGTCGAAGGAGTCTCATTTTTGGCCAGGAGTGATAAATATGTAAAACGAACACGGACATCTATGTGGATTAAAAATATAATGTGGTTCTCATTTATGAAACACCCTAGTACCACAGGGATCAGTTTTAGGTCCATTACTCTTTATTTTATATATCAATGATTTTGAGAAAGGAGTAGGTTGTAAAATTTCTAAATATGCAGATGATACAATAAACAACAGTAGTTGCTCCAGTTACAAATACAGAAATTCCCAGCATTAATGACCTTCACATTAGCGGAAACTTCACTTGGACAGACTAAATTGCTGTCTGGTCATTAACATTCAGTTTAACGTAATACAGGTTGTTAAAGTGAAGATTTCTGCTAAAACGTCTGTTAGCATCACTGAATTTCACTTTAGTGGACTCCAAGTCATTAAAGTGAAGGTGATGCCACCAGAATATTATTGGAACCAGCCCTCGGCTGAGGTTGTGGTCAGTTGTTTCCTGTTGTATTGCATGGGCAGTGGTGGTGACTGGTTGTGTATGTGTTGTGAATGTGGAGATTCGAGGGCTATACATACATGTGTAACTGTACTGAAGTATTTTGGTTACGGAAAACCCCACTTTAATGTCTCGTAGTCCAGTAAAGTGGGGGTCATCCGTACTTCACTTTAACATTCCCCAGTACGTTAAAGTGGGGGTTCTCTGTACTTCGCTTTAGTGGAAATTTCACTTTAGCAACCATATGCTCCCCCCAAAGTGTATGTTAATGTGAGGGTCTACTGTATAGAAAATTCTTATAAACTGCAAAAGGATGTTGATAGATTAGTTGCTTGGGCTAGTAAATGACAGATGGAATTCAATGTCCAAAAATGCAGTTATACATTTTGGTAGAAATAATGAAAACTTCAGTTATGAGATGCAAGGGAACTGGTTGGAGGGTGTTAGAAAGGAAAACAATCTTTGCATTATAGGTAGTTTGTAGTGATCTAAAATTTTCTAAGCTTGCAGTGCTTGGAGGCTAGAAACAAAGCAAATGAAATGTTAGATATTATTAAGAGGAATGTTAATTACAAGAGTAAGGAAGTCCTCTGTAAATTATATAATTCTAATGTTAGGCCTCACTTAGAATACTGCATTCAAGCTTGGTCCCCTCATCTTAGACATGATATTGATATGCTAGAAGGTGTGCAACATAAGGCAACCAAACTTATCCCTAACCTAAGAAGATTGGAATACAGGGATAGATTAAAAGAATTAGTATGTTTAGTACTACTCTGTGACTGAAGAAGTATTTTTGTAGATCAAGTCTACAAGTCTGTTGGTACTTACTTATTATCAGGACTACCAAACTGTTTATTATGTATTTTTACTCTCATCATTTTTGTTTAAACTAACAAAAATATCATAACTTAATCTAACCAATCATCAAGGGTGTACAGTTGACTTAACCGGGCATTCAGTTGACTTAACCGGGCATTCAGTTGACTTAACCGGGCATTCAGTTGACTTAACCGGGCATTCAGTTGACTTAACCGGGCATTCAGTTGACTTAACCGGGCATTCAGTTGACTTAACCGGGCATTCAGTTGACTTAACCGGGCATTCAGTTGACTTAACCGGGCATTCAGTTGACCTAACCGGGCATTCAGTTGACCTGACTGGGCATTTAGTTGACCTGACTGGGCATTCAATTAACCTAACAGGTTAATATTGGTTATCTCACCTAAATATCTTCTGATCTTTTCATGGTTAGCTACAAAAACAAAATAAAACAGAAAATGCCCAGTTAGGTCAACTGTACACCCTTGATGATTGGTTAGGTTAAGTTGTGATATTTTCATTAGTTTAAACGAAAATGACGAGAGCAAAAATACATAATAAACAGTTTGGTAGTCCCAATAATATGTAAGTACCAACAGACTTGTAGACTTGACCTACAAAAATACTTCTTCAGTCACAGAGTAGTAGATTTTTGGAATGACTTGCCATATGATGTGGTAAACAGTAAGCTCATTAGTCAATTTTAAGGAAAATTTAGACACTTTCATGAGTGAGAGAGATAGTTTGTAGATTGTAGATAGTGTATATTCTTTGCTTCAGTTATATAGGCTACTGTGGGGTAAATTTATAGTTTCAACCACAACTCTCTTGAAAAATAAAAATTAGATTTTCCGGTGGTTTCTGATGTGATTCATCCGAAAATGGCATTCATTTCCGTCTCAAATCACTTGTTTTTGATCCCCCCCAACCCAAAAACCACAATTTCCCACGCATTCCCCCATATTGTGGGGGGGGGGATAACAAAAATGAGTAATTTGCAACGGAAATGAATGTCATTTTCAGATGAATCACATTAGAAGCCACCGGAAAACCTAATTTTTATTTTTCAAAACGAGTTGTGGTTGAAACTATAAATTTACCTACTGTGGTGGTAGTAAATAGTTGTATATTAATTAGCTGACTTGAGTTTGACATCTTGCAAGATTTTATTAAATAAAAATGTAGCTCATGACTTGGATTACCTTGATAGGCCAGAGTAGCTTCATGTTTTCCAAATGTAATGTAATGTATAATGCCAAGATCTTTTTCCTGTCCAACATCCTCTAACCAGTTCCCTTGAATCTCATAACTAGTTTTCATTATTTCTATCAAAATGTAGCTTGTAAATACTGTATATTCTTAGCTTAAGTTATGTAAGCTACTTTGGTAGTATGTAGTAAATAGTTGTATGTTAATTAGCTGACTTGAAACTGACATTTTGCAAGATTTTTTCATTATTCTAAACAAAGTGACCCTGGAACCTGTGCACAGGTTCTGCAGCTTACAGGCTACGGAACCTGCATGCAGGTTCCAAAGCCCATATACATGTAATAGCTACAGAACCTGCTAGACTCCAGCAAGGATTTCAAACTGTATAGACTGTCAGAATCATGCAGAAAGATTTTTAGCTTATGAAATACGTAGGTTCATACTATTATCTATAGTAATATATTGTAATCACAACAATGCTGACAAACAACATGCCCTGTTAGCAACTCTGCTTAACCCCTTAGCTGCGGAACGCACCATATGGTGCGAGCGTAAACTGACAAGCTATTGCGGAACGCACTGTATGGTGCACGCTTCAATTTTTCTTGAGCAACATTCTGCGGAATGCACCCAATTGAAGCTAGTGTGATTGGTTGATAATTTGTTATCAATAATGTCATTGACATGCTAAGTGTTTCAAAATATTAAAAAAACAAGACAGCTGTAATATTTCTTCAGTTGAATATCGATCCTTGAGTGGGTGTGTTGACGTATTTTTTTATCCCTTTTCCTCTGTGACAATGGCAACAGGAAAATGTTTAAATGACAGTGAAGTTGATATGTTGATAGATGATGAACTTAGCGACGCATCAAGCCTTCATCTTTCTGATTCAGAGAGTGATGCAAATATAGACAACCTACTAGATTCTATGAATGATTCTGAACATGATGATACTGACAGTATTCTGACTGAAAATAACTCATGTTGGTGCGGTACGGAATCGACTCACATTTACAGGTGACAAAGGCCCCAAAATTAGTGATGATATAGCAGCTAGTGATGTTTTAAAATTTTTTTAGAAGATTTTCCTATGAGTGGGGCCAGACATCAATGAAGACAATGTGTTGTTTGTGCAGCAAAAAAGAAAAGAACTGTAGTTCAATTCTTATGCAAACAATGCAAAGTTTATCTATGCCCTACAACATGCTTCAAAAATTACCATACAAAGACCAACTTTACCTAAAATAATTCATTTTATTACTTTTTACATTTTCTTTATTATTTAGCAAATATTTTTTGTTAAATTAGAAGGTGGTAATACAGTTTAACAATAGATAATATAATTATATAAATATAATAATAAATATATAAGTATATATATAAGTATAATGAGCAATTAAAATAAGCAAAACAAAAGAATAAAAAATTATGGAATTCTGAAAAAAACAACTCCACACTGTGATGCCATTTTCAGTGCGAAAATTCCGCAGCTAAAGGGTTAACAAATGGTACTTCACTGAATAAAATATCCCCCAAAAAATAATGACAACTGTCAAAACAAATAAATGGGGTAAAAATTAAAGAAACAAAATTAAAGATGGCAAAGACCAAAGTCACCTGATATTAGATTTAAATTTAAAGAAAATGTTGCAGGTTCTCTTTCAATATTTTATGCAAATGCAAGAAGCATCAGAGATAAGATAGATAAATTTAAAACATATGTTGAAATTGAAAAACCAGATATCATGATCATAACTGAGATGTGGACAAAATTTAGCAGTGTACCAAATAATCAATTAAGTGAGTGACATAATATTATTACCTATGAATTAAATGGCTATGAACTTTTTTATTATGAGCATAAACATTTTGAAGGAGGTGGAGTATTTATTTATGCAAAGTCAAATTTGTCTCCAATAGAAATAAATTCAATAAAAGAAAGTGAAATAGTTGTCAGTATGGATAGAAATCAGAAATAAAAATGGTAAAACAATTAAAATAGGTGGTATATACAGTACAGTATAGGCCACCAGAAGGATGTTCAATTAGAGGAATCCCCAAAACAAGAGAAGAGAATCGATATGTAGAAAATGAAATTATTAAGAAAATCAATAAGGTAGGTTCAAATAATGTAATTACTGTTAGAGATTTTAACTATAGATATATAAATTGGGAAACATTACAAGCACCTGAAAGTAAGGAGAACTTCCTTGATTGTATTATAGAAAATGGTCTAACTCAGTTAATTAAAGAACCAACCAGAGAGAATGCAATTTTAGATTTATTATTAACAAATATTGCTGATTCTATATATGACATATCAGTCTTTGAAACACTGGGTTCAAGTGATCATTTTATGATAAGATTCAAGGTGAAATTTGACTCAAAGTATACTAAAAATGCAGCTGAAATTCCTGACTTTAAAAATGGAAATATGACTGAACTAGCTAACGAGTTAAATTGTATAAATTGGGTGGAGATTTTTGAGCTTCAACCAAAAGATATATTCAACCAAAGTAAATCTACACACTATGTATGGGAAAAGTTAAAAAATAAATTGAAAGATGTCCAAAGTAAAGAAAGGTGTATGAGATAAGAGAAAGGCCTTCAGCAAATTTAAGAGAACTCAAAATGAAATGGACCTTAAAATCTATAAAAATAAAAGACAAGAAAGTAAGAAACTTTAAGAGATAGTAAATGCAATTTAGAGAGGAACTTAGCCAAATATTGTAAAGTAAATCCTAAAAAGTTCTTTAATCATTTCAACTTGAAAAATAAATCTAATAAAAAAGTTGGACCCCTTCATGTTGATGACAAAATTATTGAAGAAGATTTTGAAATTAGTGAGGAGCTAAATAGATATTTACACTCAGTATTTATGAAGGAAACTGTGAATACAATTCCAGATTTTACAGTGGTAACACAAGAGAGAGAGATAAATCATATAAATACTGAGGAAGTGGATATTTTGAGAGCAATTGACAGGCTAAACATAGATGAGTCACCAGGACCTGATTAAATTTATCCTATAGTAGTAAAGGAAGCAAAATAACATAGCCCAAGCACTTAAAATACTTTTCAACCTTTCATTGATTAACAGCGAAGCTCCAGAGGACTGGAAAACAGCAAATGTGGTCCCACTTTTCAAAAAAGGAAACAAAAACTTAGCTAAAAACTATAGACCAATTAGTTTAACTTCTATTATTTGGAAATTACTTGAAAGTGTCATCAGAGACAAAATTACAATATTCTTAGATGAAGGATTAATTAGTAATAGCCAACATGGCTTTCGAAATTGCAGGTCATGTTTGACAAACTTAATTCAGTTTTATGATAGTATAGGGTGTCCATAAATGATTACCCTGATTAAAGCATGCTATAACTTTTAAATAAACACTCGTATTCAAACACAGTTTTAATCATAAGTAGATAAACATACAAAGTCTTGATACATAGTTAATGAACTTAATAAGCTACCACATGTGCACCCCTAGTGGCACGTAAAATGTCTAAACAGTATTCACACTCACGCCACACATTTTCCAACATTTGTGGGTTAACTGTTGCAATTGCATCCGTAATGCATTCTTGCAATGTCCTGATATCTGGAACAACTGTTGAATAAAAAAAAAAATAAAAAAAATAAAAATATAGGTGTGTAAATTCCAGCATGTGTTGTGTGGGTTGTGCTAAACAGCGAAGTGAAAGAATAAACTTCTCCGGTGAATTCTTCATCAAGAAAAGGAAGTACTGAAGCTTTCTTATTCAACGGTGAAGGAGAGGACCTACCTTTGCAGACTAAATATCATCAACTGTTGCTGCAAAATAGAAGTCAACATCTTCCTTCCTTGACTAATCAATTTTAAAATTAGAAAGAGCCATTTTGAACAGAAAACTGAGATTTGTTTATAAAAAACCTCTGAACAGGTAGCTAGAACGTGAAAAAAGTGTTAGCAGCTGATGAGGAAGCTTCTAACAGTGGCTGCATCCTCCAGCGCGGGACACGTCAACGCAAAGAAGAGGCGACATCAAACCAAAACATCAACACACTGGTGGCCAAACTTCCTCAAATCTCCGTACAGCGGGGTGTCTACGGTTGGCCAGACTGGCAGTCGACGGCCTGTTGCGTGGCACGGTCAGAGTGCCGATCGGCTCCCGGGGCCGGACCTATTCTCAGCGTGCTATTTTTTCAATTACAGGGAGCAATTGCGTGCTCCCCGAACTACTCTTAATCTCTGGCGACATTAAGACTAATCCAGGCCCCACTACAACTTACACATGTCACCATACCCAAAGACATAGACACAATAGCACCATGAGACACATACAAAAGTATAATATTAACATATTATAGTACAATGTAGATGGCCTCACAAACAAAATCATGCAGCTTAGGGAATTTGTACACAAACAAAACATTCACATAGCACTTATACAAGAAACAAAACTAAAACACACACACAAGACACCCACCATCCCTGACTTCACGGTGATCCATCAAGATCGTACTGGGGGTAACGGGGGTGGACTCATCACTTACATACATAAAAGCATAAGCTACACAGACCCCCCAAAACATTACAAACACAATCCAAGCAGATAACACGATAGAAATACAGGCAGTTAACATTAAAACACGCGCAAAACACAACACCACACTAATCAACATTTACATCCCACCAGATAGTTCACCTCAGGTGCCAGCCAATTACAATCCAGTTACACAATCTGGCCTCTCTCACTAATGTCATCTTAGGAGGAGACTTCAACGCCAAAGACATTAGTTGGTACCTGCACAACCAAAACAACACCAGAGGCGCCAACATAGCCACACAACTAAACAGCCTCTTCATTCTTAATAATACAGAAGAACATACACACATACCACATCAAGCAGGATACTCAAACTCCTCCCCAGACATAATGTTCTGTTCCCCCTCACTAGCAACACATTACACAATGGAGAACAGAAAAACAACTGTCATCAGACCACTTGCCCATTATCATTACAACACATTCTACACTCTGCCCCAACAGCCTTAGGCACACTTACAGAAATTACAAGAAAGCTGATTGGGAACAGTTCAAAATACAGACTGAGGAACAATTCACCACATTAAACAGCACACCCATCATAAACATCAATACAACACTCAAGACATTTAATCAGATCATCAATAATGCAAACAAATACATACCCAAGGGCAACATTAGGAAATACAATCCAAATTACACTAGAGAAATAGCCCACCTCATAAGGCAACGTAACAACCTCAAATATAACACACAAACACCACACACAGAAGCCATAAAACAGCAGATACAACAGCTCAACACAGAAATAAACAACAAACTCAAAGAAAAACAAACAAACATTCAGGGAATTCATAACAACACTAAACCACTCCACAGATACATCCAGGCTATACAAGACTATAAACAGCATTACCCACTCTAACAGCGGCATTCACACCTCACACGCGGCTATCTGTCGCAGCCAAAATAATATCCCAACATACACACAAGTAATGGGTCCTATAGACCCATTACTTTACTCTGCACACCTTCCAAAGTAACAGAAAGACTAATCTTACAAATCACCAACCCACACATTCCACTATCACCTACTCAACATGGATTCAGACCTCACCACTCAACCACGACGTTACTCACTAACCTCACGCAGCACATCATGGATGGCATCAACTCCAGACGACCAGCTCAACGTACACTATTAACAACAATAGACATTAATTAGTAAAGCATTTGATACTATCCCACGCTTCCCTCTCATAAACAAAATACTCAACACAAACATGCACAATAACACCAAAAGGTGGCTGAGCAACTATCTTTCAGGAAGATACTCACATGTCACATTTAATGGCAAGTCATCCAAAAACAAGCTTTTTCCGAACGGGGTCCCTCAAGGCTCGGTTCTCTCACCAACACTCTTCAACTTATACATGCATGACATTCCAACACTAGGGTGCATCAAATTTCCCATGATTTTTCAAAAAGTTTTATTTCAATCTGTCCCTATGATTACTGTGTTCCAATGCCTGAAATAGCACATATGGCCAAATTTCAAAGATTTATGTGGTCATCTAGGGGGTCCACATCATTGATGCAATATTTAGTATTGGAGTTAAATTGACCAAAAAATTAAACATTTTATATCCCGGTTTCCGTGTTTGCAAAAGTATCAGAACCAGTAAAAATGTATTAAATAATCAAAACAGGGATACATTACATTGATTTCTACATTACTTTCTGACGTCTGACATTACAGTCTGGTTTATACATTATATTATTGATACTATATACATTATTGGTGATACAAGCAAGTCAAAGTCAAAAGAACACTACTTTAATAAAAAATGTTCAAGAGCTGTAAATGAACATGAACAATTAGTTTAGTCTCCAGTTTTTCTCTTTCGAAGATTAGGAAGCTTCTTTCTGTCGGATTCAACAACTTGTAGGACATTTTGGTAATGTTGTTCTGATCTGGCAGCCATGAGGAAATTAGAACTTAGCTTCACCCACGCTCAGCACAATCATTTACGACGTTAACTGCCGAGATGTGTTCTCTGGATGTTTGAAAGGAAGCTAATTCTGGCCAATTTTCGATATTATGAGTCAGGAAAGAACTGTCAAGTTCCAGAACAGAGAAAATGTACCATGAATCTTTGTTGATTAAGTCGCCAAGCTTTGTCGTGCTGGAAATGGAGTTTGGAAATTTGGGTTTCCCAAATCCCGTACCAAATCGATGTTGTGGTAAAGATGCCTGATCTTGTGCTGGCTTTACTGCTATAAGTCTCTCAGCCAGATAGCGGCATTCAGCTTCAGGGACTGCATCATTAAAGAGCGCAAGAGGTACCATCTCAGCAGTCAGGTACCATAGGTGATGCTTGAGAGCTTTTATCGCACTAGATATGCTGGGGCTGAGTTTTTTATATCTGAGGATGTCTTGGTAAAGACAGGTCATTCCATGGAGCCTCGACCGCGCTTGAACAGGTGATCCACCACCAGCTGTACAGCAAGCAAGCAAAGTTGACAAACTCGCGCAGTTTGGGTTGTTGTGCTTCCGTGGTAATGGTTCCAGAGGGAAGAGAGCTGATCTGCTCCTCCAGCAGCACCATCTTAATGGAGTAAGAGAAACTTGGCCATCCACCTAGCCCTGTGTACAGCACCAGGACGTCGAAATGAAAACTCTCTACTTGTCCCATCCAAGTAGAGCAAACAAAGATCAGAAAATTCTTTGTAGTCATCACATTGATGCTTCACAACAGACTGCGCGCATGAAATCGCTCTGGCCCTATAGTCATGGATTATGGTTTGTACATCATCTGAATAAGAGGTACCATCCAAAAAATTAAGTGCCTGATTATTGTTGTGTTGAACTGTGTCTAAATGCTTTCGGAACTGACAGAATATGGTAACTTCTAGTGACATTGGTGGTTCTATTTTCAGATCATTGAAGACTTGTGTAAGGATTACCTCGCCAACGTGATGCCGGCAAGCTGACCACAGTAAAGCTCGACCTATGTCCTGGTGCAGGCTAACACATGCAGCACTCACATGACCAGTGTTACTAGCTATTGTGTCAAAAGTCATGTTCACTACTGAGCAACACAATTCCATGATCGGAGAAGCTCCATGGTGAGATTAGCAATGCTTTGACCAGCTGGCTGATCTGTATTTGGCTTGTAGGAAGGCACACCAAGAAGTTTGATGTCATAGGAATTGCCAACTGCTACGGTGAGCCTCTCTTCAGCTTTAGTTTGGTATGACAGAGTTGACATCAGTTTAGAATCCCAGTGAAGAGACAGGAACTGTGGTGGAACCCAGGACTCTTTGACCGATGATGCAAGCTCTTCACCAACCTTACGTCTTGCTCTGTCGGCGGTAGAATATGAGTGTGAAACATTTTTTGTGTCACCTCCTAATTCCTTAATGATGGCTTTGGTAAATGCTGCCTGTTGGGCCAGTGTGATCTTCGTGCGTGTAGACAGGGAAACCATCCTATGGGATTTGAGTATGTCATGGCTTATAAAAGCAGTTGTTCCTGAACGAGTTGCTTGGCGAGATTTTTGTGTTTTTGGTTTGTAATCCTCTATATCACCCTCTTCATCCTCAACATCACTGTTGCTTTCCTCACTGTTCTCAATCTGAACTTTGCTTGTAGATGCTTGGGCTTTATGAGCTTTAAGCTGTTGTTCTGCTTGCATCATTTCCTTTTCCTGCTTTCTTTGGACTTTTGATGCGAGCTTCTTGTCATGGCTTCCAAACGATGCGACTCTGCCTGATTTCATTGACCGCAAGAACTCCAGATCTTCAGGATCTTTTATGAGTTGCTCAGCATTCCTTGGCCAAAACTGAAATGTTTCTTGTAATTCCTTTTCGATCCCATTAAGCTTCGCAACTGCACCAGGCGAAGAACGCCAATCCACTGGAAGTTCCCTAAGTTTTGCATTTTTTGCAGATAGTCCTATAATTTTTTCAACAGCTTTCCTCTCGGTAATCATGGCAATGTTGCCTTTCTGATAAAATGGAATAACTTTTTGCAAGACAAATTTAGCATTGTTCCATTTTGTACGGTTAAACGGTATACCTTCTTGCTGATGAAACATGTAGCATCGCAACACTTGCTCACATGTTGGCAGCCTAGATCCTGTTATCTCGCATCTGCATCGCTGATTCCAGCACCAAGACCATAAATGGCAGCAGTTTGACGAGTTTTAACAGCATATTTATCATTTGTGCTACCTGAACTGGACATAATGCACGACAGGTGTAAAGAGAATACAAAATTTATTAACGTAAACACTTGCACATAAACATTTAACATAAACACACAAAAATCACATTTATCATAAACACTTGCATATCAGATTATACATTGCAGTTCCTTTTAGAATATTCTATAACTTTCCACCACTTCCTAGCACTTTCTAGAGGTTTCTATCACTTTCTAGAGGTACTATCACTTTATAGAAGTTTCTATCACTTTTAGAAGTATATATATGACCTTTAGAAATATCACTTACATGTTCTTGGGCTGATTTTTGTAGTGAACAAAATCTTTAAACTTCTACTATTTGGATCTCAAATCACAGAATGACTGTGGGGTTGGTGTGCATATAGGAAGTCTGTGTGGACCCCATAAATGGCATTCAAATCCAAAAATAATTCACATAGTAGGTTTTCTTAACCATTGGAACATTTCTAACTTAGGGACAAAGTGAAACTTTGTCATTGGTGATTTTGATGCACCCTATCCAACACCCATAGATAACAAGCTTACCTTATCATCATATGCAGATGACATCACTCTAACATCCACCCACAACAACATCGACACCGCTACAAATAACCTACAAACATACATAAACAGTATACAAGACTGGCTCACACACAATAGACTCAAAGTAGCACCAACAAAATCAACCATCACCTTGCTTACAAGCAACACAAAAGAACACCAGGTAATTCCACAGCTTACACTAAACAACATCAACATTCCACACACTCACAGGACCAAAATACTTGGGGTCACATACAACACATCATTATCTTTTGCAAACCACATTCAGGACATTAAAAACAAATGTACGTCAAGACTTAACATGCTTAGGGTATTAACAGGCACAAACTTTGGACACCAGCAGGAAACAACATCACTCATATACAAACAATATATTCGCTCAGTTATGGACTATGCTAGCCCATGCTGGGCACCCATTATCTCAAATACACACATAAACACCTTACAGACAATACAAAACAACGCACTTCGCATCATTACAGGATGCACTCAAACAACACCAATAGAACACCTGCACACAGAAACAAAAATACTGAAAGTTAGGGAACATTTAGACATGAGGGGAACACAATTCATGGCAGCAGCGACAACTAACCCACAACACCCTTGCCACTACATGTACAATCATGCACCAACACCTCGCACCATTAAGGTAACACCAGAGACACATTATAACCAAATACTCCATTCCATACCACACCCCACAGACATCACACAGTACAGAAAACACATACACACACACACCTAACCCACAAAGCACTGACACGACTCGATCCGAATGCGGTCCTAGGTGCGAAGCCGCCACCCATTAACAGGTCAGAGATGAGCCTGAGCAGATCGGATCGAGTTAACTTAGCACGATTCCGATGTGAACATCACCCCAACTTACGGACATATAAACACAGACTAGACAACTCCATAGATGACACCTGCCACCTGTGCCAGGACACACCACAAACAATCGAACACATTATGACAGACTGTACCGCTCTAGCACAACAACGAACACAACACAACATCACTGGTGCGCTGAACCTCTGGTCCACTCCAGTGAGGGCAATCGGTTACCTGCGTGCCACCAGCTTGCTCGATCAGGGTGGGCTGATCGGCTAAACAACAACAACTGTTGCATAAACCAAATCTTTAACATGACCCCAAGAGAAAGAAATCTAGCGGGGTAATGTCTGGTGATCTTGGGGGCCATGGGATTGGCCCATCCCTGCCAATCCATCGATTTAGAAATGTTGCGTCAAGAGTTTCACAAACAACATGTGCCCAATGAGGGGGGTGCCCCATCTTGTTGGAAGATGACAGTTGGCTGCCTGTCCTGCAGCTGGGGGATGGCGTAATTGGTGAGCATATCCAGGTACACAGTTGCGGAAACAAAGACATTTTATGACATTTTACGTGCCACTAGGGGTGCACATGTGGAAGCTTATAAGTTCATTAACTATGTATCAAAACTTTGTATGTTTATCTACTTATGATTAAAACTATGTTTGAATACGAGTTTTTATTTAAAAGTTATAGCATGCTTTAATCAGGGTAATCATTTATGGACACCTTGTATGTTGAAACATCTGGATAATAAAGAATCCATAGATATTGTGTACTTAGATTTTGCCAAAGTTTTTGATACAGTTCCTAAGCAGTTGCTCGTTAAAGTTAGAGCTCATGGAATAAAAGGGACAGTAGCAAATTGGAATGAAGAATGGCTTGGAGAAAGAGAACAGAGTCCAGTTAAATGGGATTAGGTCTACATGGAGCCTTATTCTGATTGGAGTCCCACAGGGGTCAGTACTTGGACCTCTACTTTTTATTATTTATATTAATGACTTGGAAAAGGGTCTAACTAGTAAAACTTCAACATTTGCAGATGATATAAAATTGGGACAAAATGTAAGATCTTTAACAGGTGCCATAAAAATGCAAAAGGACATTGATAGAGTATTTGCTTGGGCAGATGGGAGATGAAATTTAATATGGAAAAGTGTAAAGTTATGCATGTTGGTCATAACAATCTGGAATTTGAGTATAACATGGATGAAAGCTGGATAAATAAAGAAAAAATGGGGAGAGATTTTGGTGTCACTGTGAATCATGATCTTAAACCTACAAATCATTATATTGAAATTAGAAATAAGGCTGATGCTAGAGTGAACCTAATGCAAACACACACAGAATATAAATCACCATAAATTATAAGTAGACTCTAACACTTCATACATGAGGCCTCTTCTTGAGTATTGCATTCAGTTCAGTAGTGCTTATTTAGAGCAAGACAAAGACAGACTAGAAAAAGTAAAAGAGAACCACAAGTATGATACCATGCCTTAGACACCTTAGTTACAAAGAGATTGGAGCACCTAAACATGTTTTCCCTAAAGTGAAGAAGGTTACAAGGTGATATGATAGAAGTATATAAAATAATAAATGAGTTAGATAATATAGACTTCCACTCTCTTTTTACAAAGGATCACAATGATAGGACAAGAGGCCATAGCCTTAAGCTTTTTCAGCAAAGATGTAAATCACAGTTAGTACAACATAGTTTTTCAAATATAGTAGTAAAATTCTGAAATAGCTTAAATGAAGAAGTTGTGAGTTCCCATACTTTGGAGACTTTTAAGAATAAACTAGATAAATTAATGACTGAAAGAGGTAGCTGGTAATGATGTTTTGCAGGAACTGGTAATGGTGTGGAGAAGAGGGTTGTGAACCCCTCCCACATAAACATATA
Source organism: Bathynomus jamesi (assembly GCA_023014485.1). Lineage (NCBI taxonomy): Eukaryota > Metazoa > Arthropoda > Malacostraca > Isopoda > Cirolanidae > Bathynomus > Bathynomus jamesi. Next base: position 498,366 of record JAJOZX010000387.1, read on the forward strand.
GTTTATTTGGTACTTACGTATTAAGGGGGGGCCACCATATATTGATGATTGGTTAGGTTAAGTTGCAGTGATGTAAGTCTCGAGATCGGTCTCGAGACCCAATTTGCAGATCTCGATCTCCGATATTTAGATCTCGGTCTCGATCTCGACAGACGCGGTCTCGGTTTTTCTCCTCGAGACCTCTCGAGACCGTAATGAAAAATACATGTTATTGGCATACTCATGATAGTGGCTTGGTTGAACAGACACAACTCAGTATGTTTATGAAAGTTTGTAAAAGTAAGGGACTCTAGGTATTCACTAATCAGTCACCCTGTTTTGTGTTGCCACATTTGTCTTGCAGCAGTGTGTGGGTCTGGATATTAAAGTAGAACTTAAAGAGGAAATAAAAGGTATGCTATAATTTCATTATAAATTTTTAAAATTATCACAGAATTCATTATACCGGTATATTTTTTATCATTAAAATTCATTATAGATAGATCTCTTTGGGCTGAGTGGATGTTGAATTAATGTCATATATATATATATATATATATAATATAATATATATATATATATATATATATATATATATATATATATATATATATATATATATATATTAATATTTAGACCTTATTATGCTAATTGCCATGCCTCTGTTTATAGTACCGATATGCAAAGGTGGGGAGTTGCGCCGCAACTTTTTGCGGCGCAACATTTTTGGTTGCGCTTGCAGCGCAACTTTTTGAAAAGGGTTGCGCTTGCGCGTGCGGTGCAACTATTTCAGCAGAGTTGCGGTGCTACAAAAATCGTTGCGCGTGCCCACCACTGCCGATATGTCAATTTATTTTTCATAGAAATGGTATTGGAAAAATGCTATACAGGAAACTCAAGCACGGAGAATGAGCAGATACAGAGAGACAGCGCTCATTCTCACAGCAGCGATGACGAAATAAAACAGAGTCAAACCAAAGTTCCGAGACTAATGGCAAAATATCAAAGCTATCGGTCCAAGCAGAAGAATGTTGAAACTGGGAAGATTTTGAACCGCAGGGAACAGTTGCGGCGGTACCTCTTAGAGATCGATGAATCTCATATTTTAGACAACTGCTCTCCAATAAAGTTTTGGCACCAGAAAAGGGATAAATTCCCATCACTGGCCAATATTGCCATGACTGTTTTAACAGTGCTTGCCTCTAGTGCTCCAATTGAGCGTGTATTTAGCCATGGAGGCATAATAATGAGGCCCCAGAGAAGTCGAACTTCAGCAGATCTTCTGAGCATGCTGATGTTCCTTAAGTGTAATGAGCACCTATCATGCTTTAAATAAATGCACAAGTCAAACTGGGTAGTGGGTACATTCATTAAACCTTCTGTAACAGATATAAAAGAAGTAAATAAATAAAAGTACGTATATATATATATATATATATATATATATATATATATATATATATATATATATATATATATATATATATGCACTAGAATCACAAAATAACACGTGACCTTATTTTCTGTTCCTCCTTGATAATGTGAATACACTATATCACAAAAGCGCTCGGACTTTGTGTTTCCTTTTCCTTGTGGTTGTTTGCTTTATATATATATATATATATATATATATTCATTTGTTAATTTATAGGCTACACTTTTTGCATTCAACACACTACATCTGAGAAAGTAGTTATTAGTTTATTAATATACTTAACATAGTCTAATTTCCATAGTAGTGTAAAACAAATTGAAAGGGCATGAGCTTGGTCTCGATCTCGGTCTCGAATTTTAAGGGTCTCGATCTCGGAAGGTAGATCTCGATCTCGAACCTTTGATCTCGGTTTCGATCTTGGTCTCACAGGATCAGGTCTCGGTCTCAGTCTCGGACTTGGTGGTCTCGACTACATCACTGTTAAGTTGTAATATTTTCGTTAGTTGAAAATTTCTAATATATCATATTTTTTAAATAGCAATATTTTTTAAAATATTTACAATGATTTATATTTTAAATATTTACAATGATTAATACATGTTACACATTAGAAACACTTGTTTCTGGAGGCCAAAAATTTTTAATAGCATTAAGAATGGAATTGAATGGATCGTGATCATGTACCAACTGTCGCCACATAAATTCAGCAAGATATGACTCTAGGTGATGGCATGCAGTGCCTCGATGCTTTTTATTTCTCCACTTAGCTGATCCCCAGAGCCTGTATTAGATGTATTAGAAATTTTCAACTAACAAAAATATTACAACTTAACCCTTCGGATGCGCAATTCCTGACCGTGTACTTTCCACCTATGCGCAAAACAATCGGGAAATTTACCCTTTTGTTAAAGTAAAATAAATCAAGTCAAGCACCATTTTCTTAAATTATTTTTGTTTCCCTTAATAAATAAACATTTTCTCTTACAAAATAAACATTTTCTCTTACAAATGAAACAGAATTTAGTGGGTAACTTGGGAATATGGTTGAGTAGAATCTTATGAAAATTTACATGTTTTCAAGCGTTTATGTTCAGTGCGCTATGGCAGCTAAACGACAAAGACTGGAAAGTTATGAACAAATGAGAGCTGCGTTAGATGCAATAAGCTCTGGAAGCAGTGAGTGTGAAAGTGATTATAGTGAAACTGATATAAGTGACAATGGAGATGATATTACAGCAAGTAGTAATAGTTCATTTTCATGGTAAAGTGTGCAACATTGCCAGTCTAACAGATATCGCTTTCAAGAAAATGTAGGACTTCAACAAGGTTGCAATCTAAATGAAGCAAGTTCAGAAATAAATTTTTTTGAGTATTTCTTTGACAATGTTATGATGCAAAATATAGTAGAACAAACAAATGAGTTTTATCAATATGAGAAAAGAAGATTAGGCCCATCTCAATCTTCCAGGATGCAATGATGGCATGATACAAAAAATGATGAACTGTATGTCTTTTTTGCTCTAACAATGCTCATGCCACACACAAGTAAACATAGACTGCAGGATTACTGGGGTTCAGACTCCTTGACTGAACACCTTCCTTTTGCAAGTATATGTCAAGAGATCGATATTTATTACTCGAGATTTCTGCATTTCACACAGAATTCAATTCCTCCAAATCAGCCAAATGATCGTCTTGTAAAAATCAGACACTGTATAACTCTCATGAAGTCAAAGTTTTCAAGTATTTACAATCCAGGACAAAAATTAGTTATTGATGAATCTCTTGTACTTTTCAGAGGGAGGGTAATTTTTCGACAATACATACCCTCCAAGCGTCATAGATTTAGAGTGAAATTTTTTATCCTTTGCGATTGTGAAACTGGATTTGTCTTGGATTTCATCATTTACACTGGATCGGACATAGATTATCCTGCAAATGATCCACTAGGACATTCTGGAGCGATTGTAAAGACACTTTTAGCTAAATATTTGAATAAAGGCCACATTCTGTATACCGACAACTGGTATACGAGCCCATCACTATGCAAATATCTGCATGTAAATAAAACAGGAGCATGTGGAACTGTAAAGGTAAATAGAAAAAACATGCCCAAGTTTCGCCCAAGTAGAAAAGGAGAGTGCCATCTGATGGAATCAAAACCTTTATTAGCACTAAAATGGACTGATAAAAGAGATGTGCATATGCTAACAACAATTCACAGTAGTGGAAGAATGATCGACTCAGGAAAGGTCAATCATTGAACAAACAAAATAAAATTCAAACCAGATGCAGTTGTGGACTATAACAAAAATATGCCTCTGGTGGACAAATCTGATATGCAGATTAGACCTGTAGGTCAACGACAATGTCATGTATGCGCACATACAACACAAAGAGAAAAACATGTTAGAAAAGTTTCTACTTGGTGTCCGGAATGCAAAGTTGCATTGTGCCTTGAGTGCTTTGTTCTCTACCACACCCGTGCCAACTACTAAATACTAAATTCAGTAAAAGTGTAAAACAATGTTGTAAATAAGTATAATGGAAAGTGTAGATTTATCAAAAGAACATTTATTTTATGAACAATTATTTTCCAAAAGGACAATTATTTTATAAGGAGTTATTTTTCAAAAGGAATAAAAAATATAAAATATACATTCTTCAAAACTCAAATGTAAGTATAATACTTGCTCGTTTATGTGTACATATGTATACATACATGCATGCATGCATGTGTGTGTGTGTGTGTGTGTGTGTGTGTGTGTATGTTTGTTGCGAATGGTTTATGAATATATCTGAGTCATAGATTCTTCAAAACTCAAATGTAAGCATAATACTTGCTCGTTTATGTGTACATGTGTGCATATATGTATACATGCATGTGTGTGTATGTTTGTTGTGGATGGTTTATGAATATATCTGAGTCATCAATAACATTAAAATGCAAAATCATTTATTTTTATTGGGATTTTGTGCGAAAACAAAAAAAAATAATGCAATCATCATATGATGCTGGGAGCATTCTTCCGACAAACTTCCTGAGCATCATATGAGGATGGGAGCAGCGTAAGTGTTAACCTAACTAATCATCAATATGTGGTGGGCCCCCCATTAATACATAAGTACCATTTATTTTTTATTTGGGTAAATCTCATCACCCACACAGAGTGATGAGATGTAGGGAGGCAGCATCTTGGGTTAGGGGATACTCTGTCTTTATACCCCCAATTTAAAGAGATTTCGGTAAATTTATAGTATTATACCTGTCTCCCTTTGGAGGTGAAATTTGTTTTTCCTATGGTTTTTGATGTGTTTTGAACGAATCTGACCTTCAAAGCTGTCGGAAATGACTCGTTTTTTAGATAACCCCCCTCCCCCCAGCCAGCAATCGAAAACGAGTCATTTCCGACGGTTTTGAAGGTCAGATTCGTTCAAAACACATCAAAAACCATAGGAAAAACATAGGTAATTATTCGTTTTAGTGCTTTTTCTCCTTTCTGAACCAAAACATATTTTTCTGGTGTTTTTTGGTGTGATTTGTTCAAATCTGAACTTCGTTTCTTTGGGAAATTAGCCATTTTTGAGAAATTTTAAAATTGAAAATTTCTCAAAAATGGCTCATTTCCCAAAGAAACAAAGTTCAGATTTGAACAAATCACACCAAAAAACACCAGAAAAATGTGTTTTGGTTCAGACCTAACCTAACCTAACAACCTAACCTAACCTAACAACCTAACTTAACCTAACCTAACCCGCATTTTTTCGCAATTTCTAACCTTCAATAGCAGCGTTGGGGTATTTATACAAATGAGCGGCGACCAACAGGAATAAATAGACAATTTCACCAGGCCCACAAATTTGAACTTGTTGGCCTAGGCCGCCCTAGCCAATGCTCACAGACGTTGAAGCAAAAACTCCTCCAATTAACTGCACTTTCGGAAGCCAACGCTAAATAGAGCTGTGCATCTAGCTTTGTCAAGAATAACCGAACGTACAATAAGTTTTGCCACAGTTTGAGGTGGGATTTTTCAACCCACGTGCCTTTTCAACGGGAAACAGAGAAGGAACACTTTTTTTTCTGCCGCGCTCGTCCCTAGTCAATCTTGTGCAATAATAATAATGTATGTCTCTGATTGGTCGGATAAGGTCACGTGAAACAAAAACCAGATTTAATTGGCTGATTTGACCTGTGTTTCCTAATTTTGCCACGAGATGTCTCCCCATAAAACTGGAGAGGACGACGATTGGTAAAATTTTAATAGCGTTAAGAGCTAAACACTCGGTCAATGGCCTATAATGGCTGTTTTTTACGTCTAAATTTTTTTTTTTTCTATAAAAAATAATTATTACATTTCCTTGATTTTTATCAGTTTCCCTGAGGTTTCAAGGTGTCCTGAATACAAATTTATATGTTAAATTGTCATAGAATGTCTCCTTCTATCGAAAATGAACAAAGCATTAAAACGAATATTAACCAAAACATAAATTTCACCTTCAAAATTGACCTGACCTATCCTAACCTAAAAGAAAAACAGGAATGTTCGTTTAAAACATCAAAAACCATAGGAAAAACAAATTTCACCTTCAAAATTGACCTATCCTAACCTAAATCACTTATAGTCTTGTAGGCAGCCCAGGAATCACTATAAATCACAGAGCCAGGCCTAATGTACTTCTGAATGAGTGGAATGAGTGTTCTATTCCGGTATGAAAGTAATTCAAATTCAAAATGGATGGAGCGCAGTTATGGAAAAACTATACGCGCTCACAACATGGTATCATATGTGATACATTTATTTCATAATTAAATATAAATTATTAATTAATTGAATTAAAAATCTATACAAAGTTGCCTCAGGATTGGCGACATAGCCTATTGGGAATGAAATAATTGAATTGCCATACGTACAAAGAACCTGTATGTATGAATCAGCCTCACATAGCAACAAGAAAACCCAATTTATTGTTTAGTCTACCACAGAGGAGTAGACCAAACAAAAATTTTGCTAGTTCGGCAAATAATACAAGCGAACCAAGGAACGGCTCTCGGGGCTGTTTATCGACAGCGAACGCTTTAAACAGGGAAGACGTGTTTAAGTTTTCCCTCAAGTTCTGAGTGAATTCCTTATAATATAAAACCTAATGACTATAAAAGGATAGGCCTATTCCTTCAGGGACTTTATATAGTGACTGCCTATATTAATTACCTTAAGTAAATTTGCCGCGTAACTCCATCGTGGCGGTCCTACACCGAAAATGATCGTAATGCCCTACATCGAAGCAAACAAAGACCCAGCAAAAATAAGGTGAGGCAAATTATTTTCATTCTAATATACAGTAGGTCACGCAAATCCCGACGGTAGAATTACCGTAATCAATATAAATATAGAGAGGTCCTTTAAAGACCAACATATTCATAACTCTAACAAAAAAGCATAGGGCTTTTGTCGGTAACCCTCCACTGAAGTCTGCTGGAAATTTCCAACGGATGAGGGCACAAGCAATCAAACCATAGCCCTATATAGTTTTTTCAAAGCAGTGATTGGGCAGACATGTAACGAACACACAAATGAACACACAAACAAACGTACGAACACATACTAGATACACACCAAAAAAATGTTTATATCTCAAAAACGAAGCATTTGCGACGGAAACACTATAGAAGAAAAGTGTTTTAGAATTAAAAAATCTACCTAATGAATATATAATAATTGCTGGATGTTAGACAGGTGTAATACTATAATAATAGTTTTAATACCGAGACTTCTCTGCTAAGCGGTGTCCCCCATAGCACTGTGATATGTATATATATTATAATGTATATGATTGTAAATTGTGACTTGGTCCGCAATTGATATGGACCATGACTTATTTTTGGGGTAATTATGTATTTTATCCCACTCAGTCATTTTACACACCAAAATACATTTTTCTAGTAGTATTTGATATGATTTGGGTAATTATTCGTTTTAGTGCTTTTCCTCCTTTCTGAACCAAAACACATTTTCCTGGTGTTTTGTGGTGTGATTTGTTCAAATCTGAACTTCGTTTCTTTGGGAAATGAGCCATTTTTGAGAAATTTTAAAATTGAAAATTTCTCAAAAACGGCTCATTTCCCAAAGAAACGAAGTTCAGATTTGAGCAAATCACACCAAAAAACACCAGAAAAATGTGTTTTGGTTCAGACCTAACCTAACCTAAACAGACCTAACCTAAACTGACCTAAACTGACCTAAACTGACCTGACCTAACCTAACCTGATTGGGTTTTGTTGCCAGACCGTAATATCCAGCTCTTCACGTCTTTCCAACAACACTCAATATTTTGAATGTGAACGGTGTCTTCCACGAACCGCTGTGAATGGTTGACTGTCCGGTGAATGTAGCCTAGATTTCCAAGTTGAGAATACGCACGCCACTTGTCGGAATAGATTGTAGTCCCAGGCCTAATATGTTGCTGGATCAGGCGAACAAGAGTTGTTGCGTCTCTCTGAGGAACCGCAAACAACAGTAGTTTTTTGGAACTGCGTTCCAAGGTACCAAAAACCCAGGCAATCGCAACCTCCGCAAACCATAATGAAAACCAGACTAAAGCATTCTTGAATGAGTATGTATTATGAGAGATTCAAAATGTACGTCTCTGATTGGTCGGATAAGGTCACGTGAAACCAAAACGAGATGTAATTGGTTGTTTTGACCTATGTTTCCTAATTTTGCCACGAGATGTCTCCCCATAAAACTGGAGAGGGCGACGTTCGTTAAAATTTTAACAACGTTAAGAGCTAAATACTCGGTCAATGGCCTATAATGGCTGCTTTTTACATCTAAATTTTTTTTTTTTCATACAAAATAATTATTACATTTCCTTGATTTTTATCAGTTTCCCTGAGGTTTCAAAGTGTCCTGAATACGAATGTATATGTTAAATTGTCATAGAATGTCTCCTATCGAAAACGAACAAAGCATTAAAACGAATATTAACCAAAATTTCTTATGTTCTTATGAAAGACAGCATGGTCACTTGCCTCATAGACATCTTTAAATGGGAGACCCTGAATGAGTGTATATTCAAATATTCTATACAGTATTTACAGTCCCACCTACTCCTTTTCTCTTAATTGTAGCTTGTATTATTCAGGTTATATGTACCTAACTATATACATATAGTCATATGAGAAACACAGACAACCTGATCCTTCAGGTCTGCAAAACTACTGTAAGGTACTGTATATACTATAAGTAGTAGACAAGCAGGAACTAAGGGTTAATACGTTTTAAATGACATGGGCTGGACCTGTAAATCAAAAGGTATTTCTTTACTATTACACCAGTCTCTGGTAGAAAGTTTTAAAAGCTGGTTTTCAATGTTAAAGACATGACTTAAATATGGGTATAAAAATAGGTTAGGTTAGGTAAAAAAAGGGTAGAAAGCTTTAAAAGCTTTAAGCTTCACTAACTCTTTAACAAATCATTTGCGACGGAAATGAATCATTTTTTAATTCAGCACATTGAAAAACATTGAAAACCAGCTTTTAAAACTTTCTACCGGAGACCGGTGTAATAGTAAATATTTACCCAGTATATTTATCGTTCATGTTCGTAATCTACTTCATATTATTTACGATTGATGATATAGCCTCCTACTATCGAGTCTGCAGCTATTACATACATGTATATGGGCTCTGGAACCTGCGTGCAGGTTCTAGTCTCTAGAGCCACTTCGTATTATTACTGTATTTTTAAATGATACTATATATTGTAGTTCAAAATGAAAACAGTAAAACCCAATTTAGGTCATAGTCAAAATAGCATATAGTCATACAGAACAAGTATTTTTGATTGCGCCCAGCCAGTCTGGCTGCTTCTTCGCCAAAAATAACATCAATCTTTAACTCCGGACCAATTGCGTCATCAATCTTGAATCTCGCACCAACAAAGCGAGTGGACGAAATAGAGATTTGTTTGTATTTTTAAGGCTTTATAATTAGTTTCCTAATTAACGAGTGACTTTGGTTTTCAAATATATATTAGTTTAAAGCCTCATCTTATTATTTTGAGTGCATCATTTTAATAATAATTACCTAAGTTTAAGTGTACCAACGGTGCCCGAACTCTAGGGTGGTTTTGGCGTTTTTAAAATTTGTAGTTTTCGCCGTTTTCTAACTAAACTACTCATTTCTTAGCCTACGTCCCCTAGAAGATGTTTTTCCTTATTAACTTTTCTGTCGGTTGATAACACTAGGCAACAAAGATTTTGTTACATAAGACCAAATAGGTGCTCCTAGCTAATTTCGGTATGCTGATTTCAAATCTATAATTAGATTTTTTCTATCACGTCTAGATTTTGTGTAAAATGCAAATCACTTTTAGTAAAATTTTCTACCACGTCCAGATTTTGGTTTTAATCGGCTTAATGCCAGTAATATGAAACTTGCTTTTCAAGGTTAAAGCAATTTTTTTTGCCAACTATATACAAATTCGAACAATTTTTATAAATAAAATTTATCCCGAGTTGGCAACACTGAGTCAAGAGCATAGTAACGGGCAACGGCCCAACGGTCAGTCGCTACGTGACAGTCAAGCAGAACGGTTGTTGAAGCTCTCTGCTGATGAGCAAGTGACAGGTTGTGGTGACTTGTGTGTTTTTATAGCATTTGTTTTGTACTACGGTGTGTATTTCTTTTTATTTTGCACATCGTAATAATTACTTTCTACATTTTTTCAGATATTGTATGGTAATTCAAAATGGCATCAAATAGACGTGCTTGTGTAAATCACCCAGACAACTTCTGCTTTGTCTGTGGACAATATACACCTAAGCCACAACGTAGAAACATAACAACAAAGATTAAACTTGCCTATAAGTGTGTTATTTTGACTGTAAGTTAGGAGACCAACAGAGGGACTGGGCACCACATATTTGCTGTGCACAGTGCAATGCAATGTTAATAGCTTGGATGAATGGTAAAAGAAAAGCTATGCCGTTCTCAGTCCCCATGGTTTGGCGTGAGCCGAAAAATCACTTCAATGATTGTTATTTTTGTTTGACAAAGATTGCTGGTTTCACAAAGAAAAACAAATCAAAGATCACGTACCCAAACTGCGAATCAGCAATGAAACCAGTACCACATGATGAAACAAATCCACCACCAGTTCCACCAGCAACGATAACAGACAGCAGTTCATCTGAAGATTCTGCTAGTGATATAGAAACAGGGAAAGATGGCATATATGTTCCAGATGCAAATATTTCCCCACATTTGTTAAGTCAAGCGGAGTTAAATGACTTAGTGCGCGATTTGGAATTACCAAAAGAAAAGGCAGAGTTGCTTGGTTCAAGACTTCAAGAATTTAATCTTCTCCAACCAAACACCAAAGTTTCCCATTTCCGCCATCGCCATTTGCAGTTTTCATAATTTTACTTACAGGAAGAAAACGTTTGTTTCTGCCACGATATCAGTGGTCTGATGCAAGGGATTGGCTGTCGCTATGATCCAAAAGAATGGAGACTGTTCATTGGCTCTAGTAAAGCTAGCCTTAAAGCTGTATTACTGCACAACGGCAATGAAAAACCTTCAATACCTATAGCACATGCCACTGGCCTTAATGAGACTTATGAATCGATGAAACTGCTGCTAAGACTCATCAAATATAAGGACCACACATGGAATATTTGTGGCGACCTTAAAGTTGTATCATTACTTCTTGGGTTACAGTTGGGCTACACAAAGCATATGTGCTTTTTGTGTCTATGGAACAGCAGAGATGACAAGAACCACTACAAAAAACATGATTGGCCATCTAGAACTGAACATGTTGTTGGTAAATACAATGTGAAACACCCAGCACTTATTGACCCTCAGAAAGTACATCTTCCACCACTTCACATTAAACTTGGCCTTATGAAAAATTTCGTGAAGGGTATGGATCATCAAGGTAGTGGTTTCCAATATTTAAAGGATAAATTCAAAGGAATATTGACAGATGCTAAGCTAGAAGCTGGAGTTTTCACTGGACCACAGATCCGCAGTGTCATCCACGACTCATCGTTTCCATCTAACCTAAATGAGAATGAACTAGGAGCATGGACATCTTTCGTTGAAGTTGTCAAAAATTTTCTTGGAAACCACAAAGCTGAAAACCACCGTAAACTCGTAGAAAACATGCTTAAATCTTATGAAATAATGGGATGCAGAATGTCTTTGAAAATTCATTTTTTACATTCTCATCTTGACTTCTTCCCGGCCAACCTTGGGGCTGTAAGTGACGAGCATGGTGAGCGCTTCCACCAACAGATCTCAGTTATGGAAAACAGATACCAAGGTAATTTCAACCCAAATATGATGGGAGATTATTGTTGGTTCCTGCAGAAGGAGAGTTCGTCATCCTACAAGCGACAAAGGAAGAGGACACACCAAAGTTTCACTTAAGAACAGGAATTTGCCTTTCAGTAGTAACAACAAAATACTAACGCGCTTTGGGTGGATGGTTGGGCGCAGGGGTGGTAACTCCGCCAGCGGAATTCCGCTGTCTGTCTTAAGCCAGAATAAAGGAGGAAAGACATCCCTGTTCACTAATTATTTAAGTATACTTAACATAAAACGTGGCACGGAAAAGTAGCTTAGACGGCTTTCGTAATAGAAGCGGGTGAGAAAAAAAAATGAAAAATAGGGGTTTTCGGTTACACAAAATCTGGACGTGATAGAGAAATTTTGATATCAGATCTGAAATCAGCATCACCGCTTTAGTAGGAATCAGCTGTTCACGTGTCTGTAACGAAACAAAAGTTGAAATTTGTTGCCTAGTGTAATCATTACATATTTCTACATCAATTCCTTCCAATTACTGTATAGGAGCTTGTCAAACCAGGCCTGCGGTAGGTTAGGCCCTCTCCAAGCTAATTTATCGCAGATAAATTAGGACTGGTACTAAATTAAATATACAGGGTGTACATAAAATCAGGATCTATTTTTGTGAAGCACTTGGAAATTATATGGAATTCAATCATAAAATGATAAAGTGGTAACATTTATTAAATAATTAAGAGTAGGATTCGACGTGACGCTCATCAGTATCCCTGCACAGCTCAAATCGTTACGCAACATTTCTAAACACATTCTGGAGCATTTGCGGGGTTATGTTATCCAGCAGTTCGTATACGTGTACGTAAGTTTTCAAGACTCGTAATCTTCGTCTGATAGACGTGCGATTTGATAAAGCCACATGCAAAGAAATCTAAAGGGGTTAAATCTGGTGATCTCGCTGGCCAAGGTCTGTTGCTTCCGCGTCCGATCCAGCGATTTGGAAAACGTCCATTTAGATAATCCTGAACAATTTTGGCATAGTGACAAGGAGCACCATCATGTTGATAGACGACAGTACTAACAATCCTATCCCCAATCAGCTGAGGTTCAAGGAATTGCTCAACATGTCCAGATAAATAAGCTCCGTAACTGTAGCTTCAGCAAAGAAAAAAGGACCATAAACCTTAGATTTTGTTAAACCCATCCAGACATTAACTTTAGGTGAGTCTCTTTCCCAATTTTGGACGAAATCATTCGGTCTTTCATCCGCCCAAATTCGACAGTTATGGCGATTTACTTTTCCACACGTATGGAAAGTGGCTTCATCACTAAAGAGAATGTTGTCCATTAAATTATCACTCCAGATTTGTTCTACGAGATCAGCACACACAGCACTTCGTCGAAGGAAATCTTCCTCATGTAAATCATGTAAAACCTGCAAATGATAGCTTTTCTTCTGCAAATTAACTTTCAGAATTTTGTGCACAGATGACGTCGGGAGGCCGAGTCTGTGTGATGCAGCACGAACGGACGTACGTGGCTCCTCAGTGATAATTCCGCGTACTGCATTCACGGTAAGATCTGACATACACGGTCGTCCTGATCTTGCTTCATCATTTACAGATCCCGTTCGTTTAAATTTGTTCACCAATTTTCGTATTGTCTTGTCTATTGGCCCCGGCTTATGAAATCTCCTTCTAAACTTCTCTCTGATGTCATTGTATTTCTTTCCCTCGATTCGCCAAATTACTATTGCCACACGCTCTTCTGTATTCATTCTAAGGGCTTCTGAAAAGAAAAATTTAAAAAAATAATTATTTCACAAAAATAGATCCTGACTTTATGTACACCCTGTATTTTGTTTGATGAATATGCAAGTTTTTGACGTAATATAACAAACATAGAAATGTTATCAAGTTATCTTAATTAGAACGGTAACTAAGCTATCCAATTGAACCTATTAAGAAAGCATGTCAGAGGTGATTGAGGGACTGGCCTCATATGGTAGGCCAAAGGACTATACAGTGTGTCCGTAAAGTCATGGTGGGATTTTAAATAGCTATATTATTGCAACGAAACATGATAATGAGATGAAACAATACCAAATTTAAGAACAACTCTCAAAGTTGTATCTTGTAGTTAGTCTAGGCTAAGCTTAACCTTTATCTCGTAGTTAGTCTAGGCTGTCCACATGCCTATGTTGAACATGAGCGTAATAGCCCGAAAGTTAATGTGTGGTGTGTTCTAGCACGAGATCGAGTGATTGGCCCATTTTTCTTCGCGAAACCCACTGTGACGTCACACAACTACCTCGCTATGTTGGAACATTTTGCAGTACCCAGAGCTGGGCAATAAATACATTGAATGTATTTAAATACTAAATACTAAATACATGGGAGAAATGTATTTAAATACTAAATACTAAATACATTTTACGAATGTATTTAGATACTAAATACAAAATACATCAATTGTATTTAAATACATTTGTAAATACATTTTAAATACATACAAATTTTAACATATGCATTCACTAATTCATGTTTTGATAAATTTCTACTTTAGGGGACACGGTGAATTTCGAAATAAATACACCACTCGATAGATCAGACGATTTTAAAAGCTTTTTCATCAATGAATTTTCCATCGCAAATTGGATTGATTGCAACGAGTTAGTTACACAGGCCCACTTAAGGCAGAGCCGTTTTGTACGATTATTCGGTCAATTTCAAGATATTTTTTGATGTCTGAAAAAACACTTACCTTCAGATGAGTGTACAGATTCGTTGTAGCATTGCTTGCAGCAGAGACTTCGTGTTTACACAGCAAGCAGGTGCACTTTACCTTATTACCGTCTTTAGATTTAATTTTAAAGTATTTTCCATCAAACAGAGGGTGCACTAAATTGTTATCTGCAGATATATCACTGTTTGATTCACCGGATTTGCTTGTTGAAGCTATGACACGCACACGATAAAGAAATCAACCGCTTTCGACTAAGAGTGGCACACAACTGATTGAACTGACACGTTGAAACATGAACCATGCTGTACTACACTGTCGACGCGTCGTACTGTGCTAGTACAGAACGTGTATTAAACCAGTAAAAGTATTTACATTTTTATATTTTGAGTATTTAAATACATTATATTTAAATACTCATTAAAGTATTTAAATACTATATTTAAATACATGAAAAACAATGTATTTATAAATACAGTTCTAAATACACAAATGTATTTAAATACGTATTTAAATACAAATGTATTTAAATACTGCCCAGCTCTGGCAGTACCCCAATTTATTGACAATAATGTCATCTTTCAGCAAGATGGTGCTCCTCCTCACTATGCCAACGTTGTTCGAGAATTCCTTAATGAAAAATTTCCACAGAGATGGATAGGAAGAGGAGGATGGAAGCCATGGCCTCCACGCTCTCCGGACCTGACACCTTTGGACTTTTATTTGTGGGGTTACGTCAAGCAAAGCGTGTACAGTGTACCCATTAGGGATATTCATCACTTGCACGAGCGAATCACGGAAGCTATCGCATCCGTCACTCCTGATGTTCTTGGGCGTGTGTGGCTGGAATTGAATCACCGCCTAGATGTCTGCAGTGCTACCAGAGGAGCCCATATCGAACTACGTTAAATAAAGTTATTCTTTTAGAGTTGTTCTTCAATTTGCCTATGGAAAACTGATGTGTGGGTAGTTGGGAGGTAACGAAAATGGTTCACTGAGTAGGTAGGTAGTTAATCTAACAATTATTAAATTCCTTTTATGTCAATAACTGGGTGGATGAAACCAATTGGTTGCTCACCAGAGTTATTCTCCACACTAGTATTTATATACTGTGTGACAAGAGCGTGCTCGGTAATAGATATACATTACCGATCAACCAACCGAAGAAAAAACCAAGACAACGCTGGTGGAAAAAGCCCCGCCAAAAGGAAGACAAGGGAGAGCGAAAAGGAGGAACGGGGCGAGAAGACGGAACGAGAGAAGGGAGAAGAACAAACAACGAAAAAGATCCCCACCAGCAAGTACGCTCTCAACAATTAAACAAGACGGGAAAAGGGACTCTCTAATAACTAGCAGTAAGTGACAAATTGTGTTTTTAACCCAGTTAGAAGTAAACGCATTAAATTAAGCTGGGTCAGACAAATTAGGCCTACATTGAGGCCTAAGACCTAGCATCAACTCGTAGCTTAACAAAGGTGAAGGTAGATTGCCCTAACCTAACTTGGTGAAGAATCCTACTGTGGACCTCAATTTATCTGCCCGCTCTGGACCATTTCCGGAATCTCTAGGCTGACCCCTACAAGGCTAGACTTAATCTACTCTATAGTTAGACTGGAGATATAAGGGGTGGGTTAATTGGGGACCAATTCATACAGAGCATTTTTCACATTGGTGGTCCGTGTGTGGGGAATTTACAAACCTTAACCTTACTTAACAAAAATTGCAGAATTAGGCTAAATGGTCTAGCCTAAACCTAACCTAATCAAGCCTAATTAGGTCTACAACCTAGGGCCTAACTAGGAAACATTTACATTTAAGGAGTCTCATTCTCTTATAAGCTTAGACCTGAGTGACACATAAGTACTTGGGGGGGATTAAACCAAATTTAAAACTTGACTGGTTTGTCTGATTACTCAATTTATTTGATCTCTCTTCTCTGGTAATTTCTTCTTGTCCTTATATTCCATTATAATACCTAGTTAAACTATTTTGACGTAAACTTGGAAGTACATTTCAGTTAACTCACCAACAAGTCCCTTTAAAACATAAATAGTTGACAAGACTCCAAAACAACACCGAACCTTGGTCTTATGGCCTACTGTGGCCATAGCCCAAACACTGAACCTTGGTCTTATGGCCTACTGTGGCCATAGCCCAAACACTGAACCTTGGTCTTATGGCCTACTGTGGCCATAGCCCAAACACTGAACCTTGGTCTTATGGCCTACTGTGGCCATAGCCCAAACACTGAACCTTGGTCTTATGGCCTACTGTGGCCATAGCCCAAACACTGAACCTTGGTCTTATGGCCTACTGTGGCCATAGCCCAAACACTGAACCTTGGTCTTATGGCCTACTTTGGCCATAGCCCAAACACTGAACCTTGGTCTTATGGCCTATTTTGGCCATAGCCCAAACACTGAACCTTGGTCTTATGGCCTACTTTGGCCATAGCCCAAACACTGAACCTTGGTCTTATGGCCTACTTTGGCCATGGACCAAACAACAAGGGTCTTATGGCCTACTTTGGCCATGGACCAAACAACAAGGGTCTTATGACCTATCATGGCCATGGGCCAAGCAACACAAAACCAGTACAGGATTCAAAGTTCCAAGCCCTCCAGATCTACCTCTGGAGGAGTAACATTTACTCTACTAAAACTACAGGTATTGACTAGTCTGAAGTGGTAGGAGGTTTGAATACAGTACAAACTCATTTAACACTAAACTTCCTTAAAGAACATTTTTATGTAGGTAATACTGGCCTCTGGATAAAGTTCTAGAACTCAGACCAGAGGCAGACGGGGTAACAAGAGTGGTCAAATTAAGGACTTCGACGGGTGATACAACAAGAGACATTTCTCTTTTGTACCCCTTAGAGTCTGGACCCAAAACAATGGACTTTGGAGAGCCTTCTCCACCGACAGTAACAACTGGAGACACTGAACTTCCAGTAACTATTCCTTTGACAGTAGGAGTGGTAACGCATCCTACTACAACATTGACAGACACAAGACCTCAGCGGCAAACAGCATTAAAAGCGCGACTAGTTTTACAACAAAAAATAGATGCTGGGGAATTGTAATTTTATCTTCTAACTTTCACTTTTCCTTTTCTTATGGTAAAGACCATAGACAGTTTCATCCTATGGATGTATATTTTCTCTTCTAATTAAATGCTACATCTTCTCCATGAGAAGGTGAGGATAGTCACTGTTAATCAGATTAACAGGCATTTACAGTCAAATAGTTAGCTAGTCTACACTCAGACATAAAAATTGGTGACAATGACACCAAAATTTTTATCTCCCGGGGCCCCCAGTATATGGAAAACTGATGTGTGGGTAGTTGGGAGGTAACGAAAATGGTTCACTGAGTAGGTAGGTAGTTAATCTAACAATTATTAAATTCCTTTTATGTCAATAACTGGGTGGATGAAACCAATTGGTTGCTCACCAGAGTTATTCTCCACACTAGTATTTATATACTGTGTGACAAGAGCGTGCTCGGTAATAGATATACATTAGCGATCAACCAACCGAAGAAAAAACCAAGACAACGCTGGTGGAAAAAGCCCCGCCAAAAGGAAGACAAGGGAGAGCGAAAAGGAGGAACGGGGCGAGAAGACGGAACGAGAGAAGGGAGAAGAACAGACAACGAAAAAAGATCCCCACCAGCAAGTACGCTCTCAACAATTAAACAAGACGGGAAAAGGGACTCTCTAATAACTAGCAGTAAGTGACAAATTGTGTTTTTAACCCAGTTAGAAGTAAACGCATTAAATTAAGCTGGGTCAGACAAATTAGGCCTACATTGAGGCCTAAGACCTAGCATCAACTCGTAGCTTAACAAAGGTGAAGGTAGATTGCCCTAACCTAACTTGGTGAGGAATCCTACCGTGGACCTCAATTTATCTGCCCGCTCTGGACCATTTCCGGAATCTCTAGGCTGACCCCTACAAGGCTAGACTTAATCTACTCTATAGTTAGACTGGAGATATAAGGGGTGGGTTAATTGGGGACCAATTCATACAGAGCATTTTTCACATGCCTTTTTTTCATCTCATTATCATGTTTCGTTGCAATAATATAGCTATTTAAAATCCCACCATGACTTTACGGACACACTGTATGTAATGTAATAATAGTGATTAAAATCTTTGTTCAGTACTGAAAGTTAAATACACAAGTGTATAAACCAAACACCAAACAAGTTACAACAATAAAGTAAGTTGTAGCATGTTATATCAAATGGGGTACTTAAATACTGCCATTTTGCGACAGGTTTTCCTTTCTATAATCAAATATTGCATGGTTCAAGATCTGAAGACATACATTTCGGGCAAAGAAATGATATCTTATATGAAAATCATAAAATGTTTCGGGTGAAATCGTGGTGATTGAAAATATGTGTTCTGGTCTTTTGTCCAGATTTTCGGATGTAATTGCTCGAAAAAAATTCAGTCGAACTGAATTTGGGGGATTCAACTGACCCCCCCGCCCCCTACGCCGATGACCATGAACCATGCCGGTTGGGAAGTAGACTTTGAAGACCACTTCGTCTTGTTGCCTTATAAAGATAAAGCTCTAGATTTTTTTTGCAAATCACAGTGTGATATTAAAAACTCGTTTATGTCCGAACTGTGGAAAAAGAATGTAATTATAGAAAAGATGGAAATATTTTCTATCGCATAGGCAATATACTGACCATAATAGTAAGCGTGTAAAAAAGTAATTTTGTAGATTAGATTAATAAAGAAAATTAAATTACATACCAGAAAATATTTATTTGATGTATCTTGAGGCGTTTTAACAGAATCTGCTATCCATTTTGTGTGTGTGTGTGTGTGTGTGTGTGTAATTGAGCAGCTTTCAAGATAGGAGACAGACAAGAAATGTAACGAAATATAAAGAAAAGGAAATTGCAAAAAAGGTGAGAGAGAATCCCAAAATTTTTTGGAAATACATTCAATCTAAAGTAAGGATTAAACCAACAATACCAGAGTTATATAAAAATCAAGAAAAAACTGAGAAAACGGTAAATGATCAAGAAAGGGCTGATTTCTTAGTAAACCAATTTAACAATGTCTTTATCAAAGAACAAGATAGAGAACTTCCCCGAGCAGAACCGAGAGAAGTGCCTGTAATAAGAGCTATGAAAATAACTACTGGTAAAATAAGGAAGATCATAATGAAACTGAAGGAGAGCAAATCTCCGGGACCAGATGAGATACACCCTAGAATAATTAAGGAAGGAGTGGAACAGTTGGTGGTGCCATTAAAAATTATATTTGAACAGTCATTCAACACGAGTCAGATTATTTAGTGAAAAACAGTTTGGTTTCTTAACGGGGAGATCAACTGTACTGCAGCTCATAAAAGTGATGGATAAATGGCCATGCATGCTTGATGAAGGAAGTGCAATTAACATAACATATTGTGACTATATGAAAGCTTTTGACAGGGTACCCCACACAAGGTTATTAGAAAAGGTCAAAAGCTATAACATCGGTGGTAAATATGTTTCCTGGATAAAGTCTTTTCTTAGTGAAAGAAAGCTAAGAGTAATTGTGAATGGAAGAGCGTCAGAATCAGGAGCGGCTCGCAGGTAGGCACTGTGGAACTGCAGCACCCCCATGATCTTATGATCTTTATATTTAAATATTTAAAATAGCCTCTCTGATTGTTTTTTTTCAATGAACTTTGAGTTTTTAAATCAGATTATATCCTTTTTTCCTTAAACTATTTCAATGCCGAACGAATGAATCACGAAAGTAGCTTCAGCCTTCCCGTGGAACTGCGTACTTAACAGCAGTGTTGCCATTTCTACAGATTTATCTGTGCATCTACAGATTTTATGCTTTGTTTCAGATTTTCAGATTTTTCCCCCAAAATTGGCGAAATCTACAGATTTCTAAAACTTATGATTTTTTTTTATGCTTCTTTTCAGATTTTCCTTCAAAATGGGCAAAATTTGCCGATTTCTAAGATTGAGGTTTTTTTACTAACCACTACGGACTACACTGGATATTACAGTAATATTACTGAGTTTCTCCATGAGAACCAACAAATTATTTTCGTGCGCCACCTGTCAGTAGAGAGTGGCAACATAACATAAACACGCCACACTCAGCTGACTGTGCGTCGGTTCTTACTAAGTCATCAACAAAACACACTGCTAAAGAAAGCAAAGGGTGGAATCTACAGTACAGATAAATAGCCCTGTTGTTGTTAATGATAATGTTCATTCCATAATTCCAGTACAGCACAAAATTATGTATTTTATTGAATTCCTTTTTCCATTTTGTATATATGCATCCTTATTTTGTTGCTGTATACTTGTTCTTTCTATTTGCTGCTTTTTGTCTAGATCATTCTTAAACTGGCCTATAGACGTAGCTTGAATAGTATTCTGGTTTAAAATATTCAGTTTATCTACCTTTCATTCACTAAATTTTGTGTTTAATTGACCATTTTTGTATTTCTGTTTGGAATTATGAATATTATTGTATATGTTACTTACAAAAATAAACTTTAAAATCAAATGGTAGTTTACAGATTTTTTCTAAAGATATTTTTATTGAAACTACAGATTTCTACAGATATTTTGACACCAATCTTCAGATTTTCATTATTTTTGGATGGCAACGCTGCTTAACAGTTCCAGATTTTGTTCGAAACGCTTGAAACCTAGCGGGTTTAAGAGGATCCAAAGCACTGTGGACAGAGCAGTGCCGATTTGTTTGTTTGACGTGGTAGTTGTGTTGCTGTATCGTTTGCTAATTCGAAATTTAATTTCCGAATTGCATTTATCAATGATTCGTTATCATTTATTTTTTGTCGTGAGATTGAAGTTAATTATATAATAATTGGATTATTTACAATATATAGCTTTCATTTCTTAGAATATTTTTTCGCTCAGAATAAAAACAGAAGAATGGAATTTGTTTATAAATAACATTTTTGGCAAATTCGAAATTACCGTTAAGCGTAAGTACCCTATAATTGATTTTATGATACTATTTTACTTATTTTTATGACTAAGTAGTGAGTAGTTATCTATTTATCTATTCGATTTTCTCTCTCTCATATATACAGTATATATAATCGACACAATTGTTCGCAATTTCTGAGGCAGCACCCCCATAACTGAAAGTCACGAGCCGCCACTGGTCAGAATGGAGGAAGGTTACAAGTGGAGTTCCTCAGGGGTCAGTATTGGGACCAGGGCTGTGCAGGTCTATCACTTTCGGGTCGGGTCCGGGTCTGGGTCATTTTTCTAATTTACTTTCGGGTCCGGGTCCGAGTCCGGGTCATTTTTCTAATTTATTTTCAGGTCCTGGTCCCGGTCCGGGTCGGACCCGAAAGTTCACTTTCAGGTCCTGTCGGGTCTTTCAGTATATGACCCGGGTCTGGGTCGGGTCCATTATTAAAAATGTAATAATTATAATCTGGAATAGGATAGGTAATAAGACTGCTACCGTAGCTACATTAACATGTTTTCTGAAACCTAGTAAAACATTATATGGCTATACGGTAGTAGCCTAACCATATATATTAATTAATCCGATTTTGGAAATGTTTGAAAGTAGGTATATTAATTGTATTAATATTTAATAGTAACTAGGTATAGTTATATGATACATGCATTGCTAAGGGGCAAAGTACGATGTGTGATTGCCCTCTTCAGCCCCCTTATTCTAAATTTTAATTAATTTTGTGAAAACAAATTCTATATTTTTTTGAGTGAACTCAAATGGAAATTATCATCTTCTTACATTAAAATTTAATACTTTGTTTATCTTAAAAAACAAAAATAAAACCGATAATACGAAATAATTAAAGTAATCTGGTAGTAATATTGTCTTTATATTTTGAGGGCAACATATTCTGTGAACTCCTTTAAAAACAGAGATTGATATAGCGGCATAGCCTATACTTATTTCTCCTAGAATCTAGGTTGAAAGTTGTGGCAAAACAGGAAAGAGATTTCTGAATTTTTAACCGATTTTTTTATTTTGAATATACACAGTATATACCTTTGGTTAGCTTCCACCCAAATTGTTCATTCTGACGAAGGTCAAGCTTTTTACTCCACGTTAGACCTACAGTTTAACGTGGAATCCGAACCACGCCCCACCAGCAGCCCAGCGTCTTAACCACTAGGCCACCCAGGGTACCCATTTACCTACCAACCATTTTCTTTATTGTGTGGAAGGATGAACAGCTGGGTTTTGCTGCGCGCCGGCTGCCGTCGGGTCTCGAACCTGGGGCCGATGGATTTAGTCAGCGACGCTAACCACTACACCACCGATATATATATATATATATATATATATATATATATATATTATACAGGGTGATCAAAAAGTAACGCAACCCATGTATAGTCGCTTGATAGAGGATTTGTTTGGAGCACCTCTTCCCAGTGGCGGATTTAAGGTGCGCGGGGCCCTAGGCCGGTTGGAGTGCGGGGCCCCAAACTACGCAAAGCTAGCTTAATTAACTGAAATGAAGATTTACACCCCCATCCCCCAGTGGTGACCTTACGGGGCCCTCAAATCAATGGGCGAGCGAAGCGTTAAAATAAATTTACTTTTTAAACAATATTCAATTTATTGATAATTAATTAGCCAAATGACCATTTCATAGTTGAACATTACACATTTGTTTTTTTGAAGCTTAACAATAAAAAATAACTATAATAATACACCATTAACAAAAAATAACTATAATAATACACCATTAACTAAAGAGAATACCACTTGACTGACATGCAAATGATGCAATGAGTGGGTTTTGTTTATTGCAGGCAATTTGTATGGTACACTTAACTATTTCTCAGTCAAAAAAGATTTTTTTCTAGCCTTCTTACTTGCAAACTGTTTGATGACATCAGTAAAATCAAGCACCCTTAATTTCTTATGCTCAATGCTCAACAGGGTGAGTGAAGACAAACGGTCCTGCCCCATGGTGTTTCTTAGATAATTCTTGACTAGTTTCATCTTGGAGAATGATCGCTCCCCAGTGCAGTTTGTGACAAACATGCAGAGATAGAGTCGTAATACAATTTCAACATTAGCAAATGTTTCTACCATGTCATGTCTGTGAATTATCTCATACATTTCTAGTTCAGGACTTTTTGCAGCCTTTGCACCACCTGATGAAGGAGCACTTTCAGGTGAATCTCTTGGAATGGATTTCATAAGGTGTGCAAACTGCAAAAGCTCCGACTCCAATCCAGCCTCCAAGTCCTTAGTATATGAAGACACAAGCTTTTCAGCAGATGCTTTAAGCTCAGTGTTCGTTTTGTTTGAGATTTCTGATAAAAACCCAAATTTCTCTCGAAGGTCGCTGTAAGCAGCAATGCGTTGTTGTAGGGCAGCACAGAGCTTGTCAATGATGGGCAAGAATGCAGTCACTCTAAACTTGTCTCTCCCTGTCAGCATAACATCCTCCGCGTTTCATATAAAAAAATTAATTACATTAATTTAACATTTTTCAACTTATTTGTTATTATAAAGCTGACTAAAACTCCCCCATCCCCATTTATTGACTGGCGACTTTTTCGAGATACGACTTTTACCATTACTTACCACTAAACACACTCACATGTGCACTCCACAGCGGCCTGAATAGAACTAAACTCCCGCCAGCAAAGAGAGTGATACCATAATTATCACTAATCATTAATCAATTGTATTATTTATAGTGGAATCCAACATTATAATTATATGTGACGGCGCGGGGCCCTCACAGGCGCGGGGCCGTAGGCCATGGCCTACTCGGCCCCCCCTAAATCCGCCACTGCAGGCTCTTCCATACATTTACATGAAGGCCTCCTACGTCTGGGCATAGCTTCTGGAGCGAATGTACTGCGTGACAATGAATATACGCTGCTCCAAGGTGTATTTCATCTTTTTCATATATTCACCACCTGCAACAGAAGGAAAAAATAAATTATGTGCGTTTCTCCATGGTTTGCGTTACTTTTTGATCACCCTGTATATACAGGGTGAGTCAAAAGTAGCGCCCGATTTCTGTCAGTTGATTGTTTGTTTGCCATTTGTATTACAGTGTACAAGAAGGTAGAAATAAATGAATGACATGTTTATCTAACCATTTATTCGGGGGAAAATTATTACGGAACTGTACCAAGCTGTTTTACTTGCAATTTTCAAAGTGCCCTTCCTCGTGATCGATGCACAATTGCAATTGCAAAAAACAGAAATCGGGCGCTACTTTTGACTCACCCTGTATATATATATATATATATATATATATATATATATATATATATATACAGTGGAACCTCGCTTAACGAGCATAATTCGTTCCCGAATTGTGCTCGTTATGCAAAATGCTCGTTAAGCAAGGCAATTTTTTCCATAGGAATCAATGTAAAATATGATAATGCGTTCCATGCTTAAAAAATACTTAAAATAATATTTATAATGATATTTAAAGGCGTTTTTTAAATTATTATTGCATGAAATGAAAAGATTATTAATAAAAATTAACCCAAAAGAGAATGTAAATAATTAGTAAACGGTGAAATTTATAAATAACTTACGAAGAGAGAAGGTGCTCCTGACGCACGCAAAGGAAATGAAGAGACAGGGGAGGAGGAGAGGGTTATTGAGGGGAAGGAGGAGAATCGTCTTCGTTCAATGCAATAACATTCTCGACGAGCTCTCAGTCACTAGCTTTAAATTTTTTAGAGGCACTTTCACTTTCTTTTGGATCCTTTTTCACGAGGAAACTGTCTAGAGACATTTGTTTTTGTCTACGCTTTAAATTTTGACGAAATATTTTGCTCGTTAAGCAAAGTGTCGCTCGTTATGCAAGGTAATTTTCCCCCATTCTTTTGGCTCGTTATACGAATTTCTCGTTATACGAGGCACTCGTTAAGCGAGGTTCCACTGTATATATATATATATATATATATAAAATTCAATACAGTGTTGCCAACTCTAAAGGCGCACACAAATTTTGTAAACTAAAAACCCGGCTGTGCGAGTCCTTCACATTCGGGCAGTGTTGTCAACTTGGGCTACTTTTTAGAGTCCCCTGCTAAAAAATAAAATTTTCTGCTATCTGCTACTTTTTGGGCTACTTGTAACGTACGTCGTCATAAATTACGCGCAAGACAAGTTTCAAACTTGTCCTCTGCGGGGTATAAAAATTTGTGTGAACTGTGCGTAATTTGTATTTCAAGTGATATATATTTGTGTGTAATATCTTAAAATGAGTAAGTGGGGTCAGTACGACAAAAAATTTAAAAAAGAATGGCTACACTCAGGAATTTTCAAAGCGGCTTCAAGAAGTAGTGGGAGACAATACCAAAGCATCTTGCAAAGTTTGTCATGTACAGGTGAGAGCCCATAAAGCGGACCTGAAAAAGCATATGGAAACAAGTAAGCATAGATCAAACATGACAAAGGTGATAAATCAACCAACTATACAATTTTCGTTGGTTCAATCTCCTAAAAACGAACTCTTAAAGTTTGAAATTAAATTAGCTGCTTATATTGGCTGTCATTCTTCTCTCAGTGCTGTTGACTATTTAAGTAACATTTTAAATTACCAAACTTCTTCGTCCAGTGGAATGTGTTCTAACATTTTTCTTTACATCGTACAAAATGTGCAGCCATACTGAAAAACGTCATTGAGCCAATTTTATTAAAAGATTTAGTTTCGGATTTAAAGGATTGTATATACATAATCTGCTACTATTTTTCGTAATTCGCTATTTTTTATTAATTTTACTGCTACTATATAAAATAAGAGTTGGCAACATTGCTTTCGGGTCGGGTCTGGGTCAATTTTAAAATTCACTTTCAGGTCCGGGTCCGGGTCTTTTTCCTAATTCACTATCGGGTCCAAGTCTTATCTCACTTTCAGGTTAAACCCGGGTCTGGGTCCGGGTCCGGGTCCGACCTGCCAGCCCTGATTGGGACCCTATTTTTTGTGTTGTATATAAATGACTTACCAGAAGTTCTTAAAAATGAAAGTGAGATATACTTATATGCTGACGATACTAAGGTATTTAGAAAAATTACAGACAAACACGACTGTGAGAAACTACAAGAGGATTTGAATGAAATGAGGAAATGGTCTGAGAAATAGTTATTAAAATTTCATCCACAAAAATGCAAATATATGAGAATAGGACATGGAGATGTAGAGAAGCCTGAGTACATTATGTACGAAAAGATGGATGAGGTTCTCTCCGAAAAGGATATTGGAGTTATTATAGGTAGAAGCCTAACTTTTACAGAACATTATGCTGAAAAAGTAAATAAAGCCAACAGCATACTAGAGCTTATAAGAAGAACTTTTGTCTGTATGGATGAGGAAATGTTTAAAGCACTGTATATTGTATTAGTAAGACTTCACCTTGAGTACGCGAACAGATCTGGTCTCCACATTTAATCAAAGATGTTGAAACGATTGAAAATGTACAATGTAGAGTAACAAAGATGGTACCCTCATTGAAGAATATGCCATATGAGACAAGACTGCGTCAGCTTGGATTGCCCACGTTGGTGTACAGGAGATCCCGTGGGGATATGATAGAGACATAAAATTCTGTGTGGTGTATATGATGATCAGGTATGCCACGAAATATTTACTTTACGAGAAGACTCATCGACGAGGGGACACAAGAAGATATTTAAAGAAAGGGCAAGATTAAATGTAAGGAAATATGCTTGTTTGCAATAGAATAGTCAACAACTAAAATGACTTACCAGTCTTATGTACTTAGTCCAAATCAATGAGAGAATTTGAAAAAAACCCTAGACAGATCATGGGGGGACCAGGCACAAAAATATAGTTATAGAGAATATATTCAGAGTGTTGTGTCAAACTCGACCACCGACGCAGCTTTGAGTCAAGTATTAGTAATAGATAACGAGCTGGAGACAGGCTGAATAAGTCTCTTCCAGAAAATCTTCTGCGAGTATAATGTACATTTCTTCGAAATTTTTTTTTATCTCAAAACCTGCTCAACTGCACAAAAAACGAATAGCAGATTTTGTTAAAACACATTACAATACATCAGAAAATTATTATCTGGTATGTACTTTCGGGTGATGTGTTCTGCGGAATATTTACCGGGATCTATTCAGTATTGCCCAAAAAAGACTGTTAGTCCCTATATTATGTATGTAGACTGTCATCCCAGACTGCACCATCTGCTCAAATTTTCCAATGCGCCGCCCAAGGATTTTTTTGTAACATTGTCGTGCTCGAAGTGTAGACGAGTTTTAATTGAAATTAATTACTCGCGCCTGACGCGTTGGCCGAAAATTTTTAACCAGGCCTGTCAATTCTCCCGTGCTCCGCTCTGCATTTTTAAATTTTTTCCCCACAATTTGCCAATTTTGATAGGTCGTTAAATTGCCATAAGGGGAAAATGTGTAGTGTGCGCTAAGTGCACCAGAGTTGGATTGCATGTGGTAATATAAGCTGTTGAACTATGGATTTTTGTCTGTTTCTTTGAATGGAAGATTAAACTTCACAATGCACTGTACCCACCCCTACGA
This sequence comes from Bathynomus jamesi, assembly GCA_023014485.1. Classification (NCBI taxonomy): domain Eukaryota; kingdom Metazoa; phylum Arthropoda; class Malacostraca; order Isopoda; family Cirolanidae; genus Bathynomus; species Bathynomus jamesi. Next base: position 526,379 of record JAJOZX010000387.1, read on the forward strand.
CGCATGCTCACAGTTTTCTCCCTCTCAACAATTCCTACAGGTTGACAGGTCTGTTTCAACTGAAAATAAAATTTTGACCAAAATATTATCTCCAAAGCGCTAGTACAAAAGTGAAACATGATGAGGGAGAATTTTTCAAACTGCGCGAGACTTTGCAATTAAGATAACGAAATTTTTTCTCTAAACAATGGCGCACTTGACACATTCTGCAGTCTAGTATGCAAATTCCATAATTTATAGGCCTGTTAGGCTGTAGGATTCCTGCAGGCCCCATGTAGCCAACTGGCCAGTGGCCTGCACGAGTCATAGCCTAACTGTAGGCCTACAGGTCCTATAGGCTATAAGGGAATAAGGCCTAGCCTATTGTTCCACAGGCTACAGGTAAAAGAAATTACAGCCCACTACAGAAGCATTTTTAAAGTCCATATAAATGATAGTTCCAGGCATACATCCGCTCTTTCGCTAATGCTTATGGTTCATATATTGCTGAAAGTGATGGTGTGGGAAATTACTAACCAAACTAGAATGACCATCTAATCCAGTGTATGCCTTAACCTAGGCATAAGATTTACCATGATTGGATCACCATATGAATTGGGTGGGTTTCCGACTGATTTCAAACATGCTAAAACTGAGGTGCCCATGTAGTTATAATATATATATATCAGTGGCGACTCGTGACATTTTTGTTCAGGCATGCAATGTTATGGAATGGAAGAAAAACATCCGCCTAACCCTCTTGCCCAAACTTTGCATATTGTTTACATAGAACTTAGCAAGTTAAAGGTGTTTTACAAACTTTTGGGGACCTCTTTGAAGGAAAGTTCATTTAATGTTAGGCTTAAATATGCGAACAAAAAATTAGACATATTTATATATAGTAGTTACCGAATTGATCTAAAGAAAAGATACAAATTTAAAATTTACCTTAAATAATTGTGAAGCATTATTTGAATTGAAATTCTGCTCTCCTAATTTTCCTGCAAAATTCTTCGATGACCAAATTGTAAAAGTACTCTCGATTCTCCATAAGCTTCTTGAGGAAATTTTTTTCAATTGAAATTAAGGCAAGATTAGATAGCCTTTCTTCACTTTGGGAACTCCGTAAATAACTTTTAATTCTTTTAAGCGCAGAAAATGATCGCTCAACACTTGCTGTCGATATTGGTATAGTTAGAATCAAATTCGTCAATTTATATATTTCCCTAAGACCTTTGTGCATTTCGCTTTCCAGTAGATATTTTAGGAGCTCAGCAACATTCTTTTTGGCAAAAGATTTGTGCGAATATAAAACACACAATTCAGAACGGAGACGAGGAAACTCAAAAAATGAATTGTAGCTTCTTTTCAAAGATTCAAAAGCTCTCTCTGGGAAAGTAACATCATAGAACTCAAATTTTTTGCAATCTAAAAGCTCAATGAATTCCAATTTTTCCATTGAACTGAAACGCTCTTCATTTGAAGAAGTATATTATCGAATATTTCATGAAATAGTTGACTATACTTCTCTTGTGGAGAAAGACTCTGTTTCCTTTTACATACAGGTTCACCACATCTTTCTGTTATCAAGTCCCACATATCTGCAAATTTTGTATCCCTTATTTGTTTGATTTTTTTCATAGTGCTTTCAACGGTGATTGAGCTATACACAATATCCATAGATTTTGTTTGCAGCACATTAAATAGATATTCAGTAAAAGGAAAAATTGAAGAAAATACTTCTAATAAAAAATTAAAATCGAAAGTATCGATACCAGCAAGCAATCCGCGTGCACTATTTTTTGTTTTTTCATCAAATTTCTTTGGGTTTTCAAGAATGCTTTTTAAAAGATCTATTATATCTTCTTTATTTTCCTTAACTCTTTCAACTAGACGAGATGAATAGTTCCACCGCGTTGGAGCCAGTTTAGGGAAACGCTTTCCAACAACTTTGTCAAGCATTGAAGTTCGCTTAGTTGAACTGCTGAAAAATGATGACAAACTTCCTAATACTGAAAAAAATTATTACATTCGGAAATTCAGCGACAGCTTGGGATAAAACAAGGTTAAGTTTATGGGCGTAGCAGTGAAGAAAAATAGCCTCTGGTACAGTTCCTCTAATCTTTGTTTGTACTCCATTAAGATCGCGCCCCATAACAGCAGCACCGTCGTAGGTTTGAGCAACTAATTTTTTCAAACAGCCCAGTTCACCTAGTTGCCTTATAGATAAATCAGAAATCGCTCCTGCACTTCTATCATTGCTGACGTCATTGAATTTTATAAATCGTTCACAAATCTCTCCATGTATTAACATAACGAACAACAGTAGAGAGTTGAGAAAAACAGCTGACATCAGATGTTTCATCTAATAAAATCGCCACATACATGCAGTCGATAAGCTCACGTTTTATTTGTTCTAACATAACTGCACTAATAGATTGAATTATGTCATTCTGAATAGCAGATGATGTTCCCTTAAAAACAGTCGCAGTTTTTAAATGGTTTTGAAGCTTTTCATCGAATTCTCCCATACAAAATACCAATTCAATATACTGTAGTTACCCCTATTATCAGCGTTTTCTTCTTCATTGTGACCGCGAAATGCTAATTCTTGCATACCTAAAAAACATGTTATCCTAATCAAACGTTTCAAAATTTCTCGATTCTTATTAACTTCTTCGTTATGTCTGGAAATGGCAACTGATTTCTGCTTGTCGAGTATTAAATCAATTCTTTCTGACTTTCCAAATGTTTTAAGATCAAGAAATGCATTTATGTGAGCAAGAGATTTTTCATGGCGAGAAATTGCAGTATGTAAATTGTTTAAATCGTCGTATCCACGACTAACAGAATTCCACACAGAGTTATCTCTTGAAAATAGGAAACACGACCAACAGTACAATTTGTTATTTGAAATATTTCCACATAACCAGGGAACATCATCATACAGCTTAGGATTAAATTTCCTAGTGAAGCCTTTATTTTCTTTGCTTAAATTCAAATGTGGAATGAAGCCTTGTCAGAATTGCCAGATGTTACTTTTTGGTGAATGCACCTATAAAACTGAATGCATGCCGTATTATTTTCATTAATTAAAAAAATCAGAACAAAGCTTTTTAATTATTTTTAGTAAAAATATTAAGTAAATTTTCTAAGCATATTTTAAAACATATTGCCTTTTGAATTTAGCTATGAGGCTCAAAAAAAATATCTTATGGATAGTGAGAAGTCTCCTTAAAAAATTGCCCAAGGCAAGGCGGTGTAAACAAAATCATGTCTTATTTCACTAGACAATTAAGAACATTTTTCTGTACCCAGACTGAATTAGTGAATGCTTTAGCTACAAGTATTTCGATCTGTGTACAGAAAAATGTTCTTAATTGTCTAATGAAATAAGACATAATTTTGTTTACACCGCCCAATAGCCAGTACATGCGTGATTGAAGCCTTAGCCTATTTTTAGTTTCTGAAAATTATTTTTGTCAATTATAATCCTTACTTAGATCTGAAAAGAGAACATATTTAACACATGCATTGCATGCGTTGCATTCATTAAGAAATCGCCACTGATATATATATATATATACCTTACAACCTTACAAAGGTTCCGCGCGATGATTTCTCATTTCGCGAAGGTCAAGCTTGTCGCCCCTCCTCTCGAGTTGGCCTGGTGAAGTAGTGAGTTGGATTCTTGCGCTCTCCACCTCACATAGCCAGGTACGCCCGGCTCATCGGGGATTGTTCTGAGCCAGGCGTCTAGTCTTCTTTTGAAGATTTCCACTGCAACTCCCTTCGTGTTTCTTAGGCCTTTGGGCAACTGATTAAACAGTTTTGGTCCTCTCACTACAAAACTATTTTCTTTCAGGGTTAAGGATGTTCCCTGTCTCGCCTTCAATTTGGGAATACGACACAGTCTACCGCTTCTACTTTCCATCGTTGTTTGGGGAGTTATGGGATTCAGAGTAAGATTAGGGACTAGTTTCTCCATTATTTTCCAAGTGTAAATAATGGTGTATCTCTCTCTTCTCCTTTCCAGTGAATATAGGTCTAGTTCTCGTAACCTTTCCCAGTAATTTAGTTCTTTGCACCCATTGATCTTGGCTGTGAAGCTTCTTTGGATCCCCTCCAGCTGTCTAATGTCTTCTTTTTATATGGGGAAGTTAGGACCGAGCAGTATTCTAATTTGGGTATGATCAGGGTTTTCAGTAGAGGAATCATTACATTCCTATCCCTTCGTTTAAAGGTTCTCAATATCTGACCCGTTATTCTCTTTGCTCTGTTTACTGCTATCTTATTTTGTGTTTCAAATTTCGCATCATCTGTCATTACAACCCCTAAATCTTTTGCTCTGGAATTTCTCTGAATTTCCTGTCCATTTGGGGTATAATATTCCATGCACTTTAGGTCTTCTCTTTTTCCGTACCGTAATAGCTGAAATTTCTCGGTGTTAAACTTCATATTGTTGTCTTCAGTCCACTTGTAGATTTTGTTTATGTCGGTTTGTAGAGATCCTGATGAAGATACTCCTTGTACTGTAACGACTTGCCTCCGCTCACTAAGGAAATTATATATCCATTTCCCTACTTTTCCTGTTATTCCCATATATTTCAGTTTATGTATTATGATTCCGTGGTCACACTTGTCGAACGCTTTAGCAAAGTCTGTGTACAGTACATCATAGTTTTCATTACTTTCAAGTGAATCAATAATGTTGTTGTAGTGTTCCATTAGTTGTGATAGGCATGATCTGCCTGATCGAAACCCGTGTTGGTTATCATTGAATTTTTTCTGAGTTTCCAAAAAGTCATAGATTTTCTGTCTAACTATTCTTTCAAATATTTTAGTGAGATGAGATGTAAGCGACACTGGCCTATAGTTTTTGGCCTGGGATCGATCTCCTCCTTTATATATTGGGACTATGTTCGCGCTCTTCAGGATGCCCGGTATTTCTCCCGTGTCTAATGATCGTCTCCATATCCAGTATAGGGGCTCAGCGATTGCATTCTTGCAGTTTTTGATCAGTGTGGCATTCCATTTATCCGGTCCTGCCGCTGAGTGTGTTTTTAGTTTCCCTATGGCTTGTGTAATATCATCCGTCGTAAAGTCGAAATCCGTTATACTTTCCCCTTGTGGTTCTTCTTCAAAGAACGCGTTTCTATCGCAAATCAATTTGTCAATTTTTGGGATACTGAAAGATGATTCATACTGAGCTTTTAATATTTCAGATACTTCTGTTAGATCATCAGATAAATCACTGTTCTCATTTTTTAAAGGTCCGATAGTCGCTTGGTTTTTCGACTTTCTTTTTGCGAAATTATAGAAGTACTTTGAGTTAACCTTTATCGCTTCTATAGCGTCATCTTCTTCTTTTTCTGTATGCTTCTCGATTTGTTCCTGTATGACGACATCGATACTTTGTAGTTTATCATTTAATATTTTCTGATGTTTTACTATTACTTAATTTTGCAGTCACTCTTTTTCTCTTTCGGAACAATGCCCTCTTTTGTCTTTCGAACCTGCTTCTCTTTCCTCTTTGTTGTATCTTTGGGACATGTTTTTCCACAATTTCTAACGTCTTCTCCTCTAACGTCATTAGCATCTCTTCCGTTGTCTTGGCCTCGAAAATGGTTTTCCAATCTATTACTTCCATGCTGGATGTCACATCTTCCCAGTTTATAGCTTTGGAGTGAAAATTAAAAATTTCGAATTTGCTTCGTTCTGTTGTGCGTGTTCTTTCCTTTCCTGTTGCCTTTATATTAGTTGTTATTTCAATGATATTGTGGTCTGATATCATAGTTGGGGAGATTTCTACATTATCAATTAGATTACTGTTGTTCGTGAATACCAAATCTAGGCAGTTGTTTTTTCTTGTGTTTTCTGTTATTTCTTGCGTTAACATAAATTCATCAACTAAAGCTAGTAGCATTTTACCTGCTCCTGGTCTTCTCGTGTGCCCCCCTTGTCCTGGTGGACATATATATATATATATATATATATATATATATATATATATATATATATATATATATATACAGGGTGAGTCAAAAGTCTGAAAACATAGGAACGATGCTTTTCAGTGCAAAGATACATATATTTGCATTGAAAAACATAGTTCCTGTTTCCAGACTTTTGACTCACCCTGTATATATATATATATATATATATATATATATATATATATATATATATATATATATATATACATATATATAATATATATATATATACATATATATATATATATATATTTTGCAGGAAGGAGTGGGAGCCAAGAGTGAATGCCCACAAAAACGACCTCCCCCTCATAAAAGAAGAGAGCCAAAATGAAGATCCAAACTTCCAAAGATTTCGATATGGCTGAACACTGCATTTGAAAGATTGGAGGTCATAGACAGTGGGAAAGATGGATTGAGGAAGGTTGTTCCAGAGTTCAGAATTGCCAACAGTTTCTAATCAATAAACAGCCAGCGACTGATAAAATTTTTAAATTCTTCAAACCTAAGGTGGACACACAGAATTTTAACTAATTTTGTAAACAAATGTACGAAAACTTTCGCATTTTAACTTTATTTTTTATTTTACTCAAATTCTTTAATGTTTCACATTATATGTTGTAGTTAAACTATTTTTTTTATTGGTTACAGTTTCCAAACGAATGGTAAACCTTTCACAACTATCCTATTCATGGTACAAAAGATAAGGACGAATATAAATGAATTATTTCTCTGTACGAATACTTCAGTGCCAATGTATATATTTTCAGTTTCTTGCCTTTTCCCTTCATTCCTTGATGAAGTGCACTGTTGAATACACTAAAGGCCTTGGAATCTCTTTTCACTTTTCCTTGTGGGTGTACATTTATATATATATATATATATATATATATATATATATATATATATTTTATAGGGGTTGTTTAACCTCCTTTGCAACATCTAAGGTCATATGACGGAGGGGACCTACATCTTTACGTGGGATCCGAACCACGGGTCGCTACATAATCTGGGGGCGGAGGATGGTCTCTCAACCAACTACTACCCAGACCCAATGTCGCTTAACTTCGCTGCTCTCCGGGAAGCAGTGTTACGACATTGGCCACGACGTAGCCCCATACCACAGACGGCGTTTCTTTTATGACCATTGAAATGCGGGCGTGAAAATTAAAATCTTACGGCGTACGTAGTTAGGTCTTAAAGAGATAAAAGTGAGAGAAGATAACGAGGCTATGACTAATTATGCAGCATGTGCCGAGGAACATTTGGCAGGATCTTGAGTTGTTCAAGATATATTTTAACTTTGATCATTTAAAAGAACTTTATTTACAACCTTATCAATACTAAATAATCCTTTGTTATATTAAAATTGGGTCTATATTTAAAGGAAAAGATTCTATCAATTTCCTATGTTTTTTATGTTTAATTTTATGATTTAAAGAAGATATATTTAAGAAAATATTATGTTCATTATCGATTCTTTTTAAATATAGGACTGAAGCATTGTCTTCCACCTTAAGACTATATTTGTGCTGATATATTCTTTTGTAATCGTTGGTTTCACTTTTATACACCTTATTACAGTCGCCGCATGGAATTTACTAGTTGCAACATTCAAACCAATAATATTGGCATCTAGAAAATAATTCCATGCGCCAACTGTAACAAGATGTATAATAAGGGAAACCAGGGGTTAATAAAAAGGTTAAGTGGTATTCTCAATCTTTCATCTAGTGTATGACAGGCAGAAGGTTATTTATTATGTATTAGGATAGGCAGCAGTAAAACATATTGATCATAGAAATTAGACTACTGTACTGTATTATCTAAATTTACTTCAAACAATGACCATTGACCATGCACCGCCGTTTCATCTCTCTCTCTCTCTCTCCCTTATTGCCAGAATTTTCTTACAAGTTACAACCGATCCTAGATTTCCGACGACCAGATATTTTTTCGATTAGGGTGGCAGTTGCCCTCCCAAGCTACGCCACTGACCCCAAACATTATTATTATAATCTTAGGGACAACTAAGTTTTTATATATTAATTAAACTATCATTACTGTATTTGTAGTCAGTGGTGTGGCTCACTGGGTAACAAATACTGTTTCCTCGTTCGAAGTTTGGGTTTCAACCCCCGATGAGGCTGGTAATAATAATACTGCGTAATCCAGGAGTTAACGCAATAGGCCGTATTAGTTGGCCTGAGCGTTGTACCATTTTCCGGCCCTCCTCACTCGATTATTGTATTTGTATCAGAATTTTAACGAGTCCATAAAATGTAAGTAATTATGATAAAAAGGGGGAAATTTTGCCTTGTTTCAATATTCTGATTTTTTTATGTACCATATATAAATAAATTTTTTAATTAATGAGACATTTTACATAATAAAGAGAGAAGTACGGTTGCCAAAATTTTATTTGTTGTCAGATTTGTTGAGCCCAGTAAAGCCTAAAGGGTAAGAGCCAAATTAAATAAAATAACTAGTTCAATTTCGTCACAATTATTTATTTTATGTTAAATTTATTGTAACAACAAAAATTGTAAGATTGTAATTATTTTATCAATAAAGGTTAATCTATTCACTTCAATTCAATCCAGTTACCACATACCAAAATAATCGATCTAAATCAAAGAAAAGGCAATACATTAGTAGATGATACAGTCAATAAGCATAAACTTTAATAATAAACATAAACTTGTACTGTACTGTATTTATGTTTAAATTAACTAAAACTTTAATGGGTAACGTTGTCTCACTCATAACTTTAACATAAACCCACAATATATATATATATATAATATATATATATATATATATATATATATATATATATATATATTATCAAGTAAGGATCTATAAAGAGAGTTTTGATACTTTCTGAAATAAACTTAAACCGAGTGAAAACAAGGTTTAATCAATTTCATTGTTAAATTTTTGTATAGAGGAAATATATATATATATATATATATATATATCCGTCGTAGACTTCATCTTCATCTTTCAAAAGTCCTAATATAGGGATTTCCATTCGTTCCAAAGTTCACAAGAATAGCAGGAAGCCCAGTAACCCTGCGATATTTTTCCAACTGCTGCACATCATCCTGTTTGATCCCGTGTTCCTTGGCTTTCACTTCTACTACTGCAATTCCATTGATATAAATATCAGGGGTAATATCGCCAAACTCGTACACTATTTTCTTTTCTCTTTCGAAAGGAATTCCGTTCACGTGCAGTTTGTTATGTAAAATGCTACACAATTTTTTCGCGTACCGGTTGTGTCGGTTCTCGCCATCCGAATGAACTGGAATGGGAACCTCCCGTTTAGTCTCATCTGCAGCATCGCGTATAATATCATATACATCAGAACTGAAAAAAAAATAAATAAATAAAATTCCTATTAAATATACGTCATACATACACATTACTAACTTTTTAATAAAAAAAACAATGAAGAAACAACTGAATTATATAAGTATGTTTACATTAATTTTTATCACAACTCCGTAATTTCTCATACAATTCCATATAAATAGGAGAGTAAATCTATATACAGGGTGGGCCGTAAGTTTCCATACATAGGAAAAATTAAACGTTTGTTTTTATGTTACTGATGAAGCAAATTTTTACGTCAATGGAGAGGTTAATCGGCAAAACATACGTTATTGGAGTAATGCTAACCCTAACTGGCTGAGTCCGACGAAGATGCAAGGTGCCGGTAAAGTGATGGTGTGGGCCGGGATATGGGGTGACAGAATTATTGGACCAATTTTTGTCAGTGGAAATCTTAATGCCGAAAGGTATCTTAACATGTTGCAAGAAGAGATTTTCCCATCCCTGCTAAACGAGGAAGGTAACTTCCCAGTTTACTTCCAGCAAGATGGAGCTCCACCTCATTATGGTCTTCACGTGCGTCGGTATTTGGATCAGCAGTTTCCGGATGCTTGGATTGGTCGGCGTGGTCCTGTGGAGTGGCCTCCCAGATCCCCAGATCTCACCCCCCTTGATTTCTATCTTTGGGGGCACTTGAAGGCCATGGTGTATCAGGAAAAGATACAAGACATAAATCATCTAAAGGAACGTATCACCTACGCCATTACAAGCATAACGTCAACTGTGCTAATGCGTGTTCATCAACAGTGGGGAACACGTATTGAAATGTGTTTTCAAACAATGGCAACCATGTAGAGCATATTATATAAATAAAAATGGTTGTCCATAAAAAAATGTTTATTTTTCCTATGTATGGAAACTTACGGCCCACCCTGTATTATGATGTGTACACTATAATTAACTCAGTTAGGAATTGCTCAAAGTACTTAAATCGTGATAAGTCTTCCGAACCCAGCAGAAATCCTTCGAATCTGGAGTTGGAGATATATATATATATATATATATATATATAATATATATATTATATATATATATATTATTGATTATGATGATGATGAAGTGAGAAAAGACGTTCCTTGCCAATTTGCAATGACAAAACCTGATTACAAGTCAACTCAACCAGTGTAACCTTAACCAGTGTTAAGTGAACCAGTACCAACTCAACCAGTAGACCAATTCAACCAGTACAACTCAACCAGTGCTAACTCAACCAGTCAGGACATGGAACCATATAGGCTATCTTACTCGGGAAGGGAAACTAACACAGGTCTAGGTTAGGTGAATTTAGGTTCAGTTCGACTTTTTATTCTGTGGCTTTTCCTGTAACTTTGGATAACAAAGATACCATTTAATGCGTTGTTAGCGGAGTTTCCCAAAACAAGGGTGCATTACGTTATATAAGAAAGAACAAGAGTATGATAAAGAGTCAATAAAACTTGTTTAGGGACTACATTTCTAAGTTTAAACATTATAGCAACGCTCCTTGAAATCTTTTTCGCGATATAATTTACATGATCACTCCATTGCAAATTCTTATCTAGCATTACACCAAGAAATTTTGTTACAGTACACTCCTTTATAGCTATTTCATTAACATTAAGTTCATCAAGATATACATTTCTTTTATTAGTAAAAATCATGAAATTTGTTTTACTGGTATTTAGGAAGAGTTTATTGCTGGTCAACTATTTCATTACACAGATGAATTCTGAATTAAATATATTCTTAGCTGTATTAACATCTTTGCAAGAAAAAAAACAGTTGTATCATCTGCAAACATTATGAAGTTCAGTACATCAGATGAACGTGGAAGGTCATTTTTATATCAAATATCATTTTTATATCAAATCTATAAAGATTTTATAATAATTATATATTAATTCGCAACACAACTTAAGAGTGAAGACCAAATCGAACATCGTCTTTATTAAAATGTAATAAAAACTCTATTTTCAAAGCAAAATCTAATGATTTCACAACTTAATAATGTATCATATTTGCATACGTCTTCACAAATAGGTAAACAACTTTGAAACTTCATTAAAACCATGAAAAGAGCTAATCTCTAAATGTCAAATAGGCCCCTTCCATTGATTTAACGAGATTCCCACCCATTCCGAGAGGTACCAATTACAATGTTTCACCGGAACAGTCCAAATTCAGAGCAATAATTCGTTATGCATAATTGAATGCCTCCTTGTAGGCTTTCATTTTTACTAAACCCCACCAAAATTTTTGCGACATAGAAACCCTATACATCTTAATTTCAGGGGGTGTGATTAAGTTATTTGTGGCTAGACACGCTCCTCCGTAAATAATGTGTGATTAATTGTTCATTATTGTTCTGCTAGTTTGAATAATTATTTTATCAGCCGTCTATGACTTCCTATTTAACGTCGTTAACTCCTCGTTCAGGTTCCGTGTGTTAGTCTCTCTTCACACGAAGGTCAAGCTGGTGGCCCCGCCTCTAGGCCTGGCTTGGTGGAGGAGCAAGTCGCTCTCTTGCGTTCTCTACCGCACATAGCCAGGTACACCCGGCTCATCTGGTACCATCCTGAACCAGACATCGTTTTCTCTTGAAGACTTCAACTTCGACCCCTGTAACGTTTCTGAGGTCTTTTGGAAGCTAGTTAAAAAGTCTCGGCCCCCTGACAACCAAGCTTTTTTCCTTTAGTGTTGAGGAGGTCCATTGTTGGGCCTTTAATTTGGAAACACTACACATTCTGCCTTCCTATTTTCCAGCGTTGCTTGGATGGTAATTTAGTTTGAGGTTTGGTACCAGTTTTTCGATCATTTTCCATATGTATCATAGATTATGGTGTACCTCTCTCTTCTTCTTTCCAAGGAGTACAAATTTAGTTTACATAGTCTTTCCCAGTAGTTGAACTCTTTGCAGCCATCAATCTTTGCTGTGAAATGCCTCTGAGTTGCTTCGAGTCTATTAGTTTCTTCATTTTTATATGGGGATGTCAAGACTGAGCAGTATTCAAGTTTTGGTATAATCAGTGTTTTTAGCAGGGGAATCATTACCGTATTGTTACTTCTTTTGAACGTTCTTAGTACCTGTTCCGCGACTCTTTTTGCTTTGTTTATCGCTATCTGATTTTGTGTCTCAAATTTGGCATCATCGGTCATTATTACTCCCCCCCCACAAGTCGACTGCTTTCGTGCTTCTCTGAATTTCCTGTCTATCTGGAGCATGATACGTAGCCTGTTTAATTTCCTTATTTCTACCATATCTCAAGAGCTGAAATTTCTCGGTGTTGAAAGTCATATTGTTGTCTTCTGACCATTTGTATATTTTGTTCGTGTCCCTCTGCAAGGCCTTAACTTCATTTGCATCGCTGATTTTTATGAGTATTTATGAGCAAGGTTTGTTACAAAGTCAAATGCTTCACTAAAAAACTTAAATTTTACTATGTGTAAATAATTACCGTATTTACGCGAAGGGATAATTTCTTGACCGGTTTATTGTTTATTGTTTTGAAGTAATTTTGAAATATTGTTGGACTTTGTCGTCGTATTTTCTTTGTTTTTATTTCTAATTTAATTTGAAATTGAAAGATCAATTTTCACTATATAGTAAATAAACTTTATAACTGATCAAAAATTCTAATAGATTTCAAGTGATAATAATTAGTATTGCTCAAAGGATTGAGCTTAAATTAAAGTGGGGTCAAATTGAATTGTGATGTTACCTAAATTCCTTCGAGACAACAATTCAGTGTTATGTACAATTCAAAGAAGACGGGCAATACATTTTCAGAACTCCAACAAAGAGAGCAACACAAAATTGCGGACGAAGGATACGCACAAAATAGCAGAGAATTTCTTTTAACAGATTCACAGTAATAACTAAATCTACACACAGTATTAAAACCAAAAGTTGGCATCTGACGAGGAAGCTTCTAACAGTGGCTGTATCCTCCAGCGCGGGAACACGTCAACGCGAAGAAGAGGCGACGTCAAACCGAAACATCAACGCGCTGGTGGCCAAACTTCCTCAAATCTCCGTGCAGCGGGCTGTCTACGGTTGGCCAAACTGGCAGTCGACGGCCTGTTGCGTGGCACGGTCAGAGTGCCGGTCGGATCCCGGGGCCGGACCTATACCAGCGTGCTATTTTTTCATTTACGGGGAGTAATTGCGTGCTCCCCGGACTACTCTTACTCTCCGGCGACATTAAGACTAATCCGGCCCCACTACAACTTACACATGTCACCATACACAAGGACATAGACACAATAGGACCATGAGACACATACAGAAGCATAATATTAACATATTACAGTACAACGTAGATGGCCTCACAAACAAAATCATGCAGCGTAGGGAATTCGTATACAAACAACGCATTCACATAGCACTTATACAAGACACAAAACTAAAACGTACACGCAAAACACCCACTATCCCTGACTTCACGGCGATCCGTCAAGATCGTACTGGGGTTCATGGGGTTGGACTCATCACTTACATATGTAAAAGCATTAGCACACCGATGCCACCCAAAACATTACAAACACAATCCAAGCAGATAACACGATAGAAATACAGGCAGTTAACATTAAAACACGCGCAAAACACAACACCACACTCATCAACATTTACATCCCACCAGATAGTTCACCTCAGGTGCCAGCCAATTACAATCCACAGTTACACAATCTGGCCTCTCTCACTAATGTCATCTTAGGAGGAGACTTCAACGCTAAAGACACTAGTTGGTACCTGCACAACGAAAGCAACACCAGAGGCGCCAACAGAGCCACACAACTAAACAGCCTCTTCATTCTTAATAGTACAGAAGAACATACACACATACCACATCAAGCAGGATACTCAAACTCCTCCCCAGACATAACGTTCTGTTCCTCCTCACTAGAAACACATACACACTGGAAAACAGAAAAACAACTGTCATCAGACCACCTGCCCATCATCATTACAACACGTTCTACACTGCCCCAACAGCCTTAGGCACACTTATAGAAATTACAAGAAAGCTGATTGGGAACAGTTCAAAATACAGACTGAGGAACAATTCACCACATTAAACAGCACACCCATCATAAATATAGCTTCCCTCACCTCTTTGCGAGAGACCCGTTGCCCACGTCGGGCTTGCATCATGAAAAAGAAAAACTATGGTATTTGTCATTTACCATTACTTATTCGGACTATAGTGGATTTAATTTTCCCAGAAGAGTTCCTTGTTCCATGCACGGTCTGTGTTTAACATATAAGTTTCTCAGGGGACCATTCCGAGTTTGTGTATATTAAACGGACGTGTTATGTGCCTTGAAAAGTGGACGCTCAATGTCGCGGTTGAGGTTTAAGTTTTGTTTTTTTGGCTAAAAATACAATAGTTACCCCTTTTTCTTTGATGTATTCAATCCGACGTGAATGCAACGAGTCTTTTGCTTATATTGAGGTTCTAAATGTAGCAGGGCTAGGCTTGCTTTAAACCCTAGATCCATGTCCCAAAGCTGGATCCTGTCTGCTTTGCAGATAGCTGGTGAGGGAAGCTATATTTATGGGACCTCTTTGCGAGAGACCCGTTGCCCACGTCGGGCTTGCATCATGAAAAAGAAAAACTATGGTATTTGTCATTTACCATTACTTATTCGGACTATAGTGGATTTAATTTTCCCAGAAGAGTTCCTTGTTCCATGCACGGTCTGTGTTTAACATATAAGTTTCTGAGGGGACCATTCTGAGTTTGTATATATATATATATATATATATATATATATATATTCATCCCATATATATATATATATATATATATATATATATATATATATATATATATATATATATATACAGGGTGGCCCAAAAAAATGGCACCAATTTTGAGAAGTGATATCTCAATAACCATTGCAGCTAGGGACTTAAAAAAACAACCAAATGAAAGATAATTCTTTTCTCTTTAAATACTTATTCTATGGCCTGATGGTTATAAGCCCATATAATGCCAAAAATTGGCTTCCAAAAAATATATACAAAAAAAAGTTGCGCATTTATATTTATTCCTTTTAAGTTAAACCTAATTTTCAATAAATGGCTCAATCTGCCCTCCATTATGGTCAACCACAGCCTGTAATCTCGCCCTCCATTTTGAAATTGCCTTCGAGATCGTCACTTGTGAGAGATTTTCCCATGCAGCCTGAATTCGTTCACGAAGATGGTTCACATCACGGATTTTCTGACCATGGTAGACTTCTCTCTCTAAGGCAGACCACACGAAGTAGTCAATGGGGTTTAGATCTGGGTTGCATGGTGGCCAATTATTTGGTTCGATAAAACCAGGACAATTATTATTGAGAAATGTTATTGTTTCCTTGGCTGTATGAGATGGGGCTCCATCTTGCATGAACACAAAATCAGTGCTCGTCTCCTTGATCTCTGACAACATTGGAGACAAAATGTCATTACAGTAGTAAATTGAGTTAATTTTAACGCCTCGCTGAATAAAAATGATGGATGTTTTGTTCTCAGATGACGCTGCAAGGGAAACCATTATCGAATCTGAAAAGTGTTTTTTTTTCACGCAAAAGTCGTTTTGGGTCAACATGAGTGAGTTTTTGTCGCCACTGCTGCACGAACCCGATCATTTTGGGTATTTCGTGGTGTTTCGACCGTAAATCGTTTCTCATCAGAAAACCAAATTTTTTTCACAGACTCATTTGACCGAAATCTTCGCAATAGATTTTTACATCGATGGAAACGTCTTTCTTTCACAGGCTCCGATAAAGCAGTAACCTTCACCCTCTTAAATGTTTTCAACCCAAGATCTTTTCGAATTATTCGCTGTACTGATGAACGTGAAATCCCGGTTTCTTTCGCAACTTCACGTTCACTTTTACTTGTTCCCGGTTGTTCCTCTTGACTTAAAACCATTTCATTTACTTTTTCAATGTTTTCTGGCGTTCTAATACTTTTTGGTCGACCACTTCCCGGACGCCGTTGACTGCTGCCGGTTTCTTTAAGTTTTTGTAAAAAATGTGCCACAGTTCTTTTTTTCCAATTTCTATTTGGAAATTCGTAAAGGATTCTGTTTAATGAATATCCTTTTTCTTCACGTAGTGCTTGTATAATGTTCTTATCAGATTCTCTCAATCCCATCTTGAGGGGTCTGGAATAGAAAAATTTCATTTAAAATTAGGATCAAGGAATAAATATAAATGCGCAACTTTTTTTTTTGTATATTTTGTTTGGAAGCCAATTTTGGGCATTATATGGGCTTATAACCATCAAGCCCTAGAATAAGTATTTAAAGAGAAAAGAATTATCTTTCATTTGGTTGTTTTTGTAAGTCCCTAGCTGCAGTGGTTATTGAGATATCACTTCTCAAAATTGGTGCCTTTTTTTTTGGGCCACCCGGTATATATATCACTGCTGATTTTTAATAAAAATATATATATTTTTTCATATAATGTTTTGAGTAGAATTCAATTTTGGCCTTTCTTAAATGGGGAAATTAACCAAAACTAAGATATATATATAACCCCTAACCTAACTAAAATAGAAAGTACTGTACCCACCGCCACCTATAGCCTAAATGAACGCAATATCTTCCACAGAAACCATATGATATCTTGTTTCGAAAGTATACCATATCCTTTTCATAAGCTGCTAGTTTAGGACTCACTTATGTTAAGCAATTAAGATATCGGTTCACTTACGGTAAAGATGGATAAAGATTTTAATTTAATAAAGTTGCATAATAGATTGCAGACAGAAGAAGATAAGTATATTTTTTACGGGAGTGGAACATAATACCAAAAGAATAGGAATGTCGTAGAATACAAAAATGGTGCTCCAAATCGTACGTAATAATTGCGTATGGAGTCAGGGCCGGCCCTAGCAAACGCGAGGCCCAATTCTAGATTTTTAAAGTGGGGCCTTAAGGGTAAAGTTACCTACCCATAGTGGGTGCATGCTTACTGAAAGAAAAGAACAATCATTCAACAACAAATATAATTTATTTTGGATGTGATCACAAGGAAACCTTTCTGGCTTTTATAGTGGCAAATTCGGCAATGAGGTCTGTATAGTTACTGTTTCTCGCAATGTCGTTTTCAATGGAGAGGATCGCCACTTTGAAAAAACTATATAGGGCTATGGGTTGATTGCCTGTGCCCTCATCCGTTGGAAATTTCCAACAGACGTCAGTGGAGGGTTACCGACAAAAGCCCTATGCTTTTTCGTTAGAGAGTTATAAATATGTAGGTTGTTAAAGGACCGTTTTATATTTAAGTGATTACGGTAATTTTAGCGTCGGGATTTGCGCGACGTACAGTATACTAGAATGAAAATAATTTGCCTCACCTTATTTTTGTTGGGTCTTTGTTTGCTTCGATGTAGGGCGTTACGATCATCTTCGGTGTAGGGCCGCCACGATCGAGTTTCGCGACGAATTTACTTAAGGTAATTAATATAGGCAGTCACTATATAAACCCCTGAAGGAATAGGCCTATCCTTTTTTAGTCATTAGGTTTTAAATTATAAGGAATTCACTCAGAACTAGAGGGGGGACAAAGACATCCTCCCAGTTTAAAGCTTCGCTGTAACATAAACAGCCCTGAGAGCCGTTCCTTGGTTCGCTTGTATTTTCATTATTATTTGCCGATCTAGCAAGATTTTGTTGTGTCTACTACCTTTTGGTAGACTAAATAATAAATTGGGTTTTCTTGTTGCTATGTGGGGCTGATTCATACATACAGGTTCTTTGTACGTATGGCAATTCAATTATTTCATTCCCAATAGGCTATGTCGCCAATCCCGAGGCAATTTTGTATAGATATTTAATTCAATTAATTAATAATTTATATTTAATTATGAAATAAATGTACCACATATGATACCATGTTGTGAGTGCGTATAGTTTTTCCATATACTGGGGGGGGCCGGAGAAAAATTTGTATGTTATAGATCAAAATTTTTTGACAAACTGTGTAAAACATGTAAAATGGATCAAAAGAATGAAGTAGAAATTTAGGAAGAGAGAGGTTACTCAAGACCTATTCAAATATGAAAGTTCAAGAGGCCAACTTCTCAAGTTTAGTTAAAGTTATGTCAATCATATGAGAATAAAAACCCACTCTAATAGACAGAGTTTATTTCCACGACAGTTTCGACGCCCACTGGGCGTCGAAACTGTCGTGGAAATAAACTCTGTCTATTAGAGTGGGTTTTTATTCTCATATTTTGACCTTCACGTAAAAAAGTGAAGTTTTTTGCATTTATTATGTCAATCAGTTTGACTCCCTTTAGGTATAGGAAATTTATGGGATTAAAGTAAAGTTATTAAGCATTTTAACTTTGCTCAGTTTGTGTAAGTTTTATAAGTCACCAGTCTTAATTTTTTCTTGTAAAAGTTTTCTGGCTTTCAAAGCAGTCTTTCTTTGAGGCCTGTCTGGTTTAGTCTGAGTTACATCAGGCACATTGAGAGATTCCTCCCCAATAGTATCCTGATCCATCCTTTGGGGTAATGGTTCTAATTTAGCCCCACACTCCAAAGGATATAGTAATGTGATATCTCTGGTGGTTTCACCAGTTGCTGTTTTCAGTTTTACAACCAGTTTTGAGTTCCAAGACTTTTCCCATTGACCAATGTTGTCTTGGTGTCTTGTCATGTATCAACACAATGTCCCCAATTTTGACTGAATCATTCCAACTTTGTTTTGTTAATTGTTTATGTCTTTCTCTAAGACTTGTTAAGTATTCTTCTCTCCATTTTGTTATAAATTGAGTCTTGATTTGTGTCAAATGTTTGTATTTTGTGTTGAGTTCTTTGTGTCCTATTTCCCAATCTGGATCCTCTGTACTGTTATGTTCAGATTCTGGTAACATGTTTACTGTTTCTCCCTTAATTAGGTGGTTTGGTGTGAGAGGTTCTGGCTCATTAATACCATCTCCCACATAAGTTAATGGTCTGTTGTTGACAACATTTTCAATTTCTGACAGAATAGTCATGAGTTCAAAAAGTTGTAGATGTTTTGTCCCAATAGTCTTTTTAAGGCAGTTCTTTACAGTTTGTATGTTTCTTTCCCAAATTGAACCATACCATGGTGTATTAACAGGAATGTACTTCCAGGTTATGTTGTGTTTGGTTAAATGAGTTTGTACCGTTTCATTGTCACAAATCTGATGAATAATTTTTTCACCAGATTTGAAGTATGTGGCATTGTCTGACCATATAGTTTTGGGTACAGAATTGTGTGCACAAAATCGTCTGAAAGCAGCAATAAAAGCTTCTGCTGTCAGATCTTCTACTATGTCTAGACATATGGCACGTGTTGCAGCACAGGTGAAGAGTACAATGTACACTTTGTATTCCTTTGAATCCATTTTGTCTCCAAAACTCACATTTACCGCTCCAGTGTAGTCAATACCCGTGGTTTCAAATGGCCGAGTAAATGTTACTCGTTCCACAGGTAGGTCTGGAGGGCTTGGGGTCTTAAAGGGTCGTGAATGGATACGTTTACAAGGAATGCATGTGTTTAGAATTTTCTTTGTTTCAGTTCTACCCTTTGGTAGCCAGTAAGTTTTTCTCAGCTCTGTCAGGGTTTGTGGGACTCCCATGTGGTGTATTTTGTTGTGGGTATCCCTGATGATGAGTTTTGTGAAGTGATTTCTCCTTGGAAGAAGAATTGGGTGCTTAGAGTTGTAAGTCAAAGTTGACTTGTTAAGCCTTCCTTTACACCTTATCAGACCCTCTGTATCCAGGTACAGATTTAGATCCATGACAAGTGAAGGAATACCTTTGTTTAATGTGTTACTGGACCTAAGATACTTCAACTCCTTGTCAAATTCTGAAGCTTGTATCTGTTTGAGCCAGTATTTTGTTGCAGTTTCTGTTAAGTTAGAAAAGGCTTTCTGAGGACTGTGTTTGAGAAGGTAGGTATTGACAAACTTGCAGCAATAGACTGTAATTCTCAAGAGTTTGTTTAGGTCTGAATAAAGGTGATAGTCAAATATAGGTTTGTCCTCAGTGATCTTTTCAGTTGTTGTCGAGTTGAGTGTGAGGTTAACTACTTTGGCTGGCCAAAGATCCTCACATGTTAGCCATTCGGGCCCTTCATACCAGATTTTATTTGTTTTCAACAGCTTGTAAGAGAGCCCTCTTGTCAAAAAGTCTGCAGGATTCTCTTTTGTTTTTATATACCTAAATTTGATACCAAGGTTTGTGTTTGCAGTTTTGATTTCTGTTAGTCTGTTTTTCACAAATATGTTTTTGCAAGAAGTTGTTTCTGTGTTGGTCACCCATGTTAGACAAATTTGACTGTCTGTCCATAAGTAAATGTTTGTTATGTCAACTTCTTTATACACTTGTGAAAGAAAGTTTGCTGTTTTAACTCCCAATGAGACAGCTAATAATTCAAGTTGTGGTACAGTTTTCTTTTGGTTTAAGGGTGCCACTTTTACCTTTGAATAAACCAAGTTACTTTCATTTTCACTTGTTAAATAGGCACAACACCCTTAGGCTTGTGTGCTGGCATCTGTAAAAATGTGTAGTGTTTGTGATTTCAATCTGTAGCCAGCACATCTTGGTACGTAGATGTCTTGAACTTTGTTCAAGTCTGTGGCTAATTTTTTCCAATGAAGTTGGTCTTCCACTGAAAGTGGTTCATCCCAATCAATTTTCTTTTTCCATAAGTCTTGCAAAGGGTTTTGGATCTTATGGTTGCTGGTAAATATAATCCAATGGGGTCGAAATTTTGGATGATTCTGAAAGCACTTGTCTTTTTGTATCAGCATTTGGATTTAAGTTATAACTCTTTGTGCAAAGAGTGTCATCGTGTTCAGAATTCTGTTTTAAAAACCAAAGCATTCCAAGTGTTTTCGTGTAATTGTTTGGTTCAATGTTCCCATTGTTGTCTTTTGTTATTTGTTCATTTAATTTAGGAGAATTAGAAAGAGTTTGTACTGTATTCAAACCTCCTACCACTTCTGACTAGTCAATACCCGTAGTTTTAGTGGAGTAAATTTACTCCTCCACAGATAGATCTGGAGGGCTTGGGGCTTTGAATCCTGTACTGTTTTTGTGTTGTTTGGCCTATGGCCAAGGGAGGCCACAAGACCCCTTTTGTTTGGTATCTGGCCAAAGGAGGCCACAAGACCCTTGTTGTTTGGTCTCTGGCCAAGGGAGGCCACAAGACCAATGTTGTTTGGTCTCTGGCCAAGGGAGGCCACAAGACCAATGTTGTTTGGTCTCTGGCCAAAGGAGGCCACAAGACCCTTGATTAATATGTTGGGCTATGGCCAAGTGAGACCATCAGCCCCTTGATGAATTTGTTGGGCTATGGCCAAGGGTAGGCCATCAGCCCTTTGATGATTTGTTGGGCTATGGCCAAGGGTAGGCCATCAGCCCTTTGATGAATTTGTTGGGCTATGGCCAAGGGTAGGCCATCAGCCCTTTGATGAATTTGTTGGGCTATGGCCAAGGTAGGCCATCATCCCTTTAATGAATTTGTTGGGCTATGGCCAAGGTAGGCCAAGGCCCTTTGATGAATTTGTTGGGCTATGGCCAAGGGTAGGCCATCAACCCTTTGATGAATTTGTTGGGCTATGGCCAAGGTAGGCCATCAGCCCTTTGGAGTAGAGTAGTTTGTTTGTACGTGTCACTGTCTAACCATATAATTTTTGGCACAAAATTATGTGCACAGAATCAGAGCGCAGCAATAAAAGCTTTTACTCTCCGATCCTTGGTTATGTTTAGACAGGTTGTTGTGTTTGAGACACATTGAAAGAGTAGTGTGTGTGTGTGTGTGTGTGTGTGTGTGTGTGTGTCATTCCTCCGAATCCAGTTGGTCTTCAAAACTTGGATTCACCACTCCAATGAAATTAATACCCGTAGTTATGAATGAGTAAATGTTGTGTATCCTACAGGTAGGTCTGGAAGGTTTTGGGGTTTTGAAGGAATCCAATCTGTTTGCAAGGAATGTATGTGTCTGTTGATGAAATCTGTTGTGATTCTTCCTTTAAAAGAAGAATTGGATGTTTGGAGTCGTATGTATATATTTATATACTGTACCGTACGTGTGTGTGTGTATGTGTGTGTGTGTGTGTGTTTGGTGATGAAATCTGTTGTGATTCTTCTTTTAAAAGAAGAATTGGATGTTTGAAGTCGTATGTATATTTTATATACTGTACCGTACGTATGTGTGTAAATGTGTATTTTGTTATAGGGTTTTATTTTTGGGTTTTGGGTTAGGTTAATCAATTTGGCTGAGTAAAGATCCTCAAACGTTGCATTTGAGGCCCTTATATCAAGCCTTGTCGGTTTTATGCCTATATGTCGAATTAGAATAGGTTGGGCCTATATTGGTCAAATAGGACTTCGAATAGGTAATAGGTTGGGCCTATATGTCAAATAGGACTTAGAATAGGTTGGGCCTATATGTCAAATAGGACTTCGAATAGGTAATAGGTTGGGCCTATATGTCAAATAGGACTTCGAATAGGTAATTGGTTGGGCCTATATGTCAAATAGGACTTCGAGTAGGTAATAGGTTGGGCCTATACGTCAAATAGGACTTAGAATAGGTTGGGCCTATATGTCAAATAGGACTTCGAATAGGTTGGAATAGGGTCACGAATAGGTGTTAGGTGGGTGTAGGTTTGAATTTGTGCAATTGCTTTAGGTCTTTGTGATGTTACAGTTCGAGTCAAATTTTGTGATGTTACAGTTCGAGTCGAATTTTGTGATGTTACAGGTCTGAGTCGAATTTGTGATGTTACAGGTCTGAGTCGAATTTGTGATGTTACAGGTCTGAGTCGAATTTTTTTTGATGTTACAGGTCTGAGTCGAATTTTGTGATGTTAATGAGTCTTATGAGTAAGTTAAATTGCTGAAATAAATTTTATAACCTACACCTCAGGTTCAATTATAAATTTAGTGTTTTTAATTAGGATAGGCCTTGAGTGTAAAGAGTAAGGCCTATTATGTAAGGTAAAGTTAGGTGGGCCTACTAAATAGGCCTATTTGTTGGGCCTACCAAGTAGGCTTATGTTTGGGCCTATTATTTTATAGGACCTCAAATGAGTTTAAGCCTGTTAAATTAACAAGGCTAGTTTTTGAGTTTGAAGAGTAGGACCTATTAAATGGTTTAATGTTGTGGGCCTATTATTTTTAGGACCTAAAATAAGTTATGCCTGTTAAATGAACAAGCCTTTGTTTTCGGTTAGTGTAAAGGTAAAGGGATCGGTTCCCAGTTGAATAGGCCACCATATGAAAACTATAGTGGGGTTACGGTTGAAATTAGGGTTAGGCCCACTGAGTTAAGCTAGCCGCCACTACGTGTGTCATGTAAATTTTAGAGGGTTAGTTCCCCTCACAGGGCCACCATATGAAAAACTATATAGGGCTATGGGTTGATTGCCTGTGCCCTCATCCGTTGGAAATTTCCAACAGACGTCAGTGGAGGGTTACCGACAAAAGCCCTATGCTTTTTCGTTAGAGAGTTATAATATGTAGTGTTTGTTAAAGGACCGTTTTTATATTTAAGTGATTACGGTAATTTTAGCGTCGGATTTGCGCGACGTACAGTATACTAAATGAAAATAATTTGCCTCACCTTATTTTTGTTGGGTCTTTGTTTGCTTCGATGTAGGGCGTTACGATCATCTTCGGTGTAGGGCCGCCACGATCGAGTTTCGCGACGAATTTACTTAAGGTAATTAATATAGGCAGTCACTATATAAACCCCTGAAGGAATAGGCCTATCTTTTTTAGTCATTAGGTTTTAAATTATAAGGAATTCACTCAGAACTAGAGGGGGGACAAAGACATCCTCCCAGTTTAAAGCTTCGCTGTAACATAAACAGCCCTGAGAGCCGTTCCTTGGTTCGCTTGTATTTTCATTATTATTTGCCGATCTAGCAAGATTTTTGTTGTGTCTACTACCTTTTGGTAGACTAAATAATAATTGGGTTTTCTTGTTGCTATGTGGGGCTGATTCATACATACAGGTTCTTTGTACGTATGGCAATTCAATTATTTCATTCCCAATAGGCTATGTCGCCAATCCCGAGGCAATTTTGTATAGATATTTAATTCAATTAATTAATAATTTATATTTAATTATGAAATAAATGTACCACATATGATACCATGTTGTGAGTGCGTATAGTTTTTCCATAGCCACATTACGGAGTCGATCCTGCAGCATCGTCGACCGTAAATACGTTTTTATTAATTTCAACTTTGAGAGACTTCTTTCCCCAGATGCAACAGTAACTGGAATAGTCAGTAGTATTCGCAATGCAGTCGGGAAATCGGGAAATCCACAGAACGATTGTTCAAAGTGATGAAGTCCAGTATCTTCAGTGGATCACTTTGTATATCTTCTGGAAGAATTGGTGGTTTCAAGGCTTCCATTTCCTCAGCAAGCATGATCCATCAATGTCGCGGTCTTCTCCATCAGTCAGTTTCAAGTTTGAGATCTTTGCTGTGTTCGTATGTCTGTCTTGGACATCTTTGTGAACATGTACATGAAGCCAAACGTTGAGTGATGTTCTCTAAGTTGTTCGAATCGTCGTTCCAGGGAGGATATGGCAGTGTCTAAAAGTGCGTTAAACAGAGAAATTTTAAATTTTTCTTCAGCATCTTCAATTGGCTGGTCTTGACCTTTGTAGGAAAACATCTTCTTTCGTCTGACCTGTGTTGTCTTGAATTCTGGCTCGACTTCAAGCTGCTCTGCAATCTCTTTGGCATCTGTTACAGCACTTTGAAATCCACTCTCCCGATATTCTTTCATCCACTTACATGTTCTTTCCAAACTCTCGATGGCACTTGCCAGGCCAGATGCTTTGAATCACTCTGAAGATCTTTACTCACGTAGTTGACTTGAAAGAGGTCATACCAGAATATGACAGCAACAATGAATTTAAAATTCTTCATCTCTTTGCAACGTGATTCTGCTTCGCTTCTTCCTTCACGATCTTTTGCTTTTTCAGCAATTTCGACAAGTGAATGATAGATCTCGACAGCTTGATATCGTACAGCTTGACACTTTGCACACGGCATTCCCATCTTGTCTCGCTCAAGGGCTTCACTGAGAACTCTCTCACATACTTGCAGAAGACTGACCATCGATGGTTGAGGCTGAGAAGAAGACATACAGGCATTAAATAACCCCGAAAAATGAAATGGCTTGAACACATGCTTTTTCCCATTTCCCTAGTAAATTGTAGTTGTGGCATGCGCATGGAGTGAAGAATGCTCTTGAATTCATTTCCAGAAGTCGCGCTTGAACGCCTGATGAGTGTCCCTTCATGTTCGCACCATTATCGTATCCTTGTCCACGAATATCACTCATTTTCAGTCCAAGTTCGTGAAGTTCTCTCATCATAACCTCTAGTAGGTTTCCTCCCGTGGTCTCCTTCACCTCAATGAACTTGATGGTGTTCAAAAATTCCACTCTCAATATCTGATGATCCATCAGAGAATATCGCAAAGTAAGGGACATCTGCTCCTTTGACTAATGTCGGGTGCAATCAAGGATCACAGAGAAATACTTTGCCATTTTAATTCTGTGTACAATGGTTGTTTGAACTCTGTTGCCCATGAGCGAGATGAGTTCATTCTGGATTCGTTTTTTCCAGGTAATGATCATGAATTTCGTTACTGACTATTCTTCTAAGATGGTCTTGCATGGCGGGATCAAATCTTGAGATAAACTCCACCAGTCCAAGGAAGTTGCCATTATTCCGTCTGAAGATTGTACAGCGAGGTACTGTACAATGGCGAGGAGGCGCTCAAACACATTTTTCCACCTAAGCTTCTCCGTATTGATTCGTTCCTGACTGAGTTGATCCACAGTGCAACTTTTGATCAAACGTTGTTCGAGTTCCATCCATTGGAGAGTCGCCTTCAGATGGCCCTGTGATCTTTCGTGCTCGCTCAGAGAGTCTGGAACTAGTATTCACCCAGTCACAGAATCCTCCACACCCCAAGGCATTGTTGGAGTTTCCAAATAACTTGCAACAGAAACAAAATATCCGATTCTTAGAGATTGAATAAATCAGCCATTTCCGTATACCAATTTCTCCATTTTCCATTCGTCTCTTGTAATGACTTTTTGAAAACTTGCGGCCATTGTCATCTCTGGGAAAGTTATAGTCTTCCTCACACTGTGGTGGGCCGTTATTCACTAGTAAATCTCTGACTTTTGTGCTGACAGTTTCCGGCCATTGACCTGGATCTTTGAGTGCATCCAGGGGCTGATTTTGCAGAATTGGAGTCTGATCCATGGGTTCTTCTTCCCTCTGGATATCACTTTCATTTATCAAAGCTAGTGAAGACGCATGTGACTGCGCAGGTACATCTAGTTCACTTTCATCTATCCAAGCTGATGATGATGCATGTGACGGCGCAGGCACATCTTGTTCAGTTTCAGCCTGTGGATCGCGTTTCTCTAGAAATTTTTCAAATGACCCATACATACGCTCAAGTTCTGATTTCCGCTTCGCTTCACGCCGTCTCTTCTGGTGACCGCTGAGATATTTCCGAGCAGTATCTCGCAATCTCTTTGGAGGCATCACTGTCGGTCGATATCTGAAATATAACAAACTATATAATTAATACGGAATACTATTGTATATGAATACTACTGTATATAAAGAGTTATAATGACAAGCCGTATTTAATTTACCACTCAAAACCAAAATATTTTTTTATACTGTACTTATATATTTGCGGGGCCCCTAATAGTGCGGGGCCCAAAGCAGCCGCTTTGCTTGCTTTGCCCAAAGGCCGGCAGTGTATGGAGTTGCCAAAAAAGTGGATGTAATAAAACAGTTTCAGCGTGCAATGGAACATGGTTCGAAGACACCCATATTCCATTATCTAAAATTATTATATTTATTTTTTGCTCAGCAAAAGCATACACCAACATAAAATTTTGTGATCACGAACTCGGAATAAAAACCGACGCAGTAATCCACTATATGGCGCGTATAGGGCGCCATTTTGTATTCGTGCAATCGATAATTTTTACGAGGGTCTTTCGGCGCCCCCAGGGCAATTGCGCCCCGGGTGGTCGCCCCGTTCGCCCGCCCCTAGGGCCAGCCCTGACTATAACAACTATTTAAGAGAGGTGAGTTGCACTATCCTAACCTAACTTATAATGTGTTTACTTTCAGGTTTGAGCCGATACAATATTGAAAAACTCCGTGAAAGTAGGAGGACCAGGTACTACGGTCAAAATTCACCAATCAATGTTTTCTACAAGAAAGTATCAGGTTGGGCGACTTCTTCCTGAGCAGTGGGTCTTCCGGGGTATATGTAGAGAAACGGGAGAGTGTTTCCTCTATGCTATTCCTCGTCGTGACCGGAAGACGTTAACGTCATGTATAAAAAGAAGACATAAAGAGAGGTACTACAATAATAAGCGACAACTCAAAACCATATAATGGACTACAGAACTTAGAAGGATACGAATATAAACATTTAATAGTTAATCATTCAAAAAATTTTGTTCATTCGGAAAGTGACGTACGCGCACACACGCAGAAAATTGAAAGCATATGCCATTTGCTAAAACATAGAAACAAACGCCATTGTGGCACTCAACGTTAAAAAACATTTCCGACTTTTCTTTAAATTCTAGACAAGCCAAATACGTCTATTTTATTTTCTATTTTAGTTACGTTACGGTTTACTGTATATTGGGGCGTATAAGTCGGTATTTTAAACTTAAAATTACGCCCCTAAAGTAGGGAGTCGACTTATAGGCCCAGTCTAAAAAATTAACCTTCTACTTTCCATTTTAGCTTGTATTTAAAAATAGGTTTACCTGTCATAGGTCCTCAGTCCTGCATGAGCTCGCTTTTAGTCAACATCTGAATTGGATCCAGATGACGAAGGACTCGCAAATGTATCTCAGGATGTATATAATGAACTTGTGATGTCAGATGATGATTATGAAGGATTTGATAACTAATTTTTACATGGTTTTATAAAATTTTACTTTTTTATGTTGGCAAGTTGGTGGTCGACTTAAACACCCAGAATAGGCTAAAATCGAAATCTGAAATTGAAAATTAGGGGATCGACAATCTGGACCGTAGACGTATACGCCCCAATATACGGTATATGCTATATATCTTAATTTTGATTAATTTCAGCATTTAATAAAGACCAAAATCGAATTCTATGCAGAAAATTACCTAAACAAACATATCTTTCTATTAAAAATCAGCAGCAAATGAAACCGAGAAGGCCCATATATATATATATATATATATATATATATATATATATATATATATATATATATATATATATATATATATATATATATATATAATTTACTTACTTTCCCGCGAATACATTAATAATTATACTTTTGGATGCATTTTATAAGCAAAGAATCACAATATTAACAAAACTGTTAACTGTTAACAAAATAATAAAAGTGTTTTAAATATAAAAACTGTAAATTACAGGTACGTTTGTTTCAGTAAACAAACAAAAATAAATTGGTTACTTACAATGATTTTCCAATCGGTTTTGTAATCCTTTCTGAGTAGCTCTTTTGCTCCGACCATTCGCTATAAAATTTAAAAACGAAAATTGCATTAGACTTTCAATGTAAATTTGCTGAAGTTAAATAGAGTAAATATTTAAATGAAGATAAAATTAGGGAGCAGAAATAAATTTGAATATTACATCGTCGAGTAAATAAAAAGTAAATAATTATTTTAAAACCTTCCAATTAAGAACTGCGTTTACCATTAACTCTTCATTCAACATATGAAAAAGAGTACTTCTTTCAGTAATACCCACGCCATTTACGACTAAATGCTGATTGGGAAGTCGTGAGATCGAGTCCGGGCGAAGACTTTGTAATTTCTAGTAACCCATGGTGGGTCATGGCTTGGTTTCCACTTTAAACTGTAGGCTTAAGGCAGGGCAACAACCTTCATCACTCATCAGAATGAACAATTCGGTATGAAACAAAACTAGTGTTACGATATATATATATATATATATATATATATATATATATATATATATATATGCTAAATATACGTCATACATACACATTACTAACTTTTTAATAAAAAAAAAAATGAAGAAACAATTGAATTATATATGTTTACATTAATTTTTATCACAACTCCGTAATTTCTCATACAATTCCATATAAATAGGAGAGTAAATCTATATATTATGATGTGTACACTATAATTAACTCAGTTAGGAATTGCTCAAAGTACTTAAATCGTGATAAGTCTTCCGAACCCAGCAGAAATCCTTCGAATCTGGAGTCGGAGATATATATATATACAGGGCGTCCCAAAAAAATGTATACACACTTTAACAGCTGATAGCTCAATTGATGTTTCTTTCTTTCCAAGTTAAACCCATTAGAATTAATAATGGCAGTCAGACTAAGCTTTGAACAAAGGAAATTCATTCTAAAATGCTACTGGAAGTGTGAAAACGCAGTTGAAGTGCAAAGACAGTTTAGGAGGGAGTTTCAAACAGATCCACCAACGCGACTTACCATCACTCGAATTAGAGATAAGTTTGAAGCCGATGGAACTGTTCAGAATGTCCACAAGAAGCGTTCCGGAAGACCACGGACATCGACAAGCCCCATAAAGCAAGAAAGAGTACTGGAAACGTATCACCAAAGTCCAAGAAAATCTGTGCGGCAAGCGAGTCGTGAGGTAGGAATTTCAGAATCGTCTGTCCAACGCATTTTGAAGCGCTGTCAATGGAAAAGTTACATTCCAAGATTAGTCCATGCTATTAATGAAGATGATCCGGACCGAAGAGTGGAGTATTGCGAGTGGTACTTGGCACGATGTGGATGTGGATTGGACGAAGGGGTTTCGTAGAATACCCTCCGCGTTCACCAGACCTCACACCACTAGACTTTTTTTTATGGGGATACTTAAAAGACAAAGTCTACGCTATAAAACCTGCAACAGTCGCTGAATTGAGAGCAGCCATTGAACGAGAATGCACACAAATACCAAACGAAATGTTTCGTGATGTTTGCGATTCCATTGCTTCGCGTTATCAGCAGTGCCTGGACCAGAACGGACGTCAGTTTGAAAACAGGCGTTGACAAAACAATTAAATAATGTCTGTAGATTCTATTACATTTTGAAAATGAAATGTATTTTAATAAACACTGCCTTTATAATTATTTAAAGTGTGTATACATTTTTTTGGGACGCCCTGTATATATATATATATTGATTATGATGATGATGAAGTGAGAAAAGACGTTCCTTGCCAGTTTGCAATGACAAAACCTGATTACATGTCAACTCAACCAGTGTAACCTTAACCAGTGTTAAGTGAACCAGTACCAACTCGACCAGTAGACCAATTCAACAAGTACAACTCAACCAGTCAGGACATGGAACCATATAGGCTATCTTACTCGGGAAGGGAAACTAACACAGGTCTAGGTTAGGTGAATTTAGGTTCAGTTCGACTTTTTTATTCTGTGACTTTTTTTCCTGTAACTTTTTTTCCTACAATCATTATCTCAACGGCAAATACATTAAATCAAGTTCAGCCTAACCCAACGTTAGTTTCAAAATGTTGCCATGGTATTAATATCAATTGTGTCACTAATGCGCTATTCTTCTTTCAATATTTAATCTACTACACTAGTTGCTGGGCTGCTGCTGCTGCTGCTGTGGATCGTCTTTTTTAATATTACTCGAATTACCAATTTGAGTAATATTAAAAAAAGTTACAATATTTCTTACTAAATTATCTTATTTTTTCTTTATATTTATTAGAGTAAAATTTTAATGATTTGATTTGTATAATTATCGGAGTTATATAAAATAGTCTCTCTATATTTTCTCTATTTTTTTAATTGAATTGAATTGAATAACCTTTATTGATAATAAAATAAATACATTCTTTTCAGTTTACAATGACATGAATAATTGTGAAGCACGACTATTTATTTTATTTAATTTGGCCCTTAAGCTTTAGGCTTTACTGGGCTCTTATTAAAAATAAACAGCTAGTTGTTATTAATTAATAATAATAAATAAATAAATAAGTATTATTAATAGTTAAAGCATGTATTAATCTTAAATTATCACTACTGACATGACAAATACAAGGTCACCATTGAAGGCACTATACCAATATACAAAGAAACCAATATTATACATAAGAGATAAGAACTGAATAATCCCAAGAAATGTGTTTTTAATACTAGATTACACACGACAAATTAATAATTAGTAAACAATACTAATGAACATTAATCCTAGATTTCTGTTAGTATGCCATTATTAATCAGGATTTCAACTTCGTTTTAAACAAATTTACATTCACAATATTTCTTATATCGGCATGCGAGTCATTCCATAGTTTCAATCCAATGAAAATGGGTAGTTTTTGAGATGAAGACAATCTAAATTGAGATATAACGAGCTTTGATCTATTTCTGGTCTGATACGAGTGGATTTCTTGATGAGTTACAAAATACTCTTATCTATTTAGTATTTACCCATTGTAAATTAATGATTTTGTTCTTACACTCGTAAATAAAAATAAAATGTGCCAGTTTGTTTATATCAATGAGCTCTAGTAGGTTTAGCTCTTTAATTAAATAATGCACTAGAGTGGTCAAGGAAATCAGCATCAGATAATAACCTTATTGCTCGTTTTTGGATAACAAAGATACCATTTAATGCGTTGTTAGCGGAGTTTCCCAAAACAAGGGTGCAGTACGTTATATAAGAAACTAAAGAAAGAACAAGAGTATGATAAAGAGTCAATAAAACTTGTTTAGGGACTACATTTCTAAGTTTAAACATTATAGCAACGCTCATTGAAATCTTTTTCGCGATATAATTTACATGATCACTCCATTGCAAATTCTTATCTAGCATTACACCAAGAAATTTTGTTACAGTACACTCCTTTATAGCTATTTCATTAACATTAAGTTCATCAAGATATAGATTTCTTTTATTAGTAAAAATCATGAAATTTGTTTTACTGGTATTTAGGAAGAGTTTATTGCTGGTCAACTATTTCATTACACAGATGACTTCTGAATTAAATATATTCTTAGCTGTATTAACATCTTTGCAAGAAAAAAGACAGTTGTAT
Source organism: Bathynomus jamesi (assembly GCA_023014485.1). Taxonomy (NCBI): domain Eukaryota; kingdom Metazoa; phylum Arthropoda; class Malacostraca; order Isopoda; family Cirolanidae; genus Bathynomus; species Bathynomus jamesi. The sequence continues at coordinate 558,861 of JAJOZX010000387.1, forward strand.
CATCTGCAAACATTATGAAGTTCAGTACATCAGATGAACGTAGAAGGTCATTTTTATATCAAATATCATTTTTATATCAAATTTATAAAGATTTTATAATAAGTATATATTAATTCGCAACACAACTTAAGAGTGAAGACCAAATCGAACATCGTCTTTATTAAAATGTAATAAAAACTCTATTTTCAAAGCAAAATCTAATGATTTCACAACTTAATAATGTATCATATTTGCATACGTCTTCAAAAATAGGTAAACAACTTTGAAACTTCATTAAAACCATGAAAAGAGCTAATCTCTAAATGTCAAATAGGCCCCTTCCATTGATTTAACGAGATTCCCACCCATTCCAAGAGGTACCAATTACAATGTTTCACCGGAACAGTCCAAATTCAGGGCAATAATTCTTTATGCATAATTGAATGCCTCCTTGTAGGCTTTCATTTTGAATCCCGGAATTTTCATCGTGGGAAATATCATCGTGGGAAATATCATCGTCGGAAAGATCATCGTGTGGAAAGATCATCGTGTGGAAAGATCATCGTGCGGAAATATCATCGTGCGGAAATATCATCGTGCGGAAATATCGTGTGGAAATATCATCGTGTGGAAATATCATCGTCAGTGATAAGTTAATTAAAAATGATACTTTTATTAAGAATAACTTCTATATGTATAAGTGAATTTAGTAAGTAAATTTAGTATTTAATAAATAGAAAATCGAACAGGAAATTGGTTTATTTAATTCACATAATATTAGAACCTAACCTAACCTAACCTAACCTAACCGGACAAATGCTTCTAATATTATGTGAATTAAATAAACCAATTTCCTGTTCGATTTTCTATTTATTAAATACTAAATTTACTTACTAAATTCACTTATACATATAGAAGTTATTCTTAATAAAAGTATCATTTTTAATTAACTTATCACTGACGATGATATTTCCACACGATGATATTTCCGCACGATGATATTTCCGCACGATGATATTTCCGCACGATGATATTTCCACACGATGGTCTTTCCACACGATGATCTTTCCACACGATGATCTATCCGACGATGATCTTTCCGACGATGATATTTCCCACGATGAAAATTCCGGACACCTTCATTTTTACTAAATCCCACCAAAATTTTTGCGACATAGAAATCCTATACATCTTAATTTCAGGGGGTGTGATTAAGTTATTTGTGGCTAGACACGCTCCTCCGTAAATAATGTGTGATTAATTGTTCATTATTGTTCTGCTAGTTTGAATAATTATTTTATCAGCCGTCTATGACTTCCTATTTAACGTCGTTAACTCCTCGTTCAGGTTCCGTGTGTTAGTCTCTCTTCACAGGAAGGTCAAGCTGGTGGCCCCGCCTCTAGGCCTGGCTTGGTGGAGGAGCGAGTCGCTCTCTTGCGTTCTCTACCGCACATAGCCAGGTACACCCGGCTCATCTGGTACCACCCTGAACCAGGCATCTAGTCTTCTCTTTCTTGAAGACTTCAACTTCGACCCCTGTAACGTTTCTGAGGTCTTTTGGAAGCTAGTTAAAAAGTCTCGGCCCCCTGACAACCAAGCTTTTTTCCTTCAGTGTTGAGGAGGTCCATTGTTGGGCCTTTAATTTGGAAACACTACACATCCTGCCTTCCTATTTTCCAGCGTTGCTTGGATGGTAATTGGATTTAGTTTGAGGTTTGGTACCAGTTTTTCGATCATTTTCCATATGTGTCATAGATTATGGTGTACCTCTCTCTTCTTCTTTCCAAGGAGTACAAATTTAGTTTACGTAGTCTTTCCCAGTAGTTGAACTCTTTGCACCCATCAATCTTTGCTGTGAAATGCCTCTGAGTTGCTTCCAGTCTATTAGTTTCTTCATTTTTATATGGGGATGTCAAGACTGAGCAGTATTCAAGTTTTGGTATAATCAGTGTTTTTAGCAGGGGAATCATTACCGTATTGTTCTTTCTTTTGAACGTTCTTAGTACCTGTCCCGCGACTCTTTTTGCTTTGTTTATCGCTATCTGATTTTGTGTCTCAAATTTGGCATCATCGGTCATTATTACCCCCCCCCCCCCAAGTCGACCGCTTTCGTGCTTCTCTGAATTTCCTGTCTATCTGGAGCATGATGCGTAGCCTGTTTAATTTCCTTATTTCTACCATATCTCAAGAGCTGAAATTTCTCGGTGTTGAAAGTCATATTGTTGTCTTCTGACCATTTGTATATTTTGTTCGTGTCCCTCTGCAAGGCCTTAACTTCATTTGCATCGCTGATTTTTATGAGTATTTATGAGCAAGGTTTGTTACAAAGTCAAATGCTTCACTAAAAAACTTAAATTTTACTATGTGTAAATAATTACCATATTTACGCGAAGGATAATTTCTTGAACGGTTTATTGTTTATTGTTTTGAAGTAATTTTGAAATATTGTTGGACTTTGTCGTCGTATTTTCTTTGTTTTTATTTCTAATTTAATTTGAAATTGAAAGACCAATTTTCACTATATAGTAAATAAACTTTATAACTGATCAAAAATTCTAATAGATTTCAAGTGATAATAATTAGTATTGCTCAAAGGATTGAGCTTAAATTAAAGTGGGGTCAAATTGAATTGTGATGTTACCTAAATTCCTTCGAGACAACAGAAACGGATTGGTAAGACCAACACTGGCAGTTAAAGAGAGACAATTCAGTGTTATGTACAACTCAAAGAAGACGGGCAATACATTTTCAGAACTCCAACAAAGAGAGCAATAAAAAATTGCGGACGAAGGAAAAGCACAAAATAACAGAGAATTTCTTTTAATAGATTCACAGTAATAACTAAATCTACACACCGTATTAAAACCAAAAGTTGGCAGCTGACGAGGAAGCTTCTAACAGTGGCTGTATCCTCCAGCGCGGAAACACGTCAACGCGAAGAAGAGGCGACGTCAAACCGAAACATCAACGCGCTGGTGGCCAAACTTCCTCAAATCTCCGTGCAGCGGGCTGTCTACGGTTGGCCAAACTGGCAGTCGACGGCCTGTTGCGTGGCACGGTCAGAGTGCCGGTCGGATCCCGGGGCCGGACCTATACCAGCGTGCTATTTTTTCATTTATGGGGAGTAATTGCGTGCTCCCCGGACTACTCTTACTCTCCGGCGACATTAAGACTAATCCGGCCCCACTACAACTTACACATGTCACCATACACAAAGACATAGACACAATAGGACCATGAGACACATACAGAAGCATAATATTAACATATTACAGTACAACGTAGATGGCCTCACAAACAAAATCATGCAGCGTAGGGAATTCGTATACAAAACGCATTCACATAGCACTTATACAAGCACAAAACTAAAAGTACACGCAAAACACCCACTATCCCTGACTTCACGGCGATCCGTCAAGATCGTACTGGGGTTCATGGGGTTGGATCATCACTTACATATGTAAAAGCATTAGCTACACCGATGCCACCCAAAACATTACAAACACAATCCAAGCAGATAACACGATAGAAATACAGGCAGTTAACATTAAAACACGCGCAAAACACACACCACACTCATCAACATTTACATCCCACCAGATAGTTCACCTCAGGTGCTAGCCAATTACAACCACAGTTACACAATCTGGCCTCTCTCACTAATTCATCTTAGGAGGAGACTTCAACGCTAAAGACACTAGTTGGTACCTGCACAACCAAACAACACCAGAGGCGCCAACAGAGCCACACAACTAAACAGCCTCTTCATTCTTAATAGTACAGAAGAACATACACACATACCACATCAAGCAGGATACTCAAACTCCTCCCAAGACATAACGTTCTGTTCCTCCTCACTAGAAACACATACACACTGGAAAACAGAAAAGCAACTGTCATCAGACCACCTGCCCATCATCATTACAACACGTTCTACACTGCCCCAACAGCCTTAGGCACACTTATAGAAATTACAAGAAAGCTGATGGGAACAGTTCAAAATACACTGAGAACAATTCACCACATTAAACAGCACACCCATCATAAACATCAATACAACACTCAAGACATTTAATCAGATCATCAATAATGCAAACAAATACATACCCAAGGGCAACATTAGGAAATACAACCCAAATTACACTAGAGAAATAGTCCACCTCATAAGGCTCAACACAGAAATAAACAACAAACTTAAAGAAAAACAAAGAGAAACATTTAGGGAATTCATAACAACACTAAACCACTCCACAGATACATCCAGGCTATACAATATTATAAACAGCATTACTCACTCTAACAGCGGCATTCACACCTCACACGCGGCTATCTGTCGCAGCCAAAATAATATCCCAACATATACACAACAAGCTAACATTCTATTTAATCACTACGCAAAGATAAATCACTTAAACAGAGACAACAACCAGAAACATGCAGACAGACAAACAGCCAGACACAAGAAAACCTACAGACTCGACACGACCATTACACCCTTCAATACAGACCAGACCACCAAGCTCATCAAAAACATTAAGAATTCGAAGGCTACCGGACCAGACAACATATCTAACATAAACCTTAAACACTTGCCACTACATGTATAATCATGCACCAACACCTCGCACCATTAAGGTAACACCAGAGAGACATTATAACCAAATACTTCAATCCATATCACGCCCCAAAGACATCACACAGCAGTACAGAAAACATACACACACACCTAACCCACAAAGCACTGACACGACTCGGTCCGAATGCGGTCCTAGGTGCGAAGCCGCCACCCATTGACAGGTCAGAGACCAGCCTGAGCAGATCGGATCGAGTTAACTTAGCATGAGTCCGATGTGGACATCACCCTAACTTACAGACATATACACATAGACTAGACAACTCCACAGACGACACCTGCCACCTGTGCCAGGGCACACCACAAACAATTGAACACATTATGACAGACTGTACCGCTCCAGCACAACATAGAACACAACACAACATCACTAATGCGCTGAACCTCTGGTCCACTCCAGAGAGGGCGATCGGTTACCTGCGTGCCGCCGGCTTGCTCGATCAGGGTGGACTGATCGGCTAACCAACAACAACAACTCAAAGAAGAGATGCGTCGAACTAAATTACCATTGCGGATAACAAGACAAAGCGGAATATAGTACCCGGGATACCTGGTCTCCTTGTTGGGGTCATATATATATATATATACAAAGGTGGGCAGGACCGAGTTCCAAAAGGACCGAACTCCAGGAACTCGGTCCTTTTTAAGGACCGTGAGCGGGAAAGTTGGTCCTTTTCTCAGTGAGGACCGAAATGAGGAGCGACGGTCCATTTTTAAGCAATTCCGGACGGTCCGGTCCGGACGGTCTTTTTTAGTGATTTTAGTGTGTTTAGTGATTATTTGAAGTTCTAAAGAAGATGCTAGTCTTGAAATACTAGTCTTCTTGAAGGGAAACTCAAGCATTTAACTTAATAACTTTTTTTCATCATTTATGTATTGTATTAATTATAATTTACGTTAATAAAATTAAAGATTTACGGTGTCTTTAATTTCATTTTTCATTTTAATCAAATTTTTCACTTATATATATATAAGGACCGAGGACCGAGTCGTTCCTAGGTCCTATCTTCAGAAAGGACCGGGACAGGGACCGTCGGTCCAGTTTGAGGCAAGGACCGGGACCGGGACCGTCGTTCCTTTTTGAGGCCCGGGTGCCCACCTTTGTATATATATATATATATATATATATATATATATTATATATATATATATATATATATATATATATATTATCACTGCTGATTTTTAATAAACATATATATATTTTTCATATAATGTTTTGAGTAGAATTCAATTTTGGCCTTTCTTAAATGGGGAAATTAACCAAAACTAAGATATATATATAACCCCTAACCTAACCAAAATAGAAAGTACTGTACCCACCGCCACCTATAGCCTAAATGAACGCAATATCTTCCACAGAAACCATATGATATCTTGTTTCGAAAGTATACCATATCCTTTTCATAAGCTGCTAGTTTAGGACTCACTTATGTTAAGCAATTAAGATATCGGTTCACTTACGGTAAAGATGGATAAAGATTTTAATTTAATAAAGTTGCATAATAGATTGCAGACAGAAGAAGATAAGTATATTTTTTACGGGAGTGGAACATAATACCAAAAGAATAGGAATGTCGTAGAATACAAAAATGGTGCTCCAAATCGTACGTAATAATTGCGTATGGAGTCAGGGTCTAATTGCATTAGACTTTCAATGTAAATTTGCTGAAGTTAAATAGAGTAAATATTTAAATGAAGGTAAAATTAGAGAGCAGAAATAAATTTGAATATTACATCGTCGAGTAAATAAAAAGTAAATAATTATTTTAAAACCTTCCAATTAAGAACTGCGTTTACCATTAACTCTTCATTCAACATATATATGAAAAAGATTACTTCTTTCAGTAATACCCACGCCATTTACGACTAAATGCTGATTGGGAAGTCGTGAGATCGAGTCCGGGCGAAGACTTTGTAATTTCTACTGTAGTAACCCATGGTGGGTCATGGCTCGGTTTCCACGTTAAACTGTAGGCTTAAGGCAGGGCAACAACCTTCATCACTCATCAGAATGAACAATTCGGTATGAAACAAAACTAGTGTTACGATATATAATTTTATATATATATATATATATATAACTGCAATGACCACGCAGTATATAAATGAATAGAAACGACATAATATTAAGGAACGTTTCTGCACACGCGGAAGGATAACGAATATGAAAAATGAGGCGAACCGCCGGGAATTGAACCCGGCCTTCCATTGCCGGTTGGATGCGCTACCATTACACCACGGACCTCATATTCACGATTTGCGAGGGTGCCCTCTCAGGGCATTGGTTTCTGCCCTATGTAAGGAGAATTTCGATTTGTGAATGATTGAGGTCCGTGGTGTAATGGAAGCGCATACAAACCGCAATTGGAAGGCCTTGGGTTCGATTCCGGGCGGTTCGCCTCATTTTAATTTATTCGTTATTTCTCTTCTGCGTGTGCAGAAACGTCCTTAATATTATGTCGTTTCTATTCATATATATATATATATATATATATATAGATATATATATATGCTACATATACGTCATACATACACATTACTAACTTTTTAATAAAAAAAAAATGAGAAAACAATTGAATTATATATGTTTACATTAATTTTTATCACAACTCCGTAATTTCTCATAACAATTCCATATAAATAGGAGAGTAAATCTATATATTATGATGTGTACACTATAATTAACTCAGTTAGAATTGCTCAAAGTACTTAAATCGTGATAAGTCTTCCGAACCCAGCAGAAATCCTTCGAATCTGGAGTCGGAGATATATATATATATACAGGCGTCCCAAAAAAATGTATACACACTTTAACAGCTGATAGCTCATTGATGTTTTCTTTCTTTCCAAGTTAAACCCATTAGAATTAATATGGCAGTCAGACTAAGCTTGAACAAGGAAATTCATTCTAAAATGCTACTGGAAGTGTGAAAACGCAGTTGAAGTGCAAAGACAGTTTAGGAGGGAGTTTCAAACAGATCCACCAACGCGACTTACCATCACTCGAATTAGAGATAAGTTTGAAGCCTGGAACTGTTCAGAATGTCCACAAGAAGCGTTCCGGAAGACACGGACATCGACAAGCCCCATAAAGCAGAAAGAGTACTGGAAACGTATCACCAAGTCCAAGAAAATCTGTGCGGCAAGCGAGTCGTGAGGTAGAATTTCAGAATCGTCTGTCCAACGCATTTTGAAGCGCTGTCAATGGAAAAAGTACATTCCAAGATTAGTCCATGCTATTAATGAAGATGATCCGGACCGAAGAGTGGAGTATTGCGAGTGGTACTTGGCACGATGTGAATGTGGATTGGACGAAGGGGTTTCGTAGAATACCCTCCGCGTTCACCAGACCTCACACCACTAGACTTTTTTTTATGGGGATACTTAAAAGACAAAGTCTACGCTATAAAACCTGCAACAGTCGCTGAATTGAGAGCAGCCATTGAACGAGAATGCACACAAATACCAAACGAAATGTTTCGTGATGTTTTGCGATTCCATTGCTTCGCGTTATCAGCAGTGCCTGGACCAGAACGGACGTCAGTTTGAAAACAGGCGTTGACAAAACAATTAAATAATGTCTGTAGATCTATTACATTTTGAAAAGAAATGTATTTTAATAAACACTGCCTTTATAATTATTTAAAGTGTGTATACATTTTTTGGGACGCCCTGTATATATAATATATGATTATGATGATGATGAAGTGAGAAAGACGTTCCTTGCCAGTTTGCAATGACAAAACCTGATTACATGTCAACTCACCAGTGTAACCTTAACCAGTGTTAAGTGAACCAGTACCAACTCGACCAGTAGACCAATTCAACAGTACAACTCAACCAGTCGGACATGAACCATAAGGCTATCTTACTCGGGAAGGGAAACTAACACAGGTCTAGGTTAGGTGAATTTAGGTTCAGTTCGACTTTTTTATTCTGTGACTTTTTTCCTGTAACTTTTTTTCTACAATCATTATCTCACGGCAAATACATTAAATCAAGTTCAGCCTAACAACGTTAGTTTCAAAATGTTGCCATGGTATTATATCAATTGTGTCACTAATGCGCTATTCTTCTTTCAATATTTAATCTACTACACTAGTTGCTGGGCTGCTGCTGCTGCTGCTGTGGATCGTCTTTTTTAATATTACTCGAATTACCAATTGAGTAATCATTAAAAAAGTTACAATATTTCTTACTAAATTATCTTATTTTTTTCTTTATATTTATTAGAGTAAATTTAATGATTTGATTTGTATAATTATCGGAGTTATATAAAATAGTCTTTCTATATTTTCTCTATTTTTTTAATTGAATTGAATTGAATAACCTTTATTGATAATAAAATAAATACATTCTTTTCAGTTTACAATGACATGAATAATTGTGAAGCACGACTATTTATTTTATTTAATTTGGCCCTTAAGCTTTAGGCTTTACTGGGCTCTTATTAAAAATAAACAGCTAGTTGTTATTAATTAATAATAATAAATAAATAAATAAGTATTATTAATAGTTAAAGCATGTATTAATCTTAAATTATCACTACTGACATGACAAATACAAGGTCACCACTGAAGGCACTATACCAATATACAAAGAAACCAATATTATACATAAGAGATAAGAACTGAATAATCCCAAGAAATGTGTTTTTAATACTAGATTACACACGAGAAATTAATAATAAGTAAACAATACTAATGAACATTAATCCTAGATTTCTGTTAGTATGCCATTATTAATCAGGATTTCAACTTCGTTTTAAACAAATTTACATTCACAATATTTCTTATATCGGCATGCGAGTCATTCCATAGTTTCAATCCAATGAAAATGGGTAGTTTTTGAGATAAAGACAATCTAAATTGAGGTATAACGAGCTTTGATCTATTTCTGGTCTGATACGAGTGGATTTCTTGATGAGTTACAAAATACTCTCATCTATTTACCCATTGTAAATTAATGATTTTGTTCTTACACTCGTAAATAAAAATAAAATGTGCCAGTTTGGTTATATCAATGAGCTTTAGTAGGTTTAGCTCTTTAATTAAATAATGCACTAGAGTGGTCAAGGAAATCAGCATCAGATAATAACCCTATTGCTCGTTTTTGGATAACAAAGATACCATTTAATGCGTTGTTAGCGGAGTTTCCCAAAACAAGGGTGCAGTACGTTATATAAGAAACTAAGAAAGAACAAGAGTATGATAAAGAGTCAATAAAACTTGTTTAGGGACTACATTTCTAAGTTTAAACATTATAGCAACGCTCATTGAAATCTTTTTCGCGATATAATTTACATGATCACTCCATTGCAAATTCTTATCTAGCATTACACCAAGAAATTTTGTTACAGTACACTCCTTTATAGCTATTTCATTAACATTAAGTTCAAGATATACATTTCTTTTATTAGTAAAAATCATTAAATTTGTTTTACTGGTATTTAGGAAGAGTTTATTGCTGGTCAACTATTTCATTACACAGATGAATTCTGAATTAAATATATTCTTAGCTGTATTAACATCTTTGCAAGAAAAAAGACAGTTGTATCATCTGCAAACATTATGAAATTCAGTACATCAGATGAACGTAGAAGGTCATTTTTATATCAAATATCATTTTTATATCAAATTTATAAAGATTTTATAATAAGTATATATTAATTCGCAACACAACTTAAGAGTGAAGACCAAATCGAACATCGTCTTTATTAAAATGTAATAAAAACTCTATTTTCAAAGCAAAATCTAATGATTTCACAACTTAATAATGTATCATATTTGCATACGTCTTCACAAATAGGTAAACAACTTTGAAACTTCATTAAAACCCATTCCAAGAGGTACCAATTACAATGTTTCACCGGAACAGTCCAAATTCAGGGCAATAATTCTTTATGCATAATTGAATGCCTCCTTGTAGGCTTTCATTTTGAATCCCGGAATTTTCATCGTGGGAAATATCATCGTGGGAAATATCATCGTCGGAAAGATCATCGTGTGGAAAGATCATCGTGCGGAAATATCATCGTGCGGAAATATCATCGTGTGGAAATATCATCGTGTGGAAATATCATCGTCAGTGATAAGTTAATTAAAAATGATACTTTTATTAAGAATAACTTCTATATGTATAAGTGAATTTAGTAAGTAAATTTAGTATTTAATAAATAGAAAATCGAACAGGAAATTCGTTTATTAAATTCACATAATATTAGAATATTAATATTAGAACCTAACCTAACCTAACCTAACCGGACAAATGCTTCTAATATTATGTGAATTAAATAAACCAATTTCCTGTTCGATTTTCTATTTATTAAATACTAAATTTACTTACTAAATTCACTTATACATATAGAAGTTATTCTTAATAAAAGTATCATTTTTAATTAACTTATCACTGACGATGATATTTCCACACGATGATATTTCCGCACGATGATATTTCCGCACGATGATCTTTCCACACGATGATCTTTCCACACGATGATCTATCCGACGATGATCTTTCCGACGATGATATTTCCCACGATGAAAATTCCGGACACCTTCATTTTTACTAAATCCCACCAAAATTTTTGCGACATAGAAATCCTATACATCTTAATTTCAGGGGGTGTGATTAAGTTATTTGTGGCTAGACACGCTCCTCCGTAAATAATGTGTGATTAATTGTTCATTATTGTTCTGCTAGTTTGAATAATTATTTTATCAGCCGTCTATGACTTCCTATTTAACGTCGTTAACTCCTCGTTCAGGTTCCGTGTGTTAGTCTCTCTTCACAGGAAGGTCAAGCTGGTGGCCCCGCCTCTAGGCCTGGCTTGGTGGAGGAGCGAGTCGCTCTCTTGCGTTCTCTACCGCACATAGCCAGGTACACCCGGCTCATCTTGTACCATCCTGAACCAGGCATCTAGTCTTCTCTTTCTTGAAGACTTCAACTTCGACCCCTGTAACGTTTCTGAGGTCTTTTGGAAGCTAGTTAAAAAGTCTCGGCCCCCTGACAACCAAGCTTTTTTCCTTCAGTGTTGAGGAGGTCCATTGTTGGGCCTTTAATTTGGAAACACTACACATCCTGCCTTCCTATTTTCCAGCGTTGCTTGGATGGTAATTGGATTTAGTTTGAGGTTTGGTACCAGTTTTTCGATCATTTTCCATATGTGTCATAGATTATGGTGTACCTCTCTCTTCTTCTTTCCAAGGAGTACAAATTTAGTTTACGTAGTCTTTCCCAGTAGTTGAACTCTTTGCACCCATCAATCTTTGCTGTGAAATGCCTCTGAGTTGCTTCCAGTCTATTAGTTTCTTCATTTTTATATGGGGATGTCAAGACTGAGCAGTATTCAAGTTTTGGTATAATCAGTGTTTTTAGCAGGGGAATCATTACCGTATTGTTCTTTCTTTGAACGTTCTTAGTACCTGTCCCCCGACTCTTTTTGCTTGTTTATCGCTATCTGATTTTGTGTCTCAAATTTGGCATCATCGGTCATTATTACCCCCCCCCCCAAGTCGACCGCTTTCGTGCTTCTCTGAATTTCCTGTCTATCTGGAGCATGATACGTAGCCTGTTTAATTTCCTTATTTCTACCATATCTCAAGAGCTGAAATTTCTCGGTGTTGAAAGTCATATTGTTGTCTTCTGACCATTTGTATATTTTGTTCGTGTCCCTCTGCAAGGCCTTAACTTCATTTGCATCGCTGATTTTTATGAGTATTTATGAGCAAGGTTTGTTACAAAGTCAAATGCTTCACTAAAAAACTTAAATTTTACTGTGTAACTAATTACCATATTTACGCGAAGTGATAATTTCTTGAACGGTTTATTGTTTATTGTTTTGAAGTAATTTCGAAATATTGTTGGACTTTGTCGTCGTATTTTCTTTGTTTTTATTTCTAATTTAATTTGAAATTGAAAGATCAATTTTCGCTATACAATATAGTAAATAAACATTATAACTGATCAAAAATTCTAATAGATTTCAAGTGATAATAATTAGTATTGCTCAAAGGATTGAGCTTAAATTAAAGTGGGGTCAAATTGAATTGTGATGTTACCTAAATTCCTTCGAGACAACAGAAACGGATTGGTAAGACCAACACTGGCAGTTAAAGAGAGACAATTCAGTGTTATGTACAACTCAAAGAAGACGGGCAATACATTTTCAGAACTCCAACAAAGAGAGCAACACAAAATTGCGGACGAAGGATAAGCACAAAATAGCAGAGAATGTTCTTTTAATAGATTCACAGTAATAACTAAATCTACACACAGAATTAAAACCAAAAGTTGGCAGCTGACGAGGAAGCTTCTAACAGTGGCTGTGTCCTCCAGCGAGGGAACACGTCAACGCGAAGAAGAGGTGACGTCAAACCGAAACATCAACGCGCTGGTGGCCAAACTTCCTCAAATCTCCGTGCAGCGGGCTGTCTACGGTTGGCCAAACTAGCAGTCAACGGCCTGTTGCGTGGCACGGTCAGAGTGCCGGTCGGATCCCGGGGCCGGACCTATACCAGCGTGCTATTTTTTCATTTACGGGGAGCAATTGCGTGCTCCCCGGACTACTCTTACTCTCCGGCGACATTAAGACTAATCCGGGCCCCACTACAACTTACACATGTCACCATACACAAAGACATAGACACAATAGGACCATGAGACACATACAGAAGCATAATATTAACATATTACAGTACAACGTAGATGGCCTCACAAACAAAATCATGCAGCGTAGGGAATTCGTATACAAACGCATTCACATAGCACTTATACAAGACACAAAACTAAAACGTACACGCAAAACACCCACTATCCCTGACTTCACGGCGATCCGTCAAGATCGTACTGGGGTTCATGGGGTTGGACTCATCACTAACATATGTAAAAGCATTAGCTACACCGATGCCACCCAAAACATTACAAACACAATCCAAGCAGATAACACGATAGAAATACAGGCAGTTAACATTAAAACACGCGCAAAACACAACACCACACTCATCAACATTTACATCCCACCAGATAGTTCACCTCAGGTGCTAGCCAATTACAACCCACAGTTACACAATCTGGCCTCTCTCACTAATTCCATCTTAGGAGGAGACTTCAACGCTAAAGACACTAGTTGGTACCTGCACAACCAAACCAACACCAGAGGCGCCAACAGAGCCACACAACTAAACAGCCTCTTCATTCTTAATAGTACAGAAGAACATACACACATACCACATCAAGCAGGATACTCAAACTCCTCCCAAGACATAACGTTCTGTTCCTCCTCACTAGAAACACATACACACTGGAAAACAGAAAAACAACTGTCATCACTCATCAGACCACCTGCCCATCATCATTACAACACGTTCTACACTCTGCCCCAACAGCCTTAGGCACACTTATAGAAATTACAAGAAAGCTGATGGGGAACAGTTCAAAATACAAACTGAGGAACAATTCACCACATTAAACAGCACACCCATCATAAGCATCAATACAACACTCAAGACATTTAATCAGATCATCAATAATGCAAACAAATACATACCCAAGGGCAACATTAGGAAATACAACCCAAATTACACTAGAGAAATAGTCCACCTCATAAGGCTCAACACAGAAATAAACAACAAACTTAAAGAAAAACAAAGAGAAACATTTAGGGAATTCATAACAAAACTAAACCACTCCACAGATACATCCAGGCTATACAATATTATAAACAGCATTACTCACTCTAACAGCGGCATTCACACCTCACACGCGGCTATCTGTCGCAGCCAAAATAATATCCCAACATATACACAACAAGCTAACATTCTAGTTAATCACTACGCAAAGATAAATCACTTAAACAGAGACAACAACCAGAAACATGCAGACAGACAAACAGCCAGACACAAGAAAACCTACAGACTCGACACGACCATTACACCCTTCAATACAGACCAGACCACCAAGCTCATCAAAAACATTAAGAATTCGAAGGCTACCGGACCAGACAACATATCTAACATACACCTTAAACACTTGCCACTACATGTATAATCATGCACCAACACCTCGCACCATTAAGGTAACACCAGAGACATTATAACCAAATACTTCATTCCATATCACGCCCCAAAGACATCACACAGTACAGAAAACACATACACACACACCTAACCCACAAAGCACTGACACGACTCGGTCCGAATGCGGTCCTAGGTGCGAAGCCGCCACCCATTGACAGGCCAGAGACCAGCCTGAGCAGATCGGATCGAGTTAACTTAGCATGAGTCCGATGTGGACATCACCCCCAACTTACAGACATATACACATAGACTAGACAACTCCACAGACGACACCTGCCACCTGTGCCAGGGCACACCACAAACAATTGAACACATTATGACAGACTGTACCGCTCCAGCACAACATAGAACACAACACAACATCACTAATGCGCTGAACCTCTGGTCCACTCCAGAGAGGGCGATCGGTTACCTGCGTGCCGCCGGCTTGCTCGATCAGGGTGGACTGATCGGCTAACCAACAACAACAACTCAAAGAAGAGATGCGTCGAACTAAATTACCATTAAGGATAACAAGACAAAGCGGAATATAGTACCCGGGATACCTGGTCTCCTTGTTGGGGGTCATATATATATAATATATATATATATTATATATAACGTAAAGAACGACGCTTGTATAGGAGATATTCCGCGCAAGACGAGAGAGAGAACGAAACAAATGAAAAAATGAGGTAACCACCCGGGAATCGAACCCGGGATCTTCCGATTGTCGGTCAGATGCGATAACCATTACACCATGGGCCTCACTCTTCCAAATGCCGTAATTCTTCTACATACTCGCAGAAACCAATGCCCCAAGGGGGCACCTCCCGCATGCCGTAACATTATATACATTTAACTGCAAACACGCAGTATAATTAACGTAAAGAACGACGCTTGTATAGGAGATATTCCGCGCAAGACGAGAGAGAGAGAACGAAATTACGTTAATTATACTGCGTGTTTGCAGTTAAATGTATATAATGTTAAGGCATGCGGGAGGTGCCCCCTTGGGGCATTGGTTTCTGCGAGTATGTAGAAGAATTACGGCATTTGGAAGAGTGAGGCCCATGGTGTAATGGTTATCGCATCTGACCGGCAATCGAAAGATCCCGGGTTCGATTCCCGAGTGGTTACCTCATTTTTTCATTTGTTTCGTTCTCTCTCTCTCGTCTTGCTCGGAATATCTCCTATACAAGCGTCGTTCTTTACGTTAATTATACTGCGTGTTTGCAGTTAAATGTGTATATATATATATATATATACATATATATATATCCCCCCCGCAAGGGGGTTCTAAGCTCGTGCTCTTGAGTGCTCTTTGTGCTCGTTTGTACGTGCTTGTTCCTGGAGGTTTCACGTGCGCCCTCCCGGCCCTATCACCCAAGGATGATGGGGCTCGACCCTGCAGTCCTTGTCATCCTTTGGTCTTTTTCCACTTCGACTGTCCCCTCCACCCTTTCTTTTTCCTCTGTCTTTCCTCTCCCTTTTTCTTTGTTTTTCCGCCGAGATATGCCCTTTTACATAGAGGCGAATCGGTTCTTCCCGAACTTAAAAAACAAAAACAAATATCCCATATATACAGGGTGGGGCACGGGAATCAAGTGTTTTTTGAATAGCTAGTAATCGGCCATTAGGAATGGGAGGGGCGTGCGGTAGGTAGCATTCCATTCCTGGGTTCATAGCATTTAACTTTAACTAACACTCACCTTTATCTTTCAGGTGCCATCATGGAGCAGTGGACGTTAGAACACCGCATGTTCGCGTATGATCATTTTGTTAGGAGTGGCGAGTCAGTGACAGCAGTTCATCGTGCGTTTCGCCGCAGATTCAACATTCATCGAAATGACTCTGTTCCCGCTCGTGACACAATCTTACGTTGGGTTAACAATCTTCGAACAGGAGGCTCAATAATGAAAACAAAACCGAAGGGGCCGCAACGCACTGTGCGTACTCCAGAGAACGTTGAAAGGGTCAGACAAGCGATGTTGCAAAGCCCAGGCCGCTCTGCTCGGAGACATTCAGCTGCACTCGGAATCAGCAATCGTACTGTTAGACGGATTTTGCATGAAGAATTACATTTTCACCCATACAAGTTAGCGATGGTGCAGGAATTGAATGTAAACGATTGCCCCCAACGACTGAATTTTGCACAGGAAATGCTTGCACTTTATGAGCAGAATGAAAACATGATGGTGGTAATGAGTGATGAAGCCCATTTCCACCTTAATGGGGCCGTCAACAATCAAAACTGTCGGTATTGGGCTGCTGAAAATCCGCGACAACTCCATGAAAAACCGCTGCATAGCCCTAAGGTTACAGTTTGGTGCGCGGTGGGAAAGTTTGGCGTCATCGGTCCCTATTTCTTCGAACAAAATGGGGTTACCGTTACCATAACATCTGGGCGTTACATTGAGATGGTGAACACCTTTTTCATCCCTGAGTTACGAAGAAGGCGTATTGCTCGTCGACATTTGTGGTTTCAGCAAGATGGGGCCACGCCACACACCGCCAGAGCGTCAATGGCTGTTCTTCGCCCCCTGTTTCCCAACCATCTCATTTCGAGATTTGGTGACATTGCATGGCCCCCTCGGTCCCCTGACTTGTCCACATTGTCTTCTTTCTATGGGGGTACCTCAAGTCACGTGTCTACGAGGACAAGCCCCGTATATTAGATGCATTGAAGGAAGCGATCCGTCAACAAATCATCCAAATCAACAGAGACCTGCTGGGAAGAGTGGAGGCCAATTTTCGTAAACGCCTTCAACAATGCGTCGACGGCCAAGGACATCATATGCCAGATATAATTTTCGGTACATGATTATTATGACATGAAATGCTATGTTCTTACGAATGTTGTTCTACCAATATATTTTCTTTACAAAAATAAATATCATTTTCCTGATTATTCCAAAAACACTTGGTTCCCGTGCCCCACCCTGTATATATCACTGCTGATTTTTAATAAAAATATATATATTTTTTCATATAATGTTTAGAGTAGAATTCAATTTTGGCCTTTCTTAAATGGGGAAATTAACCAAAACTAAGATATATATATAACCCCTAACCTAACCAAAATAGAAAGTACTGTACCCACCGCCACCTATAGCCTAAATGAACGCAATATCTTCCACAGAAACCATATGATATCTTGTTTCGAAAGTATACCATATCCTTTTCATAAGCTGCTAGTTTAGGACTCACTTATGTTAAGCAATTAAGATATCGGTTCACTTACGGTAAAGATGGATAAAGATTTTAATTTAATAAAGTTGCATAATAGATTGCAGACAGAAGAAGATAAGTATATTTTTTACGGGAGTGGAACATAATACCAAAAGAATAGGAATGTCGTAGAATACAAAAATGGTGCTCCAAATCGTACGTAATAATTGCGTATGGAGTCAGGGCCGGCCCTGGCAAATGCGAGGCCCAATTCTAGATTTTTAAAGTGGGGCCTTAAGGTTAAAGTTACCTACCCATAGTGGGTGCATGCTTACTGAAAAAAAAGAACAATGATTCAACAACAAATATAATTTATTTTGGATGTGATCACAAGGAAACCTTTCTGGCTTTTATAGTGGCAAATTCGGCAATGAGGTCTGTATAGTTACTGTTTCTCGCAATGTCGTTTTCAATGGAGAGGATCGCCACATTACGGAGTCGATCCTGCAGCATCGTCGACCGTAAATACGGTTTTATTAATTTCAACTTTGAGAGACTTCTTTCCCCATATGCAACAGTAACTGGAATAGTCAGTAGTAGTCGCAATGCAGTCGGGAAATCGGGAAATCCACAGAACGATTGTTCAAAGTGATGAAGTCCAGTATCTTCAGTGAATCACTTTGTATATCTTCTGGAAGAATTGGTGGTTTCAAGGCTTCCATTTCCTCAGCAAGCATGAATCCATCAATGTCGCGGTCTTCTCCATCAGTCAGTTCAAGTTTGAGATCTTTGCTGTGTTTACGTATGTCTGTCTTGGACATCTTTGTGAACATGTACATGAAGCCAAACGTTGAGTGATGTTCTCTAAGTTGTTCGAATCGTCGTTCCAGGGAGGATATGGCAGTGTCTAAAAGTGCGTTAAACAGAGAAATTTTAAATTTTTCTTCAGCATCTTCAATTGGCTGGTCTTGACCTTTGTAGGAAAACATCTTCTTTCGTCTGACCTGTGTTGTCTTGAATTCTGGCTCGACTTCAAGCTGCTCTGCAATCTCTTCGGCATCTGTTACAGCACTTTGAAATCCACTCTCCCGATATTCTTTCATCCACTTACATGTTCTTTCCAAACTCTCGATGGCACTTGCCAGATGCTTTGAATCACTCTGAAGATTTTTACTCACGTAGTTGACTTGAAAGAGGTCATACCAGAATATGACAGCAACAATGAATTTAAAATTCTTCATCTCTTTGCAACGTGATTCTGCTTCGCTTCTTCCTTCACGATCTTTTGCTTTTTCAGCAATTTCGACAAGTGAATGATAGATCTCGACAGCTTGATATCGTACAGCTTTGACACTTTGCACACGGCATTCCCATCTTGTCTCGCTCAAGGGCTTCACTGAGAACTCTTTCACATACTTGCAGAAGACTGACCATCGATGGGTTGAGGCTGAGAAGAAGACATACAAGCATTAAATAACCCCGAAAAATGAAATGGCTTGAACACATGCTTTTGCCATGTTCCCTAGTAAATTGTAGTTGTGGCATGCGCATGGAGTGAAGAATGCTCTTGAATTCATTTCCAGAAGTCGCGCTTGAACGCCTGATGAGTGTCCCTTCATGTTCGCACCATTATCGTATCCTTGTCCACGAATATCACTCATTTTCAGTCCAAGTTCGTGAAGTTCTCTCGTCATTACCTCTAGTAGGTTTTCTCCTGTGGTCTCCTTCACCTCAATGAACTTGATGAAGTGTTCAAAAATTCCACTCTCAATATCTGATGATCCATCAGAGACATATCGCAAAGTAAGGGACATCTGCTCCTTGTGACTAATGTCGGGTGTGCAATCAAGGATCACAGAGAAATACTTTGCCATTTTAATTCTGTGTACAATGGTTGTTTGAACTCTGTTGCCCATGAGCGAGATGAGTTCATTCTGGATTCGTTTTTTCCAGGTAATGATCATGAATTTCGTTACTGACTATTCTTCTAAGATGGTCTTGCATGGTGGGATCAAATCTTGAGATAAACTCAACCAGTCCAAGGAAGTTGCCATTATTCCGTCTGAAGATTGTACAGCGAGGTACTGTACAATGGCGAGGAGGCGCTCAGACACATTTTTCCACCTAAGCTTCTCCGTATTGATTCGTTCCTGACTGAGTTGGTCCACAGTGCAACTTTTGATCAAACGTTGTTCGAGTTCCATCCATTGGAGAGTCGCCTTCAGATGGCCCTGTGATCTTTCGTGCTCAGACAGTCTGGAACTAGTATTCACCCAGTCACAGGATCCTCCACACCCCAAGGCATTGTTGGAGTTTCCAAATAACTTGCAACAGAAACAAAATATCCGATTCTTAGAGATTGAATAAATCAGCCATTTCCGTATACCAATTTCTCCATTTTCCATTCGTCTCTTGTAATGACTTTTTGAAAACTTGCGGCCATTGTCATCTCTGGGAAAGTTATAGTCTTCCTCACACTGTGGTGAGCCGTTATTCACTAGTAAATCTCTGACTTTTGTGCTGACAGTTTTCGGCCATTGACCTGGATCTTTGAGTGCATCCAGGGGCTGATTTTGCAGAATTGGAGTCTGATCCATGGGTTTTTCTTCCCTCTGGATATCACTTTCATTTATCAAAGCTAGTGAAAACGCATGTGACTGCGCAGGTACATCTAGTTCACTTTCATCTATCAAAGCTGATGATGATGCATGTGATGGCGCAGGCACATCTTGTTCAGTTTCAGCCTGTGGATCGCGTTTCTCTAGAAATTTTTCAAATGACCCATACATACGCTCAAGTTCTGATTTCCGCTTCGCTTCACGCCGTCTCTTCTGGTGACCGCTGAGATATTTCCGAGCAGTATCTCGCAATCTCTTTGGAGGCATCACTGTCAGTCGATATCTGAAATATAACAAAATATATAATTAATACGGAATACTATTGTATATGAATACTACTGTATATGAAGAGTTATTATGACAAGCCGTATTTAATTTACCACTCAAAACCAAAATATTTTTTTATACTGTACTTATATATTTGCGGGGCCCCTAATAGTGCGGGGCCCAAAGCAGCCGCTTTGCTTGCTTTGCCCAAAGGCCGGCAGTGTATGGAGTTGCCAAAAAAGTGGATGTAATAAAACAGTTTCAGCGTGCAATGGAACATGGTTCGAAGACACCCATATTCCATTATCTAAAATTATTATATTTATTTTTTGCTCAGCAAAAGCATACACCAACATCAAATTTTGTGATCACGAACTCGGAATAAAAACCGACGCAGTAATCCACTATATGGCGTGTATAGGGCGCCATTTTGTATTCGTGCAATCGATAATTTTTACGAGGGTCTTTCGGCGCCCCCAGGGCAATTGCGCCCCGGGTGGTCGCCCCGTTCCCCCCCCTAGGGCCAGCCCTGACTATAACAACTATTTAAGAGAGGTGAGTTGCACTATCCTAACCTAACTTATAATGTGCGTACTTTCAGGTTTGAGCCGATACAACATTGAAAAACTCCGTGAAAGTAGGAGGACCAGGCACTACGGTCAAAATTCACCAATCAATGTTTTCTACAAGAAAGTATCAGGTTGGGCGACTTCTTCCTGAGCAGTGGGTCTTCCGGGGTATATGTAGAGAAACGGGAGTGTGTTTCCTCTATGCTATTCCTCGTCGTGACCGGAAGACGTTAAGGTCATGTATAAAAAGAAGACATAAAGAGAGGTACTACAATAATAAGCGACAACTCAAAACCATATAATGGACTACAGAACTTAGAAGGATACGAATATAAACATTTAATAGTTAATCATTCAAAAAATTTTGTTCATTCGGAAAGTGACGTACGCGCACACACGCAGAAAATTGAAAGCATATGCCATTTGCTAAAACATAGAAACAAACGCCATTGTGGCACTCAACGTTAAAAAACATTTCCGACTTTTCTTTAAATTCTAGACAAGCCAAATACGTCTATTTTATTTTCTATTTTAGTTACGTTACGGTTTACTGTATATTGGGGCGTATAAGTCGGTATTTTAAACTTAAAATTACGCCCCTAAAGTAGGGAGTCGACTTATAGGCCCAGTCTAAAAAATTAACCTTCTACTTTCCATTTTAGCTTGTATTTAAAAATAGGTTTACCTGTCATAGGTCCTGTCCTGCATGAGCTCGCTTTTAGTCAACATCTGAATTGGATCCAGATGACGAAGGACTCGCAAATGTATCTCAGGATGTATATAATGAACTTGTGATGTCAGATATGATTATGAAGGATTTGATAACTAATTTTTACATGGTTTTTATAAAATTTTACTTTTTTATGTTGGCAAGTTGGTGGTCGACTTAAACACCCAGAATAGGCTAAAATCGAAATCTGAAATTGAAAATTAGGGGATCGACAATCTGGACCGTAGACGTATACGCCCCAATATACGGTATATGCTATATATCTTAATTTTGATTAATTTCAGCATTTAATAAAGACCAAAATCGAATTCTATGCAGAAAATTACCTAAACAAACATATCTTTCTATTAAAAATCAGCAGCAAATGAAACCGAGAAGGCCCATATATATATATATTATATATATATATATATATATATATATATATATATATATATATATATATATTAAATTTACTTACTTTCCCGCGAATACATTAATAATTATACTTTTGGATGCATTTTATAAGCAAAGAATCACAATATTAACAAAACTGTTAACTGTTAACAAAATAATAAAAGTGTTTTAAATATAAAAACTGTAAATGACAGGTACGTTTGTTTCAGTAAACAAACAAAAATAAATTGGTTACTTACAATGATTTTCCACTCGGTTGTCTAATCGATTTTATAATCCTTTCTAAGTAGGTCTTTCTCTCCTGCCCATCGCTATAAAATTTAAAAACGAAAATTGCATTAGACTTTCAATGTAAATTTGCTGAAGTTAAATAGAGTAAATATATAAATGAAGGTAAAATTAGGGAGCAGAAATAAATTTGAATATTACATCGTCGAGTAAATAAAAAGTAAATAATTATTTTAAAACCTTCCAATTAAGAACTGCGTTTACCATTAACTCTTCATTCAACATATATGAAAAAGATTACTTCTTTCAGTAATACCCACGCCATTTACGACTAAATGCTGATTGGGAAATCGTGAGATCGAGTCCGGGCGAAGACTTTGTAATTTCTAGTAACCCATGGTGGGTCATGGCTTGGTTTCCACTTTAAACTGTAGGCTTAAGGCAGGGCAACAACCTTCATCACTCATCAGAATGAACAATTCGGTATGAAACAAAACTAGTGTTACGATATATATATATATATGCTACTATCAGTGATGGGCATCGATACATGAAAATCGCTAAAGCGATACCGATACATCGATACATGAAGAACGTCTTAGGCGATACCGATACGCCGATACTTTCTAGATGTCTTAAGCGATACCGATACCGATACATGCATCGCCGGTACATTTTTATAATTATTCATTTAATATGTAGGTATTAGATATTATTGTTTATACTAGTAATTTGTACGCACTGTAAGTAAAATCAACGACATTTTAATGGGTTTTATAGATGTAAATAAAAACAATTGCTTTATTTAATGAAAGTATGTTTTAATTTTGTAGGATACATTAATGACTGAAAATATTACACTGAAAATTGCAACACGAAGACGGGTCAGCACTAATGAATACACCAGGTTTTGAAGGGCACAAGAGACACAAGCAAGATAATTTAAGTCGCTCATCACAATTCGCAATCTTAAAATATTTACAGCAAGTTATTAGGACTGATTTTGACCAGTTGGTATCTTTAATTTTATGGAAATGATTTTCTGTCGCGTCATTTTCATCAGGTTGTTCCTTTTGTGGCTCACTCCCTGACGCGTTATTATTACTATTAATATCTTCACTCATTATCGCACAACTACTCGGCGTGACGTCTACTTTATGAGTGACTGATTGATAAGAAATGCCTCGGGGCAGTGTTGCCAGATGGAATTTTTAAAAATCTGATAAATCTGATTAAAAAATCTGTAGAAATCTGTAGATTTATAATATTTATCTAAATAATAATTTTGACATTTTTATTTAATTTACTGTCTTAAGGTATTATCAATGATAAAATCTTGTATAATATTTTCTTTATTTTTATAAACTTATATAAATATGGCACTTTAACATAAAAAAAAGTAAAGTAAATGAAAGTAAACAAATTGAATTCCGTTACTTTGTGACAAAGGAAATACCTTTTGGTTATTGCTGTAATAACTATAAGAACACCGGAATACTTCTTTAATTCATACACATAAATGAAACCAAAAAAAATCCTTTTTAGATTTAAACAGATAAATATCATTTTTTTCAACAAAAACAAAAACATTCCATGCTACCATGACGTAGAGGGAATATCAACCAATCAGCGCCGATTAAATGATTTAATCGGCATGTATATCGTAGTCAGAAGCGAGTCGACTCGACTTCTGAAACTGAATACCGAGAACATTTGTGTCCTATTGATTGAGACTGTAGGCCTAATATTTCCTTGTTGTAAATTTTGGAAGTAAATAATAATGATTGCTTGCTGGATTAAAAATCTGTAGATTATGCATAAATTATTGAAAAAATCTGAAAATCTGAATTGCTTCATAAAATCTGTAGATCTACAGATATATCTGTAGATCTGGCAACACTGCCTCGGGGGACCAAGAGGAATCGCTGCGTTACAAGTATGAACCTGTTTAAACTCAACACCGAGTGGGCGTGGCCAATAGTGTTGCAACACCAATGAGCGTTTCTATATTATATGAGCGTTTCTATATTACAGTATGAGCGTTTCTATATTATGGTTAATTAATCTCAATAACACAAGTACAAACGTGTTTAAACGTTGCGCCGTACTGTGTGACGTGACCAGTAGAGTAGTACTGTCATTAAATAAATATTTAATATTATTATTATTTATGTATATTCATAAATATAACTCAGTAGTGTCATATTATAACATCTATTTAAATATTTAAAAATTCTTATTAATGTATCGATGTATCGAAGTATCGATTTTTTTCGATACATTTAAGAAAATTGACTTTAGCGATACCGATAAATCGATACTTTTGTCAAGTAGCTAAAGCGATACCGATACCGATACAAAAGTATCGATCGATACGTATCGGCGATACATGTATCTACGTAGATACTGCCCATCACTGGCTACTATCCCTTTGTATTTTATAAATGGGAGATTAAAATCTCCACAAATTATTATGAAAATGAAAAAGTTTACTGGCAGACCATTAGTCCATATGACAAATATTAATAATACAAACTGACAATACAATGACATTTCAAATACTGTACTAAGGATAAAAATACAATTCATTAAAAATAGTGATGTCGAAATTAGGTGGAGCTACAGACAAACGTTTTCATACCATGAAGTTGAGCATCTCGGGGTAGCTTGTGTACGAGTTTGAAAGATTTGTTGTATAGCAAATCTACGGTTCTACCAGAACCTTTTTTATAAATCACCCACAGTGAAATCATGTGAAAACATTGATTAAGAGTTCTCCATGTGTCCTTTATACCAAAATTTTAATGTTTTAGTAGAATTCTGTGATTTTTTAATTTGCAACACCTAATTACTGTAGTTGTTTTATTGAAAATGTGCAATGACAGTGATTTTTACATCTGTGAATTTCGGTTAATTTTTTCCTTCATACAACTTGCCCAGTTCATCGAACTGGACGAGGTTTAGCCTGCTCAATTCATGCACTGGGCAGCTAAATTGCCCAGTTCATGAACTGGCCAATTTCACAAATGGAGCGTAACATATAGATATAGTGGTTCACTTCATCATTTGCCTTACTTATAGCTCGGAAACAGCTAGAAACAGTTGAATTACTGTCAATGTACTTAAATATAATTTCCTTCAATACATAGATACAGAGATCAGTTAAGTGGAACATTTTAAAATCAAACTGATCAGTATATGTCCATGAGTATTCATTTAATCGGTGTAAGTTTCTCTAGTAGTTTCTAGAAGCAGGAGGTGACAGCAATAAGCCCGTAAATACTGCTGAATCAAATGTCTCCATACTTAATTTTGACAAGGAGCAAGATATATCTATCCTCATAAACTCTGCGGGGATATAACCATGAGCAAGCATGGCTGAGAAGAGCAACGAGTCTACAAACGATCAATAGGGGTAGGGGGTATCCAATAAGTGTCCAAAAATGGTCGGGTCACGTAGTTATTGAACGATGCCTAGGATATGGCCCAAGAAGGTTTTCAGCTTTACTTGCTCTGTTTGAGGTTGTTATTTTAT
The DNA here is from genome assembly GCA_023014485.1 of Bathynomus jamesi. NCBI lineage: Eukaryota > Metazoa > Arthropoda > Malacostraca > Isopoda > Cirolanidae > Bathynomus > Bathynomus jamesi. The sequence goes on from JAJOZX010000387.1 coordinate 585,045, forward strand.
TTAGATATTTAATTAAACCATATGTGAATAGAATTTTAGTGGTCTTCATAATGTGTATCACAAATTACTCATAATAAATTACTTTCAATATTTAACAGTAAAAATTAATATGATCCTAAGATACGACAAAAGAATTAAGGATTTTTGTTTTATTTGATCACTTTCGGGTTTACATTTTAGATAAAATTACTTTTGAGCAGCACTTAAAAAACAGACATACAAAAAAAAATAGTTTTCAGGGGTCAGTGGTTTTTTTTTAATGATGCTCAAAAGTAATTTTATTTAACCGTACAAGGTCAGTGTGGAAGCTTACACATAGCGACTCGTGAAATGAAATGAAAATTACATTTATGGGTTGGATTAAATTGTTTATTGTTACTAAACAATAGTAAAAATGAAACTGGGTGAAATAAAAAGAGATCATTTCCAGAAAAATAATCGTACTTTTATTGTAATAGGCCACGTTGGCCTTCTAGGGTTAAAATCTAAACCGAAAAGTAATAAAAATAACACGTTGCATCCATATATATATATATATATATATATATATATATATATATATATATATATACTGAAGAGTAAGACATATTTGAATCTTAATTATGCCGAAATATTTCTATAAATATTCCACTGTAGCTATCCTGTAGGAGTAAGAGTGGAAATTGAGGGGTGTGTTGGAAGAGAAATGTACTCTTTCGTGGGAAGGGTTTATCTTGGAAGATCAGCGTATTCTTTATGACTATCATAAATAAGTGAAGGTTATTTCTAAAATAATTATTGTTCCTTTATTATTATTATTATTATTATTAGACTGACCGTCAGTAGATTATTGGTGTACGATTCACTAGTTTAATTACCTAGAATAACGGAGATTATCATCGGGGTCATTTCTTGATGATCTTGCTACTGCTACCGCTCCAGCAATCGCAGCTGCCGCAACTCCGACTCCTAAGGCAATGCCTGAAACGGAGTGAGGAATCGTACCATTACATAAAATATTTCGCACAAAAGAATCTTATCATCCGCGCATTCAAGGAGACAAATAAAATAATACACGAATATAATTCATATAATGAATATAAATAAAAGTGAAAATGCCAAAATATATCTCGATATATTTTAGAATTTATACTCACCACCCCAGTCTTTAAAACCTATAAAAAATAAAAATAAACCTTTAATAATTAATCGACAAAGCAAAACATTGTATCAAATTACCCGCAGTTAATATTCGATATTTTCCCCCCATTATTTGTGTTATTTATTCATTATACTACTACTCTGATTACAAAAAATACTCCTTCAACAGGGTATATATATATATATATATATATATATATATATATATATAAAATCACGTACCTCCACTGTTAGGATTTGAGGAATTTTTTTTTTTTTCGTCTTCATCTTGGCTGTTCACCAATCTGCTTTCTGATGTCGAGAAAATGTGAATAATTATAAAATGAAAAGCTTAAAAATCGCAAAAAAAAATATGAACAATATAATTTGATGTTAATTAACCCTTTAGTGCCTGAAGAGGTACCTTCGTGGTCTTGAATTGGCAAGTTATTAATACAAATAAAGTGATTTAAACTCCTTCACACAATTTTTGTTACGACTGTGTTACTTTTTTAGGTTTTGAAGTACTCTTGCAAAGTGTCCACATATGTGGACAACGGGCTTTCTGATAAAAAAAAATATTGATCTCTATTGTCTTGATGGTGCACCATTTGTTCATATGTGTGGACGAGACAGTGGCTATAATAAAGTCAACCAGTCAAATGTCAAACATTTGACTGGTTGTAACATTGTGGCAGAGGTAAAATTGTCTACTTACGTGTACCAAAGGCTTTAAAGGGTTAACTTTTGATTTTGAGATTATTATTATTATTTACCTTCTTGTCCCATTGTCCGAAGTTGGCGTCACACAGTAATTACAGTCGGTATTAAGCTGGTAGTTTTGAATATACTGAAAATTTTTTGGTCTTGTACAATTTAAAATTGAACGCTTTTATCTCTTCGTCCTGTTACCTCAAGCGTGGATCTATGTATTTATAAAGTTTATGTCAATAGATTACTTCGGCAGTGACAAACACTTATTTTAGTGCTAACTATTATTATTTATAATAATGTTATAATGTTATAATGTTTCAGACCAACAAAGACCCTAGGTATGAAAATAAAAACCCACTCTAATAGACAGAGTTTATTTCCACAACAGTTTCGACGCCCACTGGCATCCTCCTCGGGTGGATACAGATTCGTTTTTCTGTATCCACCCGAGGAGGATGCCAGTGGGCATCGAAACTGTTGTGGAAATAAACTCTGTCTATTAGAGTGGGTTTTCATTTTCATATTTTGACCTTCACATAGAAAAAAGTGAAGGTTTTTGCATTTATTAAAGACCCTAGGATCCACTCATGGCTGATCTACCTAACTGTGTTCGTAATTGTGTATTGTCCTCCGTGGTGGCGGAGGGGACCTACAATTTTACGTGGGTTCCGAACCACAAGAACATAAGAAATTCATGTAAAAACTGCCTGTACATTGGCAACGACCAATTTTTACAGAACTAAATAATTATCAATTTAAAACTAATTAATTATCGATTTAAAACTAAAGATAGAAGCTCTGGATCCAGAGGATCAAGTCATAATAGACTACTATCCACGAATATGTTACACTCTATATCTATTTATAACCGACATGCAAATATATCAGATCCAAAGAATCCAGTCAATTTCATTACGGTATCCATCAATACCAGTACCTTGCCAACCAAAAATAAGTCACGGTCCATATCGATTACCGTTACCTTTTTTTATGCAGGAAGGAGGGGTCGAGGACGAATGCCCACAAAAGCGCCTCCCCCCCCCCCAACAGAAGGAGAAGACAAATAATAATGGATAATAATTAATTCAAACATCGGTATTTAATAGTGGATAAATAATTAATTTAAAGGGAATAATTTAAACCTTCTTAAAATCTCAGCAAACAACGTTCAGTCAACGTTCTTAACTGTTTGCAGATCTTAACAGATCTATTATTGCTGCACATGAGTCTAGAAAGAGTTATAAGAAGATAGGAGAAGAATTTCGAATTTCATTTACGATGGTTGCTGCACTTATAAAGAAATGGAAAGGCTTTGGAACAATCAAAACTCTACCAAGGTGTGGACGACCTTGCAAGATTTCAGAACGTACAGCTAGACGGATTGAAAGAGTGGCTGCTGCGAATCCTGGCGTAACTGCAGTCTGCATGTGATATTTGCCAAACATTATGACTATCTAAGATCAATGTCCATCCCTCTCTGTACGTCGTACATTGAGAGAATAGGCTGCATGGAGAGGAGTTGCACGAAGGAAACCTCTGCTACGAAAAGCGCACAAAGAAACTCGTTTAAAGTACTCCAAGGATCATCAAAATGATGGATTTGCATTCTGGAAGAAAATTCTCTGGACAGACGAGCTACGCCCACAATCACCTGAGACCCAACCCTCCATGAGTTAAGGACTCCCCTTCTTTAGCTCTTTCATTATACATCTGAAAGATGATATGTGAAGCATTTCGAAAAGCCTCTCTTTATCAAAAACACATTTCATTATAAGGTGGGGTTTTCGTTAACTCAGCCTGAGCTGCACGTGTTCGTCTCTACCACCATTTTCTCGATCAAGAAAGTAAGCGGCATGCTGATTGGCTGATGCCTAGTAGCTAATGCGTAATTAGCTAGAATGTTTCTCCCTCACGGAGAAATACTTTTAAATAATGCATTTAATATACTGTATATAGAGTATGTATAAATATATAATTAATGAGAATCTAAATAGGTCATTAAAATATATACTACAATATCGGTAAAGGAAAACCTCTTTATAACGAACAATCTCTCTACAACGACAGCCATTTGGCTTATATATTTCGTTATAGAAAGGTTTTACTGTACTCTTTTTCTTTATGCAAGAAGGAGGGACCAAGGGAGAATGCCCGCATAAACACCCCTCCCATAGAGGAAGAAGAAAGCCAAAATCAAGGTCCAAGATTTCGAGATCCCCGGACTCTCTGCATTTAAAAGACTAAAGGTCATATATATATTAACACCCTCCGTCTATGGCTTTGGGAGGTTCGAAGTTGACGGGGGTTCTGTTTAGGTGGCAGCAACGGATTTGTTACTCTAGAGTAGTTGGTACCGTATAGGGAATCGCAGTAGTTTCTCTTATACTACTCTCCGATTTCTTCTTGTAGTATAAGAGAAACTACTGCAATTCCCTATACGGTACCAGCTACTCCAGAGTAACAAATCCGTTGCTGCCACCTAACCAGAACCCCCGTTAATTTCGAACCTCCCATGGCCATAGACGGAGGAGTTAACAACTGGCGACCTTTCCAGGATGGGATGACAAGTTAATTTACCGATTAAAGTTTCAAAAGCAAGTTGGTTATCAGATTCCCAATTAAATTTAGCATTTTTCTGGAACAAATTGGTAATGGGTTTAGCAATGTTCGAAAATTGGGGGATAAAATTTCGATAGACTCCGACAAATCCAATAATTGCACGAGCGTTGTCGATGGTTTTAGGTACAGGGTACCTTTCCAGTGCTTTAAGTTTGGCTGGATCAGGTTTAAGTCCAGTGGATGTTAATAGAAATCCTAAGTATACCAGGGATTCCTGTAAAAAGTTGCACTTTGCAAGTTTCAGTTTAAGGTGTGCTTTTCTCAAACGTGATAGCACATTCTGAAGACGTTGAAAGTGTGTTTTTAACTTTTTATATCCGAACTATAAACGATAATATCGTCAAGATAGACCAGAGCTTCGACACCTAATAGGAATAGGTCATCAACCTAAAGAAATTAGCAGGCCCATTTCGGACTCCGAAAAGTAAAACCTAGAATTCGCAATGACCTCGATTAATGGAGAAAGCAGTCAATGCCCGAGATTCGGGACTGACCTCGATTTGCCAATAACCGGATGCTAAATCGAGGGATGAAAAGAAGTTAGCTCTCCTTATGTTCAGAATTGTTTCCTGCATGTTTGGAATAGGGAAACGGTCTGGGATGGTAATGTGGTTTAGGCGTCTAAAATCTATACACGGGCGAGATGTTCCGTCCTTTTTGGAAATAAGAATCATAGGAGCGGACCAGGGACTAGCTGAAGGCTGAATGACATCATGCTCCAACATGTCCTTGATGTGTTCCTCAATAGTTACTAATTGGGAATGTGGAATCGATAGGGAGCAATGAAGATGGGTTTGGAATTGGGTTCCAGCTTGATTTCGAAAGGGACGAAATTAGTTCGGCCCGGAGGATCTCCTTTTAGGGCAATCAGCCAATCACATCTCTATTATCAGGAAATCGAGAAGTGATTCCAGTAGTTTGGGATCCTGTAAGGCTGGTGACTCCTGAATGGAGTGTTCCAGACATTTCTTATATTCTTCTTTTAATGCTGAACGGTTTAACTCTAAGGAACTGGAAACACGATTTATGGTACTGGTTGGGCAATGTGAATTTATATCTGCTGTGGAAACAGTTCCTATTCTCTGATTTGAAATTAATTCAATAGGGCTTTTTCCTTTTGTAATAACTTGGGGTTAGTGACCCCACTAAGTTACTAGGTTTCTAAACAACAACAAAGGCACTTACCGGTGCGCTGAATTAGATATTCTTTAGGGCCTACCATAGATTTCCTGCGTCCCACAAAGCAACCTACCTAAACACTCTAACTTTACTAATTTAGAAGCTATAGACATTACCCCTAACTATTATTATTTATTGACAACTTTCTACCCCATTTGTCACCTTAGAAACATTACTAAATTAAACTTAGCACCAACGATTTAGTCAGATATGAATAACCATGCTCTAGTCCAGCCAAAACCAAACGAACAGCCCCCCGCGTTGCTCTGTTTATCCCTTTGTTTCCATTCAGCTTTCTTTTAGTGACTTTAGACTATATACACACACGTCACCTCACTCCTCCCCTAGAAGTTTAGTCCGTCAGGGGGGGGGAGACCCTAGACGACCTGCGGATCGGGGTTGATGTAGTGGGAATAAGTGCAACCTTCATAGGCGGGCGAATTGAACCATTTTCCAGAGGATCGGTTCTCTCTTCCGGAAGACTCCGGTCATCCTGCAATTCACGTTCCCATATCTGGTCCTGATGGTGTTTAATAGAACGACCATCTTCTAGTTGGCACTTGAAGGAAACAGAGCCCATTCTCTCCTGCACAGTTGCAGGAACCCATTTTGGTCCAGCCCCAGAGTTGCGAATCATAACTGGATCATTAGGTTGCGCTTCTATAACGCTCCCTTTTTTAGTGTCGTGGTACAACTTCTGTTTTTCCTGATGGCGTAAAACTCGCTGTTGTAACGTTTCGTTTGGGTTTGGACGTAACAGATCGAAAACTGAACGAATTCCCCGGCCAATCATAAGTTTAGAAGGAGACACCCCTGTCGTTGTCTGAGGTGTTAGTCGATATTTAAACAAAAATTTATCCAACACCACTTGCATTTCCTCCACACGAGAATGACACAAGGCCGACTTGAAAGTACGGACCATGTTTTCCGCCAGGCCGTTAGTAGACGGGTGGAAAACACTAGACCGGACATGTCTAATGCCATTTAGGTAGACAAAAGAACGAAATTCCTCACTGGTAAAACAAGTACCATTGTCGGGAACCAGGACTGCGGGTAAACCCCATCGAGCGAAACACGAACGAAGTAAGCGAATAGTAACACCCGAAGTCGTGGAAGTGGTTGGAAAAATTTCCACCCACTTAGAGTAGGCATCCACAATGACTAGGAAATAGGTATTATTTATAGGACCTGCATAGTCAACATGGATCCTATGCCAAGGTATAGTAGGCCATTTCCAGGGATGAAGTGGACTTTTCCTTGGGAGAGCTGTTCTCTAGGCAGCTTTGACAGGAACGAACCAATGATTCGAGTTCTCCATCTAAACCAGGCCACCAGAAATAAGCTCTCGCCAGCTCTTTCATTTTTGTTGCACCCATATGTTCAACGTGAAGTTCCTTCACTAAATTCGACCTGCCTTCATTCGGAATTATCACTCTGTGGCCCCATAAGAGACAGCCATTTTGGATCGAGAGACCAGACTGACGTTGATAAAAAGGCTGTAATTCACTCTCAACCTTAGTAGGCCAACCAACTGAGCAGTAATGGATGACCCTAGACAGAATAGGGTCCGATTTTTTCCACTGCTCTATTTGTGTCGCGCGTGTGCGCGAGCCACTGCCCGCTGGCGACTTCTAGGATGAATGCACTTTGGACAATCCAACGAGGGTGGTCCTTGTTCCTTGTTGGTTAAACTCGGCCTTAGCCGTAGAGCATCCGAGTAACAATAAACAGTTTCTATCAAGTTTTTTTCCGAAGGGGTGAATGGAAACACTTCACTTCTAAATTGGAGTTTTCGTCCTCATAAAATTTTTATTACACAAAGTATATACAGAACGAGACACTGATGATAATTAATCAGAAGTTTACAGGGGGAGAGCTTTAACCTCTTACAACAACAGCTCAAGCAGGAATTTAAAATGAGGAGGTTCGACCTCCTTGGTCTAAGCCTCAGGCAGGAATCTACAGGGGTAGAGGTTCGTCCCCTTTTTACAATGGTTAAGGGAGGAATTGAAAACGAGGAGGCTTGTCCTCCTCGAGTAAGGGTTACGGCAGGAATTTAAAGGGGAAGAGGTGCAACCTCTTGTAACAATGGCCCCGGCAGGAATTTAAAGGGAGGAAGGTCGTCCTCTGCGAGTAAGGGGTAGGCAGGAATTTAAGGCGAGGGGGACTCGGCCTCCTCGGGTATAGGCTAAGGCAGGAATGATTTAATTTACAATACAGGAAATAAATAAGTCAAAATTTTGGGGGAGTGCCGTTGAAGGTTAAGCTCCCACTTTAACTGGAGAGCTAAAGAATTCTGACGTTAAGCATAATTTAAGCATACAACGAGATTTCGAAAGATAAAAAGATTAACAAAAAAATACTAATTTTTGTAAGGTATACATTTTTGGATGGCGACATGTACCGAGTACATTAAGTACATTAATAACATTATATTAAACTATTACCGTTAATTACAATTTTAGCAAATTGTTAATTGACATACCTGATACTGAAGTAATCTAAATAGGTGATACAATTTATATAATGAAGGAGAGTTCTCCGTTATTCTATAATTTAAAGGGGATTAACAAAAATGTTATAGATTTATAGTTAACAGTAATTACGCCAAATTATGTCAAATATTATTAGAAGAATGGTTGGTTATTATAGTTTGAAAGCCTAACAGCCAGCGATGATGAAAACGGAGGAAAATTAAAGTGTACTTTCCATTGGAAGTACACGGACATTTATGATAACGTAACACATAAGTAACAGAATTTGAATGACAATTAGGTAGAAATAGTAAGTACAAGTAATGAGAACGTGGATAACTATGTGACGTAAGCAGATAACGAACCAGTGACCTGGCATGAAAACAATACAGTATATTATAATAATATAACATAACACCTTAACGTTATAAATTGGTAGCAGAAGCAAGAGAGAAGATTTCGAATTCAGATGCTTGCTCTTGGCGACGTCATCGGAATTCGAACATTCGTATCAGCATTAACGAATATCTTGCGAGAGGTGAAATAATTAAAAAAAAAGTATAAAGAATACATGTGGACGTTTTTACATGTACGTAACTATGTACGTAATCATGATCATCAAGGGACATGTACGAATGCACAAAATATCGTACAAATATCGGTTGTCACACAATAGATTGTGTGCGTAATATAGACACGAGTAAACATGGACTGATAGGTTGATAGGGCATAAGTAGACAATAGGTAGATGAATGAATAAGTAATAAAATTAATAAAGGATAGCGGTCAAGAAAGAACATGGATGTATGAATGAGTATGGTCGAATAATATTTATATTGCATGACACCAGACAGGACACAACATATAAATAATGACTTATAGAGAGTGAAGTTTTTATTATTATTAAAGAATTTACCATACATTGAATACGAAAGATATCTACATACTAAACACATGATTCAGTATTCAAGGTATGGAAAGCGTGAAGGAAATTAAGTTACTTTATGACGTCAGAGTGATTTACTCTGTACGTACAGTATAAGTCATTATTTGGGAGAAATTAAAGGAGACGAATTAGAGAGGCACAGTTAAGGGACATTCGCTTCTTACAGCGAACTTATAATGGCACAAACATGGATACTACTCAACCATAGAAATGGTAGGTCGCATGGTTGTGACATTTGTACTGCAGATACTGGAGTGGATTCCAAAAACTCCACCAAGTGAACCCATTCTGTAGGTATAGGTACGCATTCATTTGGATTTTCTAAAGGCAACCTACTTAGCGCATCAGCCGTACCTAGAAGTTTGCCTGACCGATGTACTAAGTCAAATTTATAGGCTTGTAGAATCAGTGCCCATCGTTGAATCCTACCTGATGCCATAACTGGAATATTTTTATTAGGTGAAAATAAACATAAAAGAGGCTTATGGTCAGTAATTAGTTTGAATTCATGACCCCATAGATAAAAATGAATTTTTTTTACTGCAAATACTAAGGCTAAGGCTTCCCGTTCAAGTTGTGCATATCGTCTTTCAGTTTCAGTTAGTGTTCTAGAAGCAAAACAGATAGGCCTATTTACCCCATCAATGTGGTGAGATAACACTGCCCCAATTCCATAACTGCTATCTGCTGAAACTATGAGAGGAAGCTTAGGATCATAATGCACTAGGAGAGTGGACTTTAGTAGTACGTCCTTGGAAGCCTCAAATGCTTTCTTTTGGGTTTTCTCCCATCTCCACTGTTCCCCAGATCGTAATAACTTATTTAGGGGTTCAAGGAAAGTCGATGCATTACGCAAAAATTTCCTATAAAAGTTTAGGAGACCTAAATAAGCTTGTAACTGTTATGGAGGTGGTGCGTTTTTTATTGCTTCTAGTTTATCCACCGTTGGATGAACGCCTGAGATATCTATGCGGAACCCTAAATATGAAACCTCGTTAGTGACCCACGAACACTTTTCTTTCTTTAGCTTAAGTCCGGCATCCCGGAGTCTTTTTAGAACTGTGGTTAATCTAGTTAGGTGTTCTTTTTTAGACGAACCTGAAATGAGGACATCATCTAGAAAACAAAGTAACCCCGGAATGTGACCTAGAACTTGGTCCATTGTCCTCTTAAAAACACCCGGAGCCGATGCTATTCCATAGCATAGCCCAGTGGTTCCCAACCTTTTCATCACAAAGGACCCCTTTTATTTTTATTTTTTCCCACGGACCCCATGTTTTTGAAAGATTCCGTCTACCAAACAAACTGTTTTTATTAACTAATAATTAACTCGTTTTCTCATTTTTCACTATCAAATAAAGGACATATAAGTGAGTATGCAATTAAAATACAGCGTATTAAAAAAGTATTAATAATTCCAGCCAAGAGCAAGGAAACTTGAAATTTTAGCCTAAGCGCCCTTATCGTGGGTAAATGTACGATTTCCATTGGAGCCTCTCGAAATATTGAAAGCTCACGGACCCCCAGTACTACCTTCGCGGACCCCCAGGGGTCCGGGTCCCCAGGTTGGGAACCACTGGCATAGCCTATTGTACTTATATAGGCCTCAGTGCGTATTTATAATAGTTAGTTCTTTAGAATTTTCATCTAAACTTAGTTGAGCATAGGCTTGGGACATATCTAGTTTTGTGAAGTATTTACCCCCCCCAGCAAGAGAGCTAAATAATTCATCAGGCTTGGGTATAGGGTAGCAATCTAAAAGGACTGCTTTATTTGCTGATAAACTGTAATCCCCACATAACCGCACGGACTTGTCAGGTTTTAGTACAGGAACTACTTGGGCAGCACACTTAGCGTGTGTGACTGGTTCGATAATTTTATCTTTGAGCAGCCTGTCAATTTCTAAATCTACCTTCTCCCACAGTGCATGTGCAGTTGAACGAGCTTTACAAAATTTCGGAGTTACATTAGGGTCTACCTCTAAACAGACCTGATGACCTTTTAGGTTGCCTACTTCGGGCCCAAAAACAGAAGAAAACTCCCTTAACAATGAGTCTATGTCAGAAGGATATGAGTGTATGCAGTTCTGCCTGACCCTTTGGCAAAATTTTGTTGATAGGCATTTTCAAAGCATCAATCCAATCACGGCCTAGTAGAGTAGGCCCTTGCTCATCCACCACTAAAAGAGTTAAGGGATGAGACAAAGTTTTCTTGTTGAGTATAACTGTGATAGATGCTTCTCCACAAATAGGTATTTGTATGTCCCCATATTTTTTTAGATGCATGTAGTTTAGGTGCATTTTTGAAAGTTTGTCAAAAACTGTTTTGGACATGACATTTCGGGCAGCACCTGTATCTAGTTCTAGAGAAACTGTAATTCCATTTAGTGGTTAGAAATAACCGCATATATTTCCAAATAAAATATAAACAAAATAAATAAAAATAACAACCCTCGTTTCTAACCAACTAGTGAAGTTGGGTTTCCCTAATTAACAAAAAGAAGAAAAAAAGTTTCTGAGATAAAGAAAAACGGAGCTTTGTCCATTCTTGAAAAATTTTGACCGCATGAAGCGGGCTAGTTTTTTCGTAAAGTAAAATGCTCGTGGTTACCCAACTAACCGGGCAACTTAGTCAACCTTTAAACCTTATCCTTACTAACCACTGCAATTAAGCAAAAACCCTGTTTAACTGAATAGAGGCCTATCAGAACTAGGTATAAGTAAGTTAATTAAAGAAAATAACTAAGGTAAGAGAAAAAACTAGGTACCTAGAAGAAACTCGAACCGGGCTACAACTGCCCTAACTCAATAATTAAATGGCTGTTATAGCCCCTATTAAAACTTAAAGGCAACATAACCCTAACTTAACTTGAGTAAAACCTTCAAAACCTTTGAAAACAAAACCTTAAGGGCAATACAACCCTAGCTAGCCTAACTTAACCTGCAAAACCTAGGTCTGGGAAATAGCCCCTACAAATAAATAACCTAGCAGTGTGTTAAATAATAACTTAAAACTTAACAAATAAAATTCAAACCTGGAAACTAAATGAAACTTGTGGATTAGTTAGAAACAGAAAGGGTAACGTTCAACTGGCAACTTCATTTTTGGTAAGTCTAAATTAATTTTGATGAATTTAGCTTCACCATAGTTAGTAATCTGGCTGCTGACCAAATTTTAACCTGAAAACCACTGCAACCTACAGTGAAAAAGTCTGTAGCTATGTTGACAGTGTCTAAATAGGCCATTATTATTTCTACATATAATTACTGTGTCTATTTAAAGTAAACTTAACCTTTAATATTACACCTAAACCTAAATAAAAATAATCTCTCTGAAGCTAAATAAAATAAATTCTTCAATAAAATTTTCAATAGGGAGGTTGATTTTGGAACTGTGATCTTGGACTAGTCTAGATAGAAAGGTATTAATGTATAAAAAACGTTGCACCAACTCATATTTGTAAAAATGATTATTTTTTGAGGATTGTTAATTATTTTTAAGTTGTAAAATTGCCGAATTTTACGCGTAAAATCGCGCGCGCGGCATTCGCGCAATGTAAACAAGCAAAATATGGCCTTATTTCATCAAAATAATCAATTAAAATTCGGCTTTTTTAACAAAACGATGCTTGAAACTTACTGTAAATGCATTATAGATGTTTATTAGCGTATTATTTTGTATTTTTTAATGATATTTACCTATAAAATGTGTATTAAATTAAGTTATTTTATGATGCGTTCATTTAATTGTTTATTTTCAGATATCTCATAAAAATGGGTAAAAAACGGAAGTCTGCAGTGTTAACTCGAAGTGATACTGCCAAAAAATTCAGAGGCCAGCCTTCCCCTTTGGATAAAACAGAGCCTCCTACCCTCCGCCAAGTTATTCAGTGCAGTTATTTCCTCCAAAACAGCCACCCGGACTTGAAAGACTATGATATTGCTAAAATGATAGCAAAGGATGTGATTGAGATCTGGCAGGCAGTGAACCCGCGGCTGCCCCTGTATGAGGAATATTATGTAGTGAAATTGGTGGATAAAGTGTGCTTCAAGAAACTGTTTGACATTTCTGCTTGCACCTGTAAGCTACTTGTAATGACAATGCTGTGAAGTGCAAGAAAGAAAATTGTCAAACACAGCACATAATCTGCACTTGTCCTCCCAGTAAGAAGGTAATGCTATTATTTTTTTAACTTTTAACTGGCCTAACTTAGTGCGATTAGGTGCCTTTTAAATGGAAGGAAATTCAATGCTTGTAATTGAAAAATATCGGCATTTTCCTCCTGTAATCTTCCTCCCCCCCCCTGGTAATAGAAATTAATAATCAATTTTTTTTCAGGATTTTCTCTTATTTTAGATCCGCCATTTAATATACTTTAATATTTCAGGTTCCAGTAGAGGAGAGGGAATACTTGAGAGATCAGAGGGCCAAAATAGGACCCAAGGGCTCTTTCCAGCTGGGATCTGTGGATAAAGCTGCTGTGAAGAGAGACCAGAGGGCTGCAGCTGAAGCAGAAAGATTACAGAGCCAGATTCAACAGCAGCAGGAAGTGGATTTGGCCACTTTTGCCTCCACACCTTCACAAGATATTTCTTTTGAATCCAGCTCAGGAGAATCAGGAGAGGTAATATATTTTTTTCTTATTTTATCCCATTTTTACCCAAATTTATCCCTACTTTTTGTCCCTATTTCCCCCCATTTTCGCTTTAGTAATTTATTCTTTTTTTCGTCCATTTTCGCCGACTTTTTACCCATTTTCCCCCTATTTTCCCACTTTTTTCCCCCATTTTCGTTTAAGTAATTTATTCTTATTTCCGCCCATTTTCGTCGATTTTTACCCATATTTTTCCCTACTTTTTCCCCTATTTCCCCCATTTTTGCTTTAGTAATTTATTTTTTATTTTCATTTCAGCCATTTGGTGGTGAAGCTGAAGAGTTCAAGCCAAGGAGGCACCCAAGTAGAAGTTACAGCTTTTTGAAAACCCCCAGATATGCCATGGAACTGATCAGGGGTTATGTTTCTTCCAATCTTGGGGCAAGTCTTGCTAATGCCTTCCTCCTGGACTTACAAGCTATGGACCTGCTTAAGCCTGGCCTTGATGTGAAACAGATAATAGTTGATAAATCGAAAATGGACAGGGAAAAGCTAGAATGAAAGTGAAAAGTGATGAAAAGCACAATGAGGGTCTGGAAAAGTTAGTCTGTATTGGGGTTGATGGGAAAGTTGACAAGGACACTTTGCTGTACAGAGAAGTTAAGGATGAAAATGGGGAGACTAAGCTGAAGAAAGGAAAGGGACAAGAGCACCATTTGACTTTCACAAAGGAGCCGGGAACTGAAAGTGGAACATATCTTACTCACAGAGTCATCCCAATTAAAGGTGCGACTGGAGTTCTTCTTGGTGAAGAAGTTGCTAGTGTCTTGGAGGAGTTTAACAGTGTTCATACCCTGAAAGCTGTCCTCCTTGACAACACAAATACAAACACTGGCTGGGAGGGACGCCTTGTAACAGCTTTGGAAAATAAAATTGAGCGGAAATTGCACATCATTGGCTGTTCACTCCATCAGAATGAGCTTCCTTTCAGAGCTGTTTTCAAGCATCTTGATGGCAGTACCAAAAGTCCCACTGCTTTCACTGGTCCGCTGGGAAAACTCTGTGAAATTGACTACCAAGATCTGCCACAAGTGGAATTCACCAAACTCAGTGGCCCCCTGGATGACATGGAATTTGCTGAGGAGACACTGAATGATCTCAGTAGCGACCAGAGGCTTCTTTTGGAGTATGTGCTTGGAATTTCCAGGGGTAAAGTCAACCTAAGATTTGCTGCCTGGAAAATTGGACCATTAAACCATGCAAGATGGTTGACTTTGGCAATTAGATTGATGTGTCTGTGGACCAGAGGTGCTTACCCTCCAGAACTACAGGATAAGCTTTACCAGGCCATCAAGTTCATTGTGGAGGTGTATGCAGTCAGTTGGTTTGAGATCAAAAGGGACAGCAAGTTCCACAATCAGCAGCTGTACATCTTCAACATGATCCAGAGGATCAAGCAGCAGTCTGAAGAAATCCAGGGTGTTGCTTTCAAGAACCTGAAGTACAATGCTTTTGCCTTGCTGCCCGAGAATGTGCTGTACTCCATGATGAAGTCTGATGACTTGGAAGTGAGAGAAGCTGCTCTCAAGAAAATTCTGTCCATCAAGTAAGCATTTATTAATTTAAAAAATGTGAAAAAAAATTTGATTATGGGGATTTATTTAATAAAAAAAGGCCCGAGTTCTATAAATCCCCATAATCGAATTTTTTTCGCATTTTCTTATCCCAATTCCCCCCCTTCCCTCTGATAATGGAAATAATCTTACCTTCTTTCTGAAAAAAAATTCGATTATGGGGATTTATAGAACTCGGGTTTTTTTTTTTTTTTTTTTTAATTTAAGTTTAATTTAAATCAGCAATTCTGAGACTAATAGGGATTAAATCTTAAACTGGAATAAAAAATAAATTAATTATTATTCTTTCAGAAGTGGGAAGCCAGCCAAGAAGAGGCTGAAGATGATCACAGCCATCAACATTGAAGCTACCCACTGGTCAGAACTAATCAACCTTTCTCAAAGTGACATCTGTGAACCTGCTCTCACAGAAGACTTTTCTGACCAGGAGCTTCAAGAAGCATTGCTAAATGGCACCAAGCTGGAGCTGCCTGATCTGCCTTCACATTCTCAGTGTTGAAAGGGCCGTGAAGCTGACATCTGAAGCTTCCCATACTGTTTATGGACTCGAATCAAGGCACAAACACATTCTGGCCAAAGCCCTAAGCCGCCAGATGAGGCCTTCCTTTGCTTCTAAGGGCTCTTACAGTGAAAATTATGATGATCTTTGGATCTAAATGTGTCTATTTGACTGTACATGTTTTTTTTTACTTTTTTCAATAAAATTGTAACTTTTTTCAGGATTTTTTTATGAAAATAGCATGATTTTTTCGGCCGAAAATTGCGAAAATGCGGTATTTTTCGGTACGATTTTTTGACGATTTTTGAAACGGTTAAAGCTAGGGATCTGAAATATTTTGTCAGTTATTATCATATTAAGCCCTGACTATCTCGACTAGTCCAAAGTCGATATCTAAAAAAATGCGGAAAATCAACCTACCTTACTCTACAATATATGGACCTGTATTATCACCACTTTGCTGCTCATAAAATAGGTACTCCACTCCAATGTTCGAAGTATTTCCCTTTTGGGGATTTACACTAGAAATGTTATAATTAGAATTTTCCCCCTTGTTTTCTTTGAAAAACAAACTTTAGCTATGTGGCCTATTTTATTACAGTTTCGGCAAACTGCTTCTTTAAAAGGACAGTCTTTCTTCCAATTGTGTTTTCCACACCCAGTACATGGCTTGGAAGGCTTTTCCTCCTGTTTAGCGTTTGAATTAGTAGGTTTAGTCGTATTTGCCGCATACCTTTTATTTGTTTGTCTAGTAGGCTCATTAGGTCTGCCAGGCATAGAAGATTTAAAGCTATTTACGTGTTGGGCCTTACTACTGTGACAGCCAAAAGCTCTAACATCTTTAGCAGCTGCTTCTCTAGCCGCAGCTATTTCTACAGCCTGACTAAAAGTTAGGTCCTGTATAGCTAATAAGGCTCTCTGGGTAGACTCCTTTTTGAGACCAATTACAAACCTATCTCTTAGCATTTCGTCTAATTTGTCCCCAAATTTACAAGTACGGCTATGGGCTTTTATTCCTGCAACAAACTCTGCAATGCTTTCATTCACAGTCTGATGCCTCGAATAAAATTTGAAACATTCATAGATGAGAACTACTCGGCCACCTCGACGCCAAATGTAATAACTTGGGGTTAGTGACCCCACTAAGTTACTAGGTTTCTAAACAACAACAAAGGCACTTACCGGTGCGCTGAATTAGATATTCTTTAGGGCCTACCATAGATTTCCTGCGTCCCACAAAGCAGCCTACCTAAACACTCTAACTTTACTAATTTAGAAGCTATAGACATTACCGTACCCCTAACTATTATTACTTAGTGACAACTTTCTACCCCCATTTGTCACCTTAGAAACATCACCAAATTAAACTTAGCACCAACGATTTAGTCAGATATGAATAACCATGCTCTAGTCCAGCCAAAACCAAACGAACAGCCCGCGTTGCTCTGTTTATCCCTTTGTGTTGCCATTCAGCTTTCTTTTAGTGACTTTTTGCTTTAGTGACTTTAGACTATATACATATATATACACACACGTCACCTTACCTTTGTTTAAACAAACAACAGTGATAGCTGAATTCTGACTATGACTAAGAACTTGGGCAATAAGAACATCTCTCTTGAAATTAATTTTCTCTGTAATAAGAGTGCGATGACTATAATAGTTTTCCTTGACCGTTTACTACTCTTGTTAGAAGACAAATCTTCTCAAAAGGTGCTACTGTTATATGCTCTGTAGAGCATATGAAAATTGTGAATCTGACTCTGGTTCAGTGATTAAAATTTGCCTTATTGGCTGAAAAATCGTTTCAGTTGGATTTCGAATCTCAACTGCTGAGTTAACTGAAACTGGCTGACTGGAAAATGACTGTGTTGATCCTGCTGGATTCAACAACTGGAACTGATTACTCTGCGGGCTGATTTCTGGGGCGGTTGTCCCTCTGGATGCAACCGACTGACTTGAACTATTATGAACTGGAGTGGGTTTCCTATTTCTTTCAGAAATCCGAGCTAAACTGATTCTGTTAGCATTAGGCTGAATGTGCGGCACCTGTCTATTATTCTCATGGAGGGTGTGTCCTATTTCTACACATAACTAATTTTCCGGCTGGGTAAATCCATACCTAGTAAGATATCTGTCTGAAAGGTGGCGACTGCGTCCACAATACAACATTTTGCGGGATATACCGCGTTACCAACTTCTAACTATAATTCGATTTCTCCATATGTAGGTATGGGTGTGCCTGTAACTCCTCTGAGTTGGCAGGAAGGTGCCTTGATTTCATATTTATAATCTGTACTCTAATAACTCATCTGCACAATGCTTTTTAATTAATGTCGCATGTGCTCCTGTATCTAGGAGAGCGGTTAAATCTCGGTTATCTGTGCTGCAATTTATTATTAAATCTAGTAGGTTCGCACCTATAATCCTGATGGGTAGTTTATGTGCGTATTTGGGTTTATTACTGTTATTTAGGAGGGAGGAGGCTGAACTGCTGCCTCCAAATGGGATCTAAAAAAGAACTTGAACTGACTTCTATGGGAGGACCTGAGTCACATGCCACGGGATCACCGTACACTGGAGGGTCTTCTTGAAAAGTGTCCACTGGGGAAACTGATTCTTCTATGGAAAACTGATGTATGGGTAGTTGGGAGGTAACGAAAATGGTTCACTGAGTAGGTAGGTAGTTAATCTAACAATTATTAAATTCCTTTTATGTCAATAACTGGGTGGATGAAACCAATTGGTTGCTCACCAGAGTTTTTCTCCACACTAGTATTTATATACTGTGACAAGAACGTGCTCGGTAATAGATATACATTACCGATCAACCAACCGAGAAAAAACCAAGAGGACGCTGGTGGAAAAAGCCCCGGGAAAAAGAGGACAAGGGACAACGAAAACTAGGAACGGGGCGACAAGACGGAACGAGAGAAGGGAGAAGAAAAAACAACGGAAAAAGGCCCCCACCAGCAAGTACGCTCTCAACAATTAAACAAAAGGGAAAAGGGACTCTCCAATAACACTCAGTAAGTGACTAATTGTGTTTTTAACCCAGTTAGAAGTAAACGCCGTAAATTAAGCTGGGTCAGACAAATTAGGCCTACATTGTGGTCTAAGACCTAGCATCAACTCATAGCTTAACAAAGGTGAAGGTAGATTGCCCTAACCTAATTTGGTGAGGAATCCTACTGTGGACCTCAATTTATCTGCCCGCTCTGGACCATTTCCGGAATCTCTAGGCTGACCCTACAAGGCTAGACTTACTGTAATCTACTCTATAGTTAGACTGGAGATATTAGGGGTGGGTTAATTGGGGACCAAGTCATTAGTGATGTGAGTCGTTTTTTATTGTGTCGTTTTTTTTGTTTTTTTTGTCGTTTTTTTTTGTTTAAAACGAAGATAGTCTGTTTTTTTTTGTTTTTTTGTTTTTTTTTTTTTAAACTTATTCCATATTTTTCTTCCTTTAATCTAATAAGTATATTAGTATCACCTATAATTTACTATACTACCATGCTTATACAGTTATACCTAGTATATATAGTCATCTTTTAGAAAAACTGAATCACGCAAAAAGTATATAATAGAAAGGAAAACAAACCCTCATTTTTTATATGTATATATATTTTTTAACTAGAACATAAAACATTCTTCCTTGTTTCAAACAATATACATAATTGTGATTGGCAAGAGTACCAGTATATACAGTATATTCCAGATAGAAAAAAAAATATTCACCTTTTTTGAACCTTTTTGTTAACCTAATGTTGTTTAACCTTCATTTCCATGGAAGAATCATTACTAGATTGGGTAGAGCATATATGCTAGTTTCAATATCACAGGTACTGGTATAATATACATAATAAAAAATCCATAATACTGGTATAAAACAATATATACAGTATAATTGTGATTGGCAAGAATACCAGTGTGTATATATATATATATATATTCCAAATAGAAAAATAAAAAAAATAAAAATATTCATCTCTTTCTTTAACCTTTGTGTTAACCTAATGCTGTTTAACTTTCATTATCTGATTCTATTTCCATTGAAGAATCATTATCACTAGATTGATTAGAGCATATAGTTTCAATATCACAGGTACTGGTACTTATTGCAGATTTGGATGTTGACGAAGCCAATGTAGCACCATGTTTTACTTCACTTTCTTGGAATTTTGCATTTTGGGATATAAATACTAGTTTTGCTGCTCTGTCTGTGCTTAATCGGTTTTTTTGGCTGTATGGATATTACTGTATGTGCTAAATGATTTCGGAGGTAATGAAAGGGCGAAATAGAGGTGTATGAGTTTGTGTAGGTATATATGTGAGTATGTGTGCGTATGTATCTGGAATTCTGGATGTATGCGTGTGTATGGGGTATATAATAGATATAAATGTGTATATAAGTATTTATGTATATATTGGTATATGGGTGTATGTGTATGTATATATATGGATGGTCTCGGGGGGGAAAATATGTCATCGCGGGTCTAAAGGATAGTTAAGTGGGAGATTCAAAATCCGAGGCATGGATGGGAGAGTCCTGGAAAGGTTGGACAATGGGCAGTCAGCTCCCAGCCAGTGTTCTCGCAAGTTTAACGGATCTAAGATACAAGACTTTCAGTGCAAGAAAGAGGCCAGTTTTTTTCTGTAAATAGGCTGAAAAGGACATTCTATACTGGTACCATATGGCCTATTTTATTATTTATTTATTTATTTTTATAATATATATCATTGCAAAAGTATACCTTATAATTAAATTGGCAATATCTATATTAATTATTAAAAAAAACAAAAAAAAACAAAAAAAAACAATAAAAAACAAATAAAACGACAAAAAACAACAAAAAAAACAACATGGACATAAAAAAAACCGTTTTTTAACATCACTACAAGTCATACAGAGCATTTTTCATACTTCAATGGGTACTTCTACGTAACGGACCATCCAACCTTGCTGATTATATTGGGGTCTAGACATCGGATAATAATGTGGTTGACTTTGTGGTCGTGATCTATTTGGTTGGTGGTTCTGTTGAGGCTGGGAACTAACTGGTTTCTGAGAATTGGAGGTCTTTTGGGAACGTTGGTGATTTGATCTCGAAGTGGGACCTATACCCTGCAGGGACTTTGTCAGCACATTTTTGTCGGTCGCCATGGCAATGACCATGTTCATGACAGTGGGAGCAATAAGCGGGATGATTGCAGTGACTCATCATGTGCCTAAAACTATCACAATTAAAACACTGAGGAGGAAGGCGTGCATTCTGGGTTTGTGGGGCTTGTTTTTGAGGTGGTGTTCCCTGCATCAGCCTAGATTTATAGGGTTGTTGTTGTTGTTGCTGCTGAATGTAGTGTATGGGGGTTTCTCTACCCTTTCGGAGGGCTTCTCCTACGAGTTTGTGTTCGTGTAATAAAATTATTTAAATCTTCATGTTCTTCTTTCTTCCATTTAGCTTGGAAGACAGCTTCTAATGTGGCCAAAGGTCGTGCGAGTGTTATTTCTTTGAAAAATTCTAATAAGTGTTTTTCAAAATTGTCCTAAGTTGTAGCTTCGCTAATGGATGAGACGTATGTAACTGTATCATGGGCACTCCCCTCTTTAGGATCAATGAACCTTTTAGCTTCCCTAATCTTTATATCATCATCTGTGATGTTTTCGCGTAAGAAATGCTGTTCTAGAGACTCAATCCAAGGTTTTACGCGTGATTCAACGAAGTTATTATCTATGGTTCCCTTAAAAATTAGGACAGTATGGGAAAGGTTTACAAGTCTACCTAAGTTAATGTATGCTGGAGAAGCGGTTTGAGACATGTTGGCTTGTGCATGATCTGAAGTTTACGTGTTTGGAAATATGTTTGAAGAGCGCGGGGTAGGTGGAAAAATGGGTGTAGAGGAATTTTCAATGTCAGAAAGCGCACCGTTTGAATCGCTCATATGTGAAGGTACTGTTAATGTATTCTGATTTGTCTGATCTAGCGTAGAGGCTGAGCAATACTTGTAACATTTTAGCAGTAAACTACAGTAAGAGAATATCTTTGTCTTCTTCGAGCCTTGCTCTCTTCAGAGAACTTAGTCTTAAATAGAGAAAAATTATTTCCCGATACGTTACAAGAAGAATCGGGGAACCTTCAGAAAATTAGTAAGCTCCAGATAATCCTCCGATCCATTACAAGAAGAAATCGGAGAGTAGTATAAGAGAAACTACTGCAATTCCCAATACGGTACCAGCTACTCCAGAGTAACAAATCCGTTGCTGCCACCTAACCAGAACCCCCGTCAACTTCGAACCTCCCAAGGCCATAGACAAAGGGGTTAATATATATATATATATATATATATATATATATATATATATAGTGTGTGTGTGTGTGTGTGTGATGAATTTCACACTTAAACACGTGAAATGAATGAATAATGCAAATCCACAGGGAAAAAGAAAAAATTATTCCATGATTTGGAGTCATTTTTTGGTCATGACTTGCTCCTGCAAATTTTGACAATATACATTTGATATGAAAATACGAAAAATAACGAATTTTATAGTGTTTGCAGATGATACAACTGTCTTTTTCTTGCGAAGATGTTAATTCAGTTAAGAATATATTTAATTCAGAACTTATCAGTGTAATGAAATGGTTGACTACCAATAAACTGTTCCTAAATACCAGTAAAACAAATTTCATGATTGTTACTAATAAAAGAAATGTGTATCTTGATGAAATCGCTGTAAAGGAGTGTACTGTACCAAAATTTCTTGGTGTAATGCTAGATAAGAACTTGCAATGGAGTGATCATGTAAATTATATCGCGAAAAGATTTCAAGGAGCGTTGCTATAATGTTTAAACTTAGAAATGTAGTCCCTAAACAGGTTTTATCAACTCTGTATCATACTCTTGTTCTTCCTTATATAATGTCATAGGCGGATCTAAAGGAGGGGTCGGCGACGTCTGGAACCCCCCCCCCTCAATTTCTTGCAAGTGCCCTATTTGAATGATGTGTGTGCCTTTGAAAACAAATTTTGTTTTTGTAAATAGATCATGGTTACTTTATTATATTCAAATTCTATTTTGAGTCTTTATCCATATACATTGTACTACCAAATTTGTAGTTGTAATGGTTTTCATAGGTACCCTTAGTACTGGTGCACACTATTTTTACCTTTATCTTATTCTGATAGTTCTTTTAATTGGCAAGTCATTTGTAATTGTTTGAAAAATTTTCTGTGAGAAGTGTTGTACCCAAATTAGATTTTTATTTTGTATCATATTTGAATGAGACTGATCTAATAAAATAATACAGTTGATTTTACACTCACTCATTGATGGTCCGTTTTAAGAACAAAAACTTTAGTACTGTGCCCTTTTTATTTTAGGGGTGCCCTTTTTTCTTTAGACCACCCTTACTGAAATGTCTAGATCCGCCCTTGTAACGTACTGCGCCCTTGTTTGGGGAAACTCCGCTAATAACGCTGTAAACGGTATCTTTGTTATCCGAAACAAGAGCAATAAGGTTATTATCTGATGCTGAGTTACATCATTCTAGTGCACTATTTAAAGAGCTAAAACTACTAAAGCTCGATGGTGTAATCAGACTGGCACATTACAATAGTCCCTCTATAATCGTCGCCATCGGCTATCGTCGTTCCCTATTTAACACCATTATTTCGTTAATCGTCCTCCCTCTATTAATCGTCGTCTGCTCGTGGGGCATCAGTCTTTGTGCGCGCTCAGTGGAGACGGACGTCGCGCAGTTTTACCAGGCAATTTACTTTAAAATATTTGCTTTTTTAATTCGCTTTAGTAAAATTAAGAATGTACAAAGTGGTGGTAAAGGTAAAACTAAAAGGTCTAGAAATGTGACCACTTTGGAGATTATAATCTCATAGTGAAGAACTCAACACCGAAGAACTATTGCAGCTTGAAGAGCACAGGGCATCAGAGGAGTCAATAAAGAGGAAGAAAACATTTACAACAAGAAATCTGAAGGATTTCTTCTGGCAGTGGGAGAAGATGAAGGATGTTTTAGAAAATGACCACAATGCAGAAAGATCCTCCAAAGTCATTCGAGAAGCCAATCAAGCCTTTCGTTGCTATAAGGAAATCTTACCAGAGAAAAAGAAGGCTACAAGACAACCAACTCTGGATTATTTCTGCAAAAGAAAATCAGATCCTCCACCCAAGTCTCCCCATCCATCAACATCAACAGCAGTAGATCTCCCTGATCTGCAGATGGAGGGTGATTCACCTACCAAGCAGTAAAACTCCATCACCAAGCCCCACCAATCTCTACTCCATGCGCAGCCAGCCACTTCATAATTTGGTAAGTACAGTACAGCAGGTGGTCTGGAACGAATTGTCATTATTACATGTATTTCAATGACTCGTTATTCGTCGTTTCCTTATTCGTCGTCTGTTCTGTTCATGGAACCAATTAATGACGATTATAGAGGGACTACTGTATATTTTTATTTACGATATGAACAAAATCATTAACTTACAATGGGTAAATAAATATTTTGTAACTCATCAAGAAATACACTCGTATCAGACCAGAAATAGATCAGAGCATGTTATTCCTCAATTTAGATTGTCTTCATCTCAAAAATTACCCATTTTCATTGGATTAAACTATGGAATTAGGTTAGTCAATAAAGGCTGAAATTTTGACAAATCCGGAATAAATTCCTAACAAGTTGTATTTGGTACCAAAAGTTGGCAAATTTTATGAACAACATATAAAAAATCAGCATCGCTAGCTCGGGGAATTTTAGTTATGACGATTACAGTGCAGGATGGTAAATTTGAAAATTTTGGTGCCCGGAAATCAAAGATCTTGTTTTCTTTTTGCCTACTAGAGATCTTCAATTGCTTTTGTGTATATATTTGACATACCCATCTTTACCATTTTATCATTTTATCAGATGATGATGTAACACTAATTTAAAGTTAACTTTCAAGCTGACGCAGCATGCAGCACAAGCAGTCGAAACCTCGTTGCTCACATTCAGTACCGTAAGCCTTCAGTACAAATTTGTAGTTTCGCTTTACAACTATTGGGCAAATTCGTGCAGAATCAACGTTTTCTAGTATGTCCATTCTTTATAGGCTTGAAATTTAACTTTAATGTACATTTTGCTGAAAAATGACTGCTTGAATGAACAATTTATCCAGTAAAGAAGTGTTTTATCCACGATCAATCACGATTACTGTGTTTTGTTTGTAATATTATCAATCAACTCGTATTTCAATAGCCTTTGTTGATTTAACATTGAATAAGTCCTTCTTCTGTCAACGGTGAAACATGTGTGACTCTACAGTGTTTATTTCCTCTCACAGTGAAGTAATGGATGATCAGCAACATAGACCCTTTCACCTCGAGAAGTACGCGTCATTTGTCTAAAAAATGATGATTCAGAGCGACTGATTGAAGTCACAAGGAAGGGTGTGATACTTTGAAAATGTACAGCAGAAAGAGAAAAGCAACGGAACTTCTGCGCTATCCACAGTAGATGATGAATCACCAACGACTAAAATGATAAAGGTAAGAATATCTATTAACTGCTACTGCAAAAGAGGTTTCTATTTTGCGATTCGATTTTTCCTTACTGATGCACTAAATAATACTTAGCGCCGTCACTCTTTTTCAGGTACATCAAAGATGCAGGCATGATTTTACGGACCAAAAGCGTGTAGAACCATCAATGAATGAAAGAAAAGCCATCAATATCAAAACAACAAAAGCGACAAACACGATCAGTCGGCTCATTCAATTGAAAGGAACACTGCTTTTTCTGTACTAAAACTGCAGTAGTAGACACCCGCAATGTGGATAGAAATGATGTACAAAAAGCAAGAACGCTGCTGATTCGAGATAACGTTCTAGAGCATTGTCGTGAAAAGTGCAAGGTCGCCTCCAAGACTGTATTGATTTTGTTGCAGCTGAGGCTGTTTATCATCGATCATGCTATTCAAAATTTATCACTAATGCTACGGAAGGAAAGCCTGTTGGTCTACCAGTAGATCAAGAAATGGCAAATGTATTCACTAAAATTTTTAGTGACTTGAGTCGGAATCTGAATCCGAACTTATTACTTTAACAGAACTACATGCTAGGAAAGACAATGTAAACGATGAAGCTATGCGAATCATATCAACAGCAGCAAAATTAATCAGAGAAGAAATCAGAAATATGAAACTAGATACAACCTTTTACCCTACAGCTGATGAAATTAAAAATAGTGCTGATAATTTTGGATGGATTCCTGAGAGATTACGTCTATTGCTCTCTTCCCCTATTCCCGAACACTACCAAACAGTCTGCCATTGGACAGTGCATTGTTAAAGCTGCTCGACCACGTATAGCATTACCACCAATTTTATTTGAACTTAGCATAGAGACAGATCACGTGTTTGGCTCAAGATGTCTAAATGATGAGTTTTTTAAACTAGGATTCTCTGTGTCTTACTCCGAAGTTAACAGATATAAGCAGTCTATCGTTCAAAACCAAGATATAAGATCTAGTATTCACTCATACCCAGAAGCCTTCACTCAATGGGTGGCAAACAACGTGGACCACAACATCACTACCTTGGATGGATCGGGATCGTTTCACGGAATGGGGATAATCGCTGTCTCAACGACTTTTCATGGATGTACATCAGTTGCTCACAATGAAATAATTCGCTGTGAAAAGATAGTAAAATCCAAAGCACTCATCATCAACAAAAATATATTAGCATCTATTAGTTCTACCATCTTCAAGCACCGATCTTCTATGGCAAACTATGCAGTTCTTCAGAAGTCCTTCAAATCCCCAACCAAACTGGTCTGGTTTCATGCAACGAATAACCAATGGACAATATCCTGGAGTTTCTAAAGTAACGTTCCTACCAATCATAGATTTGAAGCCTACCGATGACAACTGCATCTACTCAACATTAAATTTCATCAACAAGCAAGCAAGCGCGTTAAACATCACAACTCCCTGTATAACATTTGATCAACCGCTATGGTTAAAGGCAGTAGAGATAGTAAATGCGAAATCAATGAGGATTGTGTGTCTATTGGGTGGTTTCCATCTACTAATGAGCTATCTGGGGAGCATTGCAAAAAAAATAATGAAAGGTTCCGGGCTTGCACAGGTGTTTGAAATATTGTATGGGACAAATATGGTTTAACACATGCTTTCTGGAAAAGCTTATGAAAGAGCATTACAAGCACATTTCCTGGCAGTCTGCATTGATGGCCAACATATGTTACTTAGTCATGCCAAACGAATTGCCACCAGAGGATTTGGAGAGTGTAAATCAAGCTTTTGAAGAAGAGTGGGAAGGTTCAGATTTAGAGCAAGAAGAGAAGGCAGATTCAGATTTACAGCAAGAAGATGCC
Organism: Bathynomus jamesi; assembly: GCA_023014485.1. Lineage (NCBI taxonomy): Eukaryota > Metazoa > Arthropoda > Malacostraca > Isopoda > Cirolanidae > Bathynomus > Bathynomus jamesi. The sequence continues at coordinate 612,221 of JAJOZX010000387.1, forward strand.
AGAAAGGCCAGTTCAAGTATTACATGGTATTCTAAGTTTAGTGAAGACGAGATAGCAATGATGGAGATACTGACACTAGATGACAGAAAAGAGCTAATTGAAATAGCAGCCGAAGTCACATCCGATAAAGATGCACCTCAGTCTGAAGATTCTCAGGTTCTACAAAAATTTACTTGAGTTGTCGGGGTGTGTAAAGATGTCTTTAAGGAGAAGTCAAGAACTGCAAAGTTACGGATCCAATACATTGATTACATAGACATTATCAAAAGCTTTATTCGAGCAGAAAGAACGGGAAATTGGAATGAACATCCGATAGCAGTTACCCAGATGTTAAACCTTTTTGCAGCGACAGGCCATCTTAACTGTGCAAAGTGCGCACGTCTTTACTTACAAGAAATGAAAGAATTACCGAATCAGTACCCCTGGCTTCATGAACAGTTTGATGTTAATGGTTTCCTTGTCGTTCGAAGATCTAATAGATTTTGGGCTGGCTTATGGACGGATTTGGTTATCGAACAAGCACTTATGAGACAATGTTGAATATGGTACAAATTTATTTGATATATTTGAATAAGTCAGTACATTTTGGGATTAATGTGAACCAAATTCCAAAATAATGATATTAGGCTTCTTCTTTTCAAAGTAGGGTATGCTATTCAAAGAGCTTAGTGCTATCGTTAAGGCGTAGAAAATCGTATGTTTAGTCAAATATTGAAACTAGTGTAGCATATTTTCCCCAAGGTAGATTGTTGCGGATTTTTTATATGTTGTTTACTATGATAACAGGAACAATTTAGGGTGGCCCAAAAATTAACTGAAAAAATAAAGGTTTCAATTGCTATTCTCCACAGGGCTATTCCTGTTCCATATCACAAAAGAAGCCTTCATGCAAAAAATCAGGAAGATCGGCCAATATTTAGAGGTCGCGACCTCAAGGTAAAAATATCTCAATTCCGTAATTTCAGTAATTTTGGGTCACCATTATGTTCTACAATAAATATTTGACGAGCAACGCCACTGTAGACTGTAAACCTATATCCAAAGAATCAGTATATGATAGCAATGCACTCTTCCCACTAGCTCAGTTGGTCGCCAAGTCTCGGCAGGTGTAGACGTGTTTTTGTTGTGTTCCTGCCATCTGGGTTACGCCGCGCAGTAAATCACACCAATAAGGCAAGTTAAACTTTTCACCAGTGGCGGACACTATGCTTAGTTTTTCTGTCATTCATTTACTGCACTGACCTTGATAAACAATTTTGAACAATGAATTGTTTATTAAAATTGTTAAAATTTTTGTTCTATATTCTACATAAAACATATGTATATTGTATAGGTTCTTTAACTAATTTCCATTTTATCTTCCATTCCACAGGCCAAGACCATGACAACGACAAGGAGCAGTCCGAAAGTTTGGCTCCTGGGTAAGCCGGACCCGGACATCTTGGGATCTGGCCTGCCAACAAACGGGGCTATTTTCAGGAACTTCATGTTTCACCACCAGAAGGGATCCACAATCGGTGACAGTGCTAAGGCCACCATAGACAGAGCGCTGACAATCTGGGACAAGGCACGAATTCCGACCCAGCGGGTGGACTTCGGCGTGCGCAAGCTTCGGAAGCTCTATGAAGAATATTGTGAGTTGAAGAAAAACCGATTGAAACCGAAAGACGGGTGCCGAATCAAGGAAAGAAAATTCAAGGAGAATCTCACCAAACTATTTGACATCTCACGAAAAGACGCCCTCAGTATTATGACGGACGAAGAAGACAAACAGTTCCTGCGGATGCAACAGCAAGATCCCTCGAGTGCGAGTATGTCCGAGATCGACAAGACCTTGACGAACAAGGAGACTCGCAAGCGCCTCAGGGGTGATCAGGCCAGTGCTTGAAAGGAAAAAAGCATGTTAAGCGTCCAACAGGCGAATACGGCTGTTCCGTCTAGTTCCGCCATTGCTGACATCTGTAGCTCTTCCACATCGACGGAGTCCGAAGGTGATTTCCAAGCTCCGTCAACATCCAGTCAAGATCAACCAAGGAATAAGAAATCGAAGCAGACCATTGTGACCAAGGAAGTAGCCGCCGCGCTCGACCGAGTGAAACTCCCTGACCGCGCTGCCATGTTCGTCGTAGGAGCCGTCACGCAAGCGCTCAGTCATGGCCTGGAGTCTGTGGCGCTATCCCGGAACACCATTCAGCGAGCGCGGGTCACCACTCGTGAGGCGGTAGCAACTGCTCAACAGGCTGTTTTCTCGCCGAACAGCCCACTGCTTCTCTACTGGGACGGTAAACTGCTTCCAGATATCGCCGGCAATAAAAAGCTTGTGGATCGCGTCGCCATCTTGGTGACTGGTGGTGAAACAGAGCAACTTCTTGCCGTCCCTAAGATCGGCCGCGGCACGGGAGAGGAGCAGTGCAATGCATGTGTCCAAACGCTGGAGGAATGGAACCTCAAACCCATGATCCAGGGACTAGTCTTCGACACGACGGCAAACAATACTGGGCTGAATATGGGCGCGTGCACCCTAATTGAGAAGGCTCTGGACAAGGAGCTCATCTGGATCGCGTGCCGTCATCACGTGTTCGAGGTAATGTTGCCGGCCGTATTTCCTGTCGCCCTGACACCAACCGGTGGGCCTGAAATGGGAATCTTCAAACGCTTCCAGAAGACCTGGCCTAATATTAATATAGTTGATTTTCGTTCTGCTGGAGACGAGCTCTTCGTTGGCATGCCGGATGGCCTACGAGAGATGATGTCATTTTACTCGGAGGCAGTCAAGAGCCAGCTCCCACGGGACGACTATGGAGAGTTGCTTCAGCTCTGTCATATATTCCTAGAGGGATCCTCCGACGGAAAACCGTCCTTTCGTGCGCCAGGCGCTATGCACAACTCGCGGTGGATGGCTAAGGCAATATACTCTCTGAAGATCTTCCTTTTCAGGAGCCAGATTAAGTTGACGGCCCACGAGACAGCTGGCGTCACAAAGATTTGCCTCTTCGTTTCTCTTATTTATGCTCGCTACTGGCACGAGGCCCCTCTCCCAGAGAGGGCCCCCCTCAACGACTTAAACCTAATTGCTCTCCTCCATGAATATCCTGACGGTGCCATCAGGGAGGCGGCTGTTAAGGCCTTCTATCGCCATTTGTGGTACTTCTCTGAGCACCTCGCGCCTCTCGCCCTCTTCGACGATCACGTCGACGAGATCACCAAAGCAGCTATGGTTGACAACTTCTTATGTCCCTCAAACCAAAAACTCTTGAGACGTCTGGACGGGACTGTGTTCGATCATCGTTCTTCATTGGCGTCGTACATAACAAGACGGTCTTTGAAGATATTCGATATACTCTCCATGAAAGGACAAGATGAAGCCAAGACATTCTTGTCAAAACCTCCCCCCCTCTGGCTGACAGACCCCATTTACCAGTTACTTAAGGCTAAGTGCAGGCTCCTCAAGGTCGTCAACGACTATGCCGAACGAGGAGTCGCTCTTATTCAGTCCTACAATACCAATCTGACGAAAGACGAGACACAGAAACAATACCTACTGCGACTCGTCGCCAGCCACCGAAAAAGATTGCCAGTTCCGACGAAGTTGGCTTTGACGAAGAAAAAGTAACGGGTGTGACGTTGTTTGATATACAAGGATTTAGTGCAGTCGTATTAACTGCTATGACATGTGTGTTCTAGCATATTTTTGCATAACATGTGCTCTGTGCTGTTGACTTTAAATTTTGAAATAAACATTGATATTGTAGTTTTGTTTCAAATCCTAAAAATATAGGAACTGGTCGCGACCTCTAAATATTGTATGATCCGTCTAATTTTTGGCATGAGTTCTTACATTTTGATGTGGAACACGGATGGCCTTGTGGAGAAAGATATTTTCAACTTTCATTTTTTTGGGCCACCCTAACTGGAACATCTATGCTAAATTTCATTTTATTATGAATGTATTCCGGGTGGCAATGCTTGTTGACCACACTAAATGATTTAAATGCTGATATAAAAAATACTGCAAATGTAAGCTCGTTTAAAACCAAGTTAAAATATCAATTAATAATAACATACCAATAAATATCTAGCATTAATGTACAGTAGGGTGGATCACTTTTCACTTTTTTTTAAAATTATAGCTGGTCAAAGTTTTTCCATGATTTGGTTCAGTGGAAGTACACTGACACCATTTTTACCAAAATCGATCAATATTTAGGGGTCGCGCATCGACCTTGAAAATTTCAATTTTGGAAATTTGGCCAAATTGACAATTTTTTACTGAATAAAGATAAATCATCAAATGACCATATTTTCTGAATCCTCTCAGTGAAAGAAATCCTCTCAGATACTTACCAAGTTGATCGGACAAGTGGTTTAGAAGTTACACTCACCTAGAAATAACATTAAAGTTTAAAATACCGTATTTGTCCCCCGTTATGGACGTAATCATAGCATCAGTAGCTGGCGCATCCTAAAATCCCAATTACACACACACGCTATGTCTATGACCAATATTTTTACTAATCACAGTTTGCTTTTTACAGATCAACTGTGTCAATTGATTCTTGTTTGATAAGTCTAGACTTTAGTACAATGGATAAACTGTTAACAACCAGGAGTGGGAAGACTCTGAAAGTTACTTATTCTGGAAAAGAGAAAGCAGCAACAACAGCACCACCTTCTCTAAGGTCAGCCACGGACGTCGTCTTAATTGGTCAGCCATCTTCCTCGATCGGTGATGCCAAATTGCCAACCACCCATCAAGTTCTCCAGTACTTCTTCTATGCCAAGCAGGAAACTACTGACAGGAAGGCCGCCGTAAAAGACACGGTGGCCAATGTTCTGGCATTTTGGAACATGGCACGTATAAAGACGATCACGAGGCGTAACTGCGAAAGAAAACTGGAGTTACTGTGGGAAGAGTGGCGCTCGCTGCAGAAGAGCAAGATGAGAGACAGTGACGCGGGAAAAGGCAGGGAGAAGTTTTCAGAAAATCTAAACAAGCTCTGGGACATCGGAGCTCCCGATGCTATTGAAGAGATACAGAAAAGTCGACTGCTCTCAGACAACAACAAGCAAGAAGATATTAAATGTTATGAGGATCAACGGGGCCTGCGCCAGGCAACAATGAGTGGGAATGATAAAGTGTTCGTTGTCAAGAGAAAACGGCAACTCTCAAGACAACAATCTCGTGATGAGCCAGGCACCTCAAAAACGAAATTAGGAACCGAAGCTGAGAGCGACGATGAATCTATAGAAAGCAGATCATCGAGCAACTCCGAATCACAGCTAGAACCACCATACCGACAGCCGAGAGAATCAACTGTATCAATCAGCCTTCGTCACCGCATCCTCAATGCACCGGCTGTTATTGAAGTGGCTGATCGCTTCCGGATGTCCAATAATCAGGTGTGTATATATCAGTAATGATCTTTCCTTGACAAAGATATAATAGACGTAACGACGGAAAATTTAGTGATTATTTTGTCACATAAAAACCATACGCATCCTTGTCAATTTCCTTTCAATTTCGCACATAGGTGGCAAGTGTCGTGGCGGCAGTCTTACGTTCGGCAGATCCGCCCGCAGACCTGGACAAATTCAGTATCTCGAAGGACACGTCTCGCCGTGGAAGAGTGGCACATCGTTGTGAAGTGTCGACAGCTGTGCAGAAATCCTTCGTATCTCCGAGGCATGCTGTCGTCCACTGGGACGGTAAAGTAATCAAGGTCAGTTTTTACACTGGATTGACATATTCCAGTGGACGATAATGGATTGGCATGTATGACATACGTTTCAGGACTCTCTTGGATCATTGGAGCACCGCCAGGCGATTCTCATCTCCGGAGCTCCCCAATGCACAGAAGGAAAGTTGCTGGCCGTTCCGACTGTTGCTGACGGCACCGGTCTGTCCCAGGCCCAGGCGACCTTTCGTGCTCTCAAAGACTGGGGATGCGAGAACAACGTGATTGGACTGTGCTTCGACACAACTTCCTCCAATACGGGGAGGGTGCAGGGTGCGGTGGTCCGGCTGGAGAACATGCTTGGTAAACCGCTCTTCCAGCTGGGCTGTCACCATCACGTTATGGAGCTCATCGTGGGGGCAGTGGTCATCACCGCGTTTGGAAGAACCACAGCACCAACTGAACCTTTGTTCCAGTATCTGAGAAGGTGAATTTCAAGTCTAAGGCGCATTTGTTTTCTCCAATGATTTTTTGCCTTCAGAGCAATTGAGATATCAGCGTCCTTCTACTAATGATGTTAATAGCAGTCGAAAAGGGAAACTTCAGTCGTTTTCATGCAATATTTTCATAACTCCCCTTTCAGGTGGGACAAGCTCGACCTCTCGACTTATCGCGAGCTGGAGATCGAGCATTTGGCGGAGGTGACGTGGCTGATGGAGCTCCGAGATGAGGCAGTCAAGTTCCTCGGCACCGCTTCTGGTCTTGTCAGAGAAGACTACCGAGAAGTGGCGGAGATTACACTCCTGGTACTCGGGGCCCAGCCACGTCGTGGCACACACTTCATGCGCCCAGGAGCCTACCATCATGCGAGGTGGATGGCCAAGGTTGGTATTTTGAATTAGAAGTTAAATATTGTATTGCCTTCTGCAAACAGCCATTTGAAGTCCCTACCAGAAAAATAAGATAAATAATTTACCATTAAACAAACTTATATGGAGTGGTATCGGTATTTATACATCACAGTGCGTATTTGTTTCAGATCATCTACTACACGAAGCTCCTGATGTTCAGCGGTCAGCTGGAGTTCGACGACGAGCTGGTACAGAAACTTCAGAGAGTGGTACTATTTACTGCACTCCTCTACGCACCTGCCTGGCTGGCGGCTCCTGTCGCAGCTGATGCCCCGCTGAATGACCTTGTGTTGTACCAGCGTCTTCTGCAGTACAGGGCTGTGGATCGCGAGATTGCAGAGGCTTCACTGGCAGTGATCAGGCGGCACTTGTGGTATCTGAGGCCTCAGACCGTCGTTTTCGCCCTCTGCAGTGACAAAGTGGAAGACACTGTGAAGCACGAGATGGCAAAGAAGCTGTGCCGCCTCGCTGTGCCCGAGGACTTCACGTATGACAACGTCTCGGTTGATGACACGACGCGCCTTCCGGACCTGATCGATGAGTCATCGTGGTTCGTGTTCACAGGCCTGCAGGTGTGCGCGTCTACGTGGCTCACTCTGCCGGTGAATAAGTGGGATCAAGATAAGAACTACTGTGATCTGAAGAATGTCATCTCGCATCTGAAAGTTACCAACGACGTGGCAGAGAGAGGGATAAAACTGATAGAAGATTACGCGAACACTGTCACAAAAGACGAGTCACAGCTGCAGGGTCTTCTTCAGCTCGTGGAAAAGAGCCGGAAAGAATCAAGAAGTCGTCACTTGCCAAGATGACGTAGCGCAGAGGGAAAGGGAGTTAGCAGAGAGAGTACATGGCACACGCCTTAAGATGACGTGTGTTCTAACCACGATTCATACAGTTTTTGAACCTAGTTAGGGGCACCGGAATAAGTGCCTTTAGTGATATCGGTAAACCGTTTTAATACAAAATACATTTGATCTTTCCTTATTCGTTTTATCTTATCCTAAAAAGCAGACAATGGCAGACAGCATATGAATGTACGGGGACAAATAGGTATTTTAAGTTTTAATGCTATCTCAAGGTGAGTATAACTTCTAAACCACTTGTCCTATCAACTTGGTAAGTATCTGAGAGGATTTCTTTCACTGAGAGGATTCAGAAAATATGGTCATTTGATGATTTATCTTTATTCAGTAAAAAATTGTCAATTTGGCCAAATTTCCAAAATTGAAATTTTCAAGGTCGATGCGCGACCCCTAAATATTGATCGATTTTGGTAAAAATGGTGTCAGTGTACTTCCACTGAACCAAATCATGGGAAAAACTTTGATCAGCTATAATTTTTAAAAAAAGGGAAAAGTGATCCACCCTAATGTACAGTTGCCCGCATATGTAATGTTCCTCGCCTCACAGGCGACTCCGTACATGTGGCAACGCCACAGTGATAGTCAAGGTACCCCAACTGGGGGAAGGTGGGGTGGAGGGGGGACAACCGAGTTCAACAACATATAACAGACACACACACACACATATATATATATAATATATATATATAATATATAATATATATATAACTCCATGTAGTTTACAGTCTTATACAATAATAATGTTTCAGTAGGATTACTGCAAGTCTATATCAACAGCTACAATACAACTTTTTACATACTAGTGAATTTAAACCAAAAATAGACATTACACAACCAATTACAATTACATTACAATAGTTTATAATATTTAGAGATTAGCTAGTCGAGAAAATGTAAATTTATGGACAACTTAACTCATTATGCTTTGCCATTTTTGTGAATGTAAAATATTTTTATATCAACACTTTGAAATTAGTATAACTTATCATAGTGTATTTTGGTGTTCAATTTTCTGTAAATATAGATTTTGTTTTGTAATGAAAACTTTAAAATTTCAAATTATCAGTAAAATTTGGCCGATATCAATGCCCAAACAATGGTCAATTCTGCAAATGCCGCTGAATCAGTACACCACTAGTTTTTATTGATTTTGCTAATTTTGAGGGCCAGGTTCCTTACTGGTAAATATACTATTCAAGTTGACAGAGCTGGGCAAGTTCCGCACACCTTCCGAACCTCCGCACTATGCGGAAGTGCGAAATGGTGCGCGGAGGTGCGGTGTGCGGTCACCTCGGTAAGAAGGTGCGGAGGTGCGGGTGCGGAAGGTGTGCGGATTGGTCCGCACACCCGTAATTTTCTGACCTCTCATAACAAAAAAATGACTTTATTGTATTAAAACTTTATTTTCACAATTAAATATTAAATAAAAGTTTATAAAAGTATTAATATTTTAATGAAAACTTATATATTTCCTTGCGATAAAACTTTATATATATGAATAGGGTGCGGGTGCGGTTGTGCGGAAGAGCGAAAACTTAAAGGTGTGCGGAAGTGCGGGTGCGGAAGAGGCTAAAGTGCGGGTGCGGAAGTGCGGGTGCGAACCTCCCATTTGGTGTGCGGTTGCCCACCTTTGCAAGTTGATGTAATAACATTTTTTATAGGTTTAATGAATCACACACTGTTTATACCCTCATGTAATCGCAAGTTTCTTTAAAAATATAATCTTATTTGTTAAATAATCATGCAGTAATCATAATGGAACCTTATTACTGTACTAGCGAAGCGACCCGGCGTTGCCCGGGTGGAAGTTGAACGTTATACAGGGTGTACATAAAGTCAGGATCTATTTTTGTGAAGCACTTGGAAATTATATGGAATTCAATCATAAAATGATGAAGTGGTAACATTTATTAAATAATTAAGAGTAGGATTCGACGTGACGCCCATCAGTATCCCTGCACAGCTCAAATCGTTCCGCAGCATTTCTAAACACATTCTGGAGCATTTGCGGGGTTATGTTATCTGCAGCAGTTCATATACGTGTACGTAAGTTTTCAAGACTCGTAATCTTCGTCTGATAGACGTGCGATTTGATAAAGCCCCATGCAAAGAAATCTAAAGGGGTTAAATCTGGTGATCTCGCTGGCCAAGGTCTGTTGCTTCCGCGTCCGATCCAGCGATTTGGAAAACGTCCATTTAGATAATCCTGAACAATTTTGGCATAGTGACAAGGAGCACTATCATGTTGATAGACGACGGTACTAACAAGATTAAAAGAATTGTTTCCAAACAATGTTATAGATAAAAAAAAAATATATATATATACAAATTTATACTGGAAATATGCCCAAGTTTTAGCACTCTGCTCTTTTTGTATATAAAAATTGAACAATTATCGATTTTTAGCACAAGATTAAAAGAATTGTTTCCAACCAATGTTATAGATAAAAAAAATATATATATATATATATATATATATATATACATATATATATATATATACACAAATTTATACTGGAAATCTGCCCGGGTTTTAGCACTCTGCCCTATTTTTTTGGTATATAAAAATTGAAAAATAAAAGTTATTAGGGTGGCATACAAATTTACCAAAGACGTTTGTTCATTGTTTACAAAAGTGCCGATTGACGATATGCTTGAATTTCTCTCCCAAGAATTACATAAGTATGACCTGCCACTACCTTCACACATTGTTTTGGAACTTATTAAGCTTTGCATCAAAGACTGTAAATTCACTTTCAATAACGAGTATTATCAACAAGTTTTTGGGATGGCCATGGGCAACCCCTTGTCACCCCTCCTCTCCAATATTTATATGGAGTTTTTCGAAATTACTTACATTCCGAGAATCCTGGGGGTTGGCATCCCTTGGTTGCGGTACGTCGACGATATTTTGTGTATCTGGCCCATGAATCGTGACCTGGATAACTTCCTCCTTCAGTTAAATGATCAAGTCCCCTCTATTAAGTTTACTTTAGAAGTGGAACAAGACAATTCAATCCCATTTTTGGATGTGCGTGTACATAGGAAAAGCCCAGGTTTTAAGTTTAGTATCTATCGGAAAAAAAAAAAATTGTCCTACGTACACTTTTACTCGGGAAATGACACCCCAACTAAGAAGGCCATTTTTTCTTCAATGTTTCTCCGCGCCCTTAAGATCGCCAGTCCGGAATACATCGATGCCGAATTAGAAAAAATCAACGGTATTGGAAGTGATCTGTGTTATCCATCTGCGTTTATGGAATCTTGTCTCAACAAGGCAAAACGAACTTTCTATCGCGTCAATAATAACACTCGTACTTTGTCAAAAAATATTTTAGTACTTCCATTTTTCCCGGGCTTTTTAGGCATTGTTAATGTATTTAAACTTTTGGATATTAATGTAGTATTTTCATATAACAATATTGTGAAAAATATCATAGTAAAAAATAGCCCTACCAATAATTCAGGCATTATCTATAAAATTGGTTGTAAACAATGTGATTCCTTTTACATAGGTCAGACGGGAAAGGATTTGCACACACGTATAAAACAGCATCAATATTCCGTTAGAACAGCACAATTGTCCAGTGCCCTTTTTGTCCATTTGTCAGAGTTATCCCACTGTATTGATTGGAATAATGCTTCAGTTTTATTCCACTCTAGCAACATTGTTAATAGAAATATTCTTGAGTCTGCCATTATCCAACTAACAAATAACTTCAACATAAGCAAAGGTCTTTTTCAACTCGATCCTGTTGTTTTGAATTCCTTCACAACAGATTTAGATAAGAAAGGTAGAACGCTCAATCTTTGGTAAATTTGTATGCCACCCTAATAACTTTTATTTTTCAATTTTTATATACAAAAAAAAATAGGGCAGAGTGCTAAAACCCGGGCAGATTTCCAGTATAAATTTGTATATATATTAGTGATGTAGCGGATGTCATTTTTTTCACATCCGCGGATGAGGATGTTTGATTTCAACATCCGCGGATGCGGATGCGGATGTCTACATTTTCGTTATTTTTTAGGATATATTCGAGATTTGTTGTGTTTAACGTATATAATAAGTTATTATATAGAGAGAGCTGTAGCTATAATGTAGTATAATTGATTAATTGTACAATAATTGCTGTACTTTTCTCTGAACATATAAAATTATCAAGCATCTAACTAATATAGAAATCAATTAGTGAATTCGTCTGCAAATAAATTCGTTATATTTTGTTGAGTTTCAGCCACAATTAGAAACCATAATTGTGTTACCAGGATGCGGGACGTGAACCCAACTCAAATGCACCCCACCGACCTCTTTCCCCAACCGCCACCCTTATAGAAAGATCTTTAATTAGCTTGATAACTATTTATATTAAGTTTAAAGTTTTATTAGGCATATTTATAAATGAGTAATTAAAATAAAGTAAACTAAGATGTTCATCGTTTAATGTTCAAACTTAATTATAGGAGGGTTATGCTTAAGGAACATTAATTTTTCTGCCTTTTCTGCTGCCAGTCCGTTTCTCTTTTCATCATATATTAATCCAGCACTGCTAAATAATCTCTCGCTTGGTACGTTTGTTGGAGGACAGGCTAAATGTTTCCTTGCAAGTTTACTCAAGTATGGATAGATATTTTGCATATTTTTCCACCAACTAATAGGATTGTCACATGCAGCCAGGCGTTTTTCTTGGTGATAGCTATCGATCATTTTTACTACATCTTTTGACATCGCGTAGGTCTCGTCATTGCTGCTTGACTCAAGAAACTGAGAGACAGATTCTGTGATAGATTTGCTTGTTGAAGGTGTTGGTTCTGTCACTGAAACTTTTATTCTTTTGGTGGGTGGCGAAGCGACAGATTCAAGAGATTGAAGCTCTTCAACTGCTTTGCCAAGTGATGATTTAACTCGTTCTAATGTACTAGGTGAAAATAACTTAGCTTTGTAACGTGGATCTAAGTAGGTTGCAAGAGAGTAACTTCATACAAGAACAGCCTCTCGTCTTGTCGCTTGCATCACTTTTGCGCACAATGAACTAGTTCTATTAATATAGTAGAATTTGATAATTTCCGCTTATTAATGACATTTTATCTCAACGGTCCACATCCGCACGACATCCGCAGTCCAAAGTGCGGATGCGGGTGCGGATGCGGATGCGAGAAAATGTGCGGATGTTCCGCGGATGCGGATGTGACCTACATCACTAATATATATATATATATATATATATATATATATATATATATATTAGGCCGGGTCGAAAAGGGGTCAAGGTCAAGATTTTGCTTAGGTACAAATTGTGAGGTTGATCATTTTGTAATAGTAGTATCCACACCAAAAATCAAGGCTGTGGGACCTTCGCTACCTCCCCCCTACCGATACTCACTTTTTTCCATATGAATTTGTATGGGAAATAGGCCAAAAATCGAAAATCGTAAAAATCGACCCTAAATATTATATTTTTTGCTTTCGGATGGCCAAAATCGGGTTCCCCAGCACGAATTACATCAGAATAGACCATTCACCAACTTTTCTTGAGATTGGGGGGGTAGGGGTAGGGTCTTAAATCCGGTGCCGGATATGAGACCTAATATTACATTATTTTTGTTTTTTTCTTTCCAGATTCCTATTTAGGTACCTAGAATGTTAAAAGTTTGTATTAAAATACGTTATTTAATTTTAAAATATCAGTAATAAATAAAATATAGTTAAAGTTTTATTAAATTAAATTATGGCTACTAGAAAAAGAAGCCACAATGCAGCCTTCGGATATCCAGCAAAATTTTCATCTGCCATGACGCCATCAAAAGCTGATGTTGTAAGGCACTTCCATTTTATTGTTAGAGAGGAAGAGTCTAAAGCACAGGGTAAAATAAGTAAAAATGATTGCTATAACGTAGTTGTTCAAGATATAAAAGAAATTTGGCAAAAATTTTCTTTCCCAATAATTGATACAAAGGGAATTTATGTTAGAGTTACCAGACTTATAGAAGATGCTGATAAGTTAACTAAATGCCCTATGATAAAAAGAAATGAACAATATTATGAAAAATTAAAGAAATATGACGAGATGTTTGACATATCTCCATGCCACTGTTATGATAAAGGCATAAGGGATAGAAAACGTTGTAGGTGTGAACATAAAATACCTATTATAGAATGGGAAGCTTTTATTAGTCAAAAAGAAAGGAAAAAAACAGTTAGGAAAAATTGATAAAAAACTACTTCAAGTAATTTGAGAAAGTTGGGCAAAATCCAAAAAGCACAGGAAAGGGAAAAGAAATCAAAAGAAAAATTAAGAGAAGCAAGGGAATTTGTATCATCAGAAGTGATAGAAGATGATAATGAAAATGAAGATGTCGATTTTCAAGACAGAGAGAACTTAGAAAAGAATTGGTTATATTAATCGGCATAAATTTGTTTTAAATACTTTAGAGTCTAGAAAAGAACTGCCTACCTTTGAGTGGAAAGGTCAATGGAAGGAATAAAAAAAAAAATTAGTTTTAGGTCAAAAATTTTATTGAATTTCTGTCTCTTAATTTTTAAATTTCTACCAATAATAGCTAAAAGTTTGTATTAAATTTTTTCTTCATGCATTTTTGTAGTTTTTTAATTTTTTTCCTTAAAAAATAAATATAACAGTTTTATAAGCGAACTTTTGTAATAATAAAAAAATTTCGAAGTAAATCGCAACTTATCTCGAATTTTCTGAAAAAACTGAAACCGGTAGGGTGGGGGGTAGGGGTCCTCAGAATTCAAAAATATTTTACCAGGGTGTTACGATGATTGATTGAACCGCCTCACACTATGTACTACGTAAGAAATAAAAAATTTCGACCCGGCCTAATATATGTTAAATAATTAAATATATTGAAAATAAATATACATCAAAATACATTCACTTTGTTCTACTGCGCAAAACTGCGCGGGGACTTTAACTTCCTATTTATAAAATACAAAAAGGTGGATAGGAATATATATATTCACCAGGACAAGGGGGGCACAAGAGAAGACCAGGAGCAAGCAAAAATGTTGATGGCTCTCACAAATGAGTTTATGCTGACACAGGAGATAACAGAAAATACCAGAAAATACCAGAAAAATAACGGCCTGGATTTGGTATTCACGAATAACACGAACTAAAAATAACCCCAACCATTATCTCAGACCACAACTTAAAAGAGATATCAACAAATATGACGACAGCATTAAAAGACAATACACATATTGAGGAAAGAAGTAAATTCGGGGCCTTTAACTTAAACTCCAAGACTATAAATTGGGAAGCAATCAGATCGCACATGGCCCAAATAGAATGGAGAACAATTTTCGAGAATGAAACAACTGAAGAAATGCTGAGAATTTTAGAAAAATATGCTCCGAAATCACAGCCAAAAGGAAAGAGGAGCTGGATAGAGACAAAAGAGGAGACTATTCCGCAAAAGAAAGAGAGTGGAGGCGAAGTTAGGCAACTGCAGAGATAATGACAAGAAAGCAATAAAAGAAAAACTGGAGGGTATCGATAGGGAAATACAAGCCCTGATCAAGGACCATACAGAGAGGGAAGAGGAAAAGGCGGTAGAAGCAATAAAGGAAAATCCAAAATACTTCTATAGCTATGCAAAAAGGAAAACAAAAACGCGCGCTACTATCGGGCCCTTAAGTAAGAGAAATAATGAACTAACCGACGATCCAAAAGAAATATCTGATACATTGAGAGCTCAATATGAATCAGTTTTCAGTACCCCAAAAAGTGACAAAGTGATACCTGACGTAAATGCATTCTTTGAAGAGGAATTGCAAGGAGAGTATATAACAGACTTTGATTTTACACCAGAAGATGGAGTGAGAGCTATAGGACAAGTAAAACCACATTCAGCTGCAGGTCCGGACAATTGGAACGCAAATTATTGATTAAAAACTGTAAAAATGAAATAGCTACACCTTTATACTGGATATGGAGAAGATCCCTAGACACTGGGGAAATACCGAGCATCTTGAAAAGAGCAAACGTTGTCCCTATATATAAAGGAGGGGACAGATCTCAAGCAAAGAACTATAGACCAATGTCATTGACGTCCCACCTCACTAAAGTATTTGAAAGAATAGTTAGAGAGAAAATTTATGATTTCCTAGAGACACTGGAAAGATTCAACGAAAATCAGCATGGATTCCGATCAGGTAGATCATGCCTATCACAACTAATAGAACGCTACAACAATATCCTAGATGTATTGGAAGGCAATGACAACTACGATGTTATATACACAGATTTTGCTAAAGCTTTCAACAAATGTGACCATGGTATAATAGCACATAAAATTAAATATATGGGAATAACAGGCAAAGTGGGAAAATGGATCTACAACTTCCTCAGAGAACGTCTGCAGGTCGTCAAAATTCAAGGTATAGCATCATCAGAATCGGAAGTACGCAGCTCAGTATCACAATGATTAGTACTGGCCCCACTCCTGTTCATTATCATGCTAACAAACATAGACAGCGGAGTAAACAGCAAAAGTATAGTAACATCCTTTGCAGACGATACAAAGATCAGCAGAAAAATCAGCGATGCACATCACGTGGAGCCTTGCAGGGCCGGATTTTCCAATAGGCAACATAGGCCATTGGCCTAGGGCCCACCAGTAACTGGGGGCCCACTGGGGACCTCCTACAATCCCTTGACACAAACAGTATCATTGACAAATTTGCCATAGAAAAAAGCAGGAAAAAGTCATTTTGAACTTCACATAGTTGTGCTTGCAAAATTTATTATGCTTCAGTTTCATTGTATTTTTCCATTATTCTTATGTGTAAGATGTACATGATATGGAACTTGATTTACTTTGATGTACTTGATATGGAACTAATTTGATTAAAAATTATTAATGTGTAATGTATTACATTATGTTGTAATTCTTATTGCAAAATTTATTATGCTTCAATTTGACTGTATTTTTTTCCATTATTCCTTTGTGTAAGAATAAGTTGTACATAATATAAAACTAATTTGAATAAAATTATTGATGTGTTACATTATGTTGTAATTCTTTTTTTTTTACATTACAATATTACGATATATATATATATATATATATTTTTTTTGGGGGGCACTGATAAGGTTTGGCCTAGGGCCCACAAGCAAGTAAATCCGGCCCTGCGTGGAGGCCTTGCAGAGGGACACGAACAAAATATACAAATGATCAGAAGACAACATGTCATTTAACACCGAGAAATTTCAGCTCTTGAGATATGGTAGAAAAGAAGAACTTAAACAGACTACCAAAGCTGTGCGCGTTACTCATGAAAACTAGCGCCGCTAGCGCTAGCGCTAGTGAGGCAAAATAATAGCGGCGCTAGCGCTAACGCTAGTCATTTCAAAATTTAGCGACGCTAGCGCTAGCGCTAGTTTTCAATATTAGCTATAACAAATAAAAAATACCTATTATGTTAGTTACACTTCTATGCAGTAATATTGTCAAAAAGAATGTTTAAATGAAACAATTATACTATAGAACCAAAGCTTTTTATTTATTTAAATCCAGTAACAAAACTTTTTATTTATTTAAATCCAGTATATTTATTTAAATCTAGCTATA
The DNA here is from genome assembly GCA_023014485.1 of Bathynomus jamesi. Lineage (NCBI taxonomy): Eukaryota > Metazoa > Arthropoda > Malacostraca > Isopoda > Cirolanidae > Bathynomus > Bathynomus jamesi. Next base: position 629,270 of record JAJOZX010000387.1, read on the forward strand.
ACAAATAAAAAATACCTAATACCATAGAAAACAATACATTTCTTTTATTTAATTATTTGATATATCATATATACAACAGAAGTATTTCAAGTAATATATTTGTAATTATTCAAATCAAGTAGAAAAAACAATACAATATAATCAAGCTAATTTAGGTATCAACTTGTTTCAGTAGTACTTTATCACAACGACCTAGGACAATTATTTATTTAATTTTAGTAACAACAGTTTTTCAAAATTTGAATCGGACAACGAGGACCTTTTCGGCTTTAATATATCTTTTCCTGTCGAAAAAATCCTTTCCACTGCTGCACTTGACGGAATTGAAGTGTTTAATCGGATGAATAGTTTTTTGAATGAATCGGAAGGGAAGGAAGATGTATAGTATGTTGCTTTAAAACATAAAAATTAGCGCTAGCGCATAGCGTTAATTTTTATTTCAAAAACTAGCGGCGCTGGTAAATGCGCTAGTAGTTTCAAAATATAGCGACGCTAGTGGTGGCGCTATTAAAAAACTAGCGGCGCTAGTTACAGCTCTGCAGACTGCATATGACAGATGATGCGAAATTCGAAACACAAAATCAGATAGCGATAAATAAAGCAAAAAGAGTCGCCGGACAGGTACTAAGAACGTTCAAGAGAAGGGGCAGGACAGTAATGATTCCCCTGCTAAAAACACTGATTATACCAAAACTTGAATACTGCTCAGTTTTGACGTCCCCATATAAAAAAGGAAGAAACTAATAAATTAAAGAACCGCAAAGGCATTTCACAGCCAAGATTGATGGCTGCAAAGAACTCAACTACTGGGAAAGACTACGTAAACTAAATCTGTACTCCCTGGAAAGAAGAGAGGGGTACACCATAATCTACATATGGAAAATTATCGAAAAACTGGTACCAAACCTAAAACTAAACCCAATTACCATTCAAACAACACTGGAAAATAGGAAAGGCAGAATGTGTAGTGTTCCCAAATTAAAGGCCCGACAAGGGGCCTCCTCAACTCTGAAGGAACATAGCTTGGTTGTCAGGGGGCCAAGACTTTTCAACCAGCTTCCAAAGGACCTCAGAAACGTAACGGGGGTCAAAGTTGAAGTCTTCAAGAGAAGACTGGATGCCTGGCTCAGGACGGTACCAGATGTGTCGGGCGTGCCTGGCTGTGTACGGTGGAGAGCGTAAGAAAGCAAGTCGCTCCTCCACCAAGCCAAACCTAGAGGCGGGCCACCAGCTTGACCTCCGTGTGAGGAGAGACCAACGCACGAAACGACATAAGGTTCAAAACACTAAACCCACACGTAATCGAGTCTACAGTCACATCATTATTGCTTTGCACTACGCAGTAAACACGGCTTAATATTATTTCACTGCTCAAGTTATAGGGATATCTATACTCTATGTAAATGGCCTTCATATCGTTCAATACTATTTTTGTGCCCACTTTGCATTCGGTTGGCAAGTTATCTTTAAACGATTTCATTCAAAAGCACGCACAAAGAGGTCATCGTTAGCCACAACATCATTATTAAATACAAGTTTATAAACATTCCTTTTGAATCGAGGGTTTATTCTTACCGAACAACCAAAGTGCCCATTTATCTACCAGCCAATTTTTTTACTTTTTATTGTTGTAACCGTTGAAGAAATCGCTCTCAAAAAATAGGAATGAATCCCATGTTATCTTTATAATAATAAACCTCTCACGCCAACACAAATTCTTTTACGGAATTCTTTTTTCGATGCATAACTCGCACGCTGCTTGAAGTATACAGTAGCTAATAATTCACAATGCAGGTCTTCCACTTACCGGAACAAGAAAATGACCTATAATTCCGTCGAATTAAGGGTAATATCCTGTAAGCTTTCCCGTAAAAATACTCAATACAGAAGCACGAGGGCATGCAAGCAAGAATTCTCTCGAAACTTATTGCTTGTACAGAAGATTTTCAATCTTAATGTTTCCACTTCAATTACCCTTATTAAATTTTCTCAATTCTAATTAGTAATTTTTTAACCTTTTACAAATTTAGGTTATAATAATAATAATTAGTAAGTAAATTACGCTCATTTACTTCTGTTATTACTCTGTGTCTAAACAATATAGTTAACAGCGAAAGCTTTACACTGTCCCAGAAGAGACAGGTAAAACGTTCTCCATATTTTGCTCGGCAAAAGAACTAAGTATTTAAACGAATACCAACATTGATAATAAAAGAATTACTTTACGAATTTATTTAGACACAAAACGAGTCCCACAAGAAACACACTAGACTCTTTAAATTATACATTAATATTAAAATGAAAACTTTACAGTAACTCCGATTTCTATGGCATAAGCAAAAACTTTTAATATATTCTTAACCACTAGGTCACCCAGGGTACCCATTTATCTACCAACCAATTGTGCGGTAGGATGAACGTTTACCGAGCGCCGGCTACCTTCGCAGGGTCTCGAACCCGGAACCGATAGATTCATAGTCAGCGATGTTAACCACCGATCTATGGTATATCATCATCAGAATAGCAAGCGCGCAACAGGGTACAGGGTTTTGGGGGATCCTCAGGAAGAACGGTGAGGGGGAAATTTTCAAATTGATCCGTGTCTGTCTCCCCAATTACGATCATACTTATTGATTGCTCACCCAACAAAAAAAATTGTACGAAAAATGAAAAGATATATATATATATATATATATATATATATATATAATATATATATATATATATATATTATATTATATATCAGGTCATCCCATAAGTAATGTCGCTTTTACGATAGATTAAATTTAAACTAGTCTACTCGGTTTAAGCATAAATTTTCCGAAGGTTATATCTAAGAGGAGATCTATCGTGTTTCGCTACATACTTTACAGACCTTGACCAGTGAAGACGTGCGTTTTGCTTTATGTGAACCCCTCATAAACATGGCGGTATCAGAAGAGCATATCAGGCATATAATGCTTTACGAGTTCAAAAAAGGGAAGAGTGCTACTGAAGCAACGCGAAACATTCAGGACATTTATGGCAACGATATTCTGCATGTGAGGAAATGTCAAAGATGGTTTCAAAAGTTTAGGAATGGTGACTGCTGTTTGAGAGATGCAGCACCCTCTGGACGCCCTGCTGAGTTTGATGATGACCTGCTGTTAGCCGCACTTGAAGAAAACTGTTCAACAACTGTCGAAGAATTGGCCCAGAAACTCAATTCACCCCCGTCCACCATCCATCGACATTTGCAACAACTCGGGAAAGTGCCTAAGTTAGGAAAATGGGTGCCACATGAATTGTCGGTCGACAATCTAAGGGTGCGGGTAAACATTAGCACAGCTCTTCATTCCCGTGAACTCCAAGATCCGTTTTTGCACCGTTTAGTGACTGGTGATGAAAAGTGGATACTGTACCAGAATGTTAAGCGTCGTCGACAGTGGGTTTGTGCCGGAGAACCAGCGACACCACAGCCAAAACCAAATCTTCACCCTCGGAAGGTGTTGCTTAGTGTTTGGTGGGATAAAGGTGGTGTAATACACTTTGAAACCTTACCACACAACCAAACAATCACCGCTCAAGTCTACTGTCAACAACTGAATCGATTGAACACTACACTAAAAGAAGAGACCTTTGGTTAATCGGAAAGGAATCGTGTTCCACGACGACGACGCACGTCCTCATACCGCTCGGATCACTTCTGCAAAAATTAATTGAGGAGCTTGGGTGGGAAAAACTTCCACATCCTCCATACTCTCCAGACCTTGCGCCTTCAGATTATCATCTCTTCAGGAGTCTGCAAAACTATCTTGACGAGAAACAGTATACTTCTTTAGATGACCTGCACACCAGTCTTTGTACGTTTTTTGCCTCAAAACCGCCTGAATTTTATAAACATGGCATTGAAAAGCTTGTAGGACGTTGGCAGAGTGTCATTGATTCCGATGGAAAATATATACTAGATTAAAAAGTTTCAGTCGAATTTTTTTTTTTTGTTCTTCAAATTCCGATCTAAAAAACGACATAACTTATGGGATGACCTGATATATATACAGTGATGGGCAGTATCTAGATACATGTATCGCCGATACGTATCGATCGATACTTTTGTATCGGTATCGCTTTAGCTACTTGACAAAAGTATCGATTTATCGGTATCGCTTTAGCTACTTGTATCGCTTTAGCTACGGTATCGCTAAGGTCAATTTTCTTAAATGTATCGAAAAAAATCGATACTTCGATACATCGATACATTAATAAGAATTTTTTAATATTTAAATAGATGTTATAATATGACACTACTGAGTTATATTTATTAATATACATAAATAATAATATTATTAAATATTTATTTAATGACAGTACTACTCTACTGGTCACGTCACACAGTACGGCGCAACGTTTAAACACGTTTGTACTTGTGTTATTGAGATTAATTAACCATAATATAGAAACGCTCATTGGTGTTGCAACACTATTGGCCACGCCCACTCGGTGTTGAGTTTAAACAGGTTCATACTTGTAACGCAGCGATTCCTCTTGGTCCCCCGAGGCATTTCTTATCAATCAGTCACTCATTAAGTCTGCTTCCACTAATGTCTCTGCAACCTAAGATTCCATTGAGATGGAAGTTTCACAGTATCTGGGTGACGGAAGTCATTCTCTCCAATCTCTGAGGCAGTACCCAGGAATTCTACGGGTCTTCCTGAAGTATAACACACCACTACCATCCTCTGCTCCTGTAGAACGGTTTAGTTTGGCTGGTCACATTCACGCTCCAAAAAGGAATAGACTGTCTGACCAGATGTTTAGCCAGCTGGTATTTTTGAAGGGTAATAGTAATTACTTTTAATTGTTAGTGTAATATTTTCAGTCATTCATGTATCCTACAAAATTAAATCATACTTTCATTAAATAAAGCAATTGTTTTTATTTACATCTATAAAACCCATTAAAATATCGTTGATTTTACTTACAGTGCGTACAAATTACTAGTATAAACAATAATATCTAATACCTACATATTAAATTAATAATTATAAAAATGTACCGGCGATACATGTATCGGTATCGGTATCGCTTAAGACATCTAGAAAGTATCGGCGTATCGGTATCGCCTAAGACGTTCTTCATGTATCGATGTATCGGTATCGCTTTAGCAATTTTCCTGTATCGATGCCCATCACTGTGTATATATATATATATATATATATATATATCCATTTTCGTACAATTATTTTTGTTGGGTGAGCAATCAATAAGTATGATTGTAATTGGGGATATATATAAGCTTATTATAATATGGATATATATCAGGGCCGGATTAACCATTAAGCAAAATAAGCCCGTGCTTAGGGCATCAAGGGAAGGGGGGCACCACAGAAATTTTCCATTGTCGGATTTACCATGGATTTATTATACTATTATAATCGCGGCTTATAGCCTATAAGCTGTTGAAAACTGAATTATATATATTCATATATAGTATTTATTTTTTTTCATTGTTTGAATTTGTAGTGAACAACAACCCTTTTGAGAGAATAAATATATTTCGTTGTAATCACACACTTTACGCTTTGCGTTATTATTTTGTTTATATCAAATCTTTGAGCGCCATATTAAAAATACATATAGATTAAATATTTTCGTGTGCTATAGGAAGTTATTCTGAACGTGTGATTTGTGCATATAATATTAAATATATATTTTACATAATCATTTGGTATTGTTTTACAGAAAGATTTAGGTTTATAGAATTGTAATATAAATTAATATTAAAATAAAAGAAACTATAAACTCTCTATATTGCTGTTGTATCAAGTGATGTTTATCACGGCCATTATAATAATAAGATATACTGACCTAAATTAATTAGCGTTGAAGAAGTTTATCTGTTGCTCTCTCTTCTTCTCTAGGGTAAGTCTATGAAGTGTACTTTATTTGTATATATAACAATATTTTATCATACACGTATCTTTATTTTATAATTTATTTATCTATTGTCATAACAGTATAAAAGAATTTAGATTGTAATAACCAGAGTGAATAATTTGTAATGTATATATAACATCAAACGTAGTTAGGACAATTTAGGCCCTAAGCAAATGTTCATATTTCCTATAATTAAATATTGTTTTAAATAAATAAATAAATGTAAATATAAAATGTGGCTCGTTAATAGTGAAATGTTAATATTGATATTTTTATAGATTGCGTATTATTAATTCTAATGTTAAGTATTTTTATTTTATAGGTTTCGGTTCCTTCTTTCGGTTCCTTCTTTTGGTTCCTTCTTTCGATTTGATTTGTATTCAACATTTCGAGTTGATATTTCGGTTGAGTTATATTTAATTGCCACTTATATTTAAATTGCCACTTTGGTTGTGTACGGTTCCCATTTTGTCTTTCTGAGAATAAAAGAACAAAGCCAAGATTGTGATATGTGTAACTGTGTTGATTGCCACATAATATACAAATAAAATATTCTTTTTATTTCTGTATTTTACAGACCCCAAGAACCAAGATGAAACGTGTTCAGTTAAGTGGTGCACAAAAGCGAAAACTATCAAAAGAGAAACAAGAGAAGACTTTGGATTTAAAGTCCAAGACTGATTTCTTCACACAAGTTCCACGACCACAACGTCAACATGATATACCGATTCTGAATCAAAACCAATCTCCGTCATCAGAAGTGGACACAAATACCACTTTGATCACTTCAAAATCAAAATATGATGACGTTGGAATCACCGAGGTGTCACAAGCAGGTTCATCTACCACATGTCTCACTACTGATCTCACTTTGCCTGTAAATTCTCTTGATACCTCTACTGCAAATGTTGATTCAAGTTGCTTTACAAGACATTCTGGGGTTGAAATAATTGCTGAAAATGAAAGTTTAGTGGACCATGGTGATGGTGGTGAAATGAATCAGTCTGCAGAAGATGAAGTAAATATAGCAAAAGATCCAGGGTTGTGGCTTGATTTCTCTGCTGATGATGTGGCTTATTGGATTGCTTGTGGACCCAGTGACTGTCAACACCACAATGGGCCATTTGACAAGTCTTACCGGCATTTCAGTAGTGGCAAACCAGCAAGATACTGTTCACAAAAACTTTTCGTTGGGACAAAAGCCAATGGTGAGAAATACAAGAGAGAGTGGTTATTGTATTCACCATCAACAGGATCAGTTTACTGTTATGTTTGTAAACTGTTTGCTTCTAAAAATGTCTCACATTTTGTTATAAGAGAAGGGTTCAGTGACTGGCGAAATACTATTGTAATTGATCATCATGAAAAAAGCACTACTCACCGAGACTCTATGCTAACATACTTAACTCGCAGACAAGGTGCGGGGTTGGGACAACAGTTGGAAAAACAAATTCAGGAAGAGTGTGATTACTGGGAACATGTCTTGAGGCGTGTCATAGCTGTTATTTGTACGTTAGCTGAACGTGGCTTGTCTTTTCGAGGAACAGAAGAAAGATTTGGATCATTGCAGAATGGGAATTTTTTAGGGCTGCTTGAGCTCATAAGCCGGTTTGATCCATTTTTAGCAGGTCACATTTTGAAATATGGAAATTCTGGCAAAGGAAATCCTTCTTACCTGTCCAAAACCACCTGTGAGGAACTCATTCAACTAATGGCTCAAAAGGTCCACGCACTCATTGTTGACGAAGTAAAATCTTCTGGTTATTTTAGTTTGTCAGTTGATTCAACACCAGATCTATCACATATCGATCAGTTAAGTGTTGTACTTAGGTACTTAAAAGATGGACAGCCTATTGAACGCTTTTTAACCTTTCTGAAAATGAAAAGCCATACTGGTGAGGAAATGGCAAATCAGGTGTTGCAGTACTTACGTGAAGTTTGTAAGCTAAACTTTTCAAAATGTAGGGGTCAATCTCACGACAACGCTGCCAACATGTCTGAGCGTTATAAGGGGATGCAGCAAAAAATTTTAGAAACAAACAAGTTTGCTATATATGTGCCCTGTGCAGCCCATTCACTAAATCTGGTAGGCCGAAGTGCTGTTGACTGCTGTCAAGAGGCGGTTAATTTCTTCTCTACAGTGCAGTTGCTCTATACCTTTTTTTTAGCCTCAACCAGCAGGTGGGAAATTCTTAAAGGTTGTATTGGAAATGAAAGTGTCTTAAAATCCCTCTCTGATACCAGATGGGAGGCACATGCTATGGCAACAGCAGCAATTTTGAAATCTTTCCTTAAAATTTTAGAAGCGTTAGAATGTATAGCTGAAGACCAGTCACAAAAGGGAGACACTAGAAGAGAAGCAAATAATATTGCAAATAAGATGCAAGAGTAGAATTCGTTTTTATGTTGAATTTTTGGGATGAGATTTTGCAAAATTGTCATAGAGTAAGCAAAGTTCTACAGAATAAGGATGTGAACTTAAAAACATGTGCAGATCTGTATGGATCATTAGCTGACCAACTGTGCACTTCACGAGATGAATTTGAAAGATATGAAGCAGCTACAAAGGAAATGCTACCAGATGTTGATTACAAGGCAGCTCAAACTCGCAAACGTATCAGAAAGAAGGTACCCAATGACGGAGATGCACCAGAAGTATATCTGAATGCCAGAGATAAATTTCTTATCACCACCTTTTACACAATTGTTGACAAACTTGAAACTGAGATGAGAAGAAGAGGAGAGATATACAAAGAAATAGCAGAGAGATTTTCTTTTCTAAGTGATGTGCCACATAATGTCACCACTTCATCATCTACTGAAATTGAAAGGTATTCTCAGGGTTGTAAAAAGATGATTGATGCTTACCCAGAGGACTTGAACACTAATTTCTCTGCTGAGCTTCAGCAGTTTCACTCATATGTGTGCCATAAGTTCAGTGCAAAAAAAAATGTAAAAACAAGATTCAGTCATGCTGAACTTTATAAAATAATTGTAGAAGACAATATTGAGTGTGCCTTCCCAAATGTAGAAATTGCCTTTCGTATATTTTTAACATTAATGGTCACAAATTGCTCAGCTGAGCGTTCATTTTCTCAGTTGAAGTATATTAAAAATACCAACAGAACAACTATGCAACAAGGCAGGCTGGATGCCTTATCTCTACTAAGTATAGAAGCAGATGTGTTACGTAAGATTAGTTTTGAGGATCTGATCAAAGACTTTGCAATTAAAAAAAGTAGGAGAAAACTTTTCAAATATAAATGAAGTGGAAGTATACAAAAATAAACATTATTTTCCATCTTACTGTAAGTTTTGTTTCATTTCAAAAAATAAAATTTTATTTTATGGTTTATTTTTGTTTATATTTTGAATTACATATATATGGGGCACCAAAATCTTTTAAGTGCTTAGGGCCTCTAAAGGTCTTAATCCGGCCCTGATATATATTATATATAACTGCGGTTGCCCCAATTTGTAACTTTGCGTGTGTTATTCCTTTACATCGTCTCTGTTATTATTATTATTATTATGGGAGAAACAAAGTATTAATTAATTTTTTAATTCTCTTTTTATTGTAAGATACGAAAATTCTTGTTTTCAGATAAAATTCTCGTAAACTACGAACTGAGGACCACACACACACTGTCAGGAATGGGGAACTCTCACGCCTACTAAATCTAGGTCATTAGTTCACGCATTTTAGGCTTAACGTCTTTGATGATTAAAAAAAATTAAAAAGTACCCTATTCTAAATAACGCATCTGATGTTTTAAGCAATACATTTAAGCCTATTGCCGCAAGATTTTTATAAAAAAACTGTAAAGGCGCGTCTTGACTTGAGCATTTTAGTCCGAACGAACCGAACGAGCAGACAGCGCACGAACGAACCGAACGAGCTGTTCGAGCGCAAGCTCGCTGTATTCTGCGTGTTCGCCGGTGTTCGTCTTATTCCCACCGTTTTGCTCAGTGTAAATATGGATTTGACAGTGGCAGCAGGTGCTTTCTTCATTATTTATTCCTTAGCCTTTGTAAAAATGTCGCTATTGAGTGAAATGGATCATGGGCATTTGGAAAAATTTACGCGATTGACAGCAGAGGTTTTTGAAATAATTAACCTTGTAGGCCCCAGAATTGCAAAGAAGGATACACAATTCCGAAGTTATACCGGTCAAAGATCGTTTGGCTGTAACTCTACGCTTTTTGGCCTCAGGGGACTCATATACCAGCCTGCAGTATTTATTCAAGATATCCAAGCAACGCATTAGTGTGATAATTGCAGAAACATGCAACGCTTTGGTTGAAGCACTGAAGGATTACATCAAGGTAATAATTAAACATTAATATAGTACAGTAATAATAAATAACATATTAGCATAATATTTTGCTATACGTAAATACTACACGTGCGCTGTAAAGTTGCATGTTACCCTAATATTATTTTGTAGGGAATAAAATAAAAAACGAGAATATAATCACAAAATGTCTTTATTCAATTTTATTAAGAATACAAAGTAACTCTTTTTAACTCGAATCTTTCCAATAAAACAATGACTGTGACTGGGACTCAGCATGGACTAGGATTCATTCTAGGTTTGGAGAGGAGTGGGTGCAGGAGAGGAGTGGACTAAGTGTGTAAATGGACTAAGGGTGGAGGTTGAGTTGGAAGATGCGGAAAAAGGTCTAGTTTCCATGTCAAAATGTCACATATCAGCACTAAATAGTGTTATTGATCTGATGTTGGACTATGGCTCTCGTTCTCTTACTATAGTTTCTTAATTTGTTTGCCACGTGTTGCCCATAGACGCCGCACTCATCTCGTTGCGAAGAAGCACTTGCAGCGGCACCTTTTAAAATGTTAAGAGCTTCCCCTATTCGTGGGTCCTCTCCTGACTCAGGCTTCTTTCGTTTAGGTTGTTTCTGAGCCCGAGTAGTTGGTGGTGCAATAATTATTGGGGGGGGGGAGTATCATCATTATTTTCTTCATCATTTTGCAGCGGTGTCTGTAAATTGGTGTCATCAGCTGTTGTGTGTTGTTGGCTGAATGTCTCTTGAGGCTCATCATCAGGTGGAGTCCCAGCCTAAAACACGGGCAATAAATGTAAATATTATTCTACAGGAATGAGAGTAACAAAACTAAGTGGCACAAACACACACACACACACACACATATATATATATATATATATATAACGTAAAGAATGACGCTTGTATAGAAGAACATTCCGCGCAAGATGAGGGAGAACGAACAAATGAAAAAATGAGGTAACCACCCGGGAATCGAACCCGTGATCTTCCGATTGCCGGTCAGATATGATAACCACTACACCATGGGCCTCACTCGATCAGAAGTCGTAATTCTCCTACATACGCGCAGAAACCAATGCCCCGAGGGGGCACCTCCCGCATGCCGCACATATATACATTTCAAATGCAAACAACACACAGTATAATTAACGTAAAGAACGACGCTTGTATACAAGAACATTCTCCCTCCTCATCTTGCACGGAATGTTCTTCTATACAAGCGTCGTTCTTTACGTTAATTATACTGTGTTGTTTGCAGTTGAAATGTATATATGTGCGGCATGCGGGAGGTGCCCCCTCGGGGCATTGGTTTCTGCGCGTATGTAGGAGAATTACGACGTCTGATCGAGTGAGGCCCATGGTGTAGTGGTTATCATATCTGACCGGCAATCGGAAGATCCCGGGTTCGATTCCCGGGTGGTTACCTCATTTTTCATTTGTTCGTTCTCCCTCCTCATCTTGCGCGGAATGTTCTTCTATACAAGCGTCGTTCTTTACGTTAATTATACTGTGTGTTGTTTGCAGTTGAAATGCATATATGTGCGGCATGCGGGAGGTGCCCCTCGGGGTATTGGTTTCTGCGCGTATGTAGGAGAATTACGACTCCTGATCGAGTGAGGCCCATGGTGTAGTGGTTATCATATCTGACCGGCAATCGGAAGATCACGGGTTCGATTCCCGGGTGGTTACCTCATTTTTTCATTTGTTCGTTCTCCCTCCTCATCTTGCGCGGGATGTTCTTCTATACAAGCGTCGTTCTTTACGTTAATTATACTGTGTGTTGTTTGCAGTTGAAATGTATATATATATATATATATATATATATATATATATATATATATATATATATATATATAGTATAAAGCATTTTTCAATATTTGTATTTCTTGGCTTTTTTTAGGTTCCATCGACGCCAGAGGAGTGGCTACACATATCTACTCAATTTCAAGAAAAGTGCCAATTCCCTCACTGTCTTGATGCTATGGACGGGAAACATATCATACAAGCCCCATTTCACAATGGCAGTGACTTTTTTAATTACAATTCTAATTTCAGCATTGTTTTGTTTGCACTCGTGAACGCTGACTACAACTTCACATTTGTAGATGTTGGCTGCCAAGGCAGGATCTCCGACGGCGGCGTCTTCAAACACATACTACTTCACAAAAAGTTAGAGGATGGAAGCTTAGGCCTGCCTCAAGACTCGATGCTACCCGGCCTGAATAGGGCGATGCCATACGTTTTTTAGCCGACGAAGCATTTGCTCTAACAAACCGCATAATGAAGCCTTATTCGGGGATTCATGAGAGGGGAACAAATGAAAGAGTATTCAATTATCCCCTCAGTCGCGCAAGAAGAATAGTAGAGAATGTTTTTGGAATTTCGTCTTCAGTTTTTCGAGTTCTCAGAAAACCCATGCTTTTAGAGCCAGAAAAGGCACAGACTGTTGTTATGACAGTTGTTTGTCTACACAACTTTCTCAGAAGCCACAATTCCAGAAATGTTTACACACCACATGGAACCTTTGACCATGAAGACGAGGATGGCAATGTTGTTTCTGGAAGCTGGAGATAGGAAAGCAATTCTGAAATATCATCCTTCCTTCCTATCAGGAACGTACCACGGAAGACAGCAATGAAGGCGAAAGAAATTCGTAATGATTTTGCCCAGTACGTTTCGAAAAATTGGATGTGAAAGTGTCAAAGACAGATAAAGTAAAGTACAAGAGGAACTGATAACAGTAACATCATATTTCATTTATCTGTATTTTGTAAATACTTCGTGTGAAAATGTAATAAAGAATATAGGCCATACAGTACCTTATACCCATACTTATTTTCTTCTCTCTAATTAAGTAAATAAATATTTCAAAATGTTTGTATTCATTTACTTACCTCCATGCAGTGGCGGTCCTAGCTTACATGACGCCCTGGGCGAACCTCACCTTCAGCGCCCCCCCCTGTTCGCCAACACACACACATTCGAATCCCCCCAAAATAAAGGACAGACATAACTCTTTCACAAAATAACTTTTTATTGGACTAATTGTTGGAACTTCAGAACCAAAACAAAGACTCAAATTTCTGAATTTTACAAATCCTTCATCACGTAAATAGAATAACTCACTTAAGAGAATGTAATTATGATACTATGAACAGGAAAAATACAAATTAAATTGCACAACTGCCATAAATAAACTATTTTTATTTATTTCTTTATTTATTTATTCTTATTTTTATTTTTATTTTTTTTGCAGGCGCTCATGCCGCCCCTCCACAAATGCCGCCCTGTGCGGCTGCCCATATTGCCCATATGAGGAACCGCCACTGCCTCCATGGTATTCAATGTAGCTCTGGGTTCATCCCTGTCCATCAGAAACGCCATCCGCTTGAAGGCAAACCATTTCGACACATACACTTCCTGTGTGCCTGTAAAAAATAAAGATTATTGAAACAGTTTTTTATAATATAATATATTATTTATTTATATTTATTATTTTTCATCATATACATCAGTTTTGACGTTTGATAGTTAATTTGTAAAATAGCTTACCTTTGACAGTCTCGACGGTTTTCTTTCCCTTTGCCTTTTCCCTCCTGAAGCTGGCAAGCAAGCTTGCCATTTTCTTCGCTTCTCCCTGGGAACATTCAATAACTTGTGCAATGCTAGCCCAGCAATCATGTTCCTTGGCTTTATTGTAGTATAAACCATGTTGGGGATTCCAAAGCTCAGGATACTTCTCATATTCATCAAGTAAGGTTAAACATTTCTCTCTGTCCCACTCCATGATAAAAATAAAACACACTGAATAGCTGGAACAGCGCGAACACCCGTCCTTACTGCGCACCAACGAGCAACTGAATCCTTTTGAGAACGCACTATTTACCGACAAGGCTTGTCGGTAAATAGTGCGACAAGCGACAGAAAACGTTTGGCGCGCTCGGCTCGGCTCGGAGACACGTACTTACTAGCCGAATTCTGCTCTGCGCTGTCTGCTCGTTCGGTTTGTTCGGACTAAAATGCTCGTCTCCAGATTGATATATATATAAAGGCACGTCTGACTTGAGCATTTTAGTCCGAACAAACCGAACGAGCAGACAGCGCAGAGCAGAATTCGGCTAGTAAGTACGTGTCTCCGAGCCAAGCCGAGCGCGCCAAATGTTTTCCGTCGCTTGTCGGTAAATAGTGCGTTCTCAAAAGGATTCAGTTGCTCGTTGGTGCGCAGTCAGGACGGGTGTTCGCGCTGTTCCAGTTATTCGGTGTTTTATTTTTATCATGGAGTGGGACAGAGAGAAATGTTTAACCTTACATTCTCTTCGATTTCCTCTTCTTTTTGGCTAAGGAATAAATAATGAAGAAAGCACCTGCTGCCACTGTCAAATCTATATTTACACTGAACAAAACGGTGGGAATAAGACGAGCACCGGCGAACACGCAGAATACAGCGAGCTTGCGCTCGAACAGCTCGTTCAGTTCGTTCGTGCGCTGTCTGCTCGTTCGGTTCGTTCGAACTAAAATGCTCAAGTCAAGACGCGCCTTAATGATAATAGCTCTGGCTGATGAATTTATGTTAACACAAGAAATAACAGAAAATACAAGAAAAAACAACTGCATAGATTTGGTGATCACAAACAGCAACCTAATAGATACTGTAGAAATATCTCCAACTATGGAGATTAAAATTCTTAAACACTAGCATACTTTTTGCAAAAAATACATTTTTAACTAGTCAAAAAGAATGTAAATGCACACAAATGGAAGTACTCAATTAGTTTGCTTTAGCGATAATAAATTCTAATACATTTATAAGCTTCATACAATGGAGTCCATTAGGTAGTGAAAAAGTGGAATATTTTAAATATCACAAAAAATTTTTTTTTTAAATCATTCTAAGGATTCCAATCTATTAAATACTTTTCGCCGATGTTCAGGATTTAATACAGGGTTTAAACTAGATTCAGTTTCCTCAATTCGTCTCTGAAATCTTAATCTGGCCCGAGCACACTCTTCCCAAGGGCCCCTTCTACAGCAATCAACAACGGGATAAGTTAGAACATTATCACAGAATTTTACTTTTGGTGGCGTTGTTGCAACCCACTCTTTTCCAATTTCATCATTCTACCTTTGGTTCACGATTTTCAACTCTTCAGTTTTGTTAACGCTGTTTCTATCATCACTTCCAAAGTCACTTTCATCATTGCAAACAATGTTATGATTACTCTCAGAATGAATTTTTGAGGCAGCTTTTTCTTTGTACTGACAATGAGCTGGATTTAATTGTTGAAGGTACATTACTCTGCTCCGAAACTTCTGAATTATTCATATTTGACGGATATACGAGAGATTGTACAACTATCAGATAAATCGGTAAATGATGCAGTTGACGTTAAACCTGGCTGGTTCATAGGAAGTAGGTTAATTATCAGTAGAGTTTCATATCTTTGTATTAGATTTAACTTGTTGCCATTTGTTAAATATGAGGGTGCTAGCATCTGCGAAAAGAATAATTATAGGCCAATAGCACTTGCCAGTATACTTTCTAAGGTGTTAGAATATGTCATTTATAATAGGATAAGCACATGCTTGCAGACTCATGACATTCAGTTTGGCTTTAGAATGAAACATGTTACTGACATTTGTATTTATATGCTAAAGGAAGCTGTCCTAAAGTACAAGATGTCAACTAGCAATGTATATTCCTGTTTTATTGGATGCATCAAAAGTTCTGGTATACAGAGCTGACCATGTTTGTAAGATGGAAAAGCACTGTATCACCAGGTTTTAATGTAACTAGTATTAATCTAGTATTAAAAACACATTTCTTGGGATTGTTCAGTTCTTATTTCTCATGTATAATATTGGTTTCTTTTTATGGTATTGGTATAGTGCCTTCAAAGGTGACCTTATATTTCTCATGTCGGTAGTGATAATTTAAAATTAATACATGTTTTAACTATTAATAATACTTATTTACTTATTTATTTATTTATTATTATTAATTAATAACAACTAGCTGTTTATTTTTAATAAGAGCCCAGTAAAGCCTAAAGCTTAAGGGCCATATTAATCATAATTTCTAGCGCCTTCTCCTCTAGGGTCATTATCATCTCTTCCGTTAACTTGGCCACGAAGATGGATGCAACATCTTCCCAGTTTATACCTTTGGTGTGAAAATTAAAAATTTCGAATTTGCTTCTTTCTGTTGTTCGTGTTCTTTCCTTTCTTGTTGCTTTTATATTGGTTGTTATTACTCTAATGTTTTGATCCGATATTATAGTTGGGGATATTTCTACATAATCTATTAGGTTGCTGTTGTTTGTGATCACCAAATCTATGCAGTTGTTTCTTCTTGTGTCTTCTGTTATTTCTTGTGTTAACATAAATTCATCAGCCAGAGCTATTAGCATTATATATATCAATCTGGAGAAGTTACGCTAATGTTACACATCGAATTCAGTATTACAAAAACGTTTCGTTCAAATGCCTACCTGATATACAACTTATATGCAAAATTTAGCAGTGATAGGATTCCACTCAAGAATTGAATACTATAAAAGTGGGATTTGTAAGAGAGGACCTACTCCTTCACCAGCTCAATACTCCTCTAAAGAAACTTAACTCCTTTCATTTGAGAATAAAGTTATCACAGTAAGAATTCATTTATACGTCCTTTCCTTTAAAAGACAACATTAATAAATAGGACTGAAAACCTTAAGGACCACAGAGTGAACAGCTTTCAGATAGAGCTCGAAGAACTATCAAACCACAAATAAGTAATTGGTTTTAATACATAACAAAAAGCAAGTTTGAAGTTAACTAAACATTATGTAAGCCTAAGTTTTAAACTGACTTAATATCAGATTTGAAGAAAACTTACGCCTATGTTTAACTATGAACAGAGAAGTGCGTAAAACTGAGACACCTGTTGTTTTTTCGAGATCCGCTGCAAGTGAAGCGCTGGATTTGTGTCTATCTCGAAGGGAAGTAATCTTTAGATATTGTAGATCAGATGGAGAAAGCTTAGAGGGCCTCCCTGATCTAGGACGATCAGCTGGGGTCCCATTTGAGCTGTGACGAGCCAAGATTTTTTGTACACCAGTTTTGGAAACGCCTGTAGATTCACTTATTTTTCTTTGACTCAGTCCCTCACCATGCAAATGTATTATTTTATATCTAATCTCATCAGAAATTGTACTTTTTGTCATTTCTTAAGCCTGTGAAAGAAAAAAAACAGCATGAATTAGGATTATAATGAGAAACGTTTTGGATAAATTTGTTTTGCAGAATTTAAGTGAATATGTCAATACTTTTAATTGTAAATATTGATATAACAATAGCTTAGGAGCATTTACTGCAGATCCATCAGTAATAGTTCGCTAGATCGTTAAACACGCGTTATAAGTAATATAATGAATCAACTCTCAAGTCCAATTTATGCAGACTAGAGGGTCATCCAGCTTATACAACTGTATACACTTAAGTAATAACTTAGTTATACGTTAATATGAACCAGAGGTTCTAGTTAATATGTATTTTAGTATCAAAACCAATTTTCATACAACAGATTATCTAATAGTTATCAGATCGACAGTGGTCTCTGACTTTTGCACAGTACTGTGTATATATATATATATATATATATATATATATATATATATATATATATATACTCAGAATGGTCCCTTGACATATATTAAAAGATAGCATTGTTGTGCCGCTAACAAAGATTTTTAATGCGTCTATTTCTGAGGGGTGCGTACCAGATAATTTCAAGTTAGCAAACGTAACACCTATCTTTAAGAAAGGCGATAAAGGTGCGGCGGGAAATTATAGGCCAATCAGTTTAACGTCTGTTGTAGGTAAGCTACTGGAATCAATAATTAGGGATCGTATAGTCGAACACTTAGAAGTGCATAATCTGGTCAGAAATACGCAGCACGGTTTTAGGCGAAACAAATCTTGCTTAACTAATCTTTTAGAATTTTTCCAAAGCGTGGTTAACGTTTACGATAGACATCGGGCGGTTGATGTAGTGTATTTAGATTTTCAAAAAGCGTTTGACACCGTGCCGCACAAAAGACTGATTGAAAAAACTAAGGCTCATGGAATCAGGGGTGTAGTAATAAATTGGCTAGAAGAATGGTTGCGAGGCAGGAAACAGAGGGTGGTCGTTGATGGAGCGGAGTCGTGTTGGGCTAATGTAGCGAGTGGCGTTCCTCAGGGTTCTGTATTGGGCCCCTTGCTTTTTCTTATATATATAAACGATTTAGATGTCGGCCTAGTCAGTACAGTTTCAAAGTTTGCGGATGACACGAAGCTGGGTGGTAGGGCGATTAATGACGAAGATAGAGGTAAAATTCAGGAAGATCTGAATAAAATCGTTGATTGGTCAGTCACATGGCAAATGAGATTTAACGTGGATAAGTGCAAAATTATGCATATAGGTTCGCGTAACGGTAATTTTGCGTATAGTATGTCAGGGAAAGATTTAACAAGCGTAGAGCAGGAAAAAGATTTAGGAGTTATAGTCACTGGTGATTTAAAAGTAGCGAAACAAAGTACAGCGGCGGTCAATAAGGCGAACAAAGTGTTAGGTTTTATAGCTCGAAATTTTGAGTACAAATCGCGCGATATTATAGTTCCTCTTTATAAATCATTAGTTAGACCCCATTTGGAGTACGCGGTCCAATTTTGGAATCCGCATATGCGCAAAGATATAGACAAAATCGAAAGAGTTCAAAGACGAGCAACTAAGATGATTCCGTCTCTTAGGTCAAAGTCGTACGAGGATAGGCTTAAAGAGTTAAAATTGACTACACTCGAGACTAGGAGGTTAAGGGGTGATCTAATCCAGGTTTTCAAAATTATGAATGGGTTTGATAACGTAGATAGAGATAGCTTTTTCGAAATATCTCATATAATAGGACTAGAAATAACGGGTGTAAGTTGACAAGTAGAAGGTTCGAGACAGCAGTTGCGAAAAACTGTTTTACGCATAGAATAGTAAATAGCTGGAATAGTTTGCCGGTAGAAGTAATTAGTAGTACGTCTATAAACATGTTTAAGAATCGATTGGACGCGCATGTTGATAGAAAGGGTATAGTTTAAGGTAGTAAAATTAAGGCTTTGTGGGGATAGATCCCACAGCTCAACACAAGTGTTGTGGGATATAGGGAGGCAGCGTCTTGGGTTAGGGGATACTCTCTGTCCTTACACACCCCATTTAAAGAGATTCCTCTGCCGAGCGGTGCCCCCCATAGTACTGTGAGGTATTGAAAAACTCATGATCTTCACTTGCCCCACAAACACCTTTAAATGGGAGACCCATAATGGGTGCACACACATTTCTACATTACTGTACAGTCTTTACAGCCACACCTACACTTTTCCTCGTATGTGTATACACAATACACGATTACGAACACAGTTAGGTAGACCAGCCATGAGTGGATCCTAGGGTCTTTGTTGGTCTGAAACATTATAACATTATAACATTATATATATATATATATATATATATATATATATATATATATATCAGTGATGTAGTCGAGACCACCAAGTCCGAGACTGAGACCGAGACCGAGACCTGATCCTGTGAGACCAAGATCGAGACCGAGATCAAAGGTTCGAGATCGAGATCTACCTTCCGAGATCGAGACCCTTAAAATTCGAGACCGAGATCGAGATCGAGACCAAGATCATGCCCTTTCAATTTGTTTTACACTACTATGGAAATTAGACTATGTTAAGTATATTAATAAACTAATAACTACTTTCTCAGATGTAGTGTGTTGAATGCAAAAAGTGTAGCCTATAAATTAACAAATGAATATATATATATACGTACTTTTTATTTATTTACGTCTTTTGTATCTGTTACAGAAGGTTTAATGACCGTACCCACTACCCAGTTTGACTTGTGCATTTATTTAAAGCATGATAGGTGCTCATTACACTTAAGGAACATCAGCATGCTCAGAAGATCTACTGAAGTTCTTCTGTGGGGCCTCATTATTATGCCTCCATGGCTAAATACACGCTCAATTGGAGCACTAGAGGCAGGCACTGTTAAAACAGTCATGGCAATATTGGCCAGTGATGGAAATTTATCCCTTTTCTGGTGCCAAAACTTTATTGGAGAGCAGTTGTCTAAAATATGAGATTCATCGATCTCTAAGAGGTACCGCCGCAACTGTTCCCTGCGGTTCAAAATCTTCCCAGTTTCAACGTTCTTCTGCTTGGACCGATAGCTTTGATATTTTGCCATTAGTCTCGGAACTTTGGTTTGACTCTGTTTTATTTCGTCATCGCTGCTGTGAGAATGAGCGCTGTCTCTCTGTATCTGCTCATTCTCCGTGCTTGAGTTTTCTGTATAGCATTTTTCCAACACCATTTCTATGAAAAATAAATTGACATATCGGTACTATAAACAGAGGCATGGCAATTAGCATAAGGTCTAAATAATATATATATATATATATATATATATATATATATATATATATATATATATATATATATATATATATATATATATATTATATGACATTAATTCAACATTCACTCAGCCCAAAGAGATCTATAATGAATTTTAACGATAAAAAATATACCGGTATAATGAATTCTGTGATAATTTTAAAAATTTATAATGAAATTATAACATACCTTTTATTTCCTCTTTAAGTTCTACTTTAATATCTTTATCAGTACTTCAATGTCCACCCACTTATATATATAATATATAATTCTCTATTTAGTGTTTCCATTTTCAATAAAATTAATCTGACAGGGGCGGGGGGGGGGGGGGGGGCAAATTCTTTTGTAGCGCTAACCTAAAAAAAATTCAGACCCCCCCCCCCCCCCCCCCCGCAAGACAAACGTGGCAACTCAAAACAGGGTCACTGATTAGTGAATATCTAGAGTCCCTTACTTTTACAAACTTTCATAAACATTCTGAATTGTGTCTGTTCAACCAAGCCACCATCCTGAGTATGCCAATAACATGTATTTTTTATTACGGTCTCGAGAGGTCTCGAAAGGTCTCGGGGAGAAAAACCGAGACAGCGTCTGTCGAGACCGAGATCTAAATAGCGGAGACCGAGATCGAGATCGAGATCTGCAAATTGGGTCTCGAGATCGGTCTCGAGACCGAGACCGATCTCGAGACCTACATCACTGATATAATATATATATATAAATATATATATATATATATATATATATATACGTATGTGTGTATATATATATATACATATATATATATATGTCAAGGGACCACTCTGAGTTTGCGTGTATATATATATAAAACAATCCAATTACACCTTCTACTCATTGTAAACTGAACTTCATAATGTTTGCAGATTATACAGTACAACTGTCTTTTTCTTGCAAAGACGTTAATTCAGCTAAGAATATATTCAATTCAGAATTCATCAGTGTAATAAAATGGTTGACCACCAATAAAATCATACTGAATACCAGTAAAACAAATTCCATGATTTTACTAACAAAAAAATGTATATCTTGATGAACTTAATGGTAATGAAGTCGCTATAAAGTAGTGTACTTGACAAAATTTCGTGTAATGCTAGAGAAGAATTTGCAATGGAGTGATCATGTAAATTATGTCGCGAAAAATATTTCGAAGAGCGTTGCTTAGTGTTTAAACTCAGAAATGTAGTAATATTATTGACTGTATATATATATATATATATAGGGTGAACCAAATGTAGGTGGACAGTAAATGATAACGTTTATTTTGAGAATACATATTTAATTTTTTTGTATACTATAATACAAAATAAAATTTAAATAAATTTAGTTATAATATTTAATATAATAAAACACAAACACCATAGTTATAATGAACACCATAGTTATAATATAATATAACACAAACCGTATTCAACCTACTGTCCACCTACTTTTGGTTCACCGTGTATATATATATAAAATGAAGTGCTACCCTGAGAAAAAAATGTATAAATAATTTATCTGTGAGGGAGGCAGACCTTTAATCTAAATATGCGAATGCATAGAAAATGTTCAGTGGGTGATACCTTCTTCCTGTAAGCGAAGTGAATGCTATGAGGTCTGACCAAACCTCCAGGAACAGACAATGTATGTCCATTACAACGAAGTGTTATTGTTAAATTTTTTTATAAATCTCTTTCGACAAAAGATTTAATTGTATTACTTAAAACCTTGGATGCGCTATTTAAAATAGAGTATTTTTTCTTTAATAATAATAATAATAATAATAATGAGAAAATTGGGGATAACCGCGTTCTGATGTGCCTTCTCTGGTTTTGAAATAGCCTCAGGCAAATCACGTGTTGTGTGAATGTAGGTCTAAGTTTAATTCAAATAGTCCTTTCTAATTTTATATATATATATATATATATATATATATATATATATATATATATATATATATGTCGGCGATCGATGGTGGTGTTATTCTTTATTACACCATCTCCGACGTTAAAGTATTCTCAGTATGTCGCTTCCTCGCACCAACAAGGAAGTTTATACCGTTTAATTAATCTGACTGAGAGATTCCGGGACAACACTTTATACCCTTTGCCCAACTGCGTTCTGTCCCTCAGTCCGTTGAGAGAATAGAGTGCCTTTCTCGGAAGGATATAAATTACGATTTTCCTTTTGTCAGTCCTTTATTTTCACAAGGGTGAAAATCACTTTTTAAATATTAATGGATTTCTTTTCCAATACAGAGTAATTAGAGAATCAAATCCTTTTCACTACACTTGTTTAGAGTTATTAACGAACAAATGCTTACATCAAAAAAGCTAAGGGGCCCAGCCGAACCGGCTGGCCCAAGGGCGAAACACTCACTCCTGCCCGAAGGCCGAGGCGGGACTCTCTCAAGGCGTTTCCTTTTGTCCTGCAGAAACCCCCATGGTGCCACGTTTTACAAAAGATTATTAAACTTGCAAATACCTACTCTAATAATGATACTGTATTAACAAAAGAATGTATATAATTATAGTTTTACACTTAACTCTTTTATGCAATTTATAATAATCGAAAATAACATTTAGAATTTAGAAATCTCTGTTTAAGATTATAGACGTGACAACACTGTTTTCGTTAGGGTTAAGAAAGGATACCAGACAATCCACTGGCATTGAGGCACTTTATACAATATTAAAAATTTAACGGATTCATATTTTAATTTATACGAGCAGAATAATATCTTTTAAAGGATTAATATTTTAATGTATACAAACAGAATGATATCTTTAAATTTTAACATAAATTTATTTTCTTGTGGAGGAGATTCATATTGGGGAGGAGAGAGAGACGGAGTCAGTGTACAGAAAGGTACGACGGTAATATTAACTCAGGAAAATTATATTTAAATAGGAATGCTTCAACTCCACAAATTAGTTTTAAATTTGGTTGTTTACTGCATTCCACGTGACACCTTCTTACAAAGATCTTTCTTTCACTGAACATAAATTTTAATGATAATCACGTGATTTTCGTTTTTTCTTTGTGAAGTGTATTTCTTGTATTACTAATTAAATAATTTGTGTATCCTGGCCCGAGATGAGTTGTTTCTTTTTCAAATTTTCCTTTTACGATCTACCGAAATCTTAAAAACTAAAATCAACTTTTATTTTTATTCTGAGTGCAATTCGTGTCTCCCGTCCTGGATCTGATTGAGTATTTCTTATACTAATATTATTCTTGACTATATACATATATATATATAATATATAATATATATATATATACATATACTGTATATATATATATATATATATATACATATACATATATATATATATATACACATATATATATATATATACATATATATATATATATATAATATATATATATATATATATATTACAATGTATAAACCTCAACAACTGATACCTGAAAAAAATATATAAATAACACTGGTATGCATATGAAATTTTTTTGTCTGCTGTGAGGGTTTTTTCAACTCATATTATATAATTCGACCATGCTGAATTCGAAAATGACATTGGTTTTCCTCAATCAGGTCAGGTTTTTTCTCTATTGGCCATTTATTATAAGTCCAATTTTATCCCCAAATTTATTGATTTTTTTAGCTTAAACACTGTAGATACGAGTAATATTATAAGAACACTCGTGAAAAATGAAAACATTGTGTGAATAAATACTTTTATTCATGCAATGAATATGGAAAAAAGTTTATTGAGGAAGGAATGAAGTTTTTTTGGCTTTCCGTCTGTGTTTTTCTTCGGGCACGTCTCGCTTCAAACACCAGCAATAGTCCGCCAGCATATTGATATCCCAGTTTCCCTGGTACCTCTCTTCCATTATTTTCATATCTTGGTGAAATCGTTCACCCTGTTCCTCACTATAATCCCCGCAATTTTCAGGAAAATAGTCCAAGTGGGACCACAAAAAGTGCATTTTTATGGACATGCGCGACCCATGAGCTTTGAAAGCTTCCATCAAGTTTTCGACAACGGACTCGTATTCTGGACTTCTACGCTTGCCAAGAAAATCAGTGACAACTGATTTGAATGCCTGCCAGGCATTCTTCTCAGTTGGTCATTGCGTTTCGAACTGAGTATCCTTGATCAAAGTTCGAATTTGAGGACCATCAAAAACCCCAGCATTTAGTTTAGCATCAGATATATGAGGAAATTTACTCTCGAGATATCGGAATGCTGAACCCTCCTTATTCATTGATTTGATGAAATTTTTCATCAAGCCCAGCTTAATATGAAGTGGTGGGAGCAAAATTTTTGTTGGTGGTACAAGGGGCACTGAAACGACATTATGCGACCCAGGTTCAAAATTCTCTCTGGATGCCCATTCACGCTGTGCATAGTGCTTCTCATCCGCTCGGCTATCCCATTTGCAGAGGAAACATGGGTATTTCGTGTATCCCCCTTGCATTCCCAATACAAATGCCACAATCTGAAAAAAAATGAAAATATTTAAAGAATTTAGAGAATTTGTTCTATCAGATAAAAAATCTATGCATTGGACTGTATCACTTCTGGGGGAAGTTAAGTGTTCTTATACGCTCTCAAATAACCTTTGGAAAAACAACATAGTCAATAGCAATAGTTTACTTATGATATTAGTATTACCTTCAAATCTCCACAGATCCTCCAGTTATGTTGGTCGTATACGAGAGCATCCAGTAAAATTTTCATGTTATCGTAGCTCTCAGTAAGTTGTACGGAATGTGCTACAGGGACTGATGCAACCCTATTCCCAATGTTGGGAAGTACTGCTTTCAAACTTCGTTTAGACGAGTCTATAAATAGCCTCCATTCTGATGCGTTATATGGCAGGCCCAAGGATTCGATTAGCCCCTCAACATTGCAGCAGTACACTAAGGAAGAGGTATTTTCGTGCACTGCAAAAAACTTGCGGAATTCTTCCTCTCGTTTCCTATACCAGGAGAATGTTGTTCCCGGAGCCAGCAAGTTGTCCTCTCGAAGTGGTGAGCCCAAGATCTCGGCAGCTAATTTGGAAAGTCCTAAATCCCTGGTAAGATCATTAAGTTTGGCCTGGTTGAGAGGCCTCGGCTCATTTGAAGCGGTATTTTGAGGTATATACGACTGGGACTGGTCATTGGCATTGGTCATTGATTCATCATCAGAATCATCGAAGTCCAGGGTTTGAGGTGGGTCGGGTATTGGAATTCCAGGACCATGGGGTACAGGTCTCATAGCAGAAGGAATGTCAGGGTATACAACAATGTGTTATTCTTCTTGTTAACTCCTGAAAATAGAAACAGAAACATGGATATAAAACTTGCATATGAAATAGAAGAAGCATTCAGACAGTGGCGGCTCGTGAGGGAAGGCTGCGGTCTGTAAGATATGAAATAGGTCGATGGAGTCTGTATATTTTCTTTCTTTTTCATTCATATTGTCCCTTCGGGGACAATATGAATGAAAAAGAAAGAAAATATACAATCATTGTATATGTAAATGTAACTTGTATAACAATATGTGTGTAAATGTATTTTCTATAACAATATGTATATGTAAATGTATGATTACCATTATGGTGAATATTATGCTATATATGGTGAATATTACATTATGGTGAATATTATGTCAAGTTTCATACGAGGATTTCAAAATATTTAAGAAAAATAAATTTATAAGCCCACCTTGGAGGTTTGTCATGCAGAAATAGCAATCTGCCACGTGATCCTTTCCTTCTCTCCAAATCATGGGAATTCCAAAAGGCAAAGATTTCGCTCTGCCTTTGCTCCATCTTCTCAAATTTTCAATGCACGTCTTGCAGCACATATGAGGGGCGAAATTTTTGTCCTGGTCCCCTAGCTTAATTCCAAAGTATGCTCTATACATTGTCTTCACAAATTTAGTGATTTGGGACTGGTTATTTGGCATGGTAACCGTCCCACATATGTAGCAGAATCTATTGGGATCATTTTTACACGCTCTATTCATTATGAAATATTTTATCTATATGCCTGAAAAGTAAAAAAAGATATTATACAAGTGATGATAGATGTCACTGTTCCAATTCCGCTTTGACAAAATCACGAAAAATTCTATTTTACTTATGAGGCCATAGCCGGATAACCTGAGCTGATTGAGAAAAACGGATTGCAGATTCGAAATCAGCAGGAAAAACTATAAGAATCACTTACAAAACCCTTGACAGCAAAATTGATGCCTACCAGTGTAATTTGAGGGAAATAAATCTTTAATTTAAGGGATTCTAGTGTTTAAGATGCTGGGTGCTGATGGAAAGTGGCTCACGTTAAACTATAGGTCTAAGGTGGAATGATACATTTGGTGCGATGCGCATTTTCTACACGAGTACGAGAATTATAAGCCTACAATATTCTACGTTTTATAAATGTGCTTGTAACAATGTGCTGAATTAGGAATCAGGTTCTCAAGCCCCGTGTTTATTCGAGAAGTAGAGCACTACATATATATAAAGGGAATTTGAGTCCATATTTTTGTATTTACTCTGCGTGAAATTATGTGAGGTCCTTTACAACGAAAAGAAGTGTTATTGTTAGTTTTTTTTATAAAAATCTTGTGGCAATAGGCTTAAATGTATTGCTTAAAACATCAGATGCGCTATTTAGAATAGGGTACTTTTTCTTTTTTTAATCAAGGACGTTAAGCCTAAAATGCGTGAACTAATGACCTAGATTTAGTAGGCGTGAGAGAGTTCCCCATTCCTAACAGTGTGTGTGTGTGTGTGTGTGTGTGTGTGTGTGTGTGTGTGTGTGTGGTCCTCAGTTCGTAGTTTATCGAGAATTTTATCTGAAAACAAGAATTTTCATATCTCAGAATAAAAAAAAATAAAAAATTAATTAATACTTTGTTTCCCAATAATAATAATAATAATAATAATAATAATAAAAACAGAGACGATGTAAAGGAATAACACATGCACGGTTACAAATTGGGGCAACCGCATTATATATATATATATATATATATATATATATATATATATATATATACTTCTCCTGTGTTGGTTATACTATTTTTTATTTATTTTTTGATCATATATTTTCCATCGTATGTATAGGAGTGTATATTTATTTTCTATATTTCGTGAAATTGATTCAAATAATTCGTCTAAATAAACAGAATGATGTAATAGTGTTTTATTTAATTCTTTTGGTTGTATTTTTTTATTGCTGATATTGGGTTTCGTTTAAATAATTAGTTCTCTTGCTGAACAACTTTAAGGAGAAAGTCGCTCTTGCTTTTAATAAATAATTAAATGAAATGGTGGTATCTTCCAACTCTCCTTATATAAAAAAAAAACATTATTTGACAACTCGTGTAAATAAAAATTAAAATAAATGGTGGTATCTTCCAACTCTCCGTATATAAATAAAAACATTATTTGGTAACTCATGTAAATAAAATTAAAATAAATGGTGGTATCTAGCAACTCACTCTAATAAGGCATACCTGAACATAATTAAATTAAAAAACATTATTTGGCAACTCATCTAAATAAATATATATATACAGGACGTCCCAAAAAAATGTATACACACTTTAAATAATTATAAAGGCAGTGTTTATTAAAATACATTTCATTTTCAAAATGTAATAGAATCTACAGACATTAATTTTTTTTTGTCAACGCCTGTTTTCAAACTGACGTCCGTTCTGGTCCAGGCACTGCTGATAACGCGAAGCAATGGAATCGCAAACATCACGAAACATTTCGTTTGGTATTTGTGTGCATTCTCGTTCAATGGCTGCTCTCAATTCAGCGACTGTTGCAGGTTTTATAGCGTAGACTTTGTCTTTTAAGTATCCCCATAAAAAAGTCGTGGTGTGAGGTCTGGTGAACGCGGAGGGTATTCTACGAAACCCCTTCGTCCAATCCACATCCACATCGTGCCAAGTACCACTCGCAATACTCCACTCTTCGGTCCGGATCATCTTCATTAATAGCATGGACTAATCTTGGAATGTAACTTTTCCATTGACAGCGCTTCAAAATGCGTTGGACAGACGATTCTGAGATTCCTACCTCACGACTCGCTTGCCGCACAGACTTTCTTGGACTTTGGTGATACGTTTCCAGTACTCTTTCTTGCTTTGTGGGGCTTGTCAATGTCCGTGGTCTTCCGGAACGCTTCTTGTGGACATTCTGAACAGTTCCATCGGCTTCAAACTTATCTCTAATTCGAGTGATGGTAAGTCGCGTTGGTGGATCTGTTTGAAACTCCCTCCTAAACTGTCTTTGCACTTCAACTGCGTTTTCACACTTCCAGTAGCATTTTAGAATGAATTTCCTTTGTTCAAAGCTTAGTCTGACTGCCATTATTAATTCTAATGGTTTAACTTGGAAAGAAAGAAACATCAATTGAGCTATCAGCTGTTAAAGTGTGTATACATTTTTTTGGGACGCCCTGTATATATATATATATATATATATTATATATATATATATATATATATAACGCTCTCTGGTAACCCTCCATATATAAATAAGTGATATCTGGCAACTCACAACCCTCTATATAACAGATGCGCATCTCCTGGACGCTCATAATGCGTCTGGCTGGAGCCAGGTGAACACCCTCTCCTTCTTAGGTTAAGGCTTATGTTAGGTTTCCCTTTCGGGGGTGAGGACATCCCAACTTCTCCCCCAAAGACCTCCTCTTCTCTTTTCTCTCCCTCTCTTAGGTTAAGGCTACCCCTTTCGGGGGAGGTCATCCTCCCTTCTCCCCCCAAAGCTCACTCCCCCTTTGCAGCATTGATTTGTTGCATAACCCCTTCCCTTCATTGCAGCATTGATTTTTTGCATAACCCCTTGCAACATTCCTCCTCCCCCCCTTCGCGACATCCCCTCCCCTTTGCAATACTGACCAACATTGCATTGCAACATTCTTGCACTCTTCCCTTTTGCGGTCATACTACTGTAACCAGAGAACAACAGTCAATAGAAAGAGTAGAGAATTTTATTCTTGCAGAATGGAACTCTTTACCAAATTCATGTGAATCAATGAAAAAACGCATTAGCTGTGCTAACAATCTTATTCATGTGAACAGTTGTTTTCCTCCATGAATTTTGTCAAACCCACCACTAGGAATCGCCATGGTACAGATATGAGTGCTGCATGTGTGAGACTAAAGACAAATATAAACCTCGGATCAAAACATTAGCAGCTAAAATCCAACAAGTTTCTCACTAAAAAATATTAAGTAAATAAATTATTGTGACCCAATTGGGTTTATTTACTTAATATTTTTAGTGAGAAACTTGGATTTTAGCTGCTAATGTTTTGATCTGAGGTTTATATTTAGTTGTCTTTAGTGGCGAATCGCCACCACTGACCTAGGATAATCTCGGAACAGTACCCAAGGTTCAGTATGAATCGGCAGTGACGTAATTTAACTTAATCTAACTCATAATAACTTATCTATTTTATGGTGACCGGTGAATTCACTCCGGAAAATTGACTCCCAGTAATTTCACTTCCTTGTAGTTTTAAATTTAAGTAGTTTAAATTTAAAAATATTAGGTTAGGTTAGGTTTACGTTAGGTAAGGTTAGGTTAGGCTTACATTAGGTTAGGTTTAATTTTTAATGGTGATTAGATCAATAAAACGAAAGTAAAGGTTGTGGCTTTGCGGCTTAAACCATTAAACTCTTATATGGAAACCAAAACATATATCTATCTTCATAAATTGGCACAGGGAGTGAATTTACAAGGAGTAAATTACATGGGAAGTGAATTTGCCGAAGTGGAAATACCTACCGGGAGTCAATTTACTAAGAGTGAATTCGCCTAGAACCCTATTTTAAACCACATCGATCAGATGTCATTTATAGTCCAATTGTTGAATATCATTGTTTTAACAAGACAAGTCTACATCAAAATTAGTTTTCTTTACTTACTTTGGCTTCAAATTTTATGGGTAACTTGCATATCTGAAAAGAAAACGAGTTTTACTGCCTCAATGAATGTAAATTAATGTTTTTTGAGAGAGCGCTCGCTATTGGCCTATCCGTAGCATTGATACGATCTACACTCGATACACTAGAATCATTACACACGATGTCAGTATCACTTTCACTTCAAGACGTTATTGTATGGAAATAAGGTAACACAAGTACTACAAGAAATAAATAAAAGAAGTACCCACAAACAAATCTGTAGTGAAACAAAAAAAAAAGGCAAAACAGACCGCATGACCCTGAACCAATCAGCGGCCATTTTTATTATACTCTACGGATTTCACGACCCTAAACCAATTGGGAGTCAGTTTTCTTAGATTCTACTCGTCTCAGCTGATTAATTCTTACTAACAATTGGTCAGAAATGGTGGAAGACACGCCTACATATTCAAAATTAACCAATTATGGCATAATTTGTGAATTACGTGTTAATGAAGTTACGCGTCTCTGCCAGCGACGCGAAGATCTATAGAAAGACCGAAGCGACACTTAGAGAGACGCGAAGATGTGATGAGTTTTTTAATTAATTAAACATCAATATTCATCAATGCCCAGCGTCAATTTACTGATTTTGTTCTGGCTAACGCCAGACGATTTTATTCAGTCTCGAAAAAGACCTCCGGGGACTAATGGGTTAATTAAGCAAGCTTGGGTGCAGCCAGGATTTTATAAAGGGGGGGCCAAGCCAGCGATCGTTACTATGGAAAAACTATACGCGCTTACAACATGGTATCGTATGTGGTACCTTTATTTCATAATTAAATATAAATTATTAATTAATTGAATTAAATATCTATACAAAATTGCCTCGGGATTGGCGACATAGCCTAATGGGAATGAAATGATTGCGATACATACATAGAACCCGTATGTAGGCGTCGGGCCTGCATAACCACGAGAAACATTATTTCACGTGAACAAAATTTTCCACTTGCTAACTCATGTAAAATACAAGAAAGAGTCAACAACCTTTGCCAAATCAGCAATTTATACTGAAATATGAAGATATATTAAAGGAGTGGCCTCAGGGCTGTTTGTTACAGCGAACGCTTTAAACAGGGAAGA
Source organism: Bathynomus jamesi (assembly GCA_023014485.1). Lineage (NCBI taxonomy): Eukaryota > Metazoa > Arthropoda > Malacostraca > Isopoda > Cirolanidae > Bathynomus > Bathynomus jamesi. The sequence continues at coordinate 661,033 of JAJOZX010000387.1, forward strand.
TGTGCTTTTGTCTTCCCTTAAGTTCTGAGTGAATTCCTTATAAACTTAATTACTCATGAAAGGATAGGCCTATCCCTTAAAGTGTTTATATTGTGACTGCCTATATTAATTACATCAAGTTAATTCGTCGCGTAACTCCATCGTGGCGGCCCTACACCGAAAAAGATTGTAACGCCCTACATCGAAGCAAACCAAGGACCCAACAAAAAAATAAGGTGGGACAATTCATTTTCATTCTAATATAGGCATTTAAAATCCCGACGCTAAAATTACCGTAATCAATTAAATATAAAAAGGTCCTTTTAAAGACCTACATATTCATAACTCTCTAACGAAAAAACATAGGGCTTTTGTCGTTTAACTCTCCACTGAAATCTGCTGGAAATTTCCAACGGATGAGGGTAACAGGCAATCAACCCATAGCCCTATATAGTTTTTTCACATGGTGGCCCGTATATGGGGAACTGACCCCTCTAAAATTTACACTGACACACGCGGTGGCTAGGCTTAGCTCATTAGGCCTAACCCCAATTTCATCCATAACCCCACTATAGTTTTTTCACATGGTGGCCCCGTATGTGGGGAACTAACCCCTCTAAAATTTACACTAACAACACACAGGCTAGGCTTAGCTCATTAGGCCTAACCCCTATATAGTTTTTTCAAATGGTGGCCCTGTGTATGGGGAACTGACCCCTCTAAAACTTACACTGACACACGCAGTGGCTAGGCTTAGCTCATTAGGCCTAACCCCAATTTCAACCATAACCCCACCATAGTTTTTTCATATGGTGGCCTATGCAACTGGGAACCGATCCCTTTACCTTTACATAACCGAAAACAAAGGCTTGTTCATTTAACAGGCATAACTTATTTTAGGTCCTAAAAAATAGGCCCACAACATTAAGCCTATTTAATAGGTCCTACTCTTCAAACTCAAAACAAAGCCTTGTTAATTTAACAGGCTTAACTCATTTAAGGTCCTATAAATAAAAGGCCCAAACATAAGCCTACTTGGTAGGCCCAAAATAGGTCTATTTGGTAGGCCCACCTAACTTTACCTTACATAATAGGCCTACCTCTTAAAGTAGACCTTACTCTTCACACTCAAGGCCTATCCTAACTAAAAACACTAAATTTATAATTCAATCTGTGGTGTAGGTTATAAAATTTATTTTAGCAATTTAACTTACTCATAAGACTCATTAACATTACAAAATTCGACTTAGAACTGTAACATCACAAAGACCTAAAGCAATTGCACAAATTCAAACCTACACCCACCTAACACCTACGAGTAACCCTATTCCAATTCCCCTATTTGACATATAGGCATACCAAGTCCTATTTGACATACCGGTATAGGCCCAACCTATTCCAAGTCCTATTTGACATATAGGCCCAACAAATTCTAAGTCCTATTTGACATATAGGCCCAACCTATTCCAAATCCTATTTGACATATAGGCATACCAAGTCCTATTTGACATATAGGCATACCAAGTCCTATTTGACATATAGGCCCAACCTATTCCAAATCCTATTTGACATATAGGCATACCAAGTCCTATTTGACATATAGGCCCAACAAATTCTAAGTCCTATTTGACATATAGTCATACCAAGTCCTATTTGACATATAGGCCCAACCTATTCCAAATCCTATTTGACATATAGGCATACCAAGTCCTATTTGACATATAGGCCCAACCTATTCCAAATCCTATTTGACATATAGGCATACCAAGTCCTATTTGACATATAGGTCCAACCTATTCCAAATCCTATTTGACATATAGGCATACCAAGTCCTATTTGACATATAGGACCAACCTATTCCAAATCCTATTTGACATATAGGCATACCAAGTCCTATTTGACATATAGGCCCAACCTATTCAAAAATCCTATTTGACATATAGGCATACCAAGTCCTATTTGACATATAGGCCCAACCTATTCCAAATCCTATTTGACATATAGGCATACCAAGTCCTATTTGACATATAGGCCCAACCTATTCCAAATCCTATTTGACATATAGGCCCAACCTATTCCAAATCCTATTTGACATATAGGCCCAACAAATTCTAAGTCCTATTTGACATATAGACATACCAAGTCCTATTTGACATATAGGCCCAACCTATTCCAAGTCCTATTTGACATATAGGCACAACCTATTCTAAGTCCTATTTGACATATAGGCATACCAAGTCCTATTTGACATATAGGCCCAACAAATTCTAAGTCCTATTTGACATATAGGCCAACACATTCCAAGTCCTATTTGACATGTATGCCAACACATTCCAAGTCCTATTTGACATGTAGGCCAACACATTCCAAGTCCTATTTGACATATAGGCATAAGACAGACAGGGCTTGATATAAGGGTCTCAAATGCAACGTTTGAGGATCTTTACTCAGCCAAATTCGGGCAAATTGGTTAACCTAACACAAAACCCAAAAATAAAACCCTATAACAAAATACACATTTACACACATACGTACGGTACAGTCAGTGGCGGTTCCTCATATGGGCAATATGGGCAGCCGCACAGGGCGGCATTTGTGGAGGGGCGGCATGAGCGCCTGCAAAAAAAATAAAAATAAAAATAAGAATAAATAAATAAAGAAATAAAAAAAAATAAAAAAAAATAAAATAAATAATAAAAGATCAATAAATATATTTTTATTAATAAAAAACCATCTATTGCATTTTCCATAAACCTTCCCATAAAAGACCTAAACAATGCAAAATGCTTCCAGATTAATATTATTGGGAATAAAGGCCCATACTTTAACATATGTAATGTTATTTTTCTGGGTTTGGTTAAATAGTGAAATGTATATTATGAAGCATCTGATGAGCCCTTGATTGATGCTTTGAAGAAGCTGGAGGTGACATTTTTCAATGCAGTGGTTGATGCTGCAACATCAGCCATTCAGGAAAGATTTTCCACGTTGGAAATTGTGGGAGAGAAGTTTGGAGTGCTGACACATTTCCAAAATCTCACATTTGAGGAGCTGACAGAACAATGTGTGAACCTTATTACTACACTACACTTTAAGGGACAATCTGACTTGGATGGCAGAGAGCTTGCACAGGAGCTGAAGAACTTGCCTGACTTGCCATCAAAGACCATATCCTTGCTTGAACTGCTGACATTTATCCATGAAAGGGAGCTCTCTGAAATATATCCAAATTTGTGGACTGCTCTCAGAATTGGTCTTACTCTTCCAGTCACTGTTGCTGAAGCAGAGAGGAGCTTTTCAAAGCTGAAGCTCATCAAATCCTACCTGAGGTCAACTATGTCACAGGAACGCCTTACCGGTCTGGCCATCATCAGTATAAATCATACAATTGCTGAGCAGATTTCATATGATGATTTAATTCATGACTTTGCATCAAGGAAGGTAAGAAGAGTCAGGCTTTAGATGGCAGTTGTGCTGTGGTGCAATTTATTTTGTTTCTTGTTCAAAGTGTAGCATAATAATTACCCTCTCTTAAGTGTCTTATTCTATTTATGTGATAGAGCATTTGTACAATTTAGAAATTTGATTCTCTAGTTTATTTATGGCAGTTGTGCAATTTAATTTGTATTTTTCCTGTTCATAGTATCATAATTACATTCTCTTAAGTGAGTTATTCTATTTACGTGATGAAGGATTTGTAAAATTCAGAAATTTGAGTCTTTGTTTTGGTTCTGAAGTTCCAACAATTAGTCCAATAAAAAGTTATTTTGTGAAAGAGTTATGTCTGTCCTTTATTTTGGGGGGATTCGAATGTGTGTGTGTTGGCGAACAGGGGGGGGGGCGCTGAAGGTGAGGTTCGCCCAGGGCGTCATGTAAGCTAGGACCGCCACTGGGTACAGTATATAAATATACAACAGATTTCATCAACAGACACATACATTCCTTGCAAACAGATTGGATTCCTTCAAAACCCCAAACCTTCCAGACCTACCTGTGGGATACACAACATTTACTCATTCATAACTACGGGTATTGACTTCATTGGAGTGGTGAATCCAAGTTTTGAAGACCAACTGGATTCGGAGGAATGCAACACACACACACACACACACACACACACACACACACTACTCTTTCCATGTGTCTCAAACACAACAACCTGTCTAAACATAACCAAGGATCGGAGTAAAGCTTTTATTGCTGCGCTCTGATTCTGTGCACATAATTTTGTGCCAAAAATTATATGGTTAGACAGTGACACGTACAAACAAACTACTCTACTTTAAACGGCTGATGGCCTACCTTGGCCATAGCCCAACAAATTCATCAAAAGGGCTGATGGCCTACCTCGGCCATAGCCCAACATATTCATCAAGGGCTGATGGCCTCCCTTGGCCATAGCCCAAACAACAAGGGTCTTGTGGCCTCCCTTGGCCCAAACATGGGTCTTGTGGCCTCCCTTGGCCAGAGACCAAACAACATGGGTCTTGTGGCCTCCCTTGGCCAGAGACCAAACAACATGGGTCTTGTGGCCTCCCTTGGCCAGAGACCAAACAACATGGGTCTTGTGGCCTCCCTTGGCCAGAGACCAAACAACATGGGTCTTGTGGCCTCCATTGGCCAGAGACCAAACAACATGGGTCTTGTGGCCTCCCTTGGCCAGAGACCAAACAACATGGGTCTAGTGGCCTCCCTTGGCCAGAGACCAAACAACATGGATCTTGTGGCCTCCCTTGGCCAGAGACCAAACAACATGGGTCTTGTGGCCTCCCTTGGCCAGAGACCAAACAACATGGGTCTTGTGGCCTCCCTTGGCCAGAGACCAAACAACATGGGTCTTGTGGCCTCCCTTGGCCAGAGACCAAACAACATGGGTCTTGTGGTCTCCCTTGGCCAGAAACCAAACAACATGGGTCTTGTGGCCTCCTTTGGCCAGAGACCAAACAACATGGGTATTGTGGCCTCCTTTGGCCAGACCAAACAACAAGGGTCTTGTGGCCTCCTTTGGCCAGAGACCAAACAAAAAGGGTCTTGTGGCCTCCCTTGGCCATAGGCCAAATAACACAAAAACAGTACAGGATTCAAAGCCCCAAGCCCTCCAGATCTACCTGTGGAGGAGTAACATTTACTCCACTAAAACTACGGGTATTGACTAGTCTGAAGTGGTAGGAGGTTTGAATACAGTACAAACTCTTTCAACCAAACAACACAGAGACAATTAATACTATGTAGAGCTGCCTTGGAAAACACCTTGTCCAGAAATAATGGACAATTTGAAAGTAGCTAAGGCACATCTGTATAAAAATTACAGAAAACTTAAAAATGGCAATCTTTTAGAACAATACAACAACATATTCAAAGAACTCAACACAAAATACCAACATTTGACACAAATCAAAACTCAATTTATAACAAAAATGGAGAGAAGAATACTTAACAAGTCTTAGAGAAAGACATAAACAATTAACAAAACAAAATTGGAATGATTCAGTCAAAATTGGGGACATTGTGTTGATACATGACAAGACACCAAGACAACATTGGTCAATGGGAAAAATCTTGGAACTCAAAACTGGTGAAGATGAAATTACCAGGGTTGTAAACCTGAAAACAGCAACTGGTGAAACCACCAGAGATATCACATTACTATATCCTTTGGAGTGTGGGGCTAAATTAGAACCATTATCCCAAAGGATGGATCAGGATACTATTGGGGAGGAATCTCTCAATGTACCTGATGTAACTCAGATCAAACCAGACAGGCCTCAAAGAAAGACTGCTTTGAAAGCCAGAAAACTTTTACAAGAAAAAATTAAGACTGGTGACCTATAAACCTTACACAAACTGAGCAAAGCTAAAATGCTTAATAACTTTACTTTAATTCCATAAATTTCCTATACCTAAAGGGAGTCAAACTGATTAACATAACTTTAACTAAACTTGTGAAGTTGGCCTCTTGAACTTTTATATTTAAATAGGTCTTGAGTAACCTCTCTCTTCCTAAATTCCTATTTCATTCTTTTCAATCCATTTCACGTGGTTTAAAACACAGTTTATCAAAAAATTTGATCTATAACATACAAATTTTTCTCCGGCACCCCCCCCAGTATATGGAAAAACTATACGCGCTTACAACATGGTATCGTATGTGGTACCTTTATTTCATAATTAAATATAAATTATTAATTAATTGAATTAAATATCTATACAAAATTGCCTCGGGATTGGCGACATAGCCTAATGGGAATGAAATGATTGCCATACATACATAGAACCCGTATGTAGGCGTCGGGCCTGCATAACCACGAGAAACATTTATTTCACGTGAACAAAATTTTCCACTTGCTAACTCATGTAAAATACAAGAGAGAAAGAGTCAACAACCTTTGCCAAATCAGCAATTTATACTGAAATATGAAGATATATTAAAGGAGTGATCTCAGGGCTGTTTATGTTACAGCGAACGCTTTAAACAGGGAAGATGTGCTTTTGTCTTCACTAAAGTTCTGAGTGAATTCCTTATAAACTTAATTACTCATGAAAGGATAGGCCTATCCCTTAAAGTGTTTATATTGTGACTGCCTATATTAATTACATCAAGTTAATTCGTCGCGTAACTCCATCGTGGCGGCCCTACACCGAAAAAGATTGTAACGCCCTACATCGAAGCAAACCAAGGACCCAGCAAAAAAATAAGGTGGGACAATTCATTTTCATTCTAATATAGGCATTTAAAATCCCGACGCTAAAATTACCGTAATCAATTAAATATAAAAAGGTCCTTTTAAAGACCTACATATTCATAACTCTCTAACGAAACAACATAGGGCTTTTGTCGTTTAACTCTCCACTGAAATCTGCTGGAAATTTCCAACGGATGAGGGTAACAGGCAATCAACCCATAGCCCTATATAGTTTTTTCACAGTTACCAACAGCGCTGGTGTGTATACACACACACCGGCAATCGGAAGATCCCGGGTTCGATTCCCGGGTGGTTACCTCATTTTTTATTTGCGTTCTCTCTCCTCATCTTGCGCGGAATATTCTCCTATACAAGCGTCGTTCTTTACGTTAATTATACTGCGTGTTTGCAGTTAAAATGTACATGTGTATGTGTCAAGGGTGGATCCAGAAGCCCATCTGTCCCCTGGGTACCCCCTTGCCCGCGCTACTGTAAACGAGCATCTGTTAATATGACATCATCGAGGAGGAAGAAGGAATTTGTTATGAACACTTAAATTAATGAAGGTACTGACAAATTAAATCTTTGACTAGGCTTACTTTATAAGCTCCGCCATTATTACCTTCGACAAAAATTTGGTCAAGCACGAAAAACACTATTGGGCTTACATAAGGGTCCTAATTAATTAATAACTCATTAAACTTCAAAATACACTCCTAATAACAGTGAATTTCCACTTGTAGTTAAATACTTTATATTAAGGAATAAAATCTAATTACAATACGATCAAAACATAAACCAAAAACTTACTCTTAACACAGCGTAACCATAAACCACTCTCCAAAAATTAGGGCAGCGTTCAAGGTTGTGAAATTCCTTAATCCTGAAGTATCGTATCGGGCAGTCAGAATTATCGTATTTAACTCAAAGTTATAGTACATATATATCTAACCAAATATAAGCACAATTTCTATACCATTTATTTAAATCATTATTCATAGATTATTTTAGAAGATAAAATAAAATACTGGCACTCATAGCAAGCTTTATTAATTAACGTCAAATGAGAAGCGTATTTCGTTTTCATCGACTCCTGAGGAAACTTAATGACAACAAGCAGTAACCAAACAAACAAAACAAAACATCTTTACAGTATTGCGGATCATCACATCCATAGCCACTTAACCTAACACACAAGTACAATCTTACGTATTATACACTGAAGTTTTAATACAAAAATAGGGCCAACATAGCCACTTAACTTAGCACAGTGTGTTATGAGTGATGACTCATAAGGTTTCGGATCATGAGGTGGCCAGTTCAGCCACTTTAAAAATAAAAAGTCTCTAGATCAGCTCAATAAAACTCGTTCATGAGGGTAACAGGCAATCAACCCATAGCCCTATATAGTTTTTCACAGTTACCAACAGCGCTGGTGTGTATACACACACACCGGCAATCGGAAGATCCCGGGTTCGATTCCCGGGTGGTTACCTCATTTTTTATTTGCGTTCTCTCTCCTCATCTTGCGCGGAATATTCTCCTATACAAGCGTCGTTCTTTACGTTAATTATACTGCGTGTTTGCAGTTAAAATGTACATGTGTATGTGTCAAGGGTGGATCCAGAAGCCCATCTGTCCCCTGGGTACCCCCCTTGCCCGCGCTACTGTAAACGAGCATCTGTTAATATGACATCATCGAGGAGGAAGAAGGAATTTGTTATGAACACTTAAATTAATGAAGGTACTGACAAATTAAATCTTTGACTAGGCTTACTTTATAAGCTCCGCCATTATTACCTTCGACAAAAATTTGGTCAAGCACGAAAAACACTATTGGGCTTACATAAGGGTCCTAATTAATTAATAACTCATTAAACTTCAAAATACACTCCTAATAACAGTGAATTTCCACTTGTAGTTAAATACTTTATATTAAGGAATAAAAATCTAATTACAATACGATCAAAACATAAACCAAAAACTTACTCTTAACACAGCGTAACCATAAACCACTCTCCAAAAATTAGGGCAGCGTTCAAGGTTGTGAAATTCCTTAATCCTGAAGTATCGTATCGGGCAGTCAGAATTATCGTATTTAACTCAAAGTTATAGTACATATATATCTAACCAAAATATAAGCACAATTTCTATACCATTTATTTAAATCATTATTCATAGATTATTTTAGAAGATAAAATAAAATACTGGCACTCATAGCAAGCTTTATTAATTAACGTCAAATGAGAAGCGTATTTCGTTTTCATCGACTCCTGAGGAAACTTAATGACAACAAGCAGTAACCAAACAAACAAAACAAAACATCTTTACAGTATTGCGGATCATTCACAATCCATAGCCACTTAACCTAACACACAAGTACAATCTTACGTATTATACACTGAAGTTTTAATACAAAAATAGGGCCAACATAGCCACTTAACTTAGCACAGTGTGTTATGAGTGATGACTCATAAGGTTTCGGATCATGAGGTGGCCAGTTCAGCCACTTTAAAAATAAAAAGTCTCTAGATCAGCTCAATAAAACTCGTTCATGAGGGTAACAGGCAATCAACCCATAGCCCTATATAGTTTTTTCACAGTTACCAACAGCGCTGGTGTGTATACACACACACCGGCAATCGGAAGATCCCGGGTTCGATTCCCGGGTGGTTACCTCATTTTTTTATTTGCGTTCTCTCTCCTCATCTTGCGCGGAATATTCTCCTATACAAGCGTCGTTCTTTACGTTAATTATACTGCGTGTTTGCAGTTAAAATGTACATGTGTATGTGTCAAGGGTGGATCCAGAAGCCCATCTGTCCCCTGGGTACCCCCCTTGCCCGCGCTACTGTAAACGAGCATCTGTTAATATGACATCATCGAGGAGGAAGAAGGAATTTGTTATGAACACTTAAATTAATGAAGGTACTGACAAATTAAATCTTTGACTAGGCTTACTTTATAAGCTCCGCCATTATTACCTTCGACAAAAATTTGGTCAAGCACGAAAAACACTATTGGCTTACATAAGGGTCCTAATTAATTAATAACTCATTAAACTTCAAATACACTCCTAATAACAGTGAATTTCCACTTGTAGTTAAATACTTTATATTAAGGAATAAAAATCTAATTACAATACGATCAAAACATAAACCAAAAACTTACTCTTAACACAGCGTAACCATAAACCACTCTCCAAAAATTAGGGCAGCGTTCAAGGTTGTGAAATTCCTTAATCCTGAAGTATCGTATCGGGCAGTCAGAATTATCGTATTTAACTCAAAGTTATAGTACATATATATCTAACCAAATATAAGCACAATTTCTATACCATTTATTTAAATCATTATTCATAGATTATTTAGAAGATAAAATAAAATACTGGCACTCATAGCAAGCTTTATTAATTAACGTCAAATGAGAAGCGTATTTCGTTTTCATCGACTCCTGAGGAAACTTAATGACAACAAGCAGTAACCAAACAAACAAAACAAAACATCTTTACAGTATTGCGGATCATTCACAATCCATAGCCACTTAACCTAACACACAAGTACAATCTTACGTATTATACACTGAAGTTTTAATACAAAAATAGGGCCAACATAGCCACTTAACTTAGCACAGTGTTATGAGTGATGACTCATAAGGTTTCGGATCATGAGGTGGCCAGTTCAGCCACTTTAAAAATAAAAAGTCTCTAGATCAGCTCAATAAAACTCGTTCATTTTCCTTACATTTCTAAGAAGTGTTTATACTTTACTTATACAGTATACTTTTACACATAGCTACACAACATTCTAGGTTGCGATTGCGATAAGAAAATTATCGCACATTTCTAAAACAGTATCGTACATCGTACACGGACTAGAAATTAACGTGCAAATATGATAATTTTCGTACAATTCAAATCCCTGATAGCATTTTGGCAGTACTTCAAATAATCAGTATATCCTCATTGCAGGGCCCAATTGCAACCCTAATGAAGTTATTGTACAGTTTCTATTGAAGGACTTGATACATACTTTTCTTCCTTATATATATATATATACACTTTTGTTCCTCTCTCTCTTCTCTCTCTCTCTCTCTCTCTCTCTCTATATATATATATATATATATATATATATATATATATATAATCGAGCTGAATTTCCGCTCGAGCCCTACAACGAGCATAAATTTCTTGACACGCACAAGATTGTAACAAGCAATACGTATTAAGTGTTAGCATTCAGCAAAAGAGTCTCGCTAGTACTGAGAGACGTGAAGTCCGCCTTCGACAAAGTGTGGCACTGAGGATTACAATATCGCATCCTCGAACAAAACCTGGAAGCAAACCTAGGAAAAATCCTATGTAACTTCCTGAAAGACCGAAAAGCTTATGTCTGTTATTTTGTTTAAAATTTTATTGGGTTCAGAATCCCAACTGAGCCGTGAACGGCCAAGCTCCGAAGGGCCAGTTTAACCTACAGCCCAAGTTAAGCTAGACTAAAAACTTACGGACTTGGAGGTCCTATTAGGTTCTACATCAGGGTTGTTGACTCCATGGGCCTACCTTAGGCCTCAGTTACATAAATTAAGATAAAAAAACAAAAGGGGCATCTTGTATCTAAACAACCAAACTGAATTGCAAGAGAGCTCTCTATAAGACCACGCCCTGTAAGTGCCGCATTCAACAAACGAGTAGGAAGGACGCGCAGCGCCCAAAAAAAGTGATGCCACAAGAGTGCCCAAACAATGATGCCACAAGAGCCGAAAATGCTAGCTCTAAATTAAGTTAATTTTTCACTAACCTTACAATTATGAGATGGATATATACACACCTTAACTTAATATACAGTGTGTCCGTAAAGTCATGGTGGGATTTTAAATAGCTATATTATTGCAACGAAACATGATAATGAGATTAAAAAAAGGCAAATTGAAGAACAACTCTAAAAGAATAACTTTATTTAACGTAGTTCGATATGGGCTCCTCTGGTAGCCCTGCAGACATCTAGGCGGTGATTCAATTCCAGCCACACACGCCCAAGAACATCAGGAGTGACGGATGCGATAGCTTCCGTGATTCGCTCGTGCAAGTGATGAATATCCTAATGGGTACACTGTACACGCTTTGCTTGACGTAACCCACAAATAAAAGTCCAAAGGTGTCAGGTCCGGAGAGCGTGGAGGCCATGGCTTCCATCCTCCTCTTCCTATCCATCTCTGTGGAAATTTTTCATTAAGGAATTCTCGAACAACGGTGGCATAGTGCGGAGGAGCCCCATCTTGCTGAAAGATGACATTATTGTCAATAAATTGGGGTACTGCAAAATGTTCCAACATAGCGAGGTAGTTGTGTGACGTCACAGTGGGTTCCGCGAAGAAAAATGGGCCAATCACTCGATCTCGTGCTAGAGCACACCACACATTAACTTTCGGGCTATTACGCTCATGTTCAACATAGGCATTAGGCATGTGGACAGCCTAGACTAACTACGAGATAACGGTTAAGCTTAGCCTAGACTAACTACAAGATACAACTTTGAGAGTTGTTCTTAAATTTGGCATTGTTTCATCTCATTATCATGTTTCGTTGCAATAATATAGCTATTTAAAATCACACCATGACTTTACGGACACATATCACCGCCTAGATGTCTGCAGGGCTACCAGAGGAGCACATATCGAACTACGTTAAATAAAGTTATTCTTTTAGAGTTGTTCTTCAATTTGCCTTTTTTTCATCTCATTATCATGTTTCGTTGCAATAATATAGCTATTTAAAATCCCACCATGACTTTACGGACACACTGTATACAAGCAATGCTGCATCAATCAGCTTAGTCATCATATCGCCTTGGGACAACAATGGCTCTTCCTTTTCTAGATTTTCTAACAATGTCCAACACAAGACCCACACTGGCCCGCTCTTCGACATCCGGGCAGGAGTGCCCAGGGCGCAATACTTTCGCCCCCTCTATACAACCTTTACATCGCCCAAATACCTCCGCCCCCTCCGCACACCCGAGACGTCATCTACGCGGACGACATCACGCAAATAATAACGTCAAACCTCGGTAAAGAGCACCACGCCAACAGGCTGAGGCGACAAATTGACAGAATCAACGAATTCGAGGGACGATGGAAAATTCAGACAAACCAACAGAAATTCACAGTAATTAACATTGGCCACAGGAAGGCTCACGAACTACCAATAAACAACCGAATCCAGCCCTACAAGCAACAAGGCACAGCACTCGGCCTGACCATCAACAGTTTTGGCTATAAAAAGTTAAAAGCCATATCACAGCATGGTCAAACAAAGCAAAAGGAGAGCTCAGAAAACTCTACCGCTTCAGAAGACTCTCGACCAAAAATAAGAAGTTGCTGTACACGGCGCTCGTCCGGTCAATCCTCGAATACCTGGCAAAACCACTGCACACAACGAGCGAGACAAATTTGTTGCTGCTACAAAGAACACAGAACGCTAGAACAAGATTCATCCTGGGCAAATGAATCAGCGACAGAATTTCATCCCAGGTCCTGCACCAACAAGCCAACTTACCTGCCCTCAATGTGCTCCTGCACAACAGGGCGGAGAAAACTTGGAGCAAGGTACGAAACACTTCGCCACAGACCTATGCAGAACTCGATATTGGACCACAGCACGGGAGAGAGTATTCCTCTTCAAGAGAAGTCTACTCCGAAGCAGAAACCCCCCTACCAACGGCACTATTTGTACCACACAGAAGATAAAAAAAAAATAAAGTAAATAAATAAATAAATAAAAAAAAATAAAAAATAAAAATAAAAAAAATAAATAATAAAAAAAGAAAGAGGTAGAAAACCCAAACTCTAAGCTAACAAGACAAACACCCCCATAAAAGCTTGAACGCGCAAGGAAGGTGAACCACCTATCATCTCACCTTAACCCCCCCCCCATTTAAAAAAAAAAAACCTGCGCATCCTTGGTGAGCCCGAGGCTCAATCAACTCTTCACCTATATTTCCCATTTCCCCACTTTCTAACATCACTCCCACAACTCTAACTTAACCTCTTATAACGTCAAACAACAACAACGTATGAAGTAACATAATCGATGTGTGTGTGTGTGTGTGTGTGTATAGTCTCAGGAATCACTCTTGTGAAAATGCCTGCGCTTCTAACCCCCACTGAGTAGCCAAATAGATATAAACGTTTTTAAAATGAGAGCGAATCAGGAAATTTTTATTATGTAATTTCAACATGTAAAATTTATTTTTATAAAATTATGCATTTAAATTATAATTTCTTATTTAATTATTTAATTAATATCCTTAAAATTTGCAATATTATAATCATGCAACTCGGACAGGGACTATTTTTGCAGCCAATCATAGATGTTAGAGGCTCATGGTGTAATGACTCAACTGTAAAAAACAATTGGAATCATATTCAATGCATTTAAAGCTAATTATAATTTGTTTATTGTAAATAAATGCAAAATGACTTCGAAGTGTGCTGCGGTACTCTGTAACAGTGCCGTAAGTAGGTGTTTGTGCGTCCGGGGCAGTGGGTCAGGAAGACAAGGGATATAAAATTTATTGTATATAATGTTAGTCTGTAAATAAAAGTACTTAGGTTGTACACATTGAAGAAATTTGTTGACAAAAAATGTTTTTATTTAAGAAATGAGATATTCTATACAATCTTACTTACTTTCTTTCATATAAAATAAAATCTAGAAATTAAGAAAATTAAGAAATCTAGAAAATGCTCTTTCAAATGGTTAAATTTAGTACCATAAAGTTTCAAAATAATTTGAAGCTATTTCATAACCATTTTCCACTCATATTTGTAAATTTCAAGGCAGTGGCGTACTATGGGGGGTGCGAAGGGGCGGTCCGCCCCGGGTGACAGCCAGGAGGGTGGGGGTGCCATCGGGAGAGTTGAAATACCAGTACAAGTTTTCAAACCAAATGAAAAATTCGCCAAAGTAAGAAAAAAAAATTAAAAATGTTCAAACTATTACAACAGCTTAATGTTAATTTCCATTATAAAATATATTTTTATTTTTATTGGCAATACAAAATTTACAAACGAAAAATTAAATATTTGATAAAAATTACATCGAAAGGCGAACGTTTGTTGACGTTTTAGTCATCAGTTTGTTGAGCATAGCCAGCTGCCTGCAACTGACATTCCAACTTTAATTTCCAAGTCTTGTTCACTTGACACTGTGACTCCACATACATGAGGTATGTTTCATTAAATAATTATGATAAAGCATAAAGTGCTGGTGTTTATAACAATATCATGGTACTTATACCAGTGTCCAGTAATTTTTGACAATGTGGTATCATAGTGATGTTTAAGTGTTTATAAATGCATCGTCGTGATGTTATAATACCCGGTAAATGCATCGTCGTGATGTTATAATAAATGCACCGTCGTCATGTTATAGAAACTCATGTTTATGAATGGTGGTCCCTGTGACTACTGGTTATCAGTAAAAAGACACAGGAAAGTCACATTTTGCACTAAACTTTAGACTTGACTTTTTTCCTACAACCATGACTACTGAAGTAACGGTGATGTGTATGACTGAGTGAATTTTTTATGATGACTATGTAGTGATCTTACGATGGTGGTGGTGATATGACTGCATGATTTTTTTTAATGGAACTACATGGTGATGTTAAGACAGAGAGGGTGATGATGTGACTGCATGGAGATGTGTTAATGCTTACATGCTTAATATAGTAAACACCGTTTCAGATTTACATCAACAACTACAGTACTATTCTATATTGAATTAGTACTAATGCTTATTGGCTTAGTCAAGTCCAACAATTTTACAATGTCCAGTGTAGTATCATTGTATATTTAATATGTTGTTAATGCTTACTGCTTATTAAATAATGATATAAATTATAATAGCTAGCGTTATACCATACTATACTGAATTAGTGTTAATGCATTGGCATTGATAATTAATTGTCTCTGCTTGTCTGGGTTGATAATCTGATAACTCAATGGGTATCTGGTTGGAAAAAGTTTGAGAACCACTTGTTTGAAGCTTTTCTGTTGTAATACATTTTTTTTATTTCTTTATTTACTGGATATACTGTTAATTTCCATTTGTCAGTGGTCTACTTATTTGTGAGTAATGCTCATAGTTTTCTGCTTTTTTAGGAGTCGTGTTTGCACTTATGTTCATGCTTTATACCTTTTGATTTTAAAATTTTGCAGAAAACATCCACTATGAAGCGAAATCGACCCAGTGGATTCCAACAAAGAAAAATGAAGAAGGCAAGAGAAGAGGTGCCTCAGGCAATGTCCGGATCAATTTTGAAGTATGTGACGCCTTCAACATCAAGTGCAATAGGAGAAAGTCCTGAAGATATTCAGCCTGGTGAATCTGAAGGGCAAATACAAGAAGCATCTTCACAAGAGGATTCAACTGAGAGAGAGCAAGGATTGGAGGATGGCAATTCATCTAAAAGCAGTGAAACTGATGAAGAGGAAGGAGACACCAGCAGAAGTCCACACCAACAGGAGGAAGACTCTGATGAAGAAGAGGAGACGGATAGATTTTCAATTTATTCTGATGTCGCTGCTTGGCCAATCCCGGTTTCAAATGACTTGAAAGTTGATCTTATTGAATGTGACAAAGTTGAAGTAAAGGAATCATTCTTGGGCTTCTTCCTTATTGCCGGAAAGACTGCTGCTGAGCTCACAGGGGATATCCTGAGACATCTGGAGAGAGATGGACTGGACATAAACCTGTGCCGTGGTCAAGGATATGGCAACGCTGCAACTATGGCTGGGATTCATGGTGGTGTTCAGTCAAAGATCAGAGAGATTAATCCCAAGGCTTTGTTTGTGCCTTGTTCAAATCATTCTCTGAACCTTTGCGGAGTGCACTCATTTGGAAGCGCTTCTTTATGTGTGATTTTTTTTTAACCTTGGAGAGAGTCTATTCCTTCTTTTCAGTCTCAACTCATCGATGGGAAGTGCTGATGGAGAATGTAGGCATGACAGTCAAAAGACTTTCCCAGACGAAATGGAGTGCTCATTATGACGCTGTGAAACCAGTGAAGGCAAATTTTGTAAAGCTGACCTCAACCCTTGAAGTACTGTGCGATCTCAAAGAAAATGTGGACACAAGAGGATCAGCTCAGATTTTGCTGTCTGCTGTATGTGATTTCTCTTTTTTGAGTTACCTTTCTTTCTGGTGTGAAGTCCTGGAAGAAATTAATCTCGCACAAAAGTATTTGCAAACAGTTGGAATCAGCCTTGAAAAGTGCATTGTGAAGCTCCAAGCTCTAAAACTGTTTATTGAAGATCAGCACAATGAAATTGTGGAGAGGGCCATTCATTATGCAACTACAAAGTGTGAGGAAATGGACATTTGTATGGAGAGAAGAGGGAGAGTAAAGCTCCGAAAAAGGATGCCAGGAGAGATGGCAAAGGATGCTGGTCTCACATTGCCAGAGGAGTAAAAAGGGCTATGTTTGAATGTCTTGATCGCTTTCATCAAGAATTGGAGATTCGTTCTAAGGCAATGGATCAAATTCTGTCAATCTTCGCTGTTATTCGGCCAAACACTTTGGTTGTTGCAACAGAAGAAGAACTTCTGAAGTATATTTCAAATTTGACTCAGATTTTCGATGAATTCTCTGATGAAGATATCAGTGTGGAAATTGGACGACTTCAGAGTCATTTGGAAGCTACCAAAATCAGCGTTGAAGAGGCAAAGAAATGGACAGCATTGCAGTTTCTGGAGTTTATTGTGAAATGGGATTTTTGTGAATCTTTGCCAAGCTTGTCACTGTGTTTGAGATTCTTTTTGACTGTCTGTGTGTCTATTGCTTCATGTGAAAGAAGTTTTTCCAAATTGAAATTGATAAAAAATTTCTTTCGCTCGACCATGAGTCAGACAAGATTGACAAATCTGGCTTTACTTTCAATTGAACATGAATACGCAAAGAAGGTGAATTTTGATGAGGTCATTGATCAATTTGCAGAAATTAAGGCTCGAAAGCAGAGACTGTGAATCCTCTCTATTTACCTTTGAAGAATAGGCTGAGCGTTGAGACTGGATCTCCTGTGTTTTTTTTATAAAACAAAATGCAGTATTACCTGTTCACTGAATTTTTAATGTCCTGCATTTTTCTTATTTCCAATTTGCTTATGACAGTACTGTACTAGGGCGGGTCGTACTCAGGTGACAACATGAATCTGAAGGAAATCCTACCATGAGGGGTATCTAAATTATGTGTTTTTACATGGGGAATTCAAATATGAGCTTATGTTTTGGATAGGATAACTTCACTGTGGGCATACCAAGCAGATCTTCTCACAGTTGGCATCACAATATCCAGCATCTCCTTTCTCTGGGACTTGAGGCAGTCCAGCTGAAAGAGGATGTGCCTAGGCCCTTCGATCCAGGAGTGCTTGACCTTCACGTTGAACCAACATGGGTAATACACTCCAATGATGAATTCCACAATGAATTGCAGAATCTTCAGGTTCTTTCCTTTAAGTCCGTGCTTTGACACCCAGAGCCTGAGAAGTCTGTTCGCTGTGGTGAGCCAGCGGCTGTGGTTTACTGGTCCTATCTCTAACAGAGCCAGCCCTGCAGGAAGTACTCCATCCCTGACTGCACAGACAATTTTATAGCCAGAGTATTGATCAGTTGAGAGATCTTGAATGACCTTGTCAGGAAGCTTGATCAGTGGAGGGCCAACAGAGATTCGGGTGAAGTTTGGATTGATATCAAAATCTGTAGCAGAATCAAGGAGCTTTCCTATTGGCCCGGATAATTTTTTGTCTGACAGGATAGGGCCATCAAGGTCAACAATGAGATGGTGCAGGGGAAGTTCAACAGTGTGCAGGTTGCACACCAACCAGACCAGCTTTCTCCCCAGGTGCAGCTCCAACTTCCGCATTACTCTAGCTTTCACACCAGTGTTGACATTTGTTGAGTCTCCTCCAATGGCCAACAAGGTCTTATCATAACCCCTCTCTTTCAGCCAGGCAAACAGGACCTTAGCAATCTTCTCCGCATGTGACTCCTCTTTAGTTGCTTTCTCTGGGGTAAAGTGGAACAGATAGTAGCTGCCAGGCTCACTAACAACACTATAGTGTTCTTCCTTGATCTTTGCGGGAAAAGATTGGTCGCTGCCCTCAGCTTCCATCATCACATTGGTCAGGTCAATCCGCCCATCAAAGAGGATGCAAGAGATCCCCCCCCTCCTCCCTGCACTTCTTCTCGAACTGTTCCCCCAGCTCTCTCATCAACTTCTCCTGTGCTCTCTTGACCTTGCTCTTATCAATCACTTTACTTGTATTGTCTTCTGTGATGATTCCTGCGTCAGAAAATGGCCTTATGCGCGCCAGAAAACCGTCAAAATACTTCATATACCAAACTGTATGATAATTACAATTAAATGGAGTGGCACACCTTTTTATTTGAGTATTTAAATATTATTATTATTATATGAATTACATTATATGTGTTTATATGAATTAGTTAGAACAATGCTCTATGAGAGATAACGTAAGCAGCCATGATAGAAAACGTGAGAAGACATATTCTGGGGTAACTACAATAGTAAAATAATCAACAATTTAATAATAATCAACTTCAAAATGATGTAGGTTAGGGTTATCAGAATTAAATATTTTCTTCAGAATTGTGTTCTATACACCAAAATATGTCATTTGAACACCCCTCTCCATTGATTTAAAAAAAATGCATAGTATGACCCGCCCTAGCTACTGTACTGTTTAAAAACCTACTTGCAAACATAATATATTTTTCTGTGTGTTTAAATTTTAAAATTATTTATGGGGGGTGCCAAAGGAAGGATCCGCCCCTGGTGCCAAATACTTTAGGTACTCCCTGGATAACTGGTCCCTACTGTAGACCTTCATTACAGTAAATTTGAGATGTATTAAAATGAATCAGTTTTATCAGAATTGGTAGTATATATATATATATATATATATATATATATATAATATATACAATAATGTTAGGGCTAGGCCTGGCTAAACACTGGTGACAAATGCATAGCCTAGTAGCTTGTAACTAAGCCTAATTATTAAAATATTAGGTAAGCTGTTACGGATAATTTTTTAAATTTCTAGTAGGACGTAGGTTATATATTCAATATTGGGTCAGCTTGTCACTCCACCTTAGACCTACAATTTAATGTGGAATCCGAACCACGCTCACCACCAGTCTAGCGTCTTAACCACTAGGCCAGTGCTATTCAACCTTTCCTGGAGCTATCCACCCTTAGCGAGCAATTTAAAAAATTCATCTACCCCTGTTTTTCGAAACAAAATTCTTTTGTTTTTATTGACAAAACCTCAACAAACAATATCATAAGGTTTATGATAAATAATTGTACTCGTAAAACTATAACTACACTTGTATTAAATTAATCAACATGCAATTAAACCAAAACATTAATAAAAAACAGAACAATCCTTTAACAAAAAAAAAAAACCTGCCAGATTCACAGAATGAAAAAAGCTCTAAAAAACGGCTGGGCATATATTAAACAATTAAAGTTATATTTTACCGCAAAACAATAAAAACATATAAATACACAACAGCCTCAGTGACTTGCTTGCTATTGTACACGGCCTGCGATCATTTCGTAACACGGTGTTATCCTTGTTTCCAGAGCTCCTCGCATCAAGGGATCGACGTCCAGGATCGAGTTTCTCTGCTTAGACTTGATTTCAGTGAGGGAAGAGAACCCTTGCTCACACAAATAAGTCGTTGCCATTCGAATGAACGGATATGGCCATTTTACTCAACCTCTGATACTCAGGAATTTGAAGAAGGGAAACCCAAAAATCACTATAAAATTCACAATTTCTGAATTTCAAATTTTGGGCAAAATCCGTCTTCAAGTCAATCAAATCCGCGTTCAACTGCCTAACGTCAACTTTATCTTCAGTAAACGGCTGAACAATCCGTAGGTGAGAGTTCAACGACACAGTGTCTCTCTCTGGGAAGTATGCCTCGAGGTTCTCTGCAAGCAAATTTAGATGATCGACGATCAAGGCAAACATCCTCTGCTCTAACGACACCTCCATCTGTGCCTCCCATCCACATCCCCTCATGAATTCATCGAAGGTTGCGAAATCCGAAAAATCCTTCTTCTCTACCTTAGACTTCCAAAGCTGCAGCTTCAGCTTGAGGCCATTCACTTTTTCCATTGCTCCAAAAATATCTCCATCTTTCCCTTGAAGGCTTAAGTTTAATTTGTTCAATTTGTAAGCTACTCGAATGCATTCTTTTGGCCACGATTTCCAGCTCCACATTGAATCGAAACACAATCCGGAGAAATTAATTGTATCTTCTTCACTACTCCATTCATCGATCCAATTATGGCAGCCGCCCCATCTGTGGTAACAGATTTGCACTTCCCAGTCCAGTTTCTCTCCCTTCATTAAATCATCCAGCTTCTTGAATATAGCGCCTGCCGTCGTATTTACTCCCACCTTATGACAACAGACTCGAGGTAGTGCTCCACGATCGTTTTTCGCTTCCACGTCTGGGAAACGGCAGTCCACAATGAACTGTGCTTCCCCTCCTACATCTGTTGTTTAATCGAACTGGATGCCAAATGAGGGGGCTTGTCGCAACATATGAAGAAGTTGATCCTTCAAATCTTCGGCTATACTCCTGCATCACCGGCGCGTCGTGGTATCTGCCAGTGGAATCGTTTTGACCTTCTCCACCGCCTTCTTCCCTCTATGAACAAGGTCTGCAGCTACTTCCAGACATGGTAATACCACTTTTTCCAGCTCAGTGTACGGTCGTTTCGTTTTCAGAATTACATGTGCCATTTTCAATGAAGCCAAAACCAGTTATTTGTCGTCTCCGTGCTTCACTTGCTTCTCAAAAGAGGATTGTTGCTTCCAGTAAGAAGACAAAGTTTCCTCGAAGAATTGTTTTGATTTGTTCTGAGATTCTGGGTGCTTTGCCTTCAGGTGGAGGATAAGTTTTGACGGAACAACATTGGCGTTGCTGTACACGGTAGGACAGAAGAGACATTTCGCTGACGGATAAGGACTCAAACTCTCCTTCGGACGAAAGAATCCAAAATTGATGTGGTCCTCATTCTATTTTCGCTGTTCCTGCTTCGATGGCTGGGGCCTCATCTTCCGCTTTACATCTCCAGTCATAGAAGGCCTGTCAGATTTTTTTTCTTCACTGCTGTGTTCAAGCTTCTCTCCTCTTCTCAAACGACGACCTCTTCCTTTCGATGACAGATTTTTTTGAAGTATTTATACAAAGATATCATGAAAACAAAATCTGAGAAGTAAAACAGAAACGTCAATTGTTGTGCCAAGTAGATTGTCTCTATATTTTGACTCGTAAATGTGCCATCAGTTTACCAACTAACTACTATAACTTAGGTTTGGGGCTTTGATACTGAGTATTATTGAAACGCTCACTACTACATTATACTAATACAATCTGTTGTTACAATACAATTACTGTGAAAAAATTATAGGGGCTATAGGTTGATTGCCTGATACCCTCATCCGTTGGAAATTTCCAACAGATTCCAGTGGAGAGTTAACGACAAAAGCCCTACGTTTTTTCGTTAGAGAGTTATGTATATGTAGGTCTTCAAAGGACCTCTTTATGTTTAATTGCCTTCGGTATTTGCGCTGCTTAATGGTAAAGAAAGAAATTGCCTTACCTTATTATTTCGTTGGGCCTCGCTTCTGTTCGTAGGACGCGACGATGTTTTTCGATGTAGGGCCGCGGTACGATGGAGTTATACGAGTTGCTTTGATGTAATTAATATAAGCAGTCACTACACTTAAATACCTGAAGGAATAGGCCTATCCTTTTTATAGTTATTAAGTTTTATATTATGAGGATTTCACTCAGAACTTGTAGGAAGATAAAGTACATCTTCCTTGCTTAAAGCATCGCTGTAACATAAGCAAGCTCAGAGCGAGCCGCTCATATAATCGTTAGGAATCTGCTGATTCTTCAAAGTTCGTTGACTTTTCTCTTGATGTAATTTTTATGAGTCAGCAGTGGAAAATTTTGAACACGAAATAATAAATTTTTCTTGTGGTTGGGTGGGCTCAATGCCTCCATATTGGGTTCTATGTATGTATGGCAATTATTTTCAGTCCCAATAGGCTATGTCGCCAATCCCGAGGCAATTTTGTAGATATTTAATTCAATTAATTAATAATTTATATTTAATTAAGAAGTAAAGGTACCACATACAATACCATGCTGTAAGCGTGTATAGTTTTTCCATAATTACTTTTTTTGTGAAAGTTACAAGTTTATGATGTTCTCTTCTTTCCATATTTTTTTTATTTTTCTACACGATTTGAATGGATGTTTGCAATTTTTTGCACCTCTGCTCACTTCATCCACCCCCGAATAAATCTCATCTACCCAAGGGTGGACCGTCCACCCCGGTTGAGTACCCAGCACTAGGCTACCCAGGGTACTCATTTATCTACCAACCAATTTTTTTTATTGTGTGGAAGGAACAGTTGAATTTTGCTGTGCGCCGCCTGCCGTCACCGGTCTCGATGGATTCGTAGTCAGCGATGCTAACTACTACACCACCGATCTTTCTGTACGTGGGCAACTGTCCACCTACATAGGTGGGCAGTTGCAGAAAGATTTCACCCACCTACTAAAATAAAATAAGGGCCTGTATATATGAATACATATGAGTATATATGCATCAACATATACATTTGATTGGATTTGTGTTATTTGTATTTGTGATCAAATACAAATAAAAAAAAAAACTAGGTAAATATTCGTTTTAGCACATGACGTGGACTTTGGCATGAAAATTGGTTTTTCTGGTGTATTTCATTATGTTTTGTACGAATCTCCGGACCTCCATTTGTGGATATTTGAAGGTCAGAAATGCACAAATAACAGTGAAATACACCAGAAAAACCAATTTTCATGCCAAAAACCATGTTAACCTAGATTTAAAATAAAATAATTAGGGGGTCACAACCGGTACACACAACGGCCATGATGAATTTGAATTTGGAGCTCAACGTCGTTTTCTTCCCGGAAAATGCATCTACGCATGCGCAAAGAAACTCTCACAATCCTCCCACACGTCCCGGTTGACAAACTATACAATTTCAATCGATTTTAATCGATCCAAAAATTGCTTATATCTCCGTTAATATCAATTTGCACAAAAAATACCATAGAAGAAAATAGATTCAGATATAAATTCTACATAAGAAAAACCTATTGTCATCTCAAAGTCCAGGTCATGTGCTGAAACGAATATTAACCAAAAACTCTTTTATCCCACCCACTAAAATTGTCTTAGAAGCAGCCCTCACCACAGAAACGTAACTTGACGTAAAAGACTGGCTTGACCAAAGACGATTCTCCTTTTTGTGCAAGAAAAGTAAGGCTCCACTCTTGCCGCTCATGACTTGGATTACTTCGATAGGCCCGAGTGGCTTTATGTTTTCCAAATGAAATGTAAATGTACTAAAGGCCCCCCAAGTTTGACGCTTTTTTGACGAGTTCCAGAACTCGCGGGAATTTTCGGCGTTTCAGTATGATACCGATCATGGGTTTCTATTCTGATTTTTCAAAAGCACCAAATGGATTCAGGGCACTGTCGAACAGAATCGGGACACGGACGGTGACGGACTCCGTGTGCCAGTGTCTAGCAACGTCGGCTCTGAACTCTAGTTTTCTCTATACACCAGAGCTAACTTCGAGTTAGGTCTAGTTTGTTTTCATGAAAAGAACGCGGCAACTTGACTTGACTTCAGGTTAGTTGGACGAAAAGAAAACGGCTTTAATATGGAGACTACAAGCTTTACGCATGACGTCATTAATGTAAACAAGAACTAAAATCATTTTGAGAAGGGCCGTTATAGGAATGCCCATTTCTTCCAGTATAGGATCCTTCATGATTTTCATCGCTTCGTCCAAGATATGGATCAACTATTTTATCTTTGATCCTTCTCTCTTGGTCTCCGTCTCTACGTACCCCACTGCCTAATTTGCCTCTTTGGGTGTCTTCTAGTCCTGTTGCGATAAGTTTCCAGGGCAACTTGGCTGCAGTTTGTGGTCTGTCCAGCTCCTTACTTGCAACCAGAAACCAGTTATAAGAATTTTTCAATTTGTTTCTGATCTTGTTGCTAAAGTTTAGAAATTAAATTATGGCTTTGAAGAACATGAGCTTAAATAGTTCATGTTTTAGATTATTTATGAATAAAATTTTTAATTCCCCAAATATTTTAATTCCCCAAAGTAGTCTTACGTTTACTTTCAAAGACAGAACATTTTCAACCTCCAGGAGGAAGATGGTGAGACTTATTGGGTTTAAGGTTATGATTAATATTCCAGCTCTTTTTTTGGTATTTCCTGCAATTATTTTATAAAGATTTGTTAGTGCACATGGACCAAACTCCATATTGATTTGTATACAGGGCGATAGAGCAAAAAAAAATAAGGTTAATATAAATTGATTTTACTCCCAGTCACAAGCAGTTGAACAAGTACTATATATATTGAATTGCCATTAAAAATGGTAAATGTACAGTGTTACACCCGTCTCCCTTTCGAGGTGAAATTTATGTTTTTCCTATGGTTTTTAATGTGTTTTGAACGAATCTGACCTTCAAAACCGTCGGAAATGAACCTATCCTGACCTAACCTATCCTAACAACCTAACCTAACCTATCCTAACAACCTAACCTAACCTATCCTAACAACCTAACCTATCCTAACTTAACTAAACCTAACCTATCCTAACCTAAAAGAAAAATAGGAATTACCTTTAACCCATCAAATCTTCGCATTGCGGAAAACGACGCTTCGTTAGTTCCATAGATCTTCGCATCGCTGTAAGAGATGCGTAACGTCATTAACACGTAATTCACAAATTATGCCATAATTGGTTAATTTTGAATATGTAGGCGTGTCTTCCACCATTTCTGACCAATTGTAAGTAAGAATTAATCAGCTGAAACGAGTAGAATCTAAGAAAACTGACTCCCAATTGGTTTAGGGTCGTGAAATCCATAGAGTATAATAAAAATGGCCGCTAATTGGTTCAGGGTCACGCGGTCTGTTTTGCCTTTTTTTTTGTTTCACTACAGATTTGTTTGTGGGTACTTTTTATTTATTTTTTGTAGTACTTGTGTTACCTTATTTCTATACAATAATGTCTTGAAGTGAAAGTGATACTGACATCGTGTGTAATGATTCAAGTGTATCGGGGTGTAGGTATCAATACTTTAGGATAGGCAATAGCGATAGCGCTTTCAAAAAACATTACTTTATATTTATTGAGACAGTGAAACTCATTTCTTTTTAGATATGCAAGTTACCCATAAAATTTGGAGCTAAATGAGTAAAGAAAACTAATTTTGTCTTGCTAAGAGGCCTCCAAGACTAAATTTCTCTCTACTTTTTTTTTCTTCCAACGTCAGACCATTACTTTGGTCTTATATAATTATTTTAGGAGAATTTAATAAACATAATATTGAAGTACATTTCTTTCTCATTAAAATGATGCATAATAATATATATCTAGCAAGAACAATCCGATCATTGCAAAAAAAAAGAACTGGAAAGGTATGCAATTCCAGGAATTTCCAGGAACATTTATGCATCATTTGAATAATCCGTGATGGGTTAAAATCTAAGACAGAATAATCACAGTACCGTCTTTTCTTCATTTTAAGCACAACGTAATTTTTTCTACAAACGCCACAGTTTCTGGTCTTGATGATATGTGCACTCCATTTTACAATGTGGACACTTCACTACTGTCGGTAGAACACTGTGAGCATGTAGAAACTCAACACTTTTTTCTAAATTTTCATAGAAAGCGACAATGCAGCGGTAATAATCGAATGAACACATGTCACACAAAGCCATTCCAATAGCAAACTAATTCAAATTTGAAATGGATGGAGCGCTCTGATTGGGCAGACATGTGATGGCAACACAAACGAACACACAAACGAAGGTATGAACACACAAACAACCGTACAAACACACACTATCTAGAATACATACCAAAAAAATGTTTATATCTCGAAAATGAAGCATTTGCGAGGGAAACGCTATAGAAGGAAAGTGTCTTAGAATTAAAAAATCTACTTAATGAACATATAATAATTGCTGGATGTTAGACGGGTGTAATAGTAGAATAATACCTTAAAAACTGACAAAAAATATATATTTTGTGCAAATTTGTTTAAATGTACTTTTTTTAATAAAATATATTTCTTGTTTTGGCTATAATATATTTTTTTCATAAAATATTTTTCTTGATTAGGCTATTTTTTTTGCAGGTAATTATTCGTTTTTGACCCAGTCTCTTTTTATAATGATAGCAAACTTTTCTGGTCAATTTTGAGGTGTTCTGCACGAATCTGCCATCCATTTCCTGTGCAAATGCGTAGTTTTCGAGATATCATCATCTTGAAAACCACATTTGCACAGGAAATGGATGGCAGTTTCATACAAAACACCTCAAATTAACCAGAAAAGTTTGCACTTGTCATTTTCGTTTAAACTAACGAATTTAAACAAAAATATCATGACTTAACCTAACCAATCATCAAGGGCGTACAGTTGACCTAACCAGTGTCACATACTGAACTGTGTGCAAAACATTAGGACCGATCAATTTATGATGCATGATCTTTACGGGGGCTCCGCCCCTGTACCCCCGAGACCTAAATTATACAAATGATAATGTAATAACATGTGCCAATCTTGCATGGGTAGTCTGCTAAATTTTGTCTGCCCTTAAACTGAAATGACACGTTTATTTTTAGGATTTTTTTTATGGCACCTAAAGACCTTCTGGTCTTTTCTTAAAATACAAGCACTATTGCATTTAGGGTAGGTCACGGATGTCTTAATTATTCTGTGATTGAAAAAAGGTCTAAACTCTTGTCTTCATCGAGGGCAATCATTTATTTGTAAAACAGGACAAATTGAATTACGCAGAAGTAGCCCGAATCACCAAAAATAAGAAATATTCACCAAATAGTCAAAATATATATATATAATATATATATATATATAATATATTATATATATATGATGAATAAAACCACGAAGGAAAAAGAAACACAAAGGGGTGCTCAAGCGCTTTCGTCTAATGACATCCTGAGGATGTCATTAGACGAAAGCGCTTGAGCACCCCTTTGTGTTTCTTTTTCCTTCGTGGTTTTATTCATCATAAATACTTTTCACGTGTCACTTTCGTGAAATAATTTTTCATATATATATATATATATATATATATATATATATATATATATATTGAAAAAACACCAAAATTAGGAAAAATATATTAATAAAAAAAAAAACATTTTATACAAATTTGCACAAGATAATATGGTGCTCTTCCAATATGTGATCTACCATATTCCAATACATGCTCTACCGTGAAACTAGCCTTATAAGGCTAACTAACGAAAATATCATGACTTAACCTAACCAATCGTTAGGTCAACTATACGCCCTTGATGATTGGTTAGGTTAAGTCATGATATTTTCGTTAATTAGCCTTATAAGGCTAACTAACGTACCTGCTGCTAATCCGAATAATCTAAGGTATATCACGTATTGGAATGTAAATTTTAAGGTAGAGCACATATTGGAAGAGCACCGATAATATATATATTTCTTATTCAGTTTTGATTGGTTATTCAATATATATTGCTGTTATAGCTGGGTGTGACTGGGTCAAAAAACAAATAATAACCTTTTTGCAACTTAATTAGTTTGTTGTTTTCTGTTGTGGCTATTTTTTCGCAACAATTTTGTTAGTTTTGCGAGTTTTGTGCTAGTAGTATGATGTGTTAGTCCTGTGAACTTGATTTTGAAGACTTGATTCATGTGCTCTAGATGAAGACAAAGTATTGGATCTTTTTATCAATTATGGCATTATTCTCTCATCCTTAACTTGCCTAAAATGTGATAGTGAGTGCCTAATACGAAAAGATTATAAGATATTTGGGTGAAGTAGGGTAACCATATTAACCTGTTAGGTTAATTGAATGCCTGGTTAGGTCAACTGTATATCCTTGATGATTGGTTAGGTTGTCATGATATTTTTGTTAGTTTAAACAAAAATGATGAGAACAAACTTTTCTGGTTAATTTTGAGGTATTTTGCACATTTCTGTGGTAATGCGTCATTTATGAGATCTCGTAACGTGAATATATCCTATATGTTTATGTTACGATATCTCAAAAACTACGCATTTGCACAGGAAACCAATGGCAGATTTGTGCAAAGCACCTCAAAATTGATCAGAAAAGTTTGCTCTCCTTAGAAAACCAGACTGGGAGTAAAATCAAATTTTACCAAAAATAGAATACAGAAATACCCCAATTTACAAAAGGGTTGGGTTCCTGAAAAACCTTTCATAAATTGGGAGGATTTTCCCATTGACTGCCATTATAAAGGCTGAGATACATTCTAGCACCCCCAAAAGTCCCACCCATAACATAATAAAATAACACAATAGTTAGGTAAAGGGTGTCAGGAAATGATTGCCCCCCCCCCCCCCTGT
The DNA here is from genome assembly GCA_023014485.1 of Bathynomus jamesi. Taxonomy (NCBI): domain Eukaryota; kingdom Metazoa; phylum Arthropoda; class Malacostraca; order Isopoda; family Cirolanidae; genus Bathynomus; species Bathynomus jamesi. Next base: position 690,278 of record JAJOZX010000387.1, read on the forward strand.
ACAGAAGAAACTGAAAGGAATAGAAAAAATAGACAAAACCACGCAAAAGAGCGTTTAATTTTGAATAAAAAACACTTGTTTTAATATCGGGTGTTGCCCCATTTGCAGCTCTGACGGCCATTAATCGACGGGGGTATGATCCCAGAAGTGTCTCAAAGAGATCGGTATCATGACTCATTTCTTCAAGGACTTCGTTGATCTTTGCAGTCATAATTTCTGTTGAATACCGATTCTGAATGGGTTGTTCCAGCATTAAGGACTCCACCCGATCCTTCATGATGGATCCGACATGTTCACAGACATTAAGATCGGGAGAATTGCCAGACCATTCATTATTTCCGAAAAAATCAATGTTATTGTCCTTAAGCAGTTGTTGAGTCGCAAGTGCTTTCATACAGGGGGCTTTGTCGTGAAGAAAGGTTGCCTGTTCAACATCCAAAGCACACTCGGGGTTTTTCAAAAATGGAATTACATGTTGGGCTAAAATTACATTTCGAAAATAAGGCCCATCCCAACTGGTTCCTCTTGGTTTGATAACCCAGATGAGCTTCCGAATAGAGAACATAATGAAAACACCCACACATGCTGGATTTTTTACTATTTCTCGATACTTCTGGTCATCTGGGACTTCATCAGTTGTTGTTGCCCAAACCCGATCATTCTGAAAATCTGGTTTTCTGGAGACATAAACGAAGAATTCATCGCTGACAACCAAGTGAAGGAAATTGTCTTCCGTCCATTCCTCAAGATAATCACAAAACCATAGTTAATATTAAGATCACTCTTCCGTGGCTTAGCTATTTCATGCCAAGCACTCAAAGCCTTGGCGAACTCGAAATTGCTGCACACGTTGCCGATTGACTATCTTACCACGACGGATAAGTATCTCTTTCGCTACCTCAGAGCAGCTCTTCTTTCGGCGCCGTGATGCAGCAAGCACAATGTCTTTCAATTCTTGAAATAATTTCTCCGGTCTTCCTCCTCGAAATTCTGTTTCACAATCTTCAGGATTCTTATTCCAATTCCTTTTGACAAAGTCTTCTGATCTTTTTAATCTCTCAGCCACCCAGTGTCGAGTTATGAAAGTTGCACCAGCTTCCTTTGCTTCACGAAATGTGACAGCTCGAATGCGGTCAAGAACTCGCTTTTTCTCTGAATCGTTCAAAATAGATGATGCCGTGGTTTCTGTGGGGAAAAAAATGGTAAGAATTAAAATCACAGGAATAGAATATAATGGTTTTTTATTCAGATTTTAACGCTCTTTCAAGTGTCTCGCCGGTTTTATCTATCTCTTCTAGTTTTGCTCTACAGGGGGGGCAATCATTTCCTGACACCCTGTACATAAAATTTCACTGTTTTTCGGGTCTACAGCAAAGAAATACAAGGGAGTAAGGTATCCACATGTTTGAAATGAGGTACAAACGGGTCAGATGCTACAAAAAGATGCTGTTTGAGATAAACATCAGCAAAATCTCCACATACTATACACAATCTATACTATAATAAGAGAGCTGTCTGTCTGTCTGTCTGTCTGTCTGTGTCTGTCACACTTTCAGAAATTGTGAGAAAAAAATTCAGAAATTGTAAAAAAAATTCAGAAATTGTATTACCGGCGGAAATGTGAAGCTCAAGATTTTCATGACTGTGTTCTTTTCTGTAGTTTAGCAATGAGGGAAGGGTGAGGGTGGGGGAAGGGTGGGAGGTGGGTGGAAGGGTTGGGTGGGTGGAAGGGTGGGGGGTGGGGGTAATGGGGAGGGGGTTAGCCCCCAAGTTGTATGAATGGGGGTGAGGAGGTTTTGGGAGATACCAGATTCAGAAATGTTTGACACAATGTGAAGCTCAAAATTTTCTCGGCTGGGTTCTTTTTTGTAGTTTTAGCCTGTTAACCATCAGCGAAGTGATGGGAACTGTACTACTTATGTATAAACAGACAAATTTTGCGAGAAATTAAATTGTGATTAAATGTGTAATATACTTATATTTTTACATGAAAAGTGATTAGTGAGTGTTACTATCAACTTCAACAAACATCTACTCACTTTCACAATTTTTCAAAAAAATTCATAACTGTGGGGAAAGCTCTGTAAAATGAGGTTCGGTACAAACAATGTTTTTTGTAACTGAATTTTCATAAATTGGGGTATGCCTGTACTTTACTCTAGATATATTTTCCTTGCAAATTGATTTTAAATGGAGTTGTAAGCAATTTTTGGATTGATTAAATTGATTGGCAATCTTTCATTTTAGGTACTTAAAATCGAGGCTACAAATAAGGCAAATAAATGTAAGGATGATTATAATTGTTTGGATATTTTCACTAATAGACCCCTAATGTCTTCTTTTTAGTTAGTAACAATTTTGAAGGTTTTTTGGGGTCAAATCATATTGAAGTGAAACTTTCTATTTGATGCTCTATGGTTTTTACAGCAGAATCAAAGTTATTCTACATCATTTCCTGAGCATTTGAGACCAAGATTGTCAAAATCGATAGAGTAGAACCTGAGATATAACCTTTCAACCTCCAAGTCACGCTGTTGACCTCAAACTTTGGAAGGTCATAACTCGGAACCTGTTGACCTAGGAAGCTAAAATTTGGTGATGATTCATCATTCACCTAACCTAACCATTACGTACACAAAAATCAGAGAAATCATGAGATAGGTGACATAAGGTGTGTACACTTGACATGGGAATGTCCCAAATGAGTTTTTCTTAGGTAAAAAATAAAAAAATATCTTGGAGCAAACTTTTAAATCTGGGTGCAGAATCATCTTTATCTTAATATGATATCTGCCAAATTGTGCAAATGGTCTATATAGGGTCATTCTCTGTCAGATCAACCAGTGCCTAACACCCTCATCTCTCAGATTTTGCTGAAATTTGGTTTATAGGGAGTTTGTGGGCCCTGAATCCATTTCTGAAATTATAAGGTCAATCCGACCAACGGTTCAAGAGATATGACCTCGGGAAATTTGAGGTCACTCGCGAGGTCACTAACATTTGGCGACCCATAACTTGGGTAATAATGGTCACAATTATATAAAAGTATATATATTTAGAATCAGAAAATGACAAGGAATCCAAATATGCAAGTTTTAGAACTCTAGTTTGAAAAATAAAAAAGTTACACTGTAACCAAAATTTGAGGTCACGATTTGACCTCTGGGGTATCAAATGAGAATTTTTTTTTAAATGTAAAAAATGAAGGCATAGGCATTGGCTATTAGAATCAGCAAAAAAAAGTTTGTTTATGTTAGTATTTTTCATGTAACTAACATATAAGTGAACACCATATTCATAAGTTGTGCGTCAATTCTACCTATTTTTTCATACTTAAGCTCATAATTTGACCTATAGAAATTAAAATTAAATTTTTTTATAGATATAAAAACAAAGGCAAAAAATGTAAAATTGTATTTCACTGCTAATCTACACTGGCAATAATAGTTATAATAGTGAAAGGGGAAGACCTACTTAGAGGATTCATGTGCTAGCCTAATACAATTTTTGCATGCTCGATGCTCTCATCAATTTCTTTTTGTGGAAAAATGTATTGAATTCTACTGCCTCCTCTTAGGGTAGGACAACTCATTACAGTTAATATATGATGTCCTGGCACTGCACATGAATCCTTGTTTGATGGATAATAATATGCACTTGATCCTGATGACCCAGAGGGATGTAGAAAGTTCACAGTGAAATCATCAAACTCTTCACAATATTCCTCCACAATTCCAAACTTGCATGTCATAAATGCAGCCAACATACTCTCCTGGTTTGACACATTTTAGGTTACCAAGCATTGCAGGTTCATTAGTAAAATGACTTTTCCTTATTCTTTTCTTTTCTCCAATGCCACTTGAAATGGGATACACCATCAGTTCTTCCTTGTTTAGGGGAACAAATCTATGATATTTCTGAGTTCCAGGAATAGCCCTACTATCCTTGAATCGATGTTCCAACCATTCTTCTGCATCTTTCAAATCAGCTCTGTAGTTACAAAGAAAAAATTTATCTTCTTGCTCAAGTTTTCTTCACAAAACTGAAACATGTGTTCTGGTGTAAGAATTTGCCTCTCTGTAGTTCTCTGCAAACTGGCACGAGCAGTAGCTCTTTTCACTGTTCCTCCAATCCCATCACATGCATTTTTGCCATGGGATGTAGCAAAGAAGTGCCATTCACAAGACAGACCAAAATCCTCTTCATGGTAACAGAGATTTGTGAAGTTGTATCTGTTCTTATATTGGCCAGCACATCCATCTGAGAAATAGTGCACCTTCTTCAATTGTGGGCATCTGAATTTAACATATGTCATAAGCTTCAATATGAATGAGTAAACCATTATAGAGTTGTGTTTTAGTGATGCAGATAAGAAACAGACACTAAAATGGCTAAGTTCCTGGTCTGCAGATGATCTATAATAGATGACAAAAGGGTGAACTGTACACTGTGAATTGTCCCAGTGAAACCCTTGGGCAGCATCCTGGACAATGAAAGAATAATTCTCAGAGAAATCACCTACTATAACTACCTCGCTCTGAGGTGGTAGTGTTTCTTTCAACTGCTTGAAGTACTGTGATTGTTGCTGAGCAACAAAGTGATGACGAACCATGCAGGATATTTTCATGCTTAGGGATGATAAGTATTCATGAAGTGGCTCCACCTTATCAACCATTGTACAATGGTCAACAGTCACCCATTGCTTGTAAGATATTTCATTTGAGCTGATTTCACACTGTCAAGTAACTCAAGAAAATTCAGGACACCCTCTTCTCTTGGGTAATCATTGCAAAGTTGCATCATGCAAGTCTCTCTTTCTGTACTGTAGACACTGTAATCCATAAGATCCTTGTATGAAAGACCTCTTTACAGCCACACCTACACTTTTCCTCGTATGTGTATACACAATACACGATTACGAACACAGTTAGGTAGACCAGCCATGAGTGGATCCTAGGGTCTTTGTTGGTCTGAAACATTATAACATAACACTACCGGCAAGCACACAATATGATGGCCGTAATTTTGCAAATGTGGAAAATCCTATTTTGGGATTCTTTTCATCATTTTTATATAGTTCAAACATCTCTCTTAAATTCCCGAGGACCAATTGTTTTTGCACCTTCAGCACTGATAACTTTCACGCAATCCTTTTGGCCAGGACACATACGACTGACCTCTTCTGACTCATAGAATCTTCTAACTATATCTTTGTGTTCTTCAGATATCACTTTTCCTTTGCTCATTAGTGGAATCTTCGGAAGGATTCCATGTTCTGATTTAAGTGAACGGCTTCTTTTCACCATGTATGTTGTAGTTTGAAAGAAACTAGCTGTTTTTTCAATTGTGTATGGTGAGAGTGTCAATATTTGTAGTTTGTGATGGTGATTTGCTCTCCAGGAATGACTGTTTCAATTCATTCATTAATTTGTCTAGATGTTTTTCAGATTTAGTTTCAGGTTTTGAAGTATCACTTACCTCCTCGGTAATTTGAACACCATAACTGAGTTCTAGCCTCTCCTTCAGGTGTTTCTGAGCAGATGATAGCTTACCACGAGCCTTGCGCTTTTTCTGGCTTAATGACAGCCCTTCTGAAAAGAACAGAAAAAAAGGTTTCACACACCTGAATATTAGTAATTAAATATTAATTATAGTACCTTAAATGCTATATAATTGGCTATATAGTAGATCAAACAGACTTTGTAGTAAAGTATAAGTTATTATATTAATTTATTACTTACTTTTTTTAACTGGTGTTTGGTCCAGAAATGCTAGAACTGGTTCAACTGAAGTTGAAGGATTTTCCTTTATCAAGCAATCACTGTCATTGTCCAGATCTTGAATTGAAGAGATGTTACTCAAGCCACTGATAGTAGATGATTCATTTGAATCCTGCTCAGACTCGTTGTTTTCAGTGGTACTAAGTATAGTGGGGTTTTTCATTATCAGTGTCCAGCAGTTCACACACAACAATGAGTCTTTTTTCACTCTTCCAGCACATTTTTCAACAAGTACATCAGTCACTTTTCTAAGATTGATTGTTATGCGTTTCTTGTGTTTTTGAATAGGGTCCTGGCAGTATTTCAAGTGCCGAACCATTGTATTTTGATCTGTAAAGATATAGGATTTACAATTAGGTAATATATATTTTTTAGAAAATATAGCTATACACACTTAATATTTTAGGCCTTGATAGTCTCTGAGGCTCATTAAAACACCATACCCACCAGCCACCCACAGTGCTGGCTGGAACTGTACTAACCTGTAGACAAGGAATTTTGCAACTATCTGTGTTGATTCTGCACTTAGACAAGTAGCAACATGTTTCAACAGGTTTGTTTAGGCTACATGTGAGCTTAGTCTTCCCCTTTCACTATTATAACTATTATTGCCAGTGTAGATTAGCAGTGAAATACAATTTTTATTAAATTCTTGGAGCTTGAGGTCAAATTGATAGCTAAGATATAAAAATTCCTTGAAATGACCAAGCAATTTATAAATATGGTGTTCACTTATAAGTTAGTTACATGAAAAGTACCAACATAAACAAACTTTTTATGATTGTTTCTATTAGTCAAGAACTCTGACTTTGTTTTTTTATATCTATAAAAATGTAATTTTAATTTCTATAGGTCAAATTATGAGCTTAAGTGTGAAAAAATAGGTAGAATTGACGCGCAACTTATGAATATGGTGTTCACTTATATGTTAGTTACATGAAAAATACTAACATAAACAAACTTTTTTTTGCTGATTCTAATAGCCAATGCCTATGCCTTCATTTTTTACATTTAAAAAAAAATTCTCATTTGATACCCCAGAGGTCAAATTGTGACCTCAAATTTTGGTTACAGTGTAACTTTTTTATTTTTCAACCTAGAGTTCTAAAACTTGCATATTTGGATTCCTTGTCATTTTCTGATTCTAAATATATATACTTTTATATAATTATGACAATTATTACCCAAGTTATGGCTCGCCAAATGTTAGTAACCTCGCGAGTGACCTCAAATTGCCCGAGGTCATATCTCTTGAACCGTTGGTCGGATTGACCTTATAATTTCAGAAATGGATTCAGGGCTCACAATCTCCCTATAAACCAAATTTCAGCAAAATATGAGAGATGAGGGTGTTAATTTCAATTTTTTTTGGTTGATCTGACAGAGAATGACCCTATAGCAAGGATGACCAGACACTTAAATTTTGTTTTTGTAAAAATAACATATTAGTTACTGAAGTTAAAACAAATGAAAGGCAAACAACTGATATAGTACAGTTTAGTTTAGATGTATTAAGTATAAAGGGATTCCTAGTGTGGTCATCAAACTTCCTGTGTCATTTAAAAATTTAAATGTAATTGAAGATGTGCAAGTGAAGCAGTATAGCATTTTGCTCACCATGTACTGAACCAGCTTCCCAAACTAGAAATGCCACAGATGCAGAATTAATACTTACCCAATTTTAGGCATGTGATATTTACTTACCCATGTTTAAGCTTACTACATGGTAGATTTATACACAGTGTACTTGTAAGGAAGAAAATAGGTTATTTCTATAGTATATTAATACCATAAACTTCAAAAACATTTCATTCTTTCAGTCAAGTGTATCTGCCAGAGAAAGAATGAAAGCATGGGAGACTGAAGCATTTGATGGAGTGGAAGGGATTTACTTATCATCTGTAAGGTTGCCCCTGATCTTAAAACCATCAGAAGTCCTTATCAAAGTTTCTGCAGCATCTGTTAATCCAATTGATGTAGCCATACTTGGTAATATTCTGTTGTACAAATGAATAATTTGACATATAAATTTATTGTATATTAATTAACCCATTATGTTTGTTGTTCAGTACATTATTATATTAACATTGAAAGTTGCACAAAAATTTAGGTAATGTTTTAATCTTCTCAGTCTGATATACCATAGTCTGTTTTCTGGAGAAGTAAACTTGTAACACTTAGCTTTTAAGGCTTCTTATTCCTCACCAAGTGTTTTTTAAGATGTAGCTTAGGCTATGGAAAGATGTCATGTAATCATTAGACTGTGTTTTAAAATCAAAATGCACTTCATCTTGAAAGCATGCCACTACCTTAATCTAAACATTATTATTATTATAATAATAATAATAATAATATTATATATTGACAGATGGTTATGGAAGAAATATATTTAAAGCTTTGAAAACTGCTGATCAACTGTATTCAGGGAGCTGTGAAACAAAACTGCAGTTTCCACTCACAGGTATTAACTTATTTGCTTAGACAGCAACCAGAAGTGTTTTTATTGTAATGGGAAAAGAAGTTAGAAATTGCTACTTGCTAAAACCATTCAGCTTTTTTAAACTTACCAAAGGTTAAGGCTATCTATCTGTTAGATCTTACATCATCATCATCATCATTATTGTAAACGTTATGTAAGTAAAGTGTATTAAATATTTCATCTACTATGCTAATTTTTTGCATTTTCTGAAAGAATATGAATTGCATAGAATCTCAGTGGCTCCCCAAATTTTTCCTTATGCAAGGACTAGAGCATGGTTAATTAATCAATGATTAACTGATTAAAAGTGATTAAAAAGTAAACACTTCTGAAAAGGGTAAGAAAGAGCTTTATTGTTTCTGTTGCATGAGATAATGAAATGGGGGCATGATGCCAGCAAATATTTTTTGTAAGAATGCATTTGCATTACTCATGTACTGCATACTCCATTAGTGGGATCATGGCAGCTGCTGCTAGTTGTTAAGAAGGGAGATTGAGCTGCCAGTGAGGACCACACACAGGGCCCTCAATTGAGTAAAAAAAAATCCTTTAACCAGCACCACATGCACTGCCAAGAGTGAGAGAAATCAGGGTAAGCAAGTTCACAATTTTGGTGTGGTTGAGATTATGTCAATTAGTTTGCTTCTAATACATTAAAATTGGGTTCTCACTTTTATGATCTCTGAGGCATAGCCAGTCTGCCTCTTTTAAAAACTTGCTTATTCCTCTGCTTATGTGGGAGGATTTAAGAGAAGTACAGTTTCCTTTGCCCACTTTATTCAGAAAAACACCTAAATAGCCTGTACAATGTTAATTGCATCAGCAAGCAAGTTTTTACAAGTAACAGAAGAAAACATGAACCATTTTATTAATCATACACCAGTGTGCATCCAGAACCAACTAAACACTTGGACAAAAAATATTACTACAAACCCCCAAAAAATATTGGTCCCATTACCACACACAAAAATGTCAACATAACAGAACCTTCACAAAATTATTGGCCATCACCAACCAATTACCAGACAAAGAAAAGAAGACAAAATAAAAAGGACTTGCATAAACTAATGCAAAACAAAGAATATTAGTTACAGGAGCAATGTTGATGAGTGATTAACTGGTTACCCAAATTATCACAATCATTAAAGGTATTCTTGGCTCAATCAGTGCAAAAGCAATGTTTATAACAAAAATATACATTAACTCTGGCTTCAGTATTTGTGCAGGTATTGGGGGAGAAAAAGCTTTGTCCAAATTCACTTCAGTAAGCAAATGTCCAAGCCAACAACAAATCCCTGATAAAGAAAAAAGCCAACACATTTAGGGATTATCCCCAACACTGGCATCAGTGGACCCACAGGAATCCATGAGTGCATTGATGCCAGAAAGGGGAGCAAAATTAACAACAATAATAATTAATGTTCTAAAACTTTGGATGTGTTTGCAGTAATATGTTGCTCATAAGGCAGTTGAAAATACAATTTAGTTCACAGCCTGAGAAATAGGGTGGTTGAAAAAATCAAAAGTGTCAGGATAAAAATTGAGGCGGGTCTAGATAGTTGTCTTTTGTCCAGGATTAAACTTTAAAACCAATTTTGGTGGTTGCATACAAAACTGTGACTGCTACAAGCCAATTTATACAAATCATATGTGCACGCAACCAAAATTTGAACCCAGTGACCTATCTTGGGTTCTGGACATGATAGAAAAACAATTTAAAAACTGTTTGATGTATTTTTTTTTTTTACCTCTGAAGCGGATTAAAACATTTGCGGAGGGCTGCAGTCTCAATAATGCATCAAAAAATCCATATTTATATTATTTTTGGCCAAAAATTGCAATTTTCATTATTACGCATTCATATAACACATATAGCACACATCCCTTTGCTTTGTCCGGAGCTATAGGGCGCGTCCCTCTGTGGCGAATGTGGGAATACACCTTTCTTCGGTGTAAGGGCTTTCTCTGCCCTCGTGGACCATTGGGCCCGTTTGGGGACCCGGCTGATCTCCTGCTTCTTTTTCTTTCTTTCTCCTTTAACCCATTCTTTCTGGCTTCGCCCTGTTTTTTTTGGCGTTGTTCTTTGGACCTTGATTTTGGCCCTTGGGTGTGGGAGGTGGTTGCCCTGCACCCTTGTCGCTTTCCAACCAAACCCAAACCCTGTCCCTGCCACTTTTCACCGCGCGTTGGATGAGAGTGGCTGCCTTTCAGGCACAGGGACTGGGTGCGGGTGTATCTCCCCTGCGTGACATCCATCGGCGGTGGGACCAAGTGTGCCCACACTTCGCCTTTCCCTTGTTGGAGTCGGTGGTGGCTGGATGCGCGCGGGGGATGAAGTTCTTTTTTGTTTAGCTATGGACACTTCTCCCCCCTGGCTTACGACTACTGCTTCTCATTCCCAGACTACTACTACTCTCAACACTGGGGTGGTGGGCAACCAGGCCCTCGAGTCCTTTACCACTGGAAGACCGCAACCTTATGGGGTTGACCCCCCTGTGGAAGCGGATCGCTTGCACTCTCTTTTTCCGTTGCCAACCCCAGTCTGTCCCTCGACTACGCCCTTGGACCTACACACTCTAGAGCAGGGGCCTTGCCCCAGCCCACTTCAGCCACCTTCGGGCAAGTCAAGTTCCACCGAGGACTTGCCCCCACAACCTGGCTTCTTGCTCTCCCCATATGCCCCCCTCACCCACCGTCAGCCCGCCTCACGGTGGATGGGGGAGCCGGCATTCACGGCCGTCCTACCGACCGTTGAATATTCCAGTACATTTCGACTCTACAGCCTCCCTCTCCCTTCCAAGTATCCACAAATTCCTGGTGATTCGGCCTACATCTGGGTCCCTCCCGAACAACTCTGAACGGACGTTCCAGGCGATCCAAACCCACAGCAACTCCAGCCGCTATGACGTACGCCCACAGAGGGATGGCTCCCTCCTCGTAAAATCACGCTCAGCCGCAGAGACGAAAGCCCTACTCTCCATCACTGAGGTCCTTGGATGCTCAGTGTCCGTTTCCCCACACCCCGCCTGAACCAGAGTCAGGGTACTATTTACGCCACCCGCCTACTGTCAGTCGCAGTGAATGAGCTCCTGGAGGATCTCGCACCCCAAGGAGTTACTAAGATCTATCGTTTCACATCCGACAGGGAGGCACCCCCTCCCCCACCCCACGTCTGCTCCTTACTTTTAACTCATTAATCCCCCTGGCCGTATTGTATGGGGTATGGGAGACCGCGCCTCATGGGAGTTCTCTATCCGCCCATACGTCCCAGACCCGACCCGTTGCTTCAAATGCAATAAATTCGGACACGTCAGCTCCGCTTGTCAACAGCCGCATCCATTATGTGTTCACTGTGGACGACTCGCCACCCTGACAGGTGCCCCAACACACCCAAATGCTCCAACTGTGAAGGCGCACACCCCTCTTCATCCCGAGAATGCCTTTTCTTCAGGTTCGAGAAGGAGGTCTGAGGCCTACAGGTGACGGACTTCCTTAGCCCCCGTGAGGCACGTGACAGGGTGCGGAGTCGGGAGGTGAGGCCGGGGGTGTCCTATGCCGCTGCTCTCGGCTCTATCATCTCGGCACGCCGCCCTGGCCTGCCGCCGAACCCCCCCCCCCAGCCACTGCTTCCTGTTCCCCACATAGCAAATCTTCGCAGGACCCGATGGTCCCCCCCCCCACCATTCCTCTTCTTCCCGCACCTCACCTGCCACGAATCCCCCAGGAGTCTGGGACCAGGGTTTCCAGGTCCCAGCCACCTCAAACCCTGCCTTCCCAGTACTCCCTGTACACGCCCGAACCTGCCGAGAGCAAGCCGTCGAGGCGGAGACGCCGGAGCGTGTCACCAGACCCTCCGGCCTCCCAATGTCTCTCTCCCTCTTCCCCTAAGACCAAGAAGACGGCTCGGACCCTTACACCGCCCACCACGCCCACTATGTCCATCTCTCCCCATCGTAGAAGTCCCACCGTTCTACCCCCACAGACTCTGACAATACTGGCCGAAATCCACAACCCGCCCTGTACGACGAGACCCAGCCCAGTGGATCCAGTGGATGCGGCTCTGGCGCAGCTGCACCGTGTGACCGAGGGAAGCTCGGCTGCGCCCATGCCCATGAGTCTCATGGATCTGCCCTTGCCTCCTGGTGCCATTTTCTCCACCCCCCACGAGACCACTCTGGTTCACCTCCTTCCACCCCCATCGTACCTACCCCCCCAACATCCCCCCCTTATCAGCTACCCTGAGTACGCCCTCCCTCCCACCCGCCCGGTCTTTTTGGTACCCCCTGTCACCACCTAGGGTCCGCCGTGAGACCCCGGACAGGCGGGGTAGCGCCCCTTTTGGGGTTAACGTGCCCCCCCCCCCTGGCCCGACCATAGAAGCCCGACAAGGCACTTCTGACCCGCTCAGCCCACGATGTTCCTCTGCCTGCCGTGATCCACGCCTCCGGTCTCGCTCGGCCGACTCGACCCCGCAACTCCGCAGGGTTCGACAGGCCGACCGATTCCTTCCCTGGTGAGCGGTAGATAGCCAGCCATGCTCCCGACCCAGCCTTCAGTTTCGCGAACTCCAATCTCCCTTCACACTCCAACCTCCTAGCGCCTACACCTTTACCCATCCCCCTTCATCAACTAATGGATCCCCCGAAAACCACAATAGTCCACTGGAACTGTCGAGGAATCTTTGCAAACTATGAAGGCCTTAACTCCTTGATTGCCACCCTGTCCGGTGTGTGTCTGTCTCCAGGAGCTAATCCTGGGGACCAGGTCCATGCCCTGCCCCACTGGTTATTTCTGCGTCGCCACCCCGCCTCCTACCTGCACTCGAAGGGGAGCTGCCATCCTCGTCCACCACGCAGTCCCCTTCTACAATCTTTCCATCCGGTCCCCGCTACAGGTGACTGCCGTCCGGCTCTCCCTGGATAGACAGTACACCATTTGTTCAATCTACCTTCCCCCATTAGTGTGGGGCGACACACACTCCACCTATATGGCCCCAACCCTGATATCCGTCATGACCGAGCTCTCCTACATTCTACCATGCCACTACCTGCACTTCATCCTGTATAGACCTGTCCCTCGTATCAACTGATGCCCTCCTAGACTTCACGTGGCAAGTCCTCCGAGAGGACTATGGCAGTGACCATCTCCCCATTCTACTCACCCTCAATCGACCTGACCAGACCGTACGGGTACCGGTAAGGTGGGTTACCACCAACGCGAATTGGGCCCGCTTCCGCGACAACACATATACCACCCTTACAACTGCCCACTTCCCATCCATCGACGAGTGCGTCGCATACTTCGAGTCCGTCGTTCTAACGGCCGCAAGCACAAGCGTACCACAATCCTCCGCCTACCCCCGCGCCCGACGGGTTCCTTGGTGGACCCCGGAGTGCGCGGAGGCCGTGCGCGCCAAGAAGAAGGCAACTCGGCGCTTCTACCGGACGCGACTCCCCATCCATCGCACGGAGATGCAGCGGGTCAGGGCCATCGCCCGCCGCACAATGAAGACAGCGCGCCGAGCCTCTTGGCGTGCCTTTGTGTCCGGCATTACCGCCAACACACCTTCGGCTACCATCTGGAAGAAGGTGCGGGGCGTCGAGAGGCGACATGTCCCCTCCCGACACCCGGTCCTCCGGAAACGACGGACTCCTATGTGAGCCCAAGTCGGTGGCAGACCACCTTGCTTCTACCTTCGCCGCCGTTTCTTCCTCTGCAGCCAATCCCGTACCCGCCCCTGACGATAGCCCCTCCCCACCGTCCATAGACAGCACCTACAACCGATTGTTTACCATGCGTGAACTACAGATGGCACTGGCCTCTCGACGATCCCCTTGTCCCGGCCCGGACAGTATTCCGTATGGCATGATCCAACACCTCCACTCTACCTTACAAATTTTCCTGCTAGACCTATACAATCGCATATGGATAGAGGGTGCCTTCCCCTTTAGGTGGAAGGAGGCCCACGTCATCCCTATCCCCAAGCCCGGCAAAGATTCCCTGGACCCCACAAACTACAGACCAATCGCCCTGACGTGTTGTGCCTGCAAGATCCTCGAAGAAATGGTCGCTACGCGATTATCGTTCATCCTTGAATGTACCAATTCCTTCCTGTCTACCCAGTCCAGCTTCAGACAATTCTGCTCCACCACTGATCCCCTCCTGCTTCTCAGCCGAGACATACAGGATGCCTTCGACAATAGACAGTTCGTACTGTCAGTTTTCTTCGACATCCAGAAGGCCTATGACACCACCCGTCGAGCAATGATCCTCGGTCAGCTCCGACATCTGGGCCTTGTCGGAGCCATGCCTACCTTCATAGGGGCTTCCTTACTCTCGGACCTTTAAAGTCCGGGTGGGCTCAGTCCTCTCTGACACCTTTGTGCAGGAGGACGGGGTCCCACAGGGAAGCATCCTCAGTGTTCTCTGCTTCTCTGTCGTGATGAACACGGTCTCACAATGCCTTCCACCCACAATCCGCTCTTCCATCTACGCGGATGACCTTGCAATCTACTTCGCAGGGCGAGAACCGTCTGTCGTTCAACGGCAAATGCAGCCCGCCATCTACCGGGTGGAAAGGTGGGCGACGTTGGTGGGTTTCCGCCTCTCCATCCCTAAGTCCAAGTGTATGGTCTTCAGTAGAAGAAGACCCACAACCCTTCCTCTACCCTCTGTTACATTATACGGCAGTCCTCTTGAGGTGGTACCCTCCACGCGTTTTCTGGGCATGACCCTAGACCGACGGCTCAATTGGGTTCCCCATCTCAAGCACCTAAAGCAATCCCTTCGACGCCCCCTCGCTCTCCTGGATCACCTCTCTCACACCACATGGGGTGCAGATCGATGCTCTCTTCTTCGCCTTTATACTTCCATAGTACAGTCGAAGCTGGACTATGGTAGCGCAGTTTATGGTTCAGCCTCCAACGCCCGCCTCCGTATCCTGGACCCGGTACTTAATAGAGGCCTCCGCCTCGCCACCGATGCTTTCCGCTCCTCCCCAGCCTCCAGCCTCCATGTGGAATGTGACCACCTCCCTCTCGCCCTCCGACGGGGTCTACTCCTCATGCGGACATACCTCCGTGCGCAGAGGCTACCTTCTTCGCTTCTGGGCACGGCGGTTTTAGAACTACCACCTCAGGGACGGAGCTGGCACTTCACTGAAGCGGTCCGCTCTTTCCTTGATCTTTTCAACATGCCCGCCCCCTCAGTTATCCCCATTTCATTCAGCATCTACCCCCCCTGGATCCTAACCCCTATCAAGTTCTGCAAAGATCTGTGTTCCCTACCGAAGACTACCACGAGCGCCATGATATACAGGTTACTTTTCCGCGAACACGCAACCCAACACCCGGACGCAATCGCCATTTACACGGATGGTTCCCGCTCGGAAGCTGGTGTGGCCTCCTCAGCGGTGATTCTGTCCCAGCCACTCTCCCGGAGTGTCGGCCTGCCCCGCGAGGCCTCCGTTTTTTCGGCGGAACTTTTCGCCATAATGGAGGCCCTCGATATTGTGCGCACCCACTCTGCCAGCTCTTTTGTCATTTATTCGGATTCCCAAAGTGCACTTCTCTCCCTAGAAAGATTTAACTCCCCTCACCCGCTCGTCTGTACCATCCAGCAGACCTTCCACTTTTTAACGATCTTCCAACATAAGACAATCGCATTCTGTTGGGTCCCGGCTCATGTCGGCATCCAGGGTAACGAGGCGGCGGACCGCACAGCAAAGACGGCCTGCTTGCTGCCGGCCTCCTCCCAACCCCTCCCCTTCTCCGACTTCTTCCCGGCTTTCCGCTCCCACTTCCGCTCCATATGGCAGCGGGAATGGGACCAGGCCACACAAAATAAACTCCACACGATCAAACCGCAAATAGGACACTGGGCTTCTTCATTCCACCGGTCCCACCATAAAGAAGTAATCCTAGCCCATCTCCGCATAGGTCACACCCGCATCACCCACGGACACCTTATGGCGAAATCGCCAGCCCCGCTTTGCTCTACCTGCCATACCCCTATCACTGTCTTACACCTTCTGGTGGAATGCTCAAAGTTGGCCACTCTCCGTCGCAGGTGTTTCCCTCTCTCGGCCGAAAACCCCATACCCAACTGCCTACGATCTATACTCGCCGACGGCCCCCACTTTTCAGCGGAAGCCGTTCTCCTCTTCCTTACTCACTCCCATCTGCTCAATCGCATCTGAAACCGTACCCCTCCTACCCACTATCCATCGACTGACCCTTACTCATTCCCCTAGTCTACCGCCCCCAGCACAGTGACATCACCCACTCACTGCCTCGCCGAGATATGTACCGTCTCTTTAGGTACGAATGGCGGTAAATCTGGAACAAAAAAAAAAAATAAAAAATATAGCACATTCAATCTATCACTCATTAAACAAAGTAATAAAAAATAATCATCTAAACAGTTTCAGAATATTGTATTTTTGTATTGAAAACACTCATCAGTTTTCTTGATTTTATCTTTTGTCAAATAATGCCATCATGACATTCAAATCCTACCACAGTTGAGGAAGCTTCTGTTACAAGTTTAATGTGCCTCTCTACAGCCTGATTATGACAAAGCTGGTTTAGTTTCAGGTCTTTCCTTTCTTGTGTTTATGAGTAAATAGGGATTTTTTGATGCATTATTGACCCTGCAGCCCTCTGCAAATGTTTTAATCTGCTTCAGAGGTAAAAAATACATCATAAACAGTTTTTAAATTAGTCTTTCTATCATGTCCAGAACCCGAGATAGGTCACTGGGTTAAAATTTTGGTTGCACACACACACACACACACACACACACACACACACACACACACACACATACGATTTGTATAAATTGGCCAGTAGTAGTCAGTTTTGTATGCAACCACCCAAAATCAGTTTTAAAGTTTAATCCTGGACAAAGACACCCCTTCAATTTTGATCCTGACACTTTTTATTTTTTCACTCCACCCTATGGTACCATGGTAAAAATTTTATAGTGGGCACACTAGGGGGCCCTTCAGCCCATCTGGGTGGCTCCACTGTTAATATAAACAAACCATAAATACAGTTACATGCAAAATTAAGGTACAATTGATCTCTGCAGATTGTCACACATCTACTAGCTGTACATTAACTTCAAAACTTTGGATCTTGTGGATCACTCATCAATACCACTACCATACTAATTTTAAACATCATATGGTTATCTCATCACAAAAAGTTTTACATGGATCTAGAGGATCTTAGTTGCTGCTTGTCTACTACTTATATATACAGTACCCTACAATAGTTTTGCAGACCTGAAGGATCAGGTTGTCTATGGTTCACATATGACTATATGTATATAGCTATATAACTATATAGCTATAACCTGAATAATACAAGCTCTACAATTAACATAAAAGGAGTAGGTGGGACTGTAAAGACTGTATAGAGTATTTGAATGTACACCCATTCAGGGTCTCCCATTTAAAGGTGTCTATGAGGCAAGTGAACATAATGAGTCTTTCATACATAACAGTGCTATGGAGGGCACTGCTCAGCAGAGAAATCTCTTTAAATGGGGGGTATAAAGACAGAGTATATCCCCTAACTAACCCAAGATGCTGCTTCCTTACATCCCATCACTCTGTGTGGGTGATGAGATTTACCCAAATAAAAAATAAACTATATATATATATATATATATATGTGTGTATATGTGGGAGGGGTTCACAAACCTCTTCTCCGCACCATTACCAGTTCCAGCAAAACATCATTACCAGATACTTCTTTCAGTCATTAATTTATCTTGTTTATTCTTAAACGTCTCCAAAGTATGGGAACTCACAACTTCTTCATCTAAGCTATTTCAGAATTTTACTACTATATTTGAAAAACTATGTTTTACTAACTCTGATTTGCATCTTTGCTGAAAAAGCCTAAAGCTATGGCCTCTTGTCCTATCATTGTGATCCTTTGTAAAAAGAGAGTGGAAGTCTATATTATCTAACTCATTATTTTATATCTTCTATGATATCACCTCGTAACCTTCTTTGCTTTAGGGAAAACATGTTTAGGTGCTCCAATCTCTCTTTGTAACTAAAGTGTCTAAGGCATGGTATCATCCTTGTTGCTCTCTTTTGTACTTTTTCTAGTCTCTTTCTTTGTCTTGCTCTAAATAAGGACTACTGAACTGAATGCAATACTCAAGAGGCCTCACATATGAAGTGTAGAGCCTACTTATAATTTCTGGTGATTTATATTCTATATGTTTCTGCATTAGGTTCAATCTAGCATTAGCCTTATTTCTAATTTCAATACAATGATTTGTAGGTTTAAGATCATGATTCACAATGACACCAAAATCTCTCTCCTTTTTTTCTTTATTTATCCAACTTCCATCCATGTTATACTCAAATTCTGGATTGTTATGACCAACATGCATAACTTTACACTTTTCCACATTAAATTTCATCTCCCATCTATCTGCCCAAGCAACTACTTTATCAATGTCCTTTTGCATTTTCATGGCACCTGTTAAAGATCTTACATTTTGTCCCAATTTTGTATCATCTGCAAATGTTGAGGTTTTACTATTTAGACCCCTTTCCAAGTCATTAATATAAATAATAAAAAGTAGAGGTCCAAGTACTGACCCCTGTGGGACTCCACTCAGAACAGGGCTCCATGTAGACCCAGTCTCATTTAACTAGACTCTCTGTTCTCTTTCTTTAAGCCATTCTTCAATCCAATTTGCTATTGTCCCTTTTATTCCATGAGCTCTAACTTTAACAAGCAACTGCTTATGAGGAACTGTATCAAAAGCTTTGGCAAAATCCAAGTACACAATATCTACAGATTCTTTTTTATCCAGATGCTTTAACATACTATCATAAAACTCAATTAAGTTTGTCAAATATGACCTGCCATTTTGAAAGCCATATTGGCTATTACTAATTAACCCTTCTTCTGAGAATATTGTAATTTTGTCTCTGATGACACTTTCAAGTAATTTACAAATAATAGAAGTTAAACTAATTGGTCTATAGTTTTTAGCTAAGTTTTTGTTTCCTTTTTTGAAAAGTGGGACTACATTTGCCTTTTGCCACTCTTCTGGAACTTCGCCGTTAATCAATGAAAGGTTTCTATTGTGAGAAAGCTCAAAATCCATTATGATACATATTGATAACTGAGGTTAGGTTTTTCAATAAGGTCTTTGTAAAGGAAATCAGGCATTCAAAAATGATTATGGTGTTTAAATGACAATTTTAAGTGATGGAAACAAGTTAGACATGGACCTTACAATGGTTAAGCAATACAAAAAACGCCAATGATAAAAACAAGACTATAGGATCACCTACCACACTGTCAAGAAGTGAGATGCTTTCTTTCTCAAGTAATGGGTATATAATTGCCTCAAAGTTCTGATTATTCTCTATAGCTACTTAGAGAATTTCAAATCTGTTATAATCAATTAAAAAGAAAAGAAAAACATTTTTAGTCACTCTCAAGGCCTGGTTTTCCAAGAAGGCTCTAGCCCATTGGGGATTACTGAAACCTACAAGGCCCTACTGAGGGGTTTGGGAGCTCTCAGGAATCCTTCCTAACTATGCAAACTCCTACAAAACTTGTGGTTTTTACCACACCACCTCAATAAGACTGAAGAAAACATATTTTGCTCTTTCATTTAGTTTGCTTTATCAAGTAACCAGGCCTGAGCAGATTAGCCAATTTATACATGCCAAAAAGGTGCCAAATTCAAATGCCACATTACAGAATTTATGGTAAAATGATGCTGAAATTATGGGGAAAATTAATTTTTCATTATTTTCAAAAAATATTTTTTTGATCAATTTATGATTAAATTTGAAACAATGATTAATTGATGAACTGATTAATCATAACCATGCGCTACCAAGGACCCCTTTGGCATATGAATAAATTTTATGGATTCCATTAAAATTTTATACTTCAATTTCAAGTACAGTATTAAAATTAGCATTTTATGATAATTTTATGATTTAATAGTAATAAATATGCATCTTTATTCATTATTAGCAGTGTATACAACAAATGATGAATACACAATTTATTACACCAATACATTATCAAAATCTCATTTCCCAAGGATTTTCAATAAAAAGAGGGAAAACAACCCAGATACAAAGTACAAAAGTTAGTGAAAAAGAAAAAGGCAGAAAGTAAGGTGTACACATCCATTCCCACAGGCATCCTGGTAGACCAGCACTCCTGGCATGTGTGGTGGCACCTCTAAGCCTTGTCCAAAATAAGAGAGGGTCCCAAATTTACGTAGTTCTAACAAACCTCCACTCCAACCGACTCACAGCTCCACTTCTTGCTCATCACCAGGACCAAGTCCATGTTTATTCACACAATCATTCACCATGTCCATCCATTTTCTTAGTCTTCCTCTCCTCCTCCTACCTTCATAAACACTCTTTTCACAACTCTATCATCTTCCATTCTTTCAACATATCCAAACCCCCTTAACACACTTTCCTCAATTTTCACCTCCACTAACTTTTGAACACCACATCTTTCCAGAACCACACAATTTCATACTCTATCAATCTGATGCATGCCACACATACTTCTTAGGTTATCTATCTCAACTGCTCTTATTCTTGACTTCTCCCTTTCATGCCATGTCAGTGTTTCACACCCATACAAAAGTGTCAGTACTAACACACTATGTAAACATCTCGCAGCATCTTGATTTAGACTCTGCTTTCTCATAACTACTTTCAGCACACCCACCACCTTTCTTCCTTGATTCACACTATTGTTAATTTCATCTGCATTCATACACTACCTCTTTTGTTTAATATACAGCCCAGATACCTAAAGGACTCTATCACCTATTGTGTTTCACCATTTACTATCAAATAACAGTCTGAATTTCCATCCCTCTTCACAATCAATAATTTGCTCTTACCCACATTCACTTTCAACACACTGCCACAAAACTCTTAACAACCACTTGCATATCCCACTCATTTTGGGCAAATAACACATTATCTGCCTACAACAGATTTGACAGGCCCCACCTATTCCCATCACACACCAGATTCAATCCTTTTTCTAGCAGTTGCACCTTCACTTCTCTCATCACTCCATCCATAAACAGATTGAACAGGTATGGAGACATCACACATCCTTGCCACACACCAAGACTTACATTAAACCAGTCATTCACTCCCTTATTTACTCTCACACATGCACTACTTCCATCATATAGAAACTCTTCACCATGACTCCAGATTCCTGGGATCTTGGGAGCATTGCTCCAGTAAATTTGACCATGAGAAAAAGTAAATTTGGGTTTGGGTTTTGTTCATCCGCTAGACGTTATGCAATTTTTTTGCGTATACGTTCTTGTACAAACCAATTTTTTTAAATTACAAATTTAGTTATTTTAAGTTTAGTTGGTAATTCCATATTTAACAATTATTTTTATTTTTTGTTAAGCTTCAATGTTTTGATAATTAAAATTTTATTAAAACGTATATTTTTTTAATATAAAATTATCAGGATTGGACTATGTTCCATTGATCTCGGCCAGGTTTGATAAATTGGCCAGATAATTACTTGTGTGGTTTTAAGTAATCCACCATGACTCTAGAATTGAAAAGTTTAGTTAAATTTAAACTTACTTTTACTTACCTACTTTTACTTACTCTTCCTTACTTTTACTAAGTTTAAAGCACTTACTTTTACTTACTTTCATTGTACTATATTTACTTACTTTTACTCACTTTTACCATACTATATTTACTAACTTTTACTTATTTTGTATTTTTTCAGGTAGTCAATAACACCAGTACACATTTGAAAACTTGTCGATTGATTTTTACAAACTAGTTGGTGATTCTATATAATTTGAGTGCGCTGATCTCAAAAATATAGTTAGTTTTTCCCTATCACGTATGGTTTTCTTACCACAGGGTGTGTCATAAATCCCCCATTTATCCCCAAATGTGAACCATCTTATCGAGACCAACATTGGATTGCACATGCTAAACCATAAATTTTGTTGTTATAGACTACAGTAACGCTTACATAATAATGTAGGGTAAATATATATAACAACCAGTCCCGTTCCCAGCAAAATACTCTCTCCCCTCCCATCAATGGGTGGTTAACATTTGGGGACAGATGAGGTATTACAACACCCCTTGTAGCACGAAATCTTTAGGTGATAGAGTAAAACCTAATTAAAGCAGAATTAAATAGCTCCTAGCTCTTGGACAAACAATGAAAGAATAAAAAAATAACTGAAAGAAACAAAATATATTTACCTTCTTTACTTGCAAACATTTCAGGACTTATTCCAAAGACTTAAGACCAAGCGAAGTATGTGTCGGATGCCAATAAATTGTTCTCCTGCAATTTAGACCCCAAAAGTTCTGCAGAGTCCTTAGGCAGATTCAAATCCCTGACTAAGTCATTTAGTTCGGCTTGGGTTAATGGTTTAGGATCTCGGTCAGCTGTTGGCTGTTCATAAACATCATCATTGTCTGGATTTGGAGCTGAATTAGAATCTGAATTGTATTGATCCAGACTCTCGGGTGGGCGGGGAATAGAAACTTCTGGACCATGGGTACCGGCCTTATTGCAGATGGAAGACTTGGGTATTGAAGGCTCTGTTTATTCTTTGCATTATAACCTTTAACATTGCAAGAACAGAAGTAGCAGTCGTCGGTATGGTTTCTAGGCTCGCGCCATACCATAGGGATCCCAAATGGCAAACTTTTCTTTTTACCTTTGCTCCAATTCCTTAGTGCCGCAACACACGTAAGACAAACCTTGTGTGGAGCCCAACTTTTGTCTTGATCTCTAATTTAATTCCAAAATAAGCATGATAAGCTCTCTTAATGAAGGTCGTTACATTTGTCCTTTGTTTTACAACAACATACCGACCACAAATATAACAAAACATGTCTGGACTATGGGTACATCCTCTAGAAGCCATTATTAAAATTTTAAAGACGTAATGTTAGAATTATCTATCTGAAAAATATGAAAAAACGAAATTAATTAAAGATAAAAAAGGTAAAAAATTACAAAACGCCCCAAACTTGTTTTGCTAATAACTTTAAAACTGTGGGTGATAGAAAAAAACTGGTAGCATGTTTGAATTCAGCGCAGCGAACTGCTTCAGAATCACAACTCAAAATAAAGAAATCGATTTTGATGCAGACCGGTGTAATCAATAATGGATCCTAATATTGATGAAGTTGGAGAGAAAAGTGAGGGTGTTAAAAGGGGTTACTTTTGTGGTCAATGCAAGAACAAATATTCAAAGAAGCAAAACTGGGAGGAACATTTTAATTCCAAAAAAAATATTTGTTACAATACAAGAGGTCCCAGAGTTTGGGCCCACAGCTTAGATATTGCAGTAAAGAAATACCAGGATGAAGTGCAGCAAAGAGATATGGCAAAGCAGTCATTTAGTTTGTTCACAAAATGTGCTAGTGCTAGACCTCAGAAAAATGAACCAACTTCATCAACTGCTAATCTAGAAAATGAAACTTTTTCACTAGATGTTTCACAGACTGAAGAAAGTGCTTCTCCTCCACCTAAGAAACAAAAGGTAAGTGAGGAATCTGCGCATCAGACTAACAAAACTGCTTTAGAGGAATTTGAAAATTCCCAAATCCAGAAGACATTGAATGCAATTTTGCGCCTAACAAAAGAAACCAAGCTGTTGTGGTTAATAAAGAGAAGAGTCAAAATATGCCTTCAAGTTCAAGTGTTGCATCCAAATCTAATAAAGCAAAAAGCAACAAATTTGACATTTCCATAGCCCATTTAAGCAAGTGTAAATCAATACAAGAAATCCTGAACAATGATTTGATCAAATCTACATTCAAATTGGTGGAAAAGAAGGATCTAGGGCATGCTGATGATTCATTTTCAGTACCAAGTGATATAATGGAAAACATTGCAAATAGTGACACTAATATGCCTGATGTAGATATAGCTGTTGAGGATGAAGATGATGATAATCAAGAAGATATTGATGATGCTTCTGATGATAAAATGTTTACATTATATTGCATAGCTTGCACAGACCCCAAAGCATGTGCTTCAGACAAACATTCTAACATAAAAGGTTACTTCAATGTTAAAGATTTAACCTATGTATGCAAACAAGGAGAAAATCAAGAGAGATGGTTTAGAAATCTGAACACCCACCTGAAGAGACATTTAATTAAACTTCAGCATCATCAAAGAGCTGCTGTTTATGAAGTGATGAAAACATCTTCTCGGAACACTACTAAACGCATAGAAGACTTATGTGGCAACATCTTATACTACATAATGAAAACAAACACTGCATGGGCTCTATATCCAGTACTTCTAGCTGTATTACATAGGTCAGGTTGTGAGGTTGGAAATTTGAATCATAGCACACATGCGTGCGAGACAATTTGTGAGCTATTAGATAATCAACTTAAAGAACAAACTGTAAAGTGGTTCTTAGAACAAACTTCAGTAACAATAACAGCTGACATTGGAACAATTTTGGGATTAAGCATGCTAGTTGTATTAGTTATGAGTGAAGAAGATAAGACTGTAAAACTTGCTGGGATAAATTTAGTACGCAGCAAATCAGGAGTTTATTTGGCCAATGAAATTTTTGATGTGTTGAAGTCTCCTAATCACTTGAAACTATCTGAAGAAGCAATTAAATCCAAGGTATCTGGAATGGTTGGAGATGGGGCTTTTTGTAAGGACAACGAGCCATTTAAAAACGAAATGAAAAAGTTGTTTGGAGAAAATTTCAAATTTCGATGGGACTTAATGCATCTTGTGAACAGAGCCCACGTTGATGCATTGAAGAAAATTTGTAAACTAAGTGAGCTTTTAGACTTTATTCAGAATCACTATTCAAATCTGAGATCAGGCCTTGACTATACCAATATGGTTCTTGACAATATCATTGGTTTTAAGAGACCAAAACTCAAATCTGATACTCGCATGGTTAATTACGAATTTGATCAATTTGACAGATTTGTGGAAAATTGTGTGTTTTTGATCATCCACAAGAGAAAGAAATTAGTGCCAAGTTCTATGTATTGATTTCCTATGTAACAAAGATTATGTTGCAAGTAGCTCAAAAAACCACAGTTAGTGCAGAATTTGTAGAAAATATATTTTATAAAGAAGGAGGGAAAACTGTTATGTTAAGAGTGATGGAAACAATTTCCAAATTAGCTAATGGAGGAAATGCAAATGATGTAGTTTCTGAATTTAAGCACGATACCACAGGGCAGCAAAAGGAACTAACAGCTGAGGATTACATCCTAAATGAAGTTTACAAATACATCAAGAAACGTTCTGATTACTACCAGGTTGCTGAAGTTGCTAGACCATCCAGAACCAGATCTGAAAGTAGTTTTACAAAAGACTCAGTGATAAATTGGCTGACAGAATATATAGAATAGCCGTGGAAAGGAATCACAGAGAGATTAAAGCATTTTGATAAAGATGGATCAACTGCCTGGAGTGAAGCACCAGCTGAAGGGACATTCTCCATTCTTAGTTACATTGTTGAACACAAAGGATCCATTAAGCCATCTCATTTGACTAAGCTGTGCAGAATTGTGAAGGAGGGTCCAGCTCCAGGCACTAGATCTGCTGTAATGATCACACAGAAAGCCATTGATCAGTGGCCAAGCATACATGGCGGTAAATTCACAACAAATGCCTACATGCAAGGTCTAACATCGTCCACTGTTGCTGCTGCAATGAATAAATAAACTTAAGGTGAGTTATAAACTGTACATTATTGTATTATTATGTTTAGCTAAAACAATTTGTAATTGGTATGTCATCAATTCAAGAGTTTACTATCATTAACCTATCTAGTGGTGTAAGGGGAAAAAAGTAAATTCAGAGCTGTGCTCCAGTAAATTTTTTCAAATCTGGAGTCATGGCTGCAGGAGTGTTTGCCACCTTGAACCTGACTGCAGCCGCAGCAGTGATTGAGATATCCATGTAGTTCCTCCTGGCAGAGGTGGAGACTTTGCTAGTGTTGACACTGGAGCTTGTGCCTGGTGTAGTACTGGAAAAATCTGTGTCAGCAGTAGGAGCTGCTCTGCCTGGAGACTCTTGCAAGGAAGTCACCTCATCTTCATCATCATCAGCTCTAAACAGTAGCTCCTTTTCTTCTTCCTCTTTTCTGTTTCTCTTCTTCCTCCTTCCTCTTAGCAGCCTTCACCTGCTTCACTGTTTCTTTCACATCAACAGATGCCATCCAGAAGCCAGAAACTTCTGAGGTTTTGATCCTCTGGTAATGGAGCCATTCTAGCTTTAGCTTTGGAATCTTCTGAGGCAGAGGACAGTCACAGTTGACATGAACTCTAACAGCACAGCCAGAGCAGCCAGATGCTTCAGTTCCACAGAGTGATATCATGTCTGCAAGTTATGTCAAACAATGTATCAAGTTCAGATATTCTCTTCTCTCTCTTTGCAGCCTTCACTCTGCCATTCACTAGGTCAGTCATTTCATTCCATCTGACAAGAATCTTCCTGGCAATGGATCTCTCTTGAATGATCACAGGAGGAGTGAACTTGGCATTGCTTTTGCGCCACTGTGCCAGTACCAGTGATGCCAAGTCCTTAGTCAAATCTTGCAGAGGGTACTGAGCTCTCTTCATATCATCCAGAAGCAGCTTCTCTTCCTGAAGGAGGATTACTCTCTGAAACACAGCTCTCCAGGTTGGAACTTCTGTGGAAATAACTGCTTGCCTGGACCCACCAGATCACTCAGCTTTGAACCAGAACTTTTTCTGGTCTTTTGTCCTTGTTTAGCCATGGTGGCTACATAATCTTTGTATCTTTGTATCTTTGTATCTGAAACATAGAAAATTATCTCAGTGAAACTCTAGTAGCCTATAACAGCTGTTAAATGGCTTTGTTTGGTAAGAAACTGGTCTGTTACATTTGTACTACAGTGTATGTCCTGCACAGCTGTTCTGTACATAACCAGAAAACGAAAAAGTGGAAATATGAACACTTAAACGTGATTTTTAGCAAAGCTTCGAGAAAACAAACCCCTCCTAAAATTTAATTTTACATAGGCATACATACTGCCAATCTTGAAATTCGCTCTTCAATGAGCATGATTCACCCTATTGTGCATGTCCTCCATGGTGGCGGAGAGGACCTACAATTTTATGTGAGTTCCAAACCACAAAGCCTACTACCTTAAACTATACCCAATCTATCAACATATGCGTCTAATCGATTTTTAAACATGTTTATAGATGTGCTACTAATTACTTCTACGTGGGCAACAGGTCACTCACAAAGAGGCCCCAAAAATATAGCTTCCCTCACCAGCTATCTGCAAAGCAGATAGGATCCAGCTTTGGGACAAAAAGAAAAAGAAAAACTATAGTGTTTGTCATTTACCATTACTTATTCGCACTATAGTGGATTTAATTTTCCTAGAAGAGTTCCTTGTTCCATGCATATTCAATAGTATACGGTACCTCTCATCAGCAATTCCAATGAAAGGTAAATTAGTAATCTAAGTGATCAAAATGTTATAGCGAGTTGTTTGCATATAAAATTTAATTAACTATGCCAAGTGCTCAAAATGTTCTCTGGCGGCATGAATGCACTTTTGAATGCGTCAACTAACTGATTCGCAGACATGGACTAATGTGGATGCTGTGATGGTCCCGCACTTTTCCCTAATTGCATCCTTAAGGTGTTCGAGTGTTGCAGGTCTTGTACCATAAACTGCATCCTTCAGGTAGCCCCACAAGTAAAAATCAAGTGGAGTCAAGTCCAGTGAATGTGGAGGATACTCAACGCTTCCTCTTCATCCTATCCAACGGTTAGGCAACGTTTCATTGAGGTACCTTCTGACATCACAATGATAATGAAGTGGGGCTCCATCTTGTTGAAAGTAAAAGTTGTCGTTTCCAAACAACTTCCGAAACTGCAGGTATAATTTCTGTCCGCAGCATGTTGAGATATGCGACACCAGTAACTGTCCCATTAAAGAAAAATGGTCCAACCAAACCCTGGATGATAAACCACACCATGCTGTTAATCCTGGTAAATTAACATGTTTATCCACATAAACATGTGGATTATCAAGTGACCAGTACCTGCAGTTGTGTCGATTACAAGGCCTTTGATAAAACAAGGCCAGGCTTAGTCGATGCATTCAAAAGTGCATTCATACTGCCGGAGAACATTTTGAGCACTTGGTGTAGTTAATTAAATTTTATATGCAAACAACTCCCTCTAACATTTTGATCACTTAGATTACTAATTTACCTTTCATTGGCAATTGCTATAACAATATATTGTTTGGTTTTTTTTAAATTATAAAATATATGATGCTATAAAGAGTATATAGTTTTTTTGGGACACCCTGTATATATATGATGAATTTCACAATAAAACGTGAAATAAATGAATAATGTAAACCTATGAGGAAAAGAAAAAAATTATTTCAAGGCCTTTCATGTATTCAACAGTAATTCTCTGACGAGAGGTATACTATTGAATATACAAAAGGCCTTGGAATAATTATTTCCTTTCTTGTGGGTTTGAATAATAATGGAAATTATTCATCAGTGCACTTGCTTTAAAAATTTGAATCATATTGGAACCATGTGAAGCCTTGTGGAATTATGGTTTTTATCTTAATTTTATGTAGCTACTGACTTACTTAAATCGCATTTTGAATAAATATTTCGGTCATCGAAATGTTGTCTTTCTTAACATTTAATTAAAATTAAAGACACGTTTTTAGCGACATAATAATAATAGAAGTTAGATGATGATTGCCCTAAAATGAAAATATCATTGATTTAAAAAAGCTCCCTTTTCATTCGTTTCTGTGGACAGTTGGACGTGATTTTGTTGGGGAAGTAGTTCGAATTGGTCAGTCAGTTTCTAAAGTGAAGGTCGATGATCGTGTTTGGGGCGTCGTTTTGCCTCAGAGGCAAGGTTCTCACGCCGAATACGTTGTTACAGAATCGTATAATGTGAGTTTTTAAAGTTTATTTCGCTTGAAACATGTTTGTATTTAGTGCTGTAAAGCTAATTCCGTAGTTAAAGCGCTTTGTTGTCAATGAGACCACGTACATTTTATAGCATGGTGTTGATTTCGCTTTGCAGATTTGCCCAAAGCCAGAATCTGTGACTGATGTAGAAGCAGCATCCATACCTTATGTTGGACTGACAAGTTGGAGTGCTGCTGTTGTTACTGGAGGCTTGGTACCCAACGATTGTTATGGCTCACGAGTTTTAGTCATAGGAGCTTCTGGAGGAATAGGGACGTTTTTAACACAAATGCTGTCCGTATGGGGAGCAGAGGTTTGCATTTTAATGATTTTTTATAGTGAATAATTTATAGAATAAAGTTTAGCTGATTTTAAATTTCGGATTAATCAAAGGACCGTGTGTATCTGAATCTACAATTAAGAGGGCTTTGCGACATAATGTGAATGAATTTCCTGATCTTTTAAACATGTGTAGAATAAGTTAGTCATTTTGCCCTATAACTTTTTTATTTGTAATTCAGATAGTGATTATTATTAATTTACAGGTTGTTGGAATTTGTAGTGAAGATGCATTCGAGCTGGTTCTTTCTTGCGGTGCATCAGAAGTGCATAATTATCGAGATCCTGAAACCGACATTAAACTTATGGCTAATCCAAGGTATTGTGTGAAGTTCGATATTGTTATTTAGATATATCTTGACTTTGCATGATTTGGTTTGGAGAACAAAGTTTGGATAAATGAACATTTAATCTTGCAGGTTCGATCTCATAATTGATGCAGCAGGATTCAACGACGTAAGGTGGGCAGCAGGGCTTAAGGAGTGGAACAATGCTTCCTACGTCTCACTCTTGTCCCCTCTACTTAAGAATACCGACCAAAATGGACTTGTTAAAGGCTTATTACAGGTGAAAGATTCGATTTTAAACTCGTGTAATAATGAGTCACTTGCCTAGTTGTTTGATTTCCTTCTGAAACAGAAGAAATCAGACTATCCAGAAATACTATGATTATTCAGTGTTTTACAAAGAAATTGTTTCAGAGTCTTTTCACACTTCTGCAACATAATACAATAACGCTATCTCGAGGAAAGTTTTCCAAATGGGCTTATTTCATGCCAAACCAGACAGCGCTCGAGGAAATCACAAAACTGGTAGCTAGTCGGAAGGTAAAAGAAACGGTTACTGTAAGATTGTCATACTTTTTGTAATGAATACAAAGAAAAATGTGATGATATAATTATTAAACTATTTCACATATCTATATATTAATCCTGCAGATTCGACCTGTTATAGACAAAGTATTTAAACTGGAGGACGCAAAATATGCTTATGAACATGTTAGAGATGGTCCGAGTAGAGGAAAAGTTGTCATAGATTTCAGGTCAAAATAAATATGGTAAGTGTGTGTGTATATATATATATATATATATATATATATATATATATATATATATATATATATATATATATATATATATATAAAATGAATACTTAAGCACATGATTCTACATGAGCACTATCAGTATCTCGACAGAGTTCAAATCTGTCAGCAGCATTGCGGAACACATTTTGGAGCATGACAGGGGTTATTTTTGTAAATGCCGTTACGATACGAGCACGTAAATGTCCTAGCTTCATTCAGATTGCATTTTAAACACCGTCGTCTTTCAACAAGATGGGGCACCTTGTCATTACGCAAACATTGTTCGGGAGTACCTAAATGAACGATTTCCAAATCGGTGGAGTGGACATGGAGGCAACAGTCCCTGGGCGGCTCGATCTCCTGATCTAACGCCCTTGGATTTCTTTGCATGGGGCTGTATCAAATCAAACGTCTATCAAAGGATGGACGGGATGCTTTGAAGCTTCCGGTGTCGGGGCCACTAATAATACTAAATACTTTTTAGAGGGGAGCCAGGGCAGGCGGGTTCCCCTCTGGGCGGCTCTGGTAAGATGAGTTGGTGTGAATAAATGATTTTGAAGAATATACGTCATACGCAGGTTTTCAGTCGGTGTTTGTGAACTTGCGATTTGGTAGCCATATTCCTCAGTTTAACGAAATAAGGAAGAAACTAACAAATTACAAAAAGTTGCATAATACATATTTCTTAACTTAATAATAATAGGCGTCCGGTAGCTCAGTTATTATGATGGCGGAGTCTGAGTGGTGAGGTTTTGGTTCGCTCCCGCCTGCTGGTTCCTGTGTTGGTTTCAATTGGCTGCTTACCCTCTCATTGCTCAGGCCAAAGGTGACCCCTGCGACACACTTAACTCGACATCGTGGCAAATGTTTTTCTTGGTTGTTACCATTTTTAATAATAATTACCCTTTCATCGTCGTATTACTGTTATACCAGTGGTGGGCACCGTTAACCAAAAAGTTAACTTCGATAACGATAATCCGTTAACCCCAATTTTTAACTCCGATAACGATAATCCGATAATTTTACTACAAAGTTAACGGAAGTTAACGATAATCCGTTAACGATAACTATTTCTTTACTAACATTAAAAAAATCAAGGAAAAAAGCTTTAAAACCCATAGAAAATGTTTATTTATGCAAAATCCAACAATAAATAGGTATTTAACTGTATTTTTATCAAGTTTTGCAACTTTTTTTTTTATTTTAATAAAAATGTACTGATTAAATGTTTTGAAACCCTTGTAACCACTAACCATTAACTAAATTTTAATTTACCAGAGAATTATTATGGCGGGAACTGAAAGGTAAAATTAAATTTTAGGCACATTTATTAAAGACTATGACACAATGTGCTGGTTGCCCTTCGCCTCAGGATGTCCTTGCCGAGAGAGAAGAGCCGTTCCACTGCGGCAGAGGACGGAATTGGCAGACTGAAGTTATGACGGTTTGAATTCATTCGCGGAGCGGTGATCTTCCGTGAATGACTCCTCGCAGTTAACGTTTTAACGGACTAAATATCGAGTTATCGGAAGTTAACTGGTCCGATAACGATAAATGGAAATTAACTTCCGTTAATAGTCCGTTAAAAAAAGTTAACTTCGTTAATTAACTGTTATCGGATTAACGCTTTAGTGCCCAACACTGTGTTATACATTCAACTATTTTAGCTTTATCGCATATCATCAATCCTCTCTGAAGATATTCTTTGTTGGTTGATGGTTTAAAGTTTACCCTCATTTAAGAAGGTTATTAATGACAGAGGAGCTATAAGTATTTCGCATTAAACTTTATTTTCCTCCGTCTATTGTCTTCCACACTTTTCCTCCCTTAATACGTGAATAAACCGTGAACCACCAAACCACAAACCAAAAATGCCTTAGGACACGAGTAACCAAAGATATTTGGATGTTTTATCAGATATTTTTTTTTCAGTTCTCCAAATGAAGAGAAATCATCAATTGGGATTAAAATTTTGTTACTGGTTCTTGAAGATCTGTTTTTCCTGATTTTTACAATTGGATCTCTCCACAATATTTTGCCCAAAGAATTCAAATCTTGTAGGAATTTGGAAGTTGAATAAATATTAAGTATTTTACTTGAAACGAGTTATTATTACACTACTGTAAACGTCCAAAAGGTCAGTGTGTGTGTGTATATATATATATATATATATCAGGGTGTCCGGGAATTATCTGTACAATTTTGGCTGTTATTAAAGTCAACCATAGTGTAGAAATTCCAGTGTTGTCCCATTTTACAGAGAATCTCATTAAGTTTTTTCTGATACCAAGTTTTGACAAGTTTTTTAGAAATTCCAGTGTCCGAAAATTATCTGTACAATTTCATCTTTTAATAAAATTCTTGATAACACACGTAAAATTCTTAAACAAGATTATTTAGAATATGTATTTTCAAAAGTTTCTTTTATTAAAGTAACGTTGTTGCAAACATTCGATATGTGCACCATTAGTGATTCGCAAAACATCCAATCGATACTCCAAATGTTGCCATGTACGCTGCAGCATATCCACATCAATTGCTCAATAGCAGCTGTGATTCTTGCTTTTAAATCATCAATATCTGTCACCCGCGTACATTTCTAAAAAACTTGTCAAAACGTGGTATCGGAGGAAACTTAATGAGATTCTCTGTAAAATGGGACAGCACTGGAATTTCTACACTTCATGGTTGACTTTTAATAACAGCCAAAGGTTGTACAGATAATTCTCGGACACCCTGTATATACACACACCGTGTGTTTCAGGTAGACCCTAGAAATATGGAAATTGGCGGAATTTGTAATTTGTATTTCGTATTTCTGGGGTCGACCTGAAACCATATATATATATTGTGAATAATATAAAGTTAAATAAACACTTTATTAATATTGTTTATTATCCTACGAAATTGCTCGATACCTTCTTTTAGGAGTACATTATACATGTGGAATTCTTTTTAATGTTTATTCCTGGCTTGATGATCACTTGTCACAGATGGGTTAGAGTTGCTGGTCAAAGGTTTTCGAACAATCACACCGGGTCTTAACCAGAAATTACCTCCCGTTGTAGTCCAATTCGGGACGACAGATATAGTATTGACTGAAAATGTACATTCAAAGTTTTGATCTTAACATCAAACTCGGATAATTACTGAATAATGCTTTTATTGATGCACATATTTCGTGTAGGACAATTTACGGGTGATAAAAGGTATAAGTCCGAGAAATAAGTTCAGATATCAAAATGTCTTGGGAACCCTAATCGCGACAGAAGTACGAGTGATAAAGGGAATAAGGGGCGTAGCTGTTGAAAAACTTAATGCGACATTTTTCATTTTCTTTTAAATTTTTTTGTATTTCCTTTCTACGAAGTTCATCGATTTTAATTTCAAAATCGAATATGAATTTGTACTTTTTGTTGGACATCAGCTAAAAATATTGAAAAAAAGAGAATAGGTATTATAGAAAGGTCGAACTTGCATTAGAAGTTTAAAGTAATATATATGAAAATGAAAAGGTTTATTGGCAGACTATGGTCCATATGACAAATATTATTAATACAATGACAGTTCACGTACTAAGGATAGAAATATGTACAGTTGATTAGAAATAATACAGTAATGTCGAAGTTAAATGGAGCTACGGACATGTTTTCGTACCAAGAATTCCATAGCCTAGACTCAGGCAGTGTTTCCCAACCGGGGGCCATATGGCTCCCTGGGGGCCATGGCACATTTGAAGGGGGCCACAGGAAAATGTTATTTTGTAAAATAGAGTTAAATCTGCATATTACCTACTGAAAATAATGCTTATGGGGGCCACAGGAAAAAATAAGGTTCCTAAGGGGGGCCATAAGCCAAAACTGGTTGGGAACCACTGGCCTAGAGGATAAACGGCAGGACTCATGGATAGCTTGGATAATCGTGTTGGTTGATTTTTTAATTCTTTGCATCAGACTGTATTGAGCATGTCTTGTTACCTCCGGGAAGCTCGGGACATTGCAGGTAGCAAACATTTGCGAAGCTGAGCATCTCGGGGGAGGGGGGGTAATTTATGTAAAGAGTCTAAAAGACCTGTTGTACAGCAAATTTAGGGTTCTGCCAGAACCTTTTTTATAATTCACCCAGAGTTGCTGTCCGTATATATTACTGCAGAAAGTACTAAAGAGAGTCTTTAGCTTCACTTGTATAGAACCGAAAGTTCCTTAGTCATATTCGCTTTAGCACACAGGCTTCGAGATTGTTTTCTTATATCCGAGTCATCACTCGAGGAGCTAATAGTTTGACCCAAATACTTAAACTTTTGTACTTCCTCAATTACTTCACCTATCATTTTAAACCTAATATCAGCTGGCTGATTACAGCTTTTAGGATGAAAATGCATAACCTTAGTTTTTGTAACATTAAAAAGAATATCATGTTTCCGTAAATACACTTCGCAGACTTTTAGTAGCTGATCCAGACCTTTGACAGAGGGACTTATTAACACCATATCATCGGCATAAACAGTTATTTATCCTTCTGTTATCTATACAACATCCCACTGTTGCCTCATTAAGTGAAGCAATTAAACCGTCAATATACACATTAAACAGCATAGGGGAGAGCAAGGAGCCTTGTCTCACCCCGCAAGAGGAGCCAAAACACTCAGATAGTACATTGCCCCACCTAACAGTAAAAAATTGGTGGGAATACCAAAATTTCAATAAATTTAATATGTACTACATGGGAACCTTCCTGTCTTTTAGTTTTTAAATAAAATGATGTGGTTCACTCTATCATATGCCTTACTTATATCTAGGAAACGGCTATAAATAGTTGAATTACTGTCAGTGTATTTAGATATTGTTTCTTTAAGTACATAGATACACAGGTATGTATATATACGAGTATATATAATTACTGTTCGAAAGTTTGGAAACCACTAATATTGACCAAAAAATGCCCAATATTCAAAATTTAGAATTTAGCAACAAATGTTCCTAAATAACATAATTTTACTTGGCCACGTTACGCATGCGCACTATAAACCGTAACCTACAAGATACCAGGTAACTACAGTATATAAAGCATTCTTACAACTGTATCAGTCGGGTATGTTATGCCTTGTTCTTTTCATAAAAAAACGATTTTAGGCTACCGGTTTTTCATTCTTTGTTTACTTACAGTAAAATGGTGGTGTTTATAGAATGTTTTTAATATAATAGTGTTATGTAATGTGTTTAATAAACATTCCTAATTTTCTACATGTATCGAACTAATGAGTACCTTGAACTCATTTTACAGGTGGATTCGACTGATATTTTTACGTGCAATGGCTCCAGTACGGCAGATACTAGGAGATATCCGCATAAAGGTCGTAACTTTACGAGGAGGATATACTATTAGAAATGATAAAAAATTTAATATTTCTGTAAAAAGGCTGCAGGACACTTTCAAACGCCATCTTAGAACAGGGTCAACTGAAGACAAACATCGAAAAGGAAGGCCAAGGAAAACGACAAAACTTCATGATCAGTACCTGAAAGTTACTTGCCTAAGAGACAGAAGACAATCTAGTCATAGTTTGCAACAAGACTTTAATTCTTCATAGGACACTTACGTTTCGGCCTGTAACAATACGACGTCGATTGTAGGAGGCAGAGTTGCACGGAAGAGCTGCTGCCAAACAACTGTACCTGAGACCAGGGAACGAGTCTAACAGAGTAAAATGTGCATGCGATCATGCCCACTGGATGTCGACTTATTGGGCGAAGGTTCTGTGGACAGATGAGTCAAAACTCGAAATCTTTGGGTCTAAAAGAAGACAGTACATGCGACGGCGATAGAGTGAGATATATAATTAATCATGGGCGTTGATTGTGGGGGGGACGCAGAGGACATGTCCCCCCCCCACTTTCGTGGATAAATTGCTATAAATGCTAATTATTAATGGCATCTAATAAGACGTTATATGTCGTATTATATGCATATGTAAATGTAATAGCAATATTATAAATTATTGTCATGAACACCAGTGTATACTTATCATGGAATTTAGCAGTCAATTTGCATTTTAATAATTGCACGTAGCATTTGTAGCAACAGCTACTCAGAGTATTGTTTGGTTCGCTGTTTGAAGGCGAAGTGTCCCCCCCACTATTTTAGAGCAATCGACGCCCCTGTATATAATATATATCACTGATGCACGATATAAAATACTTTTGGAATCAGAAGGAAGATACAAGATACATGTTAAATATATTTTTTGTATGTAATATATATTGTGTACTACTTTTTATAAAAAAAAAAATAATAGGCTATTAAGTTGGTGTTATATTTCTATATTTTTTGCTGTTTCAATACCTTGAAGCAATGTTGAATGATGAGTTTCATACAAAATCAATTGAAGACTTTACAAGTTTTTCAAAATTTTCATCAGATAATTAAATTAAATTTTGGCAATCTACCATTCTTCCAAAGCTAAAAAGACGTTCCAATGGAGTGCTTAAATTTAAGAAACCTGTCACTGATGAGTAATTTATCCCCATTTTCTTTTTAAATTTTAAATGATCTTCAGTATTTTAAATGATAAATTTCAAATAGTGATGGGTCGTGTATCAATGATAATATTTTGATAGAAGATACTTTGTCATTATACACTGACTATGTACATTACAAAATACTTGGCAAACCATTCCAAAAATCCACTACTCAACAACTAGAGAAGTGTTAATGTAAGCCTAGATCTAATCTACAAGTTTTCTTCCTAATTTCTTTATTGTGACATCTAGTTCTACTGTCAGTTTCTAATGAAATAATTTTTTTACACCTACCTAATCTAGGCTATTACCAGTATTGGGCACTAAAGCGTTAATCCGATAACAGTTAATTAACGAAGTTAACTTTTTTCAACGGACTATTAACGGAAGTTAATTTCCATTTATCGTTATCGGACCAGTTAACTTCCGATAACTCGATATTTAGTCTGTTAAAGTTAATTCCGCCAATTCCGTCCTCTGCCGCAGTGGAACGGCTCTTCTCTCTCGGCAAGGACATCCTGAGGCCCAAGAGGTCAAGACTGGCAGTTGGGCCTAACTTTGAGAAGTTGGTCTTTCTGAAGGGCAACCAGCACATTGTGTCATAGTCTTTAATAAATGTGCCTAAAATTTAATTTTACCTTTCAGTTCCCGCCATAATAATTCTCTGGTAAATTAAAATTTAGTTAATGGTTAGTGGTTACAAGGGTTTCAAAACATGTAATCAGTACATTTTTTATTAAAAATAAAAAAAAAAGTTATTAAGCAAAAAAGTTGCAAAACTTGATAAAAATACAGTTAAATACCTATTTATTGTTGGATTTTGCATAAATAAACATTTTCTATGGGTTTTAAAGCTTTTTTCCTTGATTTTTTAAATGTTAGTAAAGAAATAGTTATCGTTAACTTCCGTTAACTTTGTAGTAAAATTATCGTATTATCGTTATCGAAGTTAAAAATTGGGGTTAACGGATTATCGTTATCGAAGTTAACTTTTTGGTTAACGGTGCCCACCACTGGCTATTACGTTGCATTTGGCAAACATGAAACCACTCGGACCTATCGAGGTTATTCAAGTTAGGTAAATGATTTAAAGCTATATTTTTTTATCAAATTTTGCAAAATATCGGTTTCAAATCGGCTAATTATCCGTGAACTGTTTACAAAGCTACTGAAGTAAATTTATAAACTCTCATTCATGAAAGTGTCCAATTTTTTCTTAAAACTAAGGAGCTACGATGTATCACATCATGTAGCAAGTCATTCCAAAAATCTTCTACCCTGTAACTAAAGAGTATTTTCGTAGATCCACACTATAAGTGTATTTTGTAATTTTCTTATGCTCTCGAGTTCTTTCAGACTTTAAGAAGAAAAAGTTATATCTAAATTAGCCAAACCTGGAAACATTTTGTACATCTGCATCATATCTCACCAAAAAACGTCTCTCAAAACTAAATATACCAAATTTCTTTAATTTTTCAATGTATTCTACCTGTTAAGCTAGGGATAAGCGTTTGGTTGCCCTTTGCTGCACATCTACAAGCATATCTCTGTCCTGTTATGGAGAGTTGACATTACTATTAGATTTCCAAATTTGGTACACAATATGATAGAACTACCTCAATAAATCCAATAATACAAATATTGTTGATGTTTCCCATCTCTCTTTCATCATGTGTGTGTTTATATACGCTAATGTTCCTCGGTGGTGTAGTGGTTAGCGTCAATGACTACGGATCCATCGGCCCCGGGATCGAGACCCGGTGATGAATGAAACCCTGTACTACTACTACTAATAATAATATTAATTAATGTTTTTTAGAATTTAAAATAATTATTATTTTAATCACATAAGTTTAACTGTATCGACATATTTACTGTTTCTGTATCACATGCCAATCTGGAAAAAGCATCGGAAAGAGTTGCATGGAGACTGAAACACGTTAGAAATTTCACCGTTTGGGTTTCAACAGCAGACTTATGATGATCTAGAGCAGCGTTTCTTAACCTTTTTCGACATCAGCACCCCCTGTAGTTAGGTCTAGGCAGTCCAGCATCCCCTTCACCTGGTTAGTAGCAAAAAGCACCACGCAAATACAAAACAAAAGAATATGAGTACAATTTATAGTTGACCAATAATATTTTTAATAAAAAGATATCAAGTTAAAGCAAAGTGAACATACATTTAAAAGCAGCACATTTAGAGTAAAAAATAAACGAGGAAAATTTTAAAACGATATTAAGACAAGACACACAAAGAATTATTATTACAAATTCAAACCTAAATACTTTCTTGAATATAACAATATAATAAAATACTTGTTCTTGAATATAACAATAGATCAAGCGGCCAAAAGAAATGTTAAGAATAACAATCAAGGAGAATTACTTACCCCCTAACCTTGGGGTCAAAATCATGCAAAAAAAGTAAATTTCTTGTGATACAGAGTCACCGTCTTCCTTCTTAATATTAATGGTGATAATGTAAACGTGCAATAAATCTTTCGTAATTAAATATATATTCAAATTCTCATACAATAATATCTGTTAATAAAATAGAAAATATTAGGAGTTTGGTTAACGGACCTAACGTATCCATACTGCACATGACAGAAGCCCTTTTCCAGCACCCCTAAAATCGATTTCAGGACCCCCTGGGGGTGCTAGCACCTCAAGTTAAGAAACGCTGATCTAGAGGCAGATTAAAAAATCTCGAGGCCCTGGGCAATGAAGTTTAAACTAATTTTGTAGCGTATGTTATGCAATAAAAAAAAATTAATGCTTTATTTTAAAAATAGTCTAAAAGAATAAAAAGGAAAGTACATCATGTACATGGATACAGCAGGGTTGCCAGATTGGCTTTTCTAAAGCCAAATTCCATAAATTTGGCCTTTTTTTCAACTTGCTTGGCTTTATAATATCAATTTGGCTTTTTTGGCTTTTTATTGGCTTTTTTCAACTTGCTTGGTTTTATAGTATCAGTTTGATTTTTGGGCTTTTTCCAGGATCTTTTTTATTTTTGCCTTTATAATATCAGTTATACTGTTTAGCACGTGTTTTTTTCTTGTACCAAACGTGTATAGTGAATCTAGTCTTGTCCGTGACGTTACATTCGAGATTCATACACGTTTGATACTTGTTCAAACGGAACGGATGCCGGGACGCGGGGCGCGGGCGGGAAAGCAGTCAACACTTAGCATCGGTGTGGATCGGTACTGTGCGTCGTGCGTGTGTAGGCGGTAAAACTTGGCTATCATTCGAGTGAACCAGTTTAGTTAAAGTTCTAGTTTATGTAAATTTTGTTTTTGTTCTACAACCATGTCATCAAAGAAGTGTAAGCTATCGTTGTTATTTTATTTATTTGTCGGGTTCGAAATCCCAGCTGAGCCGTGAACGGCCAAATTCTAAAGGGCAAGTTCTACCTAAAGCCCAAGTTAAGCTAAATTAAAACTTACGGATTTGAGATCCTATTAGGTCCTACCTCAGGGTAACCTCAGGGTTGCTGACTCGATGCGGGCCTACCTTAGACCTTAAATTACATGAACTTAAAAGGTAAACAAAAGGGTACTATTTGTGGTCTTTCTGAACCTTGCAACAACAACGCAACCTGGACTATTGCACGATGCAACAATCATGTATCTAAACAACCAAACTGAATTGCAAGAGAGCTCTCTATCAAACCACACCTTTACGTACGACCTTCCACAAACGAGTAGAAAAGACGCGCAGCGTCTCAAAATGATGCCAACAGTGTGACCAAACAATGATGCCACAAGAGCTCAAAAATGCTAGCTCTAAATTAATTTAATTTTTCACTAACCTTACAATTATGAGATGGATATATATACACCTTAACTTAATATATATACAAGCAATGCTGCATCAATCAGCTTAGTCATCGTATCGCCTTGGGACAACAATGGTTCTTCCTCTCCTAGATTTTCTAACACTCCCCACCGAAGAGGCATTGTTGTCATTACCTTCT
The DNA here is from genome assembly GCA_023014485.1 of Bathynomus jamesi. NCBI lineage: Eukaryota > Metazoa > Arthropoda > Malacostraca > Isopoda > Cirolanidae > Bathynomus > Bathynomus jamesi. The sequence goes on from JAJOZX010000387.1 coordinate 731,485, forward strand.
GCAAGGTTAGCCAAGCCTTCTTCATGAGGCTGTAACTCAAATGTTTCATCTTGACTATCTGTGTTTTTGCTGATTTCTAAAGCATAGAGTTTTTGTATAGGTCTCTTTAACTTTCCTCCTGAAGTCTTTACCAGTGCAGACCTAACTAAATTGTCTTTGCCAACAAACAACTCTTCAATTATGCCAAGCTTCCAGCATTGCCTTGGTCTTTCATCCCCAATGTTGTTGGTAAATCTATATACCCATGCTGTCACTCTTAACAATCTTTTCAGACTGCTAATGTCCTCAAGCCTCAATATGGGGTCCTGCTGCATAACTTGACAACTGTTCACAGCGCATTTTCTCACCTCATTCACCCATGCTTCTTCAGCCTGGCATTCTCCTACAATAGGCTGATTAGAAGGCCAGTTTTCACTTCCAAGTTTTAGCCACTCTGGCCCATTCCACCACAAACTTGATTGTGAACGATCTTTCACCGAAATTCCTCGTGTTGGTAAATCAGCGGGGTTTTGGATGCCTGGACAATGCTTCCATTGCTTGGGATCTGTGTGCGCTTGAATTTCCTCCACCCTATTGGCAACAAATGGTTTCCATTTCCTTGCCTGACTTCTTAACCAGTGCCAAACTATAGTGGAGTCTGTCCAATAATAGCTTGGAATTTCATAGAGGGCCAAAGACTTTCGCACTGTAATTGCAAGCCGACTAGCAATAACGGCACCCATCAATTCCAACCTTGGAACAGAAAGCCTTTTCAAAGGTGCTACTCTACTCTTTGCAGCAACCAGCCTGCAACTTACTTCTTCTTGCAATGCGCCTCTTATATAAATACAAGTTGCATAGGCTTCCTCACTTGCATCACAAAAGATGTGCAGCTCCAAATTGTCTGGACTATTGTTCAACTCTCCAAAGTACCATCTTGGGATTTCAATGTCTCCAAGATGTGCCAATTCTTTGAACCAATATTTCCACCTTACCACCATATGATCAGGTAACTCTTGGTCCCAACCAAGTCCAATTTCCCAGAGGCTCTGAAACCAAATTTTTGACTTTATCACAAATGGAGCCAGGAATCCAAGAGGATCAAAGACCTTCGAAGCCAAACTAAGAGCTGTCCGTTTTGTCCACCTTGTCTCATTCTCGGCCAGCTCTACTAAAGATTTCCCATTGAAGGTAAACAAATCATCATCTTGCTGCCAAACGATGCCTAGCACCTTTGCGTCTATTGCCCACAACTCCTTAATACCAGAATCCTCAATACTTTCTGCTGCGTCAGGTACTACAGAGGAATGACTCATAAACTCTTGTAATTGCGAATGATTGGTCTGCCATTTTCTGAGCTCCATGCCAGCCTCCCTCATTATAGCTCTAGCCTCCATGAATATCTGTTTAGCCATTTCTGTATTATCCACGGAACATAGCAAATCATCAACATCAAAATTTTTCCTTATGTGTTCAATAGTGTTAGGATAGACTTCAGAATATTTCTTAAAATGGTACTGCATAGTAGCTGCCAACAGAAATGGACTAGAGCTGAGGCCAAACAACACTGACTTCATTCTATATGCTTGAACCTTAGGTTCATTTTCCAACAAGTCTTTCGTATCCACCCACAGATACCTTACTGCATCTCTGTCCTCTGGTTTTAACTTTATCCGCAAAAAAGCTTGCTTCACATCTGCAGTCAATGCTACTCTACCAAACCTGAATCTCAGTAACAAGGAAAATAAATCTGCATTTAAATTTGGCCCAGCATCCAAACAGTCATTCAAGGACACACCACCTTTGTCCTTGGCTGAGCCATCAAAAACTACCCTCAGTTTGGTGGTAGTTTTGTCTCGCCGTACCACTGCATGGTGTGGCAGATAATGTGCCTCCTGGCTCACCAGCTCACCTTGCACCCTTTCAGCATAGCCCTCCCTTACATAACTTAGGATGGCCTCATCGTATTCAATTAACAACTCCTCATTTTTTCTTAGCCTGTACAATGAAGTCTCCAACCTCCGATTAGCTAGCTGAAGGTTTGAACCGGGTTTGCAAGAATCCTTCCATGGTAGGCCAACTTCATAGCAACCATCTCTAAACCCAATCCCTTTTTCAAAGTGCTCTAAAACACCATTGTTCACTGTACTTGCCTGGTTGTCCTTTATACCAATAGATTCAAGTTCCCAAAACGCTTTCAAATGCCTTTCCAGACCATGGCTGTTCTCCTCAATCTTAACAAAGAGAGCCTTAACTTCCATTTCATTGCAATAACTACCATGTAGCATCCAGCCTAGCTTACTTTCAATAGCTACTGGGCCTTGAGATGTACGGACAATATTACCAGTGATGAAGTCCCAATAATAGTCAGCTCCAATCAAAAGACTAATATCTTCTGTTCCCTCAAACTTATTATTGCCCAAATTAATTCCTTTAACTTGCAATTCTTGGACACATGCCATATCTAAACAAGTAGTGACTGGAGCACAAAGTTCCTCAATCTCTACAGCTTGGACCTTGATAGTGGGACTTTGCGGTAACAACCCTTTAACCAGAACTTCTACCTTCTTAAATTTGGTTCGGTTTTGAACGGAACCCCCAAACCCAGAAATTCTTAAATTTTCCCTCTTAAGTTCTTTAAACTTCAATTTTCTGGAAATTCTGGTCTTAATAAAACTACACTGGCTACCACTATCAAACAACACTCTTACAGTAGCTTCTCCCTCATTCCCAATTAATAAGGCTGCAGTTGTTTGCAATAATCCCCCTTTACTTTTACTCCCTTGCATAGCAGTGGCATGTGCCACTGATGTCTCTACTTCTGGGGTAGGCCTACTAAGAGTGTTTTCACTCAATAATGGCTGATGCCTACCATGACATTTTTTGCACAAAATTTTAAACTTACAAAACCTTGCTCTATGACCTTTCAAAAAACATTTAAAACATGCTGTGGACTTAGTTACCCTGTCCTTTCTTTCCTCAAAGGGTAAGGCCTCAGCCACTTCACATATATGACTTGTGGTTGCCTTCGCAAAATATACATTCCTTGATTCCCTTTAATTTATTCTCAGAGGAGGCATGTAGAGCTGACACTGTACCTGGGCTATTCCTTTTTGTGGAAACTTTGGTGCTGTGCCTGCCTTTGTCCTCTTGTTTACCATCCCACTGTGCAAACTCAACTCCCTCTCGTCTTGCTAATTCTGTGCCTAAAAGACTTAACATCTGCTGAAGGGGGATGTACACATGTTCTGCAGAGTGTCCCCTACTTAATTCAAGCAAAATTGAGCTAGGCAATTTAGACTCCAGTGTAGGAACCAACATTATACCATACTTTTCCATTCCTACACCCAAGTTGTCCAGGGACCTAGTTCTAATTTCAAATTCATCATATAACTGCCGTAACTCCTTGACACTATTAGGATTATTAACAGGAGGTATAGTTAAAAGTGCACGGAGGTGGCTTTTAATTAAGATCTCTGGCTTACCAAACCGTTTCTTTAATATATCCCAAGCCACATTATAATTAGCCTCTGTTAATGCTAATCCTGCTATAGTCTTTGCTGCCTCCCCTTCCAAGAGGGACCGCAAATAATTAAACTTCTCCACGGCACTTAACACTTGACTAGAATGAACTGCTGATTGAAAACTGTCTGCCCATCCTTGCCATTCCTGAATACTCCCAGAAAATGTTTTGAGTACAAGCCTCGGTAATTGAACTACAGATCTGTTAACCTTAACTTCACAAGCATCATTTGTTGAGTGTTGTGTTTCATTATTAGACCTGGTCTCTAACTGTACTGAGCTGCTAAACTCTTTTGCTCGGAGGCCTACGTTAATCATATCATCAATAATCTCTTCAAAGTAAATTATGTTATTTTCTATTTCATCCTCTTCTATAAGAGCCTCAATTTTAACATTTACCTCACTTAGAGCAACCTTTTAGTTTCTAATATGGCAAGCTTCGCAGTCACTAAGCGTAAATCCTCTTGCTCTATGGCAGAATCTATAGTGGCAATGACCTTTGTAATTAGACCTTTGTAGGCACTTCTCCTTTTTATAAATTTGTTCAATTCAGATGCACTCATCTTCAATGTAAACAACCCTTGGGCTCAATACCAAATGAGCTGAATTGGCAGAAATACTTAACCAAACTGATCAAACGCAAATTTTACTTTCAAATAAACTGAATTGCTGAGTGGGGTATTAACCAAACACCAGTATGGAATACCAAATTTTCCACCCCAGGACCTTAATTCAATAATGACCCAAAATTAACCAAACCGGAAAAAAAGTAGGCCAAAAAACGACAGACGACTGGCCAAGTTTCGCAATTGGGCGACCAAACTTTACCCTGGGACCTTAATTCAATAATAACCCAAAATTAACCAAACCGGAAAAAAAGTAGGCCAAAAAACGACAGACGACTGGCCAAGTTTCGCAATTGGGCGACCAAACTTTACCCTGGGACCTTAATTCAATAATAACCCAAAATTAACCAAACCGGAAAAAAGGTAGGCCAAAAAACGACAGACGACTGGCCAAGTTTCGCAATTGGGCGACCAAACTTTACCCTGGGACCTTAATTCAATAATAACCCAAAATTAACCAAACCGGAAAAAAGTAGGCCAAAAAACGACAGACGACTGGCCAAGTTTCGCAATTGGGCGACCAAACTTTACCCTGGGACCTTAATTCAATAATAACCCAAAATTAACCAAACCGGAAAAAAAGTAGGCCAAAAAACGACAGACGACTGGCCAAGTTTCGCAATTGGGCGACCAAACTTTACCCTGGGACCTTAATTCAATAATAACCCAAAATTAACCAAACCGGAAAAAAAGGTAGGCCAAAAAACGACAGACGACTGGCCAAGTTTCGCAATTGGGCGACCAAACTTTTTACCCTGGGACCTTAACTCAATAATACTCAACCCGTCTAGGCCTAACTTGGGATACAATTTGCACAATCAGAACTTTGCCGAAAAATGGTCACTGACTCAGTCTTGGGGTAGAAATCCGGTTCTGAAGGACCATGTTATTTTATTTATTTGTCGGGTTCGAAATCCCAGCTGAGCCGTGAACGGCCAAATTCTAAAGGGCAAGTTCTACCTAAAGCCCAAGTTAAGCTAAATTAAAACTTACGGATTTGAGATCCTATTAGGTCCTACCTCAGGGTAACCTCAGGGTTGCTGACTCGATGCGGGCCTACCTTAGACCTTAAATTACATGAACTTAAAAGGTAAACAAAAGGGTACTATTTGTGGTCTTCTTTCTGAACCTTGCAACAACAACGCAACCTGGACTATTGCACGATGCAACAATCATGTATCTAAACAACCAAACTGAATTGCAAGAGAGCTCTCTATCAAACCACACCTTTACGTACGACCTTCCACAAACGAGTAGAAAAGACGCGCAGCGTCTCAAAATGATGCCAACAGTGTGACCAAACAATGATGCCACAAGAGCTCAAAAATGCTAGCTCTAAATTAATTTAATTTTTCACTAACCTTACAATTATGAGATGGATATATATACACCTTAACTTAATATATATACAAGCAATGCTGCATCAATCAGCTTAGTCATCGTATCGCCTTGGGACAACAATGGTTCTTCCTCTCTAGATTTTATAACAATCGTACGACAGCAGCCGTAAATACAATAGTAAGTGGAAGAAACGTTTGTTTGGGTGAAAAAGTCTTTTGATGGCTCAGATTCAGCTTATTGCAAATTTTGTCATTGCAATATTGCTCCACGAATGAGTAACCTCTCAAATCACGAAAAGTATATGGTGTCGAGGCTACTTGTTCTAATGTGGAGGACACTGCTGAAGAGGATCTGGAGTTTTCATGTAATGTGAGTATGTGATCTATACTTAAAATTATTTGGCTTTTTTTTGGCTTTTTTTCGTGCATAGTTGGCTTATCACTAGGTTTGCATCTGGCAACCCTGGGATACAGTAGTCATGTTAGGTCCTAGGCTAATGACTGTGCTGCCATATCATTATATAAGGTTTCTTACACTATGACAGTCAATAGAAAGACCCTTTTCTATTGACTATGCTATGCTACCACTGATTACTATCCATAAATTTGTTTTTAATATACCTATGGAAAAACTATACACGCTTACAACATGGTATCGTATGTGGTACCTTTACTTCTTAATTAAATATAAATTATTAATTAATTGAATTAAATATCTATACAAAATTGCCTCGGGATTGGCGCCATGGCCTATTGGGGATGAAAATAATTACCATCGAGAGAAGAGTCAACGAACTTTGAAGAATCAGCAGATTCCTAACGATTATATACTGGCGGCACTCTGAGCTGCTTATGTTACAGCGATGCTTTCAGCAAGGAAGATGTACTTTATCTTCCTCTAAGTTCTGAGTGAAATCCTCTTAATATAAAACCTAATAACTATAAAAAGGATAGGCCTATTCCTTCAGGTATTTAAATAGTGACTGCCTATGTTAGTTACATCAAATCAATTCATTGTGTAACTCCATCGTACCACGGCCCTACATCGAAAAAGATCGTCGCGCCCTACATCGAAACAGAAGCGAGGCCCAACGAAATAATAAGGCAAAGCAATTCCTTTCTTTACCATTAGGCAGCGCAAATAAACATAGAGGTCCTTTGAAGACCTACATATACATAACTCTAACGAAAAAACGTAGGACTTTTGTCGTTAACTCTCCACTGAAATCTGCTGGAAATTTCCAACGGATGAGGGTATCAGGCAATCAACCCATAGCCCTATATAGTTTTTCATAATACAGTACCTGTGTCGTAGAACAAGCGTAATGATAACATTAAAAATTATCATCCCCATCACTGATTTTTATCACGTCTCTCACTTCTCTGCTCTCTTTTTATAAGTGATTAAAAATATCATAACAAAATTGTCGGGGCTCCATTTGTCTCGGGTCTCTGTGCAACTGCCCCGTCTGCACTGCCGTTAATCCGTCATTGGGTTTATCACTTTAATATATCTGTGGATCATGGGAAGAAGGGTCAGGTTATAAAACGCTGACACCTTACTGGTGGTACTAGACTACATATGTATGACGTCATTAATGTAAATAAATTTTTACAGAAAGCGTAGTTATAGGAATATTTCGCTTGTTTTGGGTTTTGATTTAAAACTTTCAGATATTAAATTATGGTGGAATGTATAAGAATGAGCAGTTTAGGCTATAGAATTTTTCCAAATAAAACTATCATTCGCACTATATTTCATTCATTAAATCTAACGTTTGTGTAAACTTGCTCTCAAAGAAAGAACATTTGCAACGTCTTCGATGAAATTGGTGAGATTTGCTGAGGTTAAAGTATAGTTAATATTCTGGTAAAACTTTAGTATCCTGACAGTTCAGAGATAGAGTTATGAATTCTGTCTCCAAACTGTCTTGTGTAACCATTTTTGGAAAAATACTCCCTTTCTAAATTGTGAAAGTCTTACCCTACACAATATGAACAATTTTGCTCATTATGGTAAATATTTACATTAAGGTCTCCACCCAATTTTGATGCCAAAATACATTTTCCTAGTAGTGTATGATGTGCTTTGTTCAAATCTGGCCTTCATTTATGCGGAAATGAACCAATCAAAAGTTATGAGACTTCAAAGTTTTAACATATTTTGGTTCATTTCCCCATAAAATTAAGGCCAGATTTTAACATTGCACATCAAATACTACTAGAAAAATGCATTCCAGTGTCCAAATTGCTAGAGAACCTACCGAACCTAAACTTACCTAACCCTAATATCAATGGATTCATCATAGGAACACTTAGATCCACACTCTCTACATTTAAAAGATGACTGTAACACCATGTTTAACAAAAATTTCTACAGCAGAATTATCAATATTGTTAATTTCCATAATCACATCTTCAAAATACATCTCACATCCTTCACACGCCATATTGGAAAACCAACTAATGAAGAAAATGGAAAATACTATACCTCATTTTTTGTTTTTTTCCACCCAAATAGATACACTTATGATGACATCATTCAAAAAATTATGACCAAAATGGAGTTAAGAAAATAATTTCTTTAAAAGCCTATAACATTATAAATATGCAATTGCGCAAATAATAACATATACCATTAGACTCCTAAAGTTATGCTGAAACATTGATAATAGCCAGTATTGTCAACTTGGTGGAGACCATAATATCCATAATTTCCCTCATAATATTTCAGTCGTGCATAAATGTTTTAGAAAAAATTTCTTCATGAAATACTTGAAAATACGAGTTTTGGGTTAATATTTGATTTACCCCTGCAGGAGCCTTCAACTACTTGCATATCATATAATCAGTTTTTTATACTGATTCCAAATATAACAGTTATTTCTTGTGCAAATTCTTAGTTTTTCAGTTATTTACTCTCAAAGGTAGCATTACTTTCAATTGTGCAATGTATTCACCAGTACTGGTGCATGTGGAAATCCCTGACCATCATCTGTGTCTGCCATGATGTAACATGTTTAGCACATGCGCAGATGATAGGAACTATTTTGCATATGTGTTGATTTCAAGTTTTTTCTTGGTAATAATCTACTTAAGCTCCCGTTTCTCTGATTTTTGTAATATATACATGGTAGCTTCGTTTCTTCATTAGGAATGCCAACTGTTTTGAGAACTATTCAGACCCCTCAGAAAAGGCTGCATGCCTTCCTCGTTGCAGCAGCCCAGCTCTACCCACCACACTAATTGTGGAAATGTACATACAGCTTTTGTTGGGTAAGGTTAGGTTAGGTTGTCTCGAAACAGTTGGCATTATAGCAAGGCGAGCTGTTCTTCAAAATGCTAGGTTAGGTTAGGTTTTGAAGCATTTCCCTTACTGGGTAAATCCAGGATAAATAGACAGGTAGAAGTGCTGATATAACACTAATACATCTTCAATATTCACGAAACTTGGTCTGAGGGTGTTTTAGTAAAAAAAACAAATTCCTAATTTTTTTTGAAAATTGATCAAATAAGTCAAAATTTAGGGTCAGGTCAAATTTTGGCCAAATTGTGACCTAAGAATTTTTTAAATCCCTATATCTTGGCTTCTAATTGTCGTAGCTTAATAAACTTTATATGGATGGAAGCGGAATGAGCTCTAGTTTCCAAAAATGGTACTTTCATTAGGATAATTTAATAAAAAAACACTTGATTTTGAAAAAACAAAAAAAAATCAGGATTTTACCTTGAAGGGATCAATTTTTAAAAAAATTTTATTGAAGAAAAAAAATGTTGCCTGAGCAAAGATCTACCATAATCAGTAAAAAAAAGTTAGCTTACAGGCCATTATATACCCTAACTTAAAACTTAATTTTATAATGCTGGGTTTCTTCATTTTTTCAGAATTTCATCATCAAAAACTTATTTAATGAAACTAAACATATTAAATAGTAGGATAACAATATAATAAGGATATACTTAGCATTTGTAATTATTAATTGTAACTTAAATACGTATCTACTCTCTACATTCTGCATACATGCTAAGTGCTAACTTCATACATATATGGTAATTTGTTTTAAGTTTTCTTGAGAAATTTTCTAAATCTTGAGCTGGAAAGACATACTGTATCCTTGTTCTGCCTCTTAAACTTGACTCAACTGTTCCAAATATGTTCTCGGGGGGAACAGGGCAAATATCGTCTTCTGCAGGAAAAATGTACAAGGGCGCTATTCCTGAAGGATAAAGAAATTTAATCAAATAATCATCATATTCTGCATCATATGACTCAACCAGTCCTAACCACAATTCTTTTTCGTACACACAACTGACAAAAGAGCCTACTTCTATTTCCATATTGCTTAACTCTCCTTCGATATCACCGGCTTCTCCATCATGATCTACTACTTCTCCACTAACAATTTTTCTTAAATTTAAAGATATTTACCTGTTTTTATGGGGGGCTCATCTAAATATGGTAATATTTTATCTCTAAGTATATCCTTATTATGTTGTGGATCTTCCAAAAAATTTCCTAAACAGGTGGAGCCATAGAAATATTTGTAGACGAGCTACTACTGCGCTCAAAGAATTCTTCATTTGCTGTAGCAGTACAGCCTTTTCTGCTGGTGCTGGTACAGATTCCAGTATTCCAGGTTGACTTCTTATTAAGGTGTAGCAGTTGCTACATAATAGCTGATCCTTTTGAAGAACTCCATAACTTACAGAAGCCATAAGTTCCGTAACTTTTTTAATATTATTGAAAATTCTTTTTTTGTATTTTTTTAAAGGATCACAACAATATAATTTCTTATTTTTTGACATTTTTTAAAGTTATTTAGGTACACCTGTATCTTTCAATATATAGTTATTAAAATCTGAAAAAAGAAAAAATAAGAAATGAAGAAAGCCAGCATTAATAAAATTAAGTTTTAAGCTATATAATGGCCTATAAGCTAACTTTTTATTGCTGATTATGGTAGATCTTTGCTCAGGCAACATTTTTTCTTCAATAAAATTTTTTTAAAAATTAATCCCTTCAATGTTAAATCCTGAAATCTTTTGTTTTTTCAAAATTAAGTGTTTTTTTTATTAAATTATCCAAATGAAAGTACCATTTTGGAAACTAGAGCTCATTCCGCTTCCATCCATATAAAGTTTATTAAGCTACCACAATTAGAAGCAGAGATATAGGGATTTAAAAAATTCTTAGGTCATGATTTGGCCAAAATTTGACCTGACCCTAAATTTTGACCTATTTGACTGATTTTCAAAAAAATTTGGGAATTTGTTTTTTTCACTAAAAAATGCCCCCAGACCAAGTTTTATGCAAATTGAAGACATGACCGTGTTGTTTATCTGTCTATTTAACCTGGATTTACCCTACTAGAGACTGTCTAAATCACATTCCTAATGAAGAAACGAAGCTACCAATGTATAATTTATGAAAATTGGAGAGACAGTTGCTTAAGTAGATTATTACCTTCTTCTCTACCAACCAATGACAAATTTGAAATGGAACCTGGTATGTTAGGTAGGGTACTGGATCAATGCAGTAGCATGTGGGCAGATATATTTTCAGTCTGGACATAGGTTAGGTTGGTTATATTATGAGAATAGGTTCTTCTGGTGTGTTTTGGTGTGAATTATTAAAATCTAACCTTCATTTGTTGTGAAAATGAGAATTTTTTTTTTTACTTTTCAAAATTTGCTCATTTGCACAAGAAATGAAGGTCAGATTTGAATAAAATGCACCAAAATACCCCAGAAAAACCTATTCTCATATCAAAATCAACCCACAGGGGTAAAATGAATAATTATATCAGTTTTGTTTTTAAGTCTCTAAGGATAGTACTAAATTTGTTTCATGACACATTACAGGCAAAGACTTCAGTGGAAATTGTCACCCTACACTCTGGGTACCGTATAAGAATTTCATGGAAAAATTTTTAAACAATGTGTCAGAAAATTTGAACAGATTATGCAGTATGGAATTTCTGATAACTTCATGCAAGTTCATTAGTACATTTTTAGTTGCAAAATAAAAAAAAACAATGATGTACTATTTTATATCTTTAATAAATTTTAAAAGTCAACTGGAAAATTCTGTTTATATTTCAAATAGTTGGACTTTAAAAATCTTGGTGTTAGATTAGTACAAAATTTTTAAATGGTGTAAAGTTATCAGGTTTGAGATGATTCTTAATGTGGCATTACTACGTAAATTCTGCAAAAAGGTCATTGAAATGTACTCCGATAACTTTATATATATATGATGCAACCCCGCAAGAGGGTTCTAAGCTCGTGCTCTTTGTGCTTGTTTGTACGTACTTGTTCCTGGAGGTTTCACATGCGCCCTCCTGGCCCTAGCATCCAAGGATGATGGGGCTTGAGTGCGCTTGACCCTGCAGTCCTTGTCATCCTTGGTCTTTTTCCACTTCGACTGTCCCCTCCACCCTTTCTTTTTCCTCTGTCTTTCCTCTCACTTTTTCTTTGTTTTTCCGCCGAAATATGCCCTTTTAAATAGAGGTGAATTGGTTCTTCCCGAACTTAAAAAAAAATATATATGATGCAAACCCATAAGGAAAAAGAAAAATGATTCCAAAGTATTTGAAAGAATAGTTAGAGAGAAAATTTATGATTTCTTGGAGAGACTGGAAAGGTTCAACAAAAATCAGCATGGATTCCACTCAGGTAGATCATGCCTATCACAACTAATAGAACACTACAACAATATCCAGCACTGGAAGGCAATGACAACTATGATGTCATATACACAGATTTTGCTAAAGCTTTCGACAAATGTGATCATGGTATAATAGCACATAAAATGAAACATATGGGAATAAAAGGCAAAGTGGGAAAATGGATCTACAACTTCCTCAGAGAATGTCTACAGGTCATCAAAATTCAAGGTATATCATCATCAGAATTGGAAGTATGCAGCTTAGTACCACAAGGGACAGTACTGGCCCCACTCCTGTTCATTATCATGCTAACAGATATAGACAGTGGAGTAAACAGCAACAGTATAGTAACATCCTTTGCAGATGATACAAAGAAGTAGAAAAATCAGCAATGTAAATGAAGTGGAGGCCTTGCAGAGGGACACGAACAAAATATACAAATGGTCAGAAGACATGACATTTAACACTGAGGAATTTCAGCTCTTGAGATATGGTAGAAAAGAGGAACTTAGACTGCATATTATGCTCCAGATAGACAGGAAATTCAGAGAAGCATGAAAGCCGTTGACTTTGGGGTAATAATGACCAATGATGTCAAATTCAAGACACAAAATCAGATAGCAATAAACAAAGCAAAAAGAGTCACAGGACAGGTACTAAGAACATTCAAAAGAAGGGACAGAACAGTAATGATTCCTCTGCTAAAAACACTGATTATACCAAAACTTGAATACTGCTCAGTTTGACATCCCCATATAAAAAGGAAGAAACTAATAAACTAGAAGAAATGCAGAGACATTTCACAGCCAAGATTGATGGCTGCAAAGAACTTAACTGCTGGGAAAGACTACATAAACTAAATCTGTACTCCCTGGAAAGAAGGAGGGAGAGGTACACCATAATCTACATATGGAAAATGATTTTAAAACTGGTACCAAAACTAAAACTAATTATCATTCAAACAACACTTGCAAAATAGGAAAGGCAGAATGCGTAGTGTTCCCAAATTAAAGCCCCAGCAAGGAACCTCCTCAACACTGAAGGAAAATAGCTTGGTTGTCAGGGGGCCAAGACTTTTTAACCAGCTTCCAAAGGACCTCAGAAACGTTACAGGTTTCAAAGTTGAAGTCTTTAAGAGAAGACTAGATGCCTGGCTCAGGATGTACCAGATGAGTTGGGTGTACCTGGCTATGTACGGTGATGAGTGCAAGAAAGCAACTCACTCCTCCACCAAGCCAGACCTAGAGGCAGGGCCACTAGCTTTGACCTTCGTGTGAAGAGAGACCAATGCACAGAACAGCAACAAGGTTAACAAGGTATATATATATATTCTCCCATACTAGAAATGTTATAGATACAGAATTAACACTTACTCTTTGGTACTGTATATGATATTAATTACTTGTATTTAAGCTTACTACATGGTAGATTCTTGAACAGTTCACTTGTAACAGGGGTGTGCAAAATATAGCTACTGGGCCAGCTCAGGCCCTTCACAAGATTTTGTGTGTCCCACATTTTCACTAAGAAATTCTTAACCAGCCTACAAGGTAATGGTAATATACAATTTGGTTTACAATCCCATTATGTTGATAGGCTTTGGCCTGCACATACCAAAACAAGTGTTAAAAATAATTATTGTGATTGTTTTGTACAGTACCATTGATCAAGTCTGTTGGAATGGCACAAACGTGTTATCCTTCACAGATCTAGGTCAAACTCTCTCAGCCTCAGGCTAACTGGCATGTATTCACTGCCCAGTCTTTTCAAGTAGCCCTAGAAACCAAAATAATTGGCCACCTCTAACTTGTTAGCTTGAAAGTAGGTTATTTCAATGGTATATTAATACTATAAATTTTAACAGTTATTTTTATTCTTTCAGTCAAGTGTATCTGCCAGAGAAAGAATGAAAGCATGGCAGACTGAAACATTTGACGGAGTGGAAGGAATTCACTTGTCATCTGTAAGATTGCCTGTGACATTGAAACCATCAGAAGTCCTTATCAAAGTTTCTGCAGCCTCTGTTAATCCAATTGACATAGCTGTACTTGGTAATATTCTCTATTTTTCAGATGTATAATTTGTCGTAAATTTACTGTATACAAATTAACCAATTAAGTATGTTTATGAAAATACATTTTCAGCCATAAGAGTAGATTTTTGGAATGACTTGCCATATGGCGTTGTAGGTAGTACTAGCTCCTTGGATAGACAAATTAAGAAAGTTAGATACTTTTATAAATGAAATTTGTAAGTTGTGTAAATAATGTACGAGGGCCACTCAGTATATTTTGCCCACCTTTTTTATTTCTTTCCAAGTTTCCTTGTAAGTTCCAGAAATTTTGTACACAAGTAGTTACATACCTTTTTTACAAGTTTTTATTTTTCCACATAGTCTCCATCCTTTTCTATGGCTTTCCTCCATCTCAAAACAAGGGCCTTTATTCCTTGCTGGTCAAAGTCTGCTGGGTTCCACTGGAGACACCTCTTAACCCCCTCAACAACCTCATCACTGAAACTTTCTTCAACAAATAGCATCCTTCATTGGCCCAAACAAATGGAAGTCTGAAGGTGCCAGATCCAGGCTCTATGGAGGGTGGAGTAATACAATCGAGCGCATTTTTGTGATGGTCTCTCTTGTTTGCAAACTGTTATGTGGTCTTGCATTATCATGCAAGAAAAGGATATCTTCCAGTTTTCTCTCCAGTTGAACTCGCTTTATATGTCTCTGGAGTCTCTGTAGGGTAGCAATATATGCCTCTGATTTGATTGTTTGTTCTTTCTTCATAATGTTCACCAGCATCACCCCTTTCATGACCCAGAAGATGGTGGCCATAACCTTTCCTACAGAGGGAGCCATTTTGAACTTTTTTCTTGATTGGGGAGTCTGCATGATGTCACTCAATGGATTGGCATTTTGTTTCAGGCTCAAAGTGGTGTACCCAAGTCTCATCCCCAGTCACAATTCATGAAAGGAAGTCATCTCATTCTGTCTCATATTGAACCAACTACTCAGAAACAATTTCTTTTCTTTGGCCTTTGTGATCTTCAGTCAGTTTGTGAGGAACAAACTGTGAACACACTTTTGAGTATCCCAGTTGCTGAATTATCATATTCACATTTCCTTCACTAATTCCTAGCTCCAGTGATAGCTCCTTGTATGTGATGTGCCGATTTGATCAAATGATGCTGTTAGCACATTGCACAGTGTGAGATATCACAGCCGATGCTGGGCAACTGCTGTGTAGCTCATCATCGAGGCTAGCTCTCCCTCTCTCCGATGATCTCACACATTTAGACCAGTGTCCAACTGTGCTTTGATTAACATCATCATCTCCATAAATGTTTTGTAGATGTTTGTGAATATTTCCAACTGTTTCCTTCTCCGCGGTTAAGAACTCAATAACAGCTCTCTGTTTATGACGCATATCACTGTCAGACGCAATTTTTGAAACTGCGTTAACCATTGGTTTTATAGAAGGGCGTTTAAAAGCGGTTTTATACATGGATGGGAGGTTCAAACTGGAAAAATCTGGTTATGTGAAGCGCAGAAAGTTCAAACTTGTGGCCCAAAAGTAGAGGTAGGGGGTAAAATGGCATGTTGTCAAAAACAAGTGATCATAGCCTCATTTTGTGAAAATACATGAATATGAAGTTTTGAAAAGGTTTTTTGCTGAAAATTGTGTATACAAAAATTGCACCACAATTTACTGATTTTTAGCGTCAAAACAGCGTTAGGGGGGTCAAAATTATGATTTTTGGAAATACTCACTGTGTGCTTGGGAATGATTAGAGTTCTTCATATATATCTTTGGTAGCAAATAGAATTGTCATTTGTATTATATTTTTGATAAATTTATGCTAGAATTTTAGTCACGCTTGAGTGATTTTGGAGAAAAATTGGCCTGTTCGAGCTCAAAATCCAGACATTTTGTGGTTTTCCAATCATTTATTGACAGAAAATGCAAATTAAAAGCACACCGTTCTTATGACTGATTTTCTATTTCATTTTTTGCACTGCATGCTTGAAAGCTGTCACAATATCATTAATGTTAGTCAAGGCGAATCGGTTGATACGGGAATCAAACTTCCATTCACCTTCAACAACGACATCAAGAATTTGTTCGTGCTGAACTGTCTGAACGTCTTCTTGTGCTGGGTACCGCCACCACTTGTTCATGCCCTTCTTCTCACGGCATAAGTGGTCCAAAGTCATTGACTTGTCTGCAATGAACTTGTTATAGGCAATGAACCAGTTGTACTCTCCATTTTTCTCTTCATCCTGCCAAATGACAGCACATAGCTGATTCACCTCCAAGCACATGGCCGGCCATTCACCATCATTGCTGTTTTGGGATGTTGTATCATAATGAAGTACTGACTTAACAGACAAAGGTTTGTTAAGTAGATACATTGAAGCATCTCTTTCAACTTGCGATGCTTGCATTTGCTTGTAATCTGATATTGTTCTGGCGGAAGGGATCACATACAAATAGTTCTTGTATTCTGAAACAGTTAAGGGTATACGAGATGACTTTTCTGGTGGTTCTTGACCATCTTCAAGCGTATCTACACTTTCCATGGAAACATCTTCTGTTGGATTACTTAAATACAGCTCATGATTGTACAAATACTTGCAAACAATTTGTACAGCAAGTCGAGAAGTTTCAACTGAAATTCCACACATTGTAGATAGGTTAGCACACGTAGATTTGATTTCATCTGTGCACACTTTAATATTTTTCCTCAGTTTTGGTCGATTCACAAATATGTCATCTGTTTGTGTGGTGGCTGAAACCATTGTCATGGTTGAACGAACTAGCCCGGAGCGATTCAAACTTTGATAAGTTCCAGCTGAAGGTGAGTGATTGTCATCTTGGTCATCCTCATTCGAATGAACATCAGCCATTGCAAAATCAATCTCAGCTGCTACCCTTTGTTCTTGTTCTAATTGTGCCATGTGTAATTGAGCCTTTTCCTGTATGTATTCAATGTCAATTTCTTCACTGATTCGTGCTATTCGAGTGGATTTTTGATCTTCATAGAATGCTTTTTCATTGCCAGTAAGTTCTTCAGTTTGTTTTCCAATGTCCAAAAGGCTATCTGGACATATCCCTGTGAAATAGAATGATGGTGTAAGTATGTTTGTATAGAAATAGATAAGCTAGGCTTATTTACTACACATTGTTAAATTTCTCACCAGATCCTGCTTTAGGTGTGAAACTTCTCCACGCTTTATTTAGTTGTCACAAGGATTTAGGTTTACTTGGACCCAGATTTTTCTTCTTCCCTTTTTTGTGATGGGCTATAAAAACAAATAATAATTAATAATAATATAGTGATGAAGTGATCCTACTTTATTACCAGCGAAACATAAGAAAGGAAAATAGAATGTACCTCGGATGTAGACTTGTGAGTGATAAATCTCAACCAATTTTGTCAGTTTTCTTTTAATAGAATTTATAGTCAGAACATGTTCTTCACCAAATGACTTGATCCAGATTTGTCGTAGAGCTACACTGCATGCATGAATTGTTGCACTCCTACAATAAAAAAGACAGTCATGAGCTTTAGTTATTAACATATCAATATTGCACTTACGTTGTAAGACCATATAGACTTCAAAAACTTACATTTTTGAGCTTTTTGGTTGTGTCGCCTCTGAAAATATTGCGATTGCTGCATCATACCAAGTAGGTAGCTTGTCACCAAAAATGAACACTAGCTTTTGTGCCATTGCTAGGCATGGTTGCTACTGATCGGCTGATTTTAAAGCGTTGCTTTTCCAAACTTTTATCACATTATTTCACAAAAAGTGCTAAAAGTAAAACAATCACCAATTTCTGTATTCTAAACAAAAAAGATAGAATAAATATGTGAATTATCTGAAATATAGAAATGTACAAAGGTTAATATCTCATGTGAAGAGCAGCAGAACATTCAATAATATGTTATTAAATAAGTTTTTATGTTATAAGACAGTTTTGAAGCGGTTTAGCTATAAAATTGCAAACATACTAAAAAATGGTGGTTTTCGAGTAAATTTGAGTGCAATTTTTGTATATAAGCCAAAACCAATTTTTTTTTGCTTGAATCATGTTATTGGCATGAAAAGCTGTCATTTGAGCCTATGATCACTCAAATCTGAGCACATGACCCTCAGACCCCCCTCTACCCCCTACCTCTACCAAAAGACATTTCAGCCCCATGGCCTATTATTTAGGTAAGAAAAAATGGTGGGGCAAAATATATTGTGTCCCTAGTACATTTAGTTAAGACTTAAGTGTATGTATGTACTTCAGTAGTTTATACATAGATTAATCATAATTAGCTGACTTAAAATTTATGTTTTGCAGAATGTTATATTATTATTTAGCAGTGAATGACTTATCTGATTCAGATAACTTTAACAGGCCCCAATGGCTTCATGTTGTTCAAATGTAATATACAGAGGTGTAAAGTAATATACAATAATATAATGTAATATACAGAGGTGCAAAGTAATGAAGTAATCATACTTAAGTAACTTTTTTGGGGATCAACTTTTTAAAAAGTACTTTTACTCTTACTTAAGTAAATTTTAAGAGAAAATATTGTACTTTTACTCCACTACATTTCTCTTGATACCTTTCATTACTTTCCCTGAGCATTCTAGAAACTCCCATGTTTGACACAACCAGTCAGAGGACACAGGATGCATGGGCATCTAAATTAGCCAATCATGTGCGTTCTGCTTTCTTTATCATCTGCCAAAGTCTGCTAGTTGAAGTCATATATTTGTTTTTTTATTACCTAATAAATCAGGCCTGTAGCTAAGGGGTGTGTGATGTGTGCGGACGCTTCCTCCATAGCCCATGGAGGTTTGTCTAATAGGACCAACAGATCACTAAAAAAACACAAACATTACACAAGCATGGTCATATAAAAATTAAATATAAGGTGTAACTTCATATTTCTACCACCATGGTTGTTCACACACTTCAATTTTTATGATAACCTGCATTGGCACCATGGAGATGAAAGCATTATTCAATTCCTTCTTTCTCTTTTAACATGCTATTCATTCAGCCTATATTGAGCAAAGTTCATGTGTATATTATAGCCTATACAATTTTCAACTCTAGCTTACCCACTGGCTACTGCTCTGTCTCCCACACAATCCTATCAAGGAGGGGAAGGGTTCAGTTTGTTCATTTATTGTTTTCATTAAATTTTTGTAAACGATATATATTTCTGACATATAATGGATACCAATTACTTCTACTTTATATTATTCTTTGTTTGATGACAACAACTTGAGTAATGTGCATTAATATCAGTTTATTATGAAAAGGCAGGAAATGCAGTCTCAGACAACCTAAATTTTCAAATTACCCCAGAGGACCATGCCCCCGGACCCCCTAGGCCTAGGAACTCGCGCCTTTGGCACTCATTCACCCCCCTCCCATAAATCCTGGCTACAGGCCTGTAAATATAGTTAGTACATAGCTTATTGTTACAAAGTAATGTTTAGCATTATTATTATGTTTGAGATGCTACTTTTTACTTTCACTACTTGAGTATCAGTGGCATACATACGGGGGGGGGCATAGGTCCCCCCCCCATTGTAAAAATAATTATTATTTTCATTAAAGATATTTCAAAAAGAAATGTTAAAAAATCGATAACTTTGCAACATTCACCACAAAAAGATCTTGATATCATATGGAATTTCAGTTATTTCATGGTTACCAGGGCATGTTATTAACTCAAAACTCAAAATTAATTTTGGCTGGCTTAGGAACGTTTATATATATCTTTATACGTACAATTAATTTGTGCAAATTTAATTCTTTACCCATAAATTGGAAATAAAATACAACTGAAGCCTTCCAAGATGCAATTCATTTTGATTCCACATCAATCATCATCAATTTTGAGCTCACACACACACACACACACTAAATATATATATATTGTGTGTGTGTGTGGCCCCCCCCCTCCCCCTTTTAAGAAATGCTGTGTATGCCCATGTTGAGTATGTATTAAAGCAGATATTTTTTTATTTTTATTGCATTTAAGTAAAGCCAGTAAAGCCTAAAGCCTAAAGCTTAAGGGCCAAATTAAATCAAATAAAAAGCCCAGCTTCACAATTATTATGTCATTGTAAATTGTAAGACCAATGTATTTATTTTATTATTAACGAAGGTTATTCAATTCAATCCACTTCGATTTAAATTTCAGGAATGGTACTTTTACTTGAACTTAAATACATTTTTATCAAAGTAGCAATACTTTAACTTGAGTAACAAATTTTGGTACTTTTTACATCTCTGGTAGGGGTTAAAACCGGTATTGAAATACCGGTATTAATACCAGTATTGAAGAAGTACAAATAATACCGATACCGATATTATAGGTTTTCGGTATTGACAAAAATTGCTATTGTAAAATTTAGGCAATTTAGTCCTCCGATAGGCAAATAAACTGTTTTTGGGGGATTTGGAGAAAAAAAAAGTTTCGGGGTATTTTGCAGTTAACCTCTTTTTTTCATTTTCTATTCCTTTCTATCAAAGAAAACTATTTATTGCACTAACTTTTATAAGCTGCAAATAAGACTGAAGTGGAAGCAGATTCATTACTGAGTGAATACATGCAAGAAATGGACAAACTAGGAAAAGTGCCATCTAAAAAAAATTCCATTGATTTTGATGTTACTAATGAATTTAAAAGCTTGGAAGTTACTTTACAGAGAAGTGAGAATTTAGAGAAGCTGTACAAGGCACTGCTTTCAATTAAACCTACAAGTGCAGAATCAGAAAGAGCCTTTTCTGCTGCAGGCCTATTTCTGACGAAACTGAGATCAAGTCTATCTGAACAATCCCTAGATGCTCTTTGTTTCCTCAAAGCATACTTTCAAAATCAAACTAAGAAATAAATATTTAGATACTAATAATTTCTATCTACCCCAGTAGTTGTATAATAATATGCTAAAAAAAAATTCAAATAATATTTTTATTACAATTTAGTAATTTACTGTATAAACTTTTTCGAATAGAATGCCATCTATTTGGAGTTGGGTCATTAATTTATAGTAAATATGGTGAGTACTGCAAGTCCCTCAGACTTGTGGTAGGGTGGCACCATAATAAATCAAAATAAATTATTTTTTTCATAATACCGGTATCAATACCGGGATTAGCATAATTGCCTCCAAATACTGGTATTGAAAATTTTCGGTATTATGCAAGCACTAATCTCTGGTAATATAATTATAACTAAGTTCATTTCCAGATAGCAAGTATCCATTGGGCTGACATTGGTATTTGAGATATATCAAATACCAACATCAGGGTTGTTTTAACATTCAAAAATACCATATACAGGGTGTACATAAAGTCAGGATCTATTTTTGTGAAGCACTTGGAAATTATATGGAATTCAATCATAAAATGATAAAGTGATAACATTTATTAAATAATTAAGAGTAGGAACCCACTCTAATAGACAGAGTTTATTTCCACGACAGTTTCGACGCTCACTGGCATCCTCCTCGGGTGGATACAGAAACACGTGTTTCTGTATCCACCCGAGGAGGATGCCAGTGGGCGTCGAAACTGTCGTTATATATATATATATATAGTAATCCCTCCACAATTCGGAATTCCTCCTAATTCAGAACATTTTCTTGGTTCCAAAATTGACAGATGGTTATGGGAAAAACATATATACAGACTTTATAATTGCTGATGAACATCATAACAGAGGTAGAGAAACAAATCAATCACAACTTTCACTCACAGGTACGTAATTAACGCTTTCAGCCCTGAATTTTTTCTAGGGTTAAGTTATGAATGCGTGTATTTGAAAAGTTAGCAATTGGCATCTTCAGTCCTTAAAGGGTTAAGATAAATAAGTTACTCTTGTGCCTAGTCAACAACTGTCTTGTAAATAGTTTGATTGAATGGGGGAAAAAAAAAGAAATTGATATACTGCCTGCTGAAACACTTACTGTTTCTTCCTCTTGTTTTTATTGTTCTTATTGTCAGTAATGTCAGTTTCGAATATAAACATCAGAAATTGTTAATAATTCATTTCGTCAGCGTCAAAACAAAATTTCCTAAGTCACTTTTTGACGTTTTTGAGTTTTGATGCTAATGCCATGTAAAAAAAATTGCGCGTCTTTTGGTACAAATTTCGTCCTTGTAGGATGAACTATAAGGGTGATATGACTTAGGAAAATATGAATTTTTGCAAATAAGTAATTTAATTTAGAACCCTATTTTTCGTTTTTCTCAAAACCACAAAAAATGACTTAGGAAAATATGTTATGACTCTGACGATTTGCTTTTAGTATCTGAATCATAATGAAACCTTATGATTATATGATTATGTATTTTGTCTTGTTTGTATGTTTTAGTTCTGTCAGTCTTAATGATTTTGACCTAATAGATGGCAAAAAATTAAACAAACCATCGCTATTTTAAACTTAAAGCTCATTTTGATTAAATATCATATTTAGGTCATTATGTTTGTACTTTAGATGTTTTCGAATATACTGTAACTCTGTCTTAATATTTAGTCAAAATTCTTGATCAAAATTAAAAATGCGTTTTAAGCGAGATGATAATGGGGATTAGATAATATTTGTCCCATAATGAGAATACCGTATCATCGATTTAATAAAGAAAGCTCCCTTTTCATTCGTTTCTGTGGACAGTTGGACGTGATTTTGTTGGGGAAGTAGTTCGAGTTGGCCAGTCAGTTTCTAAAGTGAAGGTCGATGATCATGTTTGGGGCGTCGTTTTGCCTCAGAGGCAAGGTTCTCATGCTGAATACGTTGTTACAGAATCGTATAATGTGAGTTTTTAAAGTTTATTTCGTTTGAAACATGTTTGTATTTAGTGTTGTAAGGCTAATTCCGTAAAGTGCTCTGTTGTCAATGAGACCACGTACATTTTATAGCGTGGTGTTGATTTCGTTTTGCAGATTTGCCCAAAGCCAGAATCTGTGACTGATGTAGAAGCAGCATCCATACCTTATGTTGGACTGACAAGTTGGAGTGCTGCTGTTGTTACTGGAGGCTTGGTACCCAACGATTGTTATGGCTCACGAGTTTTAGTCATAGGAGCTTCTGGAGGAATAGGGACGTTTTTAACACAAATGTTATCTGTATGGGGAGCAGAGGTTTGCATTTTAATGATTTTTTTAAAGTGAATAATTTGTAAAGTTTAGCTGATTCTAAATTTCAGATCAATCAAAGGGCCGTGTGTATCTGAATCTACAAGTAAGAGGGCTTTGCGACATTTATAATGTGAATGAATTTCCTGATCTCCTTTTAAACATGTGTAGAATAAGTTAGTCATTTTGCCCTATAATTTTTTTATGTCCCCGACCAAAAAATTTAGAGGGGTCATACTGAATTGCTTTTTGTCTGCCCATCTGTCTGTTCGTTGACATTTGTGTCTGGACTACAACTTTTGAACCGTTTAACATGAATTGATGAAACTTCATACACACAAGTATCATGACAAAACTATGTGTCATGAGCAAAATTTAGGTTCCTACATCAAAGGTCAAGGTCCATTCGACATAAATTGATGAAACTTCGCACACATGTGGATGATCATAAGACTGTGTGTTTGTAGCAAGACTTAGGTCCTTGCATCAAAGGTCAAAGGTGAAATGGAGGTACACGCCATAATTTTTTAATTAAACATAAATTCATGAACTCTCGCACATATGGATGATCACAAGATGATGTGTCGTGAGCAAGACTCAGGTTCTTTACCAAAGATGAAGGTGAAAAATAGAGAATAGGACACTGATGTCGTTCCGACATAGTTCTTGTTTTTATTTGTAATTTAGATAGAGTGAATATTATTAATTTACAGGTCGTTGGAATTTGTAGTGAAGATGCATTCAAGCTGGTTCTTTCATGCGGTGTATCAGAAGTTCATGATTATCGAAATCCTGAAACCAACATTGAACTTATGGCTCGTCCAAGGTACGGCCCACTGCGTGAAGTTGAACATTATTGTTTAGATGTATCTTGACTTTGTATGACATGGTTTGGAGGACAAAGCTGGGATCGGTGAATGTTTAAACTCGCAGGTTCGATCTCATAATTGATGCAGCAGGATTCAGCGACGTGAGGTGGGGAGCAGGGCTTAAAGAGTGGAATGATGCCTCGTATGTGTCACTCCATTCTCTTCTGCTTAAGAATGCTGACCAGGACGGACTTTCTAAAGGTTTATTGAAGGTGAATGATTCGATTTTAAACTCGTGTAATAATGAATTATTTGCCTAATTTTCGATTTCTTCCTTAAGTTTTAAATCAAACTCTCCGATAAAAGTTTGATAATTTAACATTACATTTCTCAGTTAATTTAAAAGCCTTTTTTGTAAATATTTCCAAAGAAATTCGTTCAGAGATTTTTCATACATATGCAACAAAGTACAACAACGCTCTCTCGAGGAAAGTTTTCCAAATATGCTTATTTCATGCCAAATCAGACGGCGCTCGAAGAAATCACAAAACTGGTAGCTAGTCGGAAGGTAAAGGAAACGGTTACTGTAAGATTGTCATACTTTTTGTAATGAATACAAAGAAAAATGTGATGATATAATTATTAAACTATTTCACATATCTATATATTAATTCTGCAGATTCGACCTGTCATAGACAAAGTATTTAAACTGGAGGACGCAAAATATGCTTATGAACATGTTAGAGATGGTCCGAGTAGAGGAAAAACTGTCATTAATGTCAGGTCAAAATAAATATGGTAAGTATATATTTTAGTCATCGCTGCATGCATATATATATATATATATATATATATATATATATATATATATATATATATATATATATATATATATATATATACTTATTTCGTAGCCCCCGGGTTCTCTTATGCGAACCCGGCGGCGCTCAGGTATCCCGCAACCACCGTGGGACGGGTCCATAGGTCTCGTAGAGAGGTAATGTTGGAGTTGTGTCTGTTGAGAGAGTGTGGCAGTGTAAGAGTAGGTGTTCTGTGTCCTCAGGGTGGAGGTAGCATTTTTGACAGGTGGAGGTGTCAGCTAGGTGGAGTCTGTGTCTGTATTGTTGGAGGGAAGGGTGGTGGCCTGAACGGAGCCTGGCCAGAGTAACTTGTTTTCCTTGGGAGGGTTTGTTCGCTCTGATGGACTACAGGGGGAGTATCGTGAAGGACAGTGTTGTGTGGTTGGTCGAGTAGGTATTTCCGGGTGAATTCTGTGTGGAGATGTTTAATGGGGTTGATGTTTAGGGGAGGGGGGGGATATTGTTCAGTAGCTGTGAATAGTGAGCAGCAGGAGTACGTTTTTTGTTGCGGGGTGGGGGATTGTGTAATGTGAGATGGTGACAGGGGTGGTCTGGGGCCAGTGCTCTGGAGAAGAATTGAGTCCCTGTCATGTTCATGTGGTGTTCGATGGGGAGTATTTTCGTATCTGCATGTAGATGTGGGATGGGTGTGGTTCGGAGGCAGCCAGTAATGCTTCTGAGACCTCTGTTTTGTGTGGTCTGTATCTTTTTCTGGTTTGTGTGGGAGATGGACGGGGACCAGGCGGGGCAGCGTAAGTTAGGGTAGTACGTACAAACTGTTTGTATAGGATACTGAGGGATTCCTTCTGTTGACCGAATGTTGTGGAGGTGAGTGTTCTGAGAGCGTTGAGTTTTTTTTTGCTTTGGAGCAAATGTTTGATATGTGAGGGGAAAAGGACATGTGTGTGTCTAGGGTGAGGCCAAGGATTGTTGGGGTTTTGTTTAGAGGTAGGGGATGTCCCATGAGGGTGACTCTCGGGTGTGCTTGGGATTCGTGGCGGTCTGAGGTTAGGAGGGTGATGGAGGATTTTTGAGGGGATGCTGACATCCTATTGCTAGTCAGCCAGAGTTCCAGATTGGTAATGTACTGTTGGATCAGGCGTGTGGCGGTGTTACGGTTATGGTGTTGTGCTGTTACGGTCAGGTCATCTGCATAGGAGGAAACGTGGACATGGGGGGAGAGAGGTTGTGGGAGGTCGTGCATGAAAAGGTTGGAGAGAGTATGGAGCCCTGTGGGACGCCATTGTATAGTCTGTAGGTTTTGGATGAGTGTTGTTTGTGTATGACTTTGCCAAGTCGGCCTGCAATGAGATTAGTAAGCCATTTCTTGTCATTGGTGGGGATGTCGAGATCAATAATCTTTTGTGCAAGAATGTGGCGTGGGACAGTGTCGAAAGCTTTGTTGATGTCGATGGCAACAAGGACTGTGCGGGCAGGGGGGATAGTTGGTTGAAGCCATCTAAGATGTGTTGGGTTAGGTTATATATATATATATATTATATATTATAATATATATTATATATATATATATATACACACAGGGTGTCCCATAAGTCTGACATCATAGGAGAAATTCATATTTTTCTATTTCTACAAATCATAATTGATATTTTTCTCTTTCTACAGGCCATAATGTCTGTGAGCAAGGAAGAACGAATCCAGATAATTCTACTCATAGGAAATCGGAGTCAAAGAGAGGCCGTTGCTGAATTTAACAGACTGCATCCAGACCGCGAGCCAATAACACAGAGTTGTGTTAGCAGACTTGTTGCAAAGTTTAAGGAAACAGGATCCATAGAAGATAAACCACGCAGTGGACCTTCAAGGAGGTCCACTGACGATGATACAGCGACTGCTATCCTGGTTCATTTTAACAGAAGTCCCAATAAGTCTCTTCGGCGATTGTCCGCCGAGACAGGAGTGTCGAAAAGTAGCATCCATCGCATTCTTCAGGCTCGCAAATGGCATCCATATAAACTTCAGATCCTACAAAAATTAAGCGATGATGATGATCCCGACCGGCGGATGGAATTTTGTGAATGGGCTACGGAACAATACATATTGAGCACGTTCTGTAAATAAAGCTTTTGTTTTGCCTTTTTTAATTATTTTTCCTATGATGCCAGACTTATGGGACACCCTATATATATATATATATATATATATATATATATATATATATATATATATATATATATATATAAAAGCAACAACCAAAGGAAAAAGAAACGCGAAATCCGAGCGCTTTCGTGATATATTCACATCTTCAGGGAAAAACAAGTAAATTACTTGTTTTTCCCTGAAGATGTGAATGTATCACGAAAGCGCTCGGATTTCGTGTTTCTTTTTCCTTTTCCCTGTGGTTGTTTGCTTATTAATAAGATCACGTGTTATTCTGTGATTTAACTGTATATACTGTAAATATATATATATATATATATAATATATATATATATATATATATATATATATATATATATATATATATATATATATATTATATAGAGGGTGTTTGAAAACTTTCTGTACAAATTGTAATGGGGAAAGGCAACACCAAGACAAAACCTTTTCGTCTATAAGTGTGTGTCCGCTGACGTCACCATTCGGCGTGAGAGGGCGCCGCTGCAATTGGCTAAAAGGTGAAGTGGGCTAGACGCGCTTGCCGCGGGCATTCTTAAATCGGACGTAGTACGCGTAACATGGAGCGCTTCACGACTGCTGAGATGGCTGACATGCATATGGTGTATGGGGCTGCCAATGGAAACGGAAGAGCTGCTGTGAGGTTGTACCGAGAGCGCTTCCCAAACAGACGTGTGCCAAACCACCAAACGTTTGTGGTCGGGAGAGAAACGTGCGCACTCCTGACATGGAAAAAGAAATCCTACGGCGATTTGAGGACAATCCAAGCGCAACCACGCGAGGTGTTGCACGTATCCTCGGTGTGAACCACGACCTGGTCTGGAGAGTGTTGCACGAGCAGCAGTTACATCCGTTTCATCGTCAGAGAGTCCAGGCATTACAAACCCGTGTAGCATGTGGATTTGCGTGCGCCCACACGTGAGAATTGTGCATGTTAAACACACCCTCACGTGTGAAACAGGCCTCATCTGAGAACAGCACATAAGCCGGAAAATTAGGCTGCACCGCTGTCTGCTGCAGAAACCAGCGTGCGAATTCCACACGAAGAGGGTAATCCCGAGGTTGTAATGCCTGGACACACTGACGATGAAACGGATGTAACTGCTGCTCGTGCAACACACACCAGACCAGGTCGTGGTTCACCGAGGATACGTGCAACACCTCGCGTGCTTGCGCTTGGATTGTCCTCAAATCGCCGTAGGATTTCTTCTTCCATGTCAGGAGTGCGCACGTTTCTCTCCCGACCAGTGTCATGCATGTTTCCATGGAATGTTCCAGTTTCTCGCAGTCGCCGATGCAAATGCGCAAACGTTTGGTGGTTTGGCACATGTCTGTTTGGGAAGCGCTCTCGGTACAACCTCACAGCAGCTCTTCCGTTTCCATTGGCAGCCCCATACACCATATGCATGTCAGCCATCTCAGCAGTCGTGAAGCGCTCCATGTTACGCGTACTACGTCCGATTTAAGAATGCCCGCGGCAAGCGCGAGTCTAGCCCACTTCACCTTTTAGCCAATTGCAGCGGCGCCCTCTCGCGCCGAATGGTGACGTCAGCGGACATACACTTATAGACGAAAAGGGTTTGTCTTGGTGTTGCCTATCCCCCATTACAATTTGTACAGAAAGTTTTCAAACACCCTGTATATATACTTTTGTTGAGTTTGAACGACGGTTCAGCATCCACCTGCGGTCGACCCCTCTGCAGCATCCCGCCTCATTTGCGGGACTTGGTGAAGGAGGAAATTGCTCTCTGATCGCCTCCTGCCCTCGTAGCCAGCCACGCATGGCTGGTCAGGGACTTTGCACAAAAATCTGTCCAGCTGGTTCTTGAAGTTATTCAGGTCGGTGTGCTGGAGATTCCTCACTTCTTTTGGAAGGACATTGAAAAGCTTTGGGCCCCATATTCTGAGGGTATTTATATATATATAATATATATATATACACACACACACACATTTAACTGCAAACACGCAGTATAATTAACGTAAAGAACGACGCTTTTATAGGAGATATTCCGCGCAAGACGAGAGAGAGAGAACGAAACAAATGAAAAAATGAGGTAACCACCCGGGAATCGAACCCGGGATCTTCCGATTGCCGGTCAGATGCGATAACCATTACACCATGGGCCTCACACTTCCAAATGCCGTAATTCTTCTACATACTCGCAGAAACCAATGCCCCAAGGGGGCACCTTCCGCATGCCGTAACATTATATACATTTAACTGCAAACACGCAGTATAATTAACGTAAAGAACGACGCTTGTATAGGAGATATTCCGCGCAAGACGAGAGAGAAAGCGCGAAACAAATGAAAAAATGAGGTAACCACCCGGGAATCGAACCCGGGATCTTCCGATTGCTGGTCAGATGCGATAACCATTACACCATGGGCCTCACTTCCAAATGCCGTAATTCTTCTACATACTCGCAGAAACCAATGCCCCAAGGGGGCACCTCCCGCATGCCGTAACATTATATACATTTAACTGCAAACACGCAGTATAATTAACGTAAAGAACGACGCTTGTATAGGAGATATTCCGCGCAAGACGAGAGAGAGAACGAAACATGAAAAAATGAGGTAACCACCCGGGAATCGAACCCGGGATCTTCCAATTGCCGGTCAGATGCGATAACCATTACACCATGGGCCTCACACTTCCAAATGCCGTAATTCTTCTACATACTCGCAGAAACCAATGCCCCAACGGGGCACCTCCCGCATGCCGTAACATTATATACATTTAACTGCAAACACGCAGTATAATTAACGTAAAGAACGACGCTTGTATAGGAGATATTCCGCGCAAGACGAGAGAGAGAGAGAACGAAACAAATAAAAAAATGAGGTAACCACCCGGGATCTTCCGATTGCCGGTCAGATGCGATAACCATTACACCATGGGCCTCACACTTCCAAATGCCGTAATTCTTCTACATACTCGCAGAAACCAATGCCCCAACGGGGCACCTCCCGCATGCCGTAACATTATATACATTTAACTGCAAACACGCAGTATAATTAACGTAAAGAACGACGCTTGTATAGGATATATTCCGCGCAAGACGAGAGAGAGAGAACGAAACATGAAAAAAATGAGGTAACCACCCGGGAATCGAACCCGGGATCTTCCGATTGCTGGTCAGATGCGATAACCATTACACCATGGGCCTCACTTCCAAATGCCGTAATTCTTCTACATACTCGCAGAAACCAATGCCCCAAGGGGGCACCTTCCGCATGCCGTAACATTATATACATTTAACTGCAAACACGCAGTATAATTAACGTAAAGAACGACGCTTGTATAGGAGATATTCCGCGCAAGACGAGAGAGAGAGAGAACGAAACAAATGAAAAAATGAGGTAACCACCCGGGATCTTCCGATTGCCGGTCAGATGCGATAACCATTACACCATGGGCCTCACTTCCAAATGCCGTAATTCTTCTACATACTCGCAGAAACCAATGCCCCCTTGAAAATTTCTCAAAAACGGCTCATTTTCCAAAGAAACGAAGTTCAGATTTGAAGAAATCACACCAAAAAACACCAGTAAAATGTGTTTTGGTCCAGAAAGGAGAAGGAGCACTAAAACGAATAATTACCCAAACATTGAGCATTTTCAGGGCAAATACTGAAATTTTCAGGGCAGATTTTTCCTGACATTCCTTTTGTTTTTTTTTACTTCTTGAGGTGAATTAATTACTTGCTACTATACTTGTAGTTAATAATTAAAACGTAAGTTGAAGACTTACTGAATTCTATATCAACTGCAATATCGTAGTTTTGCTTGTCATTTAGAAATGTTGTAGCAAAATTTTATCTCGTTTTTGTAAATTGTAATGTATTTTATATCAAAAAGGCTTTAATATATGTTACTCATACTCTAACCTTTGTGTTATTTTATGCTACACATAGTGCTTATGCGGAAATCAGGGCACCCTGAAAATTTTTAGGGCAAATTTTTTCCGCCCCCCTCAGTACAGTGCCATCCCATACGCCTATGATTATACGCTCAGGGAAATACTTTGATTAGAAAATTTCGTGTGTGTACATTAGATGTTAAGTTGATCTTGTTTAAAACTTTTTGTGCCCCAATGTATACAGCTCATTTGTGGTGGAATTACAGGATGTATAATATGAGAAAACTATATGTTGCATATAATAATATTTTTAGGAGTATATTAAGAACTACATTTATAAATGGTGCTCCTTCTAGTGCCATTATGCTGTTTGTAGTTAATAAGGTGCCTAACTGTGCCTGTGTCATACGCAATTTTGTATTTAGATTTATCACTAGGCTTGGTGAGTCAGTCAATAAGATAATAGAAGCCATAATTAGGGGACTGATCGCCGATATATTTTATCGATCTCAAATTTGGAAGCATTGGCGTAGGCAACTGTATGTTCATTATTCATAGTGTTTCTTTCACTGACCTACATAGTCATTGCTCCAGACAACTATCTCTTAACCTTGTATGGACCACTTGTATAATGTTTGTACCTGTTGAGTCTGAAATAAAGTGTTTGTCGTTATATTTTCTGTCTTTAATAGGAATTTAATTGATGGGGCACATTCAGTGTTGTTGTTTAAGATGTTCATAGGGTTTAGGTTGTTAGGTATGATTGCAAACACATCACTACGTAACATTTCGAAACATCGTACATTTTTGTCCATAATGTCAATCAAATACTTTATTTCGAAAAGTTTTATAAGTTATTTAATGTGGGCGAGAGTGGTGAACCCTTACAAAGTCTCATCTTGTTTAAAAAATCAGTAATTACAATTGAAATCAGTAAGTGAAAGGCGTATCCTTATAAGTTCCAAGAAAATTTTCAGTTGAGATGGTAAAGAAATTTCACATATCAAATGATCATGTAAAAAGTTGATAGTAAAACCAACTAACATTTGGTTTTACTATGAGATAATAGAAAGAAAAAGAAAAACTATAGTATTTGTCATGTATCATTACTTATTCGAACTATAGTGGATGTAATTTCCCAGAAGAATTCCTTGTTCCATGCACGGTCTGTGTTTAACATATATATATATATATATATATATATATTATATATATATATATATATATATATATATATATTCGTAAAGAACGACGCTTTGTATAGGAGAATTATCCGCGCAAGATGAGAGCGAAAGAACGAAACAAATGAAAAAATGAGGTAACCACCCGGGAATCGAACCCGGGATCTTCCGATTGCCGGTCAGATATGATAACCATTACGCCACGGGCCTCACTCAAACAAATGTCGTAATTCCTCTACATACGCGCAGAAACCAATGCCCCAAAGGGGCACCTCCTGCATGCCATAACATTATATACATTATAACTGCAAACATGTATATAATGTTACGGCATGCGGGAGGTGCCCCTTTGGGGCATTGGTTTCTGCGCGTATGTAGAGGAATTACGACATTTGTTTGAGTGAGGCCCGTGGTGTAATGGTTATCATATCTGACCGGCAATCGGAAGATCCCGGGTTCGATTCCCGGGTGGTTACCTCATTTTATCATTTGTTTCGTTCTTTCGCTCTCATCTTGCGCGGATAATTCTCCTATACAAAGCGTCGTTCTTTACGTTAATTGTACTGCGTGTTTGCAGTTATAATGTATATAATGTTACGGCATGCGGTAGGTGCCCCTATGGGGCATTGGTTTCTGCGCGTATGTAGAGGAATTACGACATTTGTTTGAGTGAGGCCCGTGGTGTAATGGTTATCATATCTGACCGGCAATCGGAATCCCGGGTTCGATTCCCGGGTGGTTACCTCATTTTTTCATTTGTTTCGTTCTTTCGCTCTCATCTTGCGCGGATAATTCTCCTATACAAAGCGTCGTTCTTTACGTTAATTGTACTGCGTGTTTGCAGTTATAATGTTATAATGTTATGGCATGCGGGAGGTGCCCTTTGGGGCATTGGTTTCTGCGCGTATGTAGAGGAATTACGACATTTGTTTGAGTGAGGCCCGTTGTGTAATGGTTATCATATCTGACCGGCAATCGGAAGATCCCGGGTTCGATTCCCGGGTGGGTACCTCATTTTTTCATTTGTTTCGTTCTTTCGCTCATCTTGCGCGGGTAATTCTCCTATACAAAGCGTCGTTCTTTACGTTAATTGTACTGCGTGTTTGCAGTTATAATATATATATATATATATATATATATATATATAAGCACACCGGACAAAAAATTAGTCACCCCTCTCAGAATGTACCTAATAACGTGTGACGGCGCCTCTGACCTTGATAACCGCACGAATCCGGCGAGTTTAGTATGCGGAGGTACGCCTGCTGGTTCAAATTCATCGTCACTGGAACGAGAGGGCCCATTTCGTGGTAC
Organism: Bathynomus jamesi; assembly: GCA_023014485.1. NCBI lineage: Eukaryota > Metazoa > Arthropoda > Malacostraca > Isopoda > Cirolanidae > Bathynomus > Bathynomus jamesi. Next base: position 764,951 of record JAJOZX010000387.1, read on the forward strand.
GAAAAACATCCCCAGAACATCACGGAACCACCTCCAGCCTGAACAACACCTTCGACGCATTCAGGATTAAAGGCTTCATTGGACCTGCGATGTACTCGTCGCCTCCCATCATTGGAGAACAAACAAAAACGGGACTCATCGGACCAAATTACACGTTTCCAATCTGCCGCAGTCCAGTTTTTGTGCCTCTGAGCCCATTTATAACGTGCCAATTTGTGACTTGCTGTTAACAGCGGCCTCTTCCGTGGTACCCTGCTCCAGATGTCCATCGCATGCAGTTCTCGTCGCAATGTCCGTTCGGAAATTGGTCGCTGGAGAACCTCATTGGTTTCTTGGAGCAATTGTTCTCTGGTTTGAAAACGATTTGCAGTTACTAGACGAGAAACATGGCGGCGGTCCCTATTGTCGAGAATTGTTTTCCGGCCACAGTTACGCCGTCGATTTTCAGTTGATTGCGAACTACACCACTCTTTGTAAACTCGCTGGACAGTACGCGTTGACACACCAACAAATCGGGCTACTTCAGACATTTTGTGTCCGTGGGCTCTGCCAAACACGATGGCTCCTTTTTGCCACTGAGTAACGTCTGCCTCACGACCCATTTTGCAGACTATATCCAACACACTTTGTTCTTCACCACCTCACGAAACAGATCTGATCCTGTGTGCTACGTCACCACTACTTGTCACTTACCAATGCTACATCAGCGCCCTCTGTGTGACCTTGAACTTCCTACTATCGGTGCTATTAGGGGTGACTAATTTTTTGTCCGGTGTGCTTATATATATATATATATACCTTATGTTGTTTCGTGCGTTGGTCTCTTCACACAGAGGTCAAGCTGGTGGCCCCGCCTCTAGGTCTGGCTTGGTGGAGGAGCGAGTTGCTTTCTTGCGCTCTCCACCGTACATAGCCAGGCACGCCCGGCTCATCTGGTACCGTCCTGAGCCAGGCATCCAGTCTTCTCTTGAAGACTTCAACTTTGACCCCCGTTACGTTTCTGAGGTCCTTTGGAAGCTGGTTGAAAAGTCTTGGCACCCTGACAACCAAGCTATTTTCCTTCAGAGTTGAGATGCTAATGACGTTAGAGGAGAAGACGTTAGAAATTGTGGAAAAACATGTCCGAAAGATACAACAAAGAGGAAAGAGAAGCAGGTTCGAAAGACAAAAGGGCATTGTTTCGAAAGAGAAAAGAGTGACTGCAAAATTAAGTAATTGTTAAGATAACAACATCAGAAAAATATTAAATGATAAACTGCAAAGTATCGATGTCGTCATACAGGACCTAATCGAGAAGCATACAGAAAAAGAAGACGCCGATGCTATAGAAGCGATAAAGGCTAACTCAAAGTACTTCTATAACTTCGCAAAAAGAAAGTCGAAAAACCATGCGATTATCGGACCTTTAAAAAATGAGAACAGTGATTTATCGGATGATGTAACAGAAGTATCTGAAATATTAAGAGCTCAGTACGAATCATCTTTCAGTATCCCAAAAACTGACAAATTGATATGCAATAGAAACGCGTTCTTTGAAGAAGAACCACAAGGGGAAAGTATAACGGATTTCGACTTTACGACGGATGATATTACACAAGCCATAGGGAAACTAAAAACACACTCAGCGGCAGGACCGGATAAATGGAATGCCACACTGATCAAAAACTGCAAGAATGCAATCGCTGAGCCCCTATACTGGATATGGAGACGATCACTAGACACGGGAGAAATACCGGGCATCCTGAAGAGCGCGAACATAGTCCCAATATATAAAGGAGGAGATCGATCCGAGGCCAAAACTATAGGCCAGTATCGCTTACATCCCATCTCACTCAAATATTTGAAAGAATAGTTAGACAGAAAATCTATGACTTTTTGGAAACTCAAAAAATTCACTGATAACCAACACAGGTTTCGGTCAGGCAGATCATGCCTATTACAACTAATGGAACACTACAAGAACATTATTGATTCACTTGAAAGTAATGAAAATTATAATGTACTCTACACAGCCTTTGCTAAAGCGTGCGACAAATGTGACCATAAAATCATAATACATAAACTGAAATATATGGGAATAACAGGAAAAGTAGGGAAATGGATGTATAATTTCCTTAGTGAGCGGCGGCAAGTCGTTACAGTACAAGGAGTATCTTCATCAGAATCAGAGGTCCTCAGCTCAGTACCACAAGGAACAGTATTGGTTCCACTACTCTTCATAATCATGCTAACTGACATAGATGATGTTACCAGAGACATCACAGTAACATCCTTTGCGGATGACACAAAGATCAGTAGAAAATAAGAAACCCAGAAGACATAGGATTTCTACAAACCGACATAAACAGAATCTACAAGTGGACGGAAGACAACAATATGAAGTTTAACACCGAGAAATTTCAGCTCTTACGGTACGGAAAAAGAGAAGACCTAAAATCCATGGAATATTATACCCCAAATGGACAGGACATTCAGAGAAATTCCAGACCAAAGATTTAGGGGTTGTAATGACAGATGATGCGGAATTTGAAACACAAAATAAGATAGCAGTAAACAGAGCAAAAAGAATAACGGGTCAGATATTGAGAACCTTTAAACGAAGGGATAGGAATGTAAGGATTCCTCTACTGAAAACCCTGATAATACCCAAATTGGAATACTGCTCGGTCCTAACATCCCCATATAAAAAAGAAGACATTAGACAGCTGGAAGGGATCCAGAGAAGCGTCACAGCCAAGATCATTGGGTGAGGTTACGCGAACTAGACCTATATTCACTGGAAAGGAGAAGAGAGAGTACACCATTATTTACACATGGAAAATAATGGAGAAACTAGTCCCTAATCTTACTCTGAACCCTATAACTCCCCAAACAACGGTGGAAAGTAGAAACGGTAGACTGTGTCGTATTCCCAAATTGAAGGCGAGACAGGAACATCCTTAACCCTGAAAGAAAATATTTTTGTAGTGAGAGGACCAAAACTGTTTAATCAGTTGCCCAAAGACCTAAGAAACACGAAGGGAGTTGCAGTGGAAATCTTCAAAAGAAGAGTAGACGCCTGGCTCAGAACAATCCCCGATGAGCCGGGCGTACCTGGCTATGTGAAGTAGAGAGCGCAAGAATCCAACTCACTACTTCACCAGGCCAACTCGAGAGGAGGGGCGACAAGCTTGACCTTCGCGAAATGAGAAATCATCGCGCGAAACCTTTGTAATGTAAGGTAAGGTTGTGTGTGTGTGTATATATATATATATATATATATATATATATATATATATATACAGGGCGTCCCAAAAAAATGTATACACACTTTAAATAATTATAAAGGCAGTGTTTATTAAAATACATTTCATTTTCAAAATGTAATAGAATCTACAGACATTATTTAATTGTTTTGTCAACGCCTGTTTTCAAACTGACGTCCGTTCTGGTCCAGGCACTGCTGATAACGCGAAGCAATGGAATCGCAAACATCACGAAACATTTCGTTTGGTATTTGTGTGCATTCTCGTTCAATGGCTGCTCTCAATTCAGCGACTGTTGCAGGTTTTATAGCGTAGACTTTGTCTTTTAAGTATCCCCATAAAAAAAGTCTAGTGGTGTGAGGTCTGGTGAACGCGGAGGGTATTCTACGAAACCCCTTCGTCCAATCCACATCCACATCGTGCCAAGTACCACTCGCAATACTCCACTCTTCGGTCCGGATCATCTTCATTAATAGCATGGACTAATCTTGGAATGTAACTTTTCCATTGACAGCGCTTCAAAATGCGTTGGACAGACGATTCTGAAATTCCTACCTCACGACTCGCTTGCCGCACAGATTTTCTTGGACTTTGGTGATACGTTTCCAGTACTCTTTCTTGCTTTGTGGGGCTTGTCGATGTCCGTGGTCTTCCGGAACGCTTCTTGTGGACATTCTGAACAGTTCCATCGGCTTCAAACTTATCTCTAATTCGAGTGATGGTAAGTCGCGTTGGTGGATCTGTTTGAAACTCTCTCCTAAACTGTCTTTGCACTTCAACTGCGTTTTCACACTTCCAGTAGCATTTTAGAATGAATTTCCTTTGTTCAAAGCTTAGTCTGACTGCCATTATTAATTCTAATGGGTTTAACTTGGAAAGAAAGAAACATCAATTGAGCTATCAGCTGTTAAAGTGTGTATACATTTTTTTGGGACGCCCTGTATATATGATACAACAGACCGTGCATGGAACAAGGAACTCTTCTAGGAAAATTAAATCCACTATAGTCCGAATAAGTAATGGTAAATGACAAATTCTATAGTTTTTTTCTTTCATGATATATATATATATATATATATATATATATATATCGGATCGTTTTTTTCACACCCCACAACTAAGTAAATTTCCAATAAGGTGAGCGGATTTCAAAGAAAACTAATGAAAATTACGGATTTATTGAACATTTCTTTATGCCACTGGAAATTCTCTATTTACACTACTACTGCATTGTGTGTGCAGATAGAAAGTTACAAAATACTCATATATGGTGCTACCTTGATGTTAAAAAAACTGCTCGATATGTTAACACGAATTTCTACAACCTGTTTAAGTCTGGGACGGAACTCCTCTATGGCTTTATTGATTTGTTCTTGTGGTAGCTCATCCCATTTTTCTAGAAGCTGTCGTAAATGAGCGACATTTCTTACTTTGACTCGATAAATTCTCCGTGACAAATTTTCCCAAAGGCCGTAATCGACAGAATTTAAATCAGGACTGTTTGGTGGCCAAATTTAATACTGCTACCTGGTATTCTTTTGATATCTCCTGTTTTATCGATTTTCTTGATAAGCTTGTCCAAACCTCCCGCAGTCCATCCTTTGTTTGGAAACTCGAACAATAATCTCTTTCGTCCATAATGTTTTTCAAGCCTATAGTGTTTTATAAGAACTTGGTCCTCTGAAGTAAATGGCATTTTATAAATAGGGCTGGGACCTAATACCTGAAAAAGAGGAAAACAATTTAAGTTGGCTTACGTTAATTAGAATCGCTTTAATTATCGACTTGAACCTATGATTAGCAAGATTTTACTGGAATATTCGCCATAAATCCAATTTCTCAGCTAAAATGCTAAAAGATGGCATACAAACCATAAAATTACCTAGTACTAACATAATAAAATTTCATGGTTCTATGTACCGTATTTGCCGAGATATGAAGGATTTAATTCGTTCGGTTAAATGTAGTTATAATGTAATGCTTATTGTCATCCGTTCAGTCTTCATATTTCAATCCAAATTCAGTTCTCATTTTTTAATTTTAATTTTTCAGAATCGAAATGATGATGGAAGCTCGTCTTTCGAAACGTCTTGAAATAAATCGTGGTTTGTAAAGCGTTCTTCTCTCTCTCTCTCTCTCTATATATATATTATATATATATATATATATACAGGGTCGGATTAATGCCGTGAAGAGCCTAAGGCTAATAGGAGGGAAGGACCTATATATGTACAATATATCGTATATAATTCATAAAATCTTCAAATAAATAGAAATGTATATTTATCCAAATTGAACAACTAACAAAAATCAAAGCTATGTACAGTAGGGTGGATCGATTTTACATTTTTTTCGATTTCTATATTCTAATACTGTAGAGACAAAAACTTGCGCATGCATGAGAAAATAGCCTCTTCAAAATCTTAGCTTAATAGGTAATCATCTTCTGCCCCCGGCAGAGCGATGAAAATCATATTTTAGTAGTCAAAAACGTATTTTTCTTATAATTTTTAAAATATTTCAATATGCATCAAAATTATTCCGAATAACTATAAAGTCGATGAAAAAGACCTCATATGATCGTTTTTCCAAGCGCGTTGTCCTACGTTAATATCTTTTGCCCCCGGCAACAACGTCAAATGTTGAGAAAATAGGTAATTTATATACATTTTTTCAGATCGGCTCCTTGTCTTAAATAATGCATTTATATATTTCCCATAACATTTATATCGTTGCTTAAGCATGAAATAACACACACACACATGCCTATTACACGGTAATGAATTATCACTGCGACACCTCATTCAAGACTTGGACGGCAAAACAACTCGGCCAATGGGCTTTACTGGACCAGTTGGAAAACAACTGAACGACTGCGAAAAACTTCCAATTACAGAATTCGATGCCATTCCATCTCCCGACATTGACATAGATGATGCCGAGTTGAGCACTGACCAAAAATATTTGTTAGGCATCTACAGAGCAGTGTCGAGCGGTAGCTGCTCTTCAGCTCTCGCGGCTCGAAATCCAGGTAAGATGGCGCATTCCAGGTGGCTGACAACAGCAAATAGATTTCTGCGCCTCTATGTTTCAACCAGTGAACCCTCCAGCACCTTCAACGAAATTGTGCGATTCATTATGACAGTTTACGCACCAATTTGGTTTAAGATAAAGAAAAATTCCAGTTTCACTGAGGGCGCAAAACATTGTTTCGAAATGATGCGTCTCTCTCAGACCATGCCTCAAAGATCTAAGACAATCGCCAACAAAGTCCTCCGTAGAAATTCTTTCTTTGCTCACCCAGAAAATATTTTGATCTCCATGCTACATGCCGATGAGCAACACATAAGAGAATTGGGATGGAGAAGAATATTAAAAGCACGATCAAAACAATCACCAGCGGGGGAAATTCGAGCCTTCGCCATGCCTGAGCTGCTCTACGATAGTCAAAACTATTACGAAATGATCAACTGGCAAATGGCTGAGGTGACCGAACCCCCCGTTACAAAAACAATACCTGATACCCGAATAAAAGAGTTTGTTGAGACGGGAGACCAGTCTGATGGACTGATCCCACTATTCCCTTGTCATACTCAAGCGGTCGAGAGACTCATCAAATTAGTAACCGAAGCCTCTGCCAGTGTAAGTGGAATAGAAGAGAGGGACGGATTCATCCGCTCCCGTCTTCACTCCCAAACAAAAATTCCACGATTTGATTCTAAGAAAGATTACCGTATGTAAATCGACATGCAGCCAAAGGAAAGGTGGTTGGGGCTGGATAAGGTGGAACTCGACGTACAGCCACCTCCTCGTGGTGAGTTCTGGGTTGCTAATTTTATAAAATTAGCAAGCGAGGAGCTGTACTTAGTACTTATCGTACTTATAACATCGCATTAACGTAATTATAATCCACATTTAGACTTTTCTCGGGGACAGAAGATATTACTCTAGTCATAAAATTTTGCGTGTGTTATTTCATGCCTAAGCAACGATATAAATGCTATGGGAAATATATAAATGCATTATTTAAGACAAAGAGCCGATCTGAAAATATGTATATAAATTACCTATTTTTTCAACATTTGACGTTGTTGCCGGGGGCAAAAGATATTAACGTAGGACAACGCGCTTGGAAAAACGATCATATGAGGTCTTTTTCATCGACTTTATAGTTATTAGGAATAATTTTGATGCATATTGAAATATTTTAAAAATTATAAGAAAAATACGTTTTTGACTACTAAAATATGATTTTCATCGCTCTGCCGGGGGCAGAAGATGATTACCTATTAAGCTAAGATTTTGCAGAGGCTATTTTCTCATGCATGCGCAAGTTTTTGTCTCTATTAGAATATGGAAATCGAAAAAAATGTAAAATCGATCCACCCTAAATTGTAGTCCCCTGCAATAGTTCCGCTCCACCCTCTTCGAGATATGGAAACAACGCAGTCCCTCTTTCTACCACTCCCTCCCCCCTCCTCCTCCTCCCCCTCTCCCCCTCGTTATCCTCCCCCACCTCTCCTTTCGCTACACCAAAAATGATGATGATATGAGATCAAACCGTCTGCATGGAATCGCACAATAGCTGAAATTAATCATCATAATATAGAGGAATACAACGCTTATTTGTAAGTGCTAATATCGAATCACGATATGACAAAAAGTATTGCATTACGAATGATCCCAAAATTCGAAGGACACTGTAATGGCGTCATTCAAAAACCACGTGGTCCTTTTTCGGGTGGTTTTCAAACCCGTTCCCCCCCCCCCCTTGTGGTCATTTGTGGCCAATGACTTAAACACCCACCCCCCCCTCCAAAACTACGTGGTCTTCTGATGTCACCTCCCCCACCCCTTCTTAATCTTATGTAAAATGTTTTCTGTTTTAGGTTTCGAAGATGCTGATGAACCGGAAATACGACTCGTTGGCGATTCCATTGTTCGAGAGCATTCGGTACCGCCGAGGGGGCAACGTATGTTATTCATGTCGGTACTAATAACGTTTTAAATTCTAGATCGGAAGAACTGCTGGCTAGGTACAGGGACTTACTAGAGCGACTAAAGGAAAAAACTAATACGATTGTTTTAACAGGTATACTTCCTCGAATTATCCAATGTAACGATTTCTACGGCAAGGCGACCTCTATTAACAATAACCTAAAGTCTCTTTGCCAACAGGTAGGAGTGCATTTTGCGAATTTTTGGAACAGTTTCTACGGCAGGAGGGACTTGTTCCTCGGAGATTGACTTCATCTTAATGACGTTGGAGCTGCGCGTTTAGGAAGACTATTTCATAATACTGTCTCTTCTTTTCAGGCTGCCGTAACTCGAACGGTCCCAGCGTAAATTCCACAAATTTCCCCTTCGCTCGCGAAGGTGTCGCAATTACAAACAAGTTGAAGGTTCTATCCTTAAATGCTCGTAGCTTACGAAATAAAATAAACGAATTTTTTTCTTTAATTGCTTGTAAAGACTATGATTTAATTGCGATAAATGAATCGTGGCTTAGCACTGAGACACGTGACTTTGTAGGGGAGTATCAAATTAGAGGTTATAGACTTTTTGTTAAAAACAGAATAGGTAGGCGAGGAGGCGGTGTTATGTTGTATATCAAAGATAATATTGCGAACGTTATAGAAGTAAAGCACACAATTCCAGAACCAATAGATTCGACTATAGCAGAACTTAAATTGAACGATTTCAAACTTCTTGTTGCGGTTATATATAGGCCCCCTAATCAAACAGCTGATACGGACGAAACGTTATAGCGTGAACTAAAGAGAATAATAGGTAGTGAACAGGCTTTCGTTATGGGTGACTTTAATTGCGCCAACGTGAATTACGATACAATGCAGGGAGACGCGGAAGGTAATCGTTTAGTTAATTTTCTCGAGGATAGCTTTCTTATTCAAAAGGTTGGGGAACCTATGAGATTGGACAGTATTTTAGATAGTAATAACTACGGATGATAAGCTAATTACTGATCTTCAAGTAATAGAACCGTTAAGCAATGGCGATCACAATATGGTAGAGTTTGTCCTCTCAGTAAATCACTCGAAACCAGCTAACTCGACTAAAATTCTTAACTTCCAGCACGCAGACTTTTGTAAATTTCGAAATAAATTGTCACACGTCAATTGGGAAAACGTAATGGGGAACTTCAACGTAAAACTAATGTGGGAATCGTTTGAAAGTATTTAGGACTATAATTGAGGAATGTGTACCGTACAAAATTAAGCGTGCGAAAGTAAATAACAAGCCCTTGTGGTTTACTTCTAGAGTAGGAGACATTATAAAGAGTAGAGATAGGGCTTACAGGCTACATAAGTGCGATAAAGACAATTTGTGGTTACGAAACGACTACATATCTGTAAGGCGTGAAGCGAAAATTGTAATAAAAAAATCCAAGCGCGAATTTGAAATCTCCATAGCTCGTGACGGTAAAGAAAACCCCAAGCGATTCTTTCAATACGTCAACAATAGAAATCCAGTAAAAAGTGTCTTCGGGCCGTTGAAAAATGTAAACGGAGATCTAGTTTCTGAAAACAAGGAAATGGCTACCTTGCTAAACGAATTCTTTACGTCAGTTTTTACTATAGAAGATGTAACGAATATCCTACGGTCATAGACATAATACCTTTTGATAATGGATTCCATATATCCCATACAACTAAAAGAATTAAAAGATAGCATTGTTGTGCCGCTAACAAAGATTTTTAATGCGTCTATTTCTGAGGGGTGCGTACCAGATAATTTCAAGTTAGCAAACGTAACACCTATCTTTAAGAAAGGCGATAAAGGTGCGGCGGGAAATTATAGGCGAATCAGTTTAACGTCTGTTGTAGGTAAGCTACTGGAATCAATAATTAGGGATCGTATAGTCGAACACTTAGAATTGCATAACTTTGTTAGAAATACGCAGCACGGTTTTAGGCGAAACAAATCTTGCTTAACTAATCTTTTAGAATTTTTTCAAAGCGTGGTTGACGTTTACGATAGTCATCGGGCAGTTGATGTAGTGTATTTAGATTTTCAAAAAGCGTTTGACCGTACCGCACAAAAGACAGAAAACTAAGGCTCATGGAATCAGGGGTGTAGTAATAAATTGGATAGAAGAGTGATTGCGAGGTAGGAAACAGAGGGCGGTCGTTGATGGAGCAGAGTCGTGTTGGGCTAATGTAGCGAGTGGCGTTCCTCAGGGTTCTGTATTGGGCCCCTTGCTTTTTCTTATATATATTAACGATTTAGATGGCCCAGTCAGTACAGTTTCAAAGTTTGCGGATGACACGAAGCTGGGTGGTAGGGCGATTAATGACGAAGATAAGAGGTAAAATCCAGAATGATCTGAATAAAATCGTTGATTGGTCAGTCACATGGTAAATGAGATTTAACGTCGATAAGTGCAAAATTTTACATATAGGTTCGCTTAACGGTAATTTTGCGTATAGTATGTCAGGGAAAGTTGATAAGCGTAGAGCAGGAAAAAGATTTAGGAGTTATAGTCACTGGTGATTTAAAAGTAGCGAAACAAAGTACAGCAGCGGTCAATAAAGCGAACAAAGTGTTAGGTTTTATAGCTCGGAATTTTGAGTACAAATCGCGCGATATTATAGTTCCTCTTTATAAATCATTATTAGTTAGACCCCATTTGGAGTACGCGATCCAATTTTGGAATCCGCATATGCGCAAAGATATAGACAAAATCGAAAGAGTTCAAAGACGAGCAACTAAGATGATTCCGTCGCTTAGGTCAAAGTCGTACGAGGATAGGCTTAAAGAGTTAAAATTGACTACACTCGAAACTAGGAGGCGAAGGGGTGATCTAATCCAGGTTTTCAAAATTATGAATGGGTTCGATAACGTAGATAGAGATAGCTTTTTCGAAATATCTCAATATAATAGGACTAGAAGTAACGGGTGTAAGTTGACAAGTAGAAGGTTCGAGACAGCAGTTGCCAAAAACTTTTTTACGCATAGAATACATAGAATAGTAAATAGCTGGAATAGTTTGCCGGTAGAAGTAATTAGTAGCACGTCTATAAACATGCTTAAAAATCGGTTAGACGCATATGTTGATAGATTGGGTATAGTTTAAGGTAGTAAAATTAAGGGTTGGATAAGATAGATTTTGATTCTCTTTTCATTAAAGATCACAATAACCAGACGAGAGGTCATAGTATGAAATTATTTAAGCCAAGATGTAGAACAAATTTAAGAAAACATAGTTGTACAAACAGAATAATTAAGTTTTGGAAGAGTCTGACAGAAGAAGTGGTGACTTCAGATACAATTGATTCTTTCAAAAGAAGGTTGGATAGTTTGCTGGTGATAGTGTTTAAGCCCATTTTTATTGCATGAATGGTACTAGTTTATTTCATATATATTATATGAGCCACCTACGTCAAGAAGCCAAACGAGGTATGCGCTCGCCACCTGTTGTCCACCCGTCACCAAAAGCCCGAGGAAACCCTCGATGAGTACTTGCAAATTCTTCAACAACTAGCCAATGACTGCAACTTCAAATCGGTTTCCGTCGACGAAAACAGGAGTTCATCTGTGAGAGACGCTTTCATCCGAGGAATTAGAGATAGCGCCATCCGCACCCGCTTACTCGAAAATGACACACTCTCACTGGAAAAGGCTATCGTCCAGGCTCGAACATTAGATCAGGCCCAGAAAAACTCAGAATCGTACCTCACTCATTACGGTGCTGTTGCAGCCACTGGCTCTCGCCACGAACCGTCGCCGACTACTGACTCTGCCCGGCCTGCCTGCGTCCAAGGAGACGATCTCCCAAACTCTTCAGCCGCTACGAATTTCGACAACAAAGCCGCTCTGTGCTTCTTCTGCGGGTCTCGACGCCACCCACGAAGCAGGTGTCCGGCAAAGGATTCTATTTGTGCGAAATGTGAAAAGACCGGCCACTGGGCCAAAGTCTGCCGCTCAAGTACTTCCTCGGCACTTCAGAAACAGGATAAAACCACAGCGTCTCATTCAGCCGCAGCATTAGCGACCATTAGTACCACTCTATCGTGTAGCTCCTCCATGCCTACCAACTCAACAGTCGATATCCTCGTCAACGGCCGTTCGTGTCTCGCCTTGTTGGATACTGGCAGCTCGGACAACTTCATTCGTGAGGATCTAGCCAAACACTTAGAGCTGCCCATTCTTCCGCACTCGGGCGTCGTATCAATGGCTTCGCCTAATCTATCCGCAGCCATCTCAGGTCGATGTACAGTGAAGGTTACGATGGGAGACCGCGACTACGAAAAGCTCGAACTATCCGTCTTGTCGGATCTGCGCGCTGACATAATACTCGGTACCCCATTCTTAATCAGACACAAGGAATTGAACATCAATTTCGGAGGTCCGGAGCCAGCACTCCATATATGCGGCCTTACTCGATCAAGAATTTCAGCCCCACCACTATTCGGCAACTTAACTGCCGATTGTCGTCCCATCGCCACGAAGTCCAGACGATTTTGCTCTGAGGACAAAATTTTCATTGGGAAAGAAATCGAAAAGCTACTCAGGGATGAGATAATTGAACCCAGTAACTCACCCTGGCGTGCTCAAGTAGTCATCACATCTACCGAAACAAAAAAAAACGCATGGTAATCGATTTCTCTCAAACCGTCAACCGATTTACCATGCTAGATGCATATCCTCTTCCGCGAATCGATGATATAGCCAACAAAGTCTCACAACACAAATACTACAGCGTAATTGATCTGTCAAGCGCATACTACCAGGTAGAAATCGATCCGTCTGAACGACCTTTCACAGCATTCGAGGCTGACGGAAATCTATACCAATTCAGAAGGATCCCTATGGGAGTAACTAACGGAGCCGCGGCCTTCCAGCGCGTCATGAACGAATTCATATCCTCGAACAACTTATCATCAACATACGCCTACCTCGACGATCTCACCATCTGCGGAACCACTTGGGAAGAGCACGATGAGAACCTTCGACATTTCTGGGAAGCCGCTAAACGAGTAAATCTGAGTCTAAACAAGGAAAAATGCAAGCTTTCGATGACATCAGTGCACCTGCTCGGATATTCTATCTCTCATGGCGTATTGCGGCCCGATCCCGAACGCCTCCGGCCACTACAAGAACTTCAAACTCCTCGCAACAAGTCGTCTCTACAACGCGTAATCGGACTATTCGCATACTATGCTAAATGGATTCAGAACTATTCCCTCAAGATCAAACCTCTGCTCAACGTTTCATCATTCCCATTAACTCGCGAGGAAGTATCAACGATCCAAACACTCAAAGATGATATCTCGAAAGCTGTCGTCGGTTCAATCGATGAAGAACTGCCGTTCACTGTGGAGACGGACGCTTCCTCTTCAGCAATCGGAGCCACCCTCACCCAGAACGGCCGCCCGGTGGCGTTCTTTTCTCGCGCTCTGAATAACACAGAACGTCGCCATCACATCGTTGAAAAGGAGGCATACGCTGTAATCGAATCCATTCGCAAGTGGAAGCACTTCTTAGCTTATCGACACTTTACTGTCGTCACCGACCAGCGGAGCGTATCTTTCATGTTCGATGGAAAAGCTACTGGTCGTATTAAGAACGATAAGATTCTCCGTTGGCGTGTAGAACTAGCCGGCTACTCATTCACAATAAAATACAGACCGGGCCCCGAGAACCGAGCCGCAGACGCATTGTCGCGATCCTTTTGCGCTGCTACTCCAAGAATATCCCTCGCCCAGCTGCATGTTAATCTGATACACCCAGGAGTCCGCCGAATGACTCATTTTGTGAGAGCTAGGAACCTACCATTCTCAGTGGATGACATCAAACGAGTTACGTCGGAATGCCAAACATGCGCTAAATGTAAGCCACAGTACTATAAACCAGAAGTTAGTCACAATACGGGCCATGTCCCCGTTTGACCGACTTAACATCGACTTTAAAGGCCCGCTTCCGAGCGCAACTTCGCGACCTTACATCCTAACAGTAATCGACGAGTATTCACGCTTTCCTTTTGCCTTCCCGTGCCGTGATACGAACACGTCAACCGTTATCGCCCGTCTCACCGAGTTATTTTCTACCTTCGGAACTCCCTCTTACATCCACACAGATCGAGGGACATCGTTTATGTCTTCGGAACTAAAACTGTTCCTAACTAAACATGGTATCGCGACTAGTCGCACAACGCCGTATCACCCCCAAGGAAACGGGCAATGCGAACGTTACAATGGAATCATCATGAACACCATCAAACTAGCCATAGAAGATCGCGGGTTGCCGATGTCGCAATGGGAGTCCGTCCTACCAGACGCGCTGCACTCGATTAGATCGCTGCTGTGTACGGCCACGAACGAAACTCCTCACGAGCGTCTATTCACGTACCCGCAGCGTACTTCTACCGGTTCTGCACTACCGACGTGGCTGTCTTCTCCGGGAACTGTACTCCTTCGCCAATTCATTCGCCGATCCAAGAACGACCCCCTCGTCGAGGAAGTTGAGTTAATTGAGGCAAACCCCAACTACGCGTTTATACGGCATCCGAATGGGAGAGAAGATACCGTATCCATCAGGGACCTGGCACCGGCGGGACGTAGCAATACGGATGACACGAATCACTATGAAACCCCCGTACCCAGTCCGCCAATCAATTCCACCCCGCTAACGGACGACTCAGAACCCGCTGAGATCCGCCGACGCACGGTCCCAACAGCTCCCGTCGAAGCGACTCCAGTCGAAGTCGAGAGAGGCCCACCTGTCTCAGTAACCTCCGAGACGAGTCCCCCTCTGAGAAGAAGCACTCGAATCAGATACCCAGCTCAACGCCTAAACTTGTAGACTCTTCTTTCTTCCAAAATATCTTGAACTTGTCGTTTTGTTTCTTACCGTGCAATGTATCACGTATTATAAAAGAAGAGAGGAATGTAATGAGTCTTTACTAATTATTGTTTTCTGTGTAACAAGTCTTTACTAATTATTGTTTTCTGTGATCACGTATTATAAAGAAGAGGAATGTAATGAGTCTACTAATTATTGTTTTCTGTGTAACAAGTCTTTACTAATTATTGTTTTCTGTGTTTCAGATCTATGCTATGTTTATGTTGAATAAAGCCTCAAATTGGCCTTTACTTTATCTTTAGCCCGCTAACAAACGCGGCACCACAATTATATACATTTAGGTGATAGATCCCACAGCTCAACACGAGTGTTGTGGGATATCGGGAGGCAGCATCTTGGGTTAGGGGATACTCTCTGTCCTTACACACCCCATTTAAAGAGATTCCTCTGCCGAGCGGTGCCCCCCATAGTACTGTGAGGTATTGAAAAACTCATGATCTTCACTTGCCCCACAAACACCTTTAAATGGGAGACCCAAAATGGGTGCACACACATTTCTACATTACTGTACAGTCTTTACAGCCACACCTACACTTTTCCTCCTAAGTATATATATTGTAATGTATATGGTTGTAAATTGTGACTTGGTCCGCAATTGATATGAACCGTAAATGAGAACCAACACTTTGTAATCATTTATTTATTTATATAAAGTCAAACAATGACAACGGTCATCTGAAAAAGGAATAAGCATAATAAGTAATCACTTGAATAAAACATAAACATAATCATTGTCCTCTATCTCCCAAGTCTTTGATACTAGTTGTGATATGAGGTAATTGCAGTACAGTAGTGCGAAGACTTATATTGTTTTATAAAGTGAATACAGTATAGTACTTTAATAGGAAAACATAGATACTAGTTTATTTAAGAGTAATATGAGAACATAAAGCTTTGCTATTACATCATGATGAATACGATACTGTAGAAACTAAAATATAAATACTTATGGAATTATACAGTACATTATATCCAATCAAACATATTACAATACAATTAGAAAGTTCAGCGAGAGATTGAATCGTATATTAAAATAAGGGTTGTACAACGGTATTCCTGACAAAAGTAATAGTACAGTAATGAGGATACAGCTGTATTGGGAACACAATATAAAGTTCTTAGTAAGTAAAGTGTAAAGTGTGCTGTACTCTATCTCTCCCCCAAGTCTTTCAGCCAGTAGTTTTATAAAGATTATTAAGGATAATATGGCAAAAAAATTGTATGTTTAATTGTTTATGGATAAAGACTAAACCTTATTTTGTCAGTGCCCTTAATTTAAAGTATACTTGATTGGTTACCCTTCTTGATTCATATGGTAGTCTTCATGCCAGGTAGGGGGGCGTCTGGTACGGACGGAACGCCTTAGTGGAGTTGCAGTTTGGGGTGCCGTACCCATTGGCCTAGGGGGTGCAGGTGGTAGTATGTCGATGGGCGGCGTTGACATGTCTTCTTGGGTGGGGGGTCGGGCGCCTGCGTTCAACGTGTGGGCTGGACCGTGTCGGACTACGGGGTGAAGTGGGTGTCTTTGGTCCTGATGCTGACCTGGCAGGTGTAGGTGGTGCAGCAGGTGGGCTGTTGGTGGGCACCGCTAGGAAGTTCTTCAAATGTTGGTCTATGGTCATCTTTGGAGCAGGTGTGCTGAAGGGTTCATATTTTTTAAGGAATTTCCTGTTCCTTACAGTTACCCTCCCAGATCCATCGACCCTAACCACGTACTGGTCAAACTGCCTGACTTCGATGACCACACCTGTCTTGTCCCATTTACGGGCGTGTGGACCGACCTGGTTCTGGATGCGTATAAGGTCTCCGACTGCTAGTGGTGGGAGTCTCTTGGTGTGCTCTGACCAGCGTTCTGCTCCCCTCATGTGGCTGTTCCTCAGAGCTTCTTCTCGGGCGGCCAAGTTTTCACGCCATGTGTCGTGTGGTTTATATCGGCCAGGAAGGATTGGAATGAAGTCCCGGATAGGGCAGCCGAATACACACATTGCTGGGGTGTTTTGTATCTCTATCCGGCGTGTTTCTGTATTGAAGTATGGCCCGTTGAAAGTTTTCGGTGTTGAGGTCGCCGTTTGGTCCAGTGTTGTCGGTTATTAGGCGTTTCGTCGTCTTGACACCAACTTCTGCCCGACAGTTGCTGTGAGGGAAAGCCACTGATGAGAGTCGGTGGTGTACGCCCCAGTTTTTGAGGAACTGCCGTGTGGCTGCTATGGTAAATTCAGGGCCCCCATCGGAAGCCAGTTCGTCGGGGATGCCGAAGGTGACGAAGGTCCGTCGGAGGCAGGCGATGAGTCCAGCAGCACCATCTGATGATCTCTCTACTATTGGCCAGTTAGAGTATCTGTCCACCACGACCAGGTAGTTTACTCCTTTGTAGTGGAAGTAGTCCGCACAGACGCACTCGAAGGGGTATTCTGGTGATGATGGTGGAGTGGGTGGAGCGCTGGGCTGGGATGGTGCCATGCGGTTGCAGTGGTTGCAGCTAGCCCGTAGTGCTGTGATGGCTGGTGTGATGCCAGGCCAGAAAATGGAGTCTTCTGCTCTGGAGATCATGGATGAAGTACCTTGATGAGCTGAGTGTAGTGAAGCCAGTACTTCTTGCCTGAGGGCCGGCGGGATAACCGTGCGGTTCCTGTACATTACCACGCCGTCAACAGTGCGGAGGTCGTCGCGAAACTGGTGATATTCTCGCAGCTGTGCAGGGAGTGCATGGCGGGATTCAGGCATGCCGGACTCTATGACATTGGCTAAACTATTCATGACTTCATCGCTGGTCGTGGCGGTGCGTACTCGATCCCATGTCACTGATGCCAGGCTCAGCGAGTTGAGTGTTGATGCGGCTGCAGAAATTACGCAGGCTTCCATGCCATTACCATCTGTCAGTGATGTCCGTATGCCGGCTAGGAAGGGGGGGGGGAAGAACGCCGTTCCCTCGCATGTTGATGGATGGCTGCTACGTCATCGGGGAGTGTCAGTGGTATGGGGTCGCCAGTGGGGTATCGTGACACCCCGTCAGCAGCTTTGTGTTTCGCGCCTGGTACGTGGATCATCCGGAAGCGGTACCTGAGGGTTTTTTCCTTCAAGTTTCTGAGGCGTGTATTAGATATGTCCTCTAGGGATCTGTCCCAAACACTTTGAGGAGAGGTTTGTGGTCCACTGCAATTATTAGGTCTTCGCATCCCAGCACGAAGTACCTCGCCTTGTCAAGGGCATCGGCGACAGCAAGTGCTTCTCCTTCTACTGGTGCATAGCGGGACTCAGCTGAGGTAGTGAATCTACTGCCGACCAATGTGACACGCCATCCAGTATGGCAGCAGAAGGGTTCGACTCGTGTACAGGTGCAGTGTTTCTGAAGTAGCCAGTAGCCGATGCCTGTTTTCGACCAGTCTGTGGCGAGGCATGTGGGCTTGGTTTTGTCAAAAATTTTAACACCCTCCTCTATTTCTGTGATGATGACATCCTTTGATTCTTCGAAGATGGTTTCCAATTCGTCATCCCACTTGAAAGGTGTTCCTGGCTTCAGAAGTAGGCGGAACGGCTGCATCCTCTTGGCCGCCATGCTGAAGGCATACGACACCTGGTTGATGAGCCCGAACCATGATCGAACGTCGGTGATGTTCTTTGGAGATGGAAACTCTAGGATTGCTTTGAGGTATTTTTTACAGGGTCGGACACTGTCAGATGTGATCTCGAAGCCTGCAAATTCAACCTTGTCCTGACAGAACACAAACTTGTCGGGGTTCAGTGTGATTCCGTGTCTGCCGCAGGTGTCAAGCCACTGGGTGGCCTGGAAGAAGCTCTCCTCCACTGTGTCTGACCAGAGCAAGACGTCGTCAATGCACTTTGTATTGTTAGGGATGCTCGATACAATTTCGTCGTACCTTCTTGTGTAACCGTCACCAGATGCAATGTAACCCTGGGGAGCGGTTTTGTAACGGTAGCGACCCCAGGGCGTTATGAAGGTGGTCAAGTGGCGGTCTTCTTCACAGATTGGTACGCTGTGATATCCATTCCATGCATCAAACACTGTTTTCTTTTTGCCTTGCGGTACTGATCTGGCCTGGTGGAATGGCGATTGAGTGTGGTGTGTTTCGCGGGTGGCGTGAGCGTTGAGGGGTTGAAAGTCAACGGTACGCCTTGGTTTTCCGTTCTTTTTGGCGCACACCACCATTCTGTGACACCAGGTTACGGGCTCACCAACGGGTACTGGTTCAAGGACACCCAGTCTGACATCTTGGTCGAGGCCAGCCTTCACGTCCTCCTGCCAGTGGATTGGTACTGGGACGGGGGTGTGATGTGCGACTGGTTTGGCATTGGGGTCCACCATCAATTTCATTGGGGGGCCGTCCATCATGGGCAGCGCTTGGTGGTCACAAGTGTTGAAGGTGCTTGATTTGTAATAGTCCAGCAGGTATTCCTTGAGCTTTTGCTGGTTCGCCGCAACAGCGGGTAGCGGTAGCTCGATTGGAGGTGATGGAGGATGTTGGCGTCTTGGACAGTCACAGTTAGTTACAAGTCCGCTGTCACTGTGTGGCGTGCTGGCACTGTTGTTACAGTATTGTGCTGGATCCAGTTGGACTTCCCCCACTGTAGGAAATCTTCCCGAGATAATGCCGAGTGAAACGCATGCCTCTCTGCTGATGAAGAACTTGTCAGAAGAATCTGTCACATATGTTACCTGTCTCGTTTCTACTTGTTGGCCCTGTTCATCCTTGCCAGTGAGGCGAAGTATGGCTGCGCCAAGGATTTTGATGCCCTTGTTGTTGGCGGCGTGCATCTTCATGGTCACAGGGATGAGGTCAGACTGGAGAAGCCCGAGGCGGTGGATAACCTTGATACCGGTGAGGCAGCTCTGACAGCCTGTGTCTGCCATGGCAGGCAGTACCACGGTTTTTGGGTGGGCATTGAGGGTTGCCCCAAGCGCCTCGTAGTCTTCGGGGAGAGTCCTGACTGTCAGGTTGATGTGTGGCTGTGGTTGTGAGTTCTCCTTGATCCACATGTCCGATAGTTCATTGTAAATGTGATGGTCGAGGGCGATTGCTCTTTTCTTATGTGGCTCGGAAGTGTTGCTTGTGGCGCAGAGAAGATCAAATACCGCACCTTCGCACTCATCAGCTTTATTAGGAGTGGCTGAAAGGCTCTTGTCCTTGTCTTTGCTCCTGCATACGGATTCCCAATGGCTGTCGCGCTTGCAAATTTTGCATTTGTGGTTGTACGCAGGGCAATCCTTCTTGCGTATGTGGACTGGGGCTCTTCTGCCGTGTCCTTTTTTACCACAATATGAACAGGGGCATTTTTGTCTTGTGGGGGTATTTGCTTACTTCTCCTGTATGTGCTGCCTGCGGCCTCCACGGCATGGGAGTCCAGCAGTCGTGATGCTGAGCGCTTGCCTGCTTCCTTCGCCTCGACAAACTGAAAGACGTCTTCCAGGGTCATCTCCTGGTTACTGTTGCCGAGGAGTTCCAGTTGTATTTCCGGGTCAGCAATTCCGCGGGTAAGGACGTCGCGAAGGATGGGGTCAGTGTAATTTACGTTGTTGTTGCAGCTTGGGCATTCAACAAGAAATTTGCAGACTCCGGCCTGACCACGAAGACGGGCTCCAAAACTGCGCACAGTTTCGTCGCGGTCTTGTCGCATATTGTGTAGGGTAACCCTGGCTACCATGGTGTTCTCCTCTCGGACAGCTAGTTTCTTGATTGCAGCAAGGACTTCATCTTCGGTTTTGTTTGTTAGGCTTCCACCTGCGGATCTTGTCAAATCTTTGCGGAGTGAATCGTCGCAGCATTCAAGTAGTTGTACCACTTTGTCCCTACCAGTGATTTTTGTAGCTTCCGCATAATCTGTCCAACGCGACGTAAAATATGCCCAGTCTTCACTGGTACCTGCAGCCGAAATGGTTGGCCGTCTTACTTTCTCAACCTTTGCAGAGACTGTCGGGCTTGGGACATGGGTCGTGCAGTGGGCTGTTATAAGTGCGGCTACAATGGCTGGGTCCAGGTCTGCTGTGACATAGGTACAACCTGTGATAGGACATTCTACGGCAGGCATTGTGGATAGCGTTTGTTGAAGTTGCTTAATTAGGTTGGGGTGGTTGACAGTTGCTTGAATTTACCACGTATGTAGACTTATTTTATTATTTATTAATTAGTCATTTGTACCTAAGACCGTTGTCATAAATGAGAACCAACTCTTTGTATCATTTATTTATTTATATAAAGTCAAACAATGACAACGGTCTCTGAAAAAGGAATAAGCATAATAAGTAATCACTTGAATAAAAACATAAACATAATCATTGTCCTCTAAACCGTGCCTTATTTTTGGTTGGCAAGGTACTGGTATTGATGGATACCGTAATGAAATTGACTGGATTCTTTGGATCTGATATATTTGCATGTCAGTTAAAATAGACATAGAGTGTAACATATTTGTGGATAGTAGTCTATTATGACTTGATCCTCTGGATCCAGAGATTCTATCTTTAGTTTTAAATTGATAATTAATTAGTTTTAAATTGATAATTATGTAGTTTTGTAAAAATTGGTTGTTGCCAATGTACAGGCAGTTTTTACAAAGTGGAGCCTCCTCGATGGGCTGGTGGCCCTTAGTGTGCCCACTATAAAAATTTCTTATGTTCCTATGTTCTTTGTGGTTCGGAACACACGTAAAATTGTAGGTCCCCTCCGCCACCACGGAGGACATGCACAATACACAATTACGAACACAGTTAGGTAGACCAGCCATGAGTGGATCCTAGGGTCTTTGTTGGTCTGAAACATTATAACATTATATTAGATTTCTTATATTATTGAAAGGTAATGAGGTAAATGAACAATTAAAAGGCATATCTTCTAAATAAACTATATTAATTTTGTTTCTTTAATTGAAAATAATATCTTGACTGAAAAATGTAATTTTGAATGTTCAAAAAATTATTTATTGGAGCATACAGTATAGCGTATTTATATTTCTTCCCAAGGCTGTACTCTTTGGTCCTCTGGGACGTGGCCACGTAGTTAAACGTCAAGACCCCGCTCCCCATGTGGCCCTTGGTGGTCAAATAAGGAACCCCTTTAAGGACCACGTGGTTTTTGAATGGCCCCAATTCGGCGTGTCAGATTACGATTCGAATAGCATCTAATTTTAAACTGTGATTTGAACCCAGCGACGAAATATATTGAATAATATATATTAATATATATGTAAAAATGAATAATTGTAACATTCAATTTTGCATATAAAGTCCAAACTCGCGTGACATTCTAACTGTATATAAAATTCAAGTTTGTAAAAAAATTTTAATTGTCTTTCTATTTTGTTTTTGTTAAGTAATTTATGAATGATTTCTTTTTTAAATTAAATTAGATTAAGCTTAATCATGTAATCATGTTAAATTCTGCAATATTTTTTTTTTTATACATTCTCTCTTAGTTGCAAAAGATGAAGTCATAACTTGCCAAAACTCTAAATTAACACAATTTTAAATTTTAAGCATTTAATTTTGGCTCGTATGCATGTTTAATTGTAATCCATACTGAAATGCATATTTCAGTTATGCATTTCAGTTTCCATTTTTAGTTAACTCGGCAAATCATGATAACATCAGATCTGTCAATCAGGGCCGGATTAAGACCTTTAGAGGCCCTAAGCACTGAAAAATTATGGTGCCCCCATATATATGTAATTCAAAATAAAAACAATACTAAACCGTAAAATAAATTTTTATCTTTTGAAATGAAACAAAACTTCCACGTATGCTGAAATTAAAATAGCTTCTTTCTAGATTTTCTGATTGCAAAATCCTGGATAATTTCATCGAAGCTGATTCGACGAAGCATGTCCGTTTCTATACACAGTAGGGAAAGTGAATCAAGTCTGTCCTGACACATTGTTGTTCTCTGAGGTTTTTTATTCCTTTCAGCTGAGAAAAAGAGCGTTCTGCAGAGCAGTTAGTAATCATCAATGTTAGAAAAATACGTAGTGCGAAATCTACATTTGGAAATACACATTGTATCCTGTCTTTCACTAAGGTGTCATGAAGATCAATGTGACTGAATTTCGTTTTTCCTGTTTCATTAAACTTTGAGCGCATATAACAGTGGAACTGCCGTAGTTCTCCACAGAGATTCATGTTCAAGTCAATAGGGTATGAGCAGAGCTGGGCAATAAATACATTGAATGTATTTAAATACTAAATACTAAATACATGGGAGAAATGTATTTAAATACTAATACTAAATACATTTTACGAATGTATTTAGATACTAAATACAAAATACATCAATTGTATTTAAATACATTTGTAAATACATTTTACATACATACAAATTTTAACATATGCATTCACTAATTCACTAAGCCATGACGTGCACACGATAAAGAAATCAACCGCTTTCGACTAAGAGTGGCACACAACTGATTGAACTGACACGTTGAAACATGAACCATACTGTCGACGCGTCGTACTGTGCTAGTACAGAACGTGTATTAAACTAGTAAAAGTATTTACATTTTTATATTTTGAGTATTTAAATACTGCCCAGCTCTGGGTATGAGTCAACTAGCTTTTGGGAACCTTGTGAATATTGTTCGTCAGATAAGTCGAAATCGTTTAGAAAAGAAAATCTACTTGATACTTCTTTGTACACTTCACCTCTCCTCTTCATACATTTGTCTCTAGGATTCAATGCTGTTTCTGGTGCACTGCCATCATTTCCTTGTTTTTTCCTGATTCGCTTGCGGGACTGGGCTTCTTTGTAGTCAATATCAGGCAAGATATCTTTTGATATGTCTTCAAATCTTTCGAAATCATTCCTCAAAGTGTGTAAGTGGTCTGCTAATGATTTTCTCATTTTTTATGGTGCCCCTGCCTTGCTGGTGCCATAATCACGTGCTTAGTCTGCCTCAGGAGCGTACTTAAAGTATTTGGCACCCGGGGCGGATCATTCCTTTGGCACCCCCATAAATAATTTTTAAATTTAAACACACAGAAAAATATATTATGTTTGCAAGTAGATTTTTAAACAGTACAGTACTGTTATAAGCAAATTGGAAATAAGAAAAATGCAGGACATTAAAGATTCAGTGAACAGGTAATACTGCATTTTATTTTATACAAAAAACACAGGAAATCCAGTCTCAACGCTCAGCGGCTGAGCATGAATCCTCTCTATTTACCTTTGAAGAATAGGCTGAGCCTCAGCCTATTCTTCAAAGGTAAATAGAGAGGATTCACAGTCTCTGCTTTCGAGCCTTAATTTCTGCAAATTGATCAATGACCTCATCAAAATTCACCTTCTTTGCGTATTCATGTTCAATTGAAAGTAAAGCCAGATTTGTCAATCTTGTCTGACTCATGGTCGAGCGAAAGAAATTTTTTATCAATTTCAATTTGGAAAAACTTCTTTCACATGAAGCAATAGACACACAGACAGTCAAAAAGAATCTCAAACACAGTGACAAGCTTGGCAAAGATTCACAAAAATCCCATTTCACAATAAACTCCAGAAACTGCAATGCTGTCCATTTCTTTTCCTCTTCAACGCTGATTTTGATAGCTTCCAAATGCCTCCGAAGTCGTCCAATTTCCACACTGATATCTTCATCGGAGAATTCATCGAAAATCTGAGTCAAATTTGGAATATACTTCCGAAGTTCTTCTTGTGTTGCAACAACCAAAGTGTTTGGCTGAATAGCAGCGAAGATTGACAGAATTTGATCCATCGCCTTAGAACGAATCTCCAATTCTTGATGAAAGCGATCAAGACATTCAAACATAGCCCTTTTTACTTCCTCTGGCAATGTGAGACCAGCATCCTTTGCCATCTCTCCTGGCATCCTTTTTCGGAGCTTTACTCTCCCTCTTCCCTCCATAGAAATGTCAATTTCCTCACACTTTGTAGTTGCATAATGAATGGCCCTCTCCACAATTTCATTGCGCTGATCTTCAAGAAACAGTTTTAGAGCTTGGAGCTTCACAATGCACGTTTCAAGGCTGATTCCAACTGTTTGCAAATACTTTTGTGTGATATTAATTTCTTCCAGGACTTCACACCAGAAAGAAAGGTAACTCAAAAAAGAGAAATCACATACAGCAGACAGCAAAATCTGAGCGGATCCTCTTGTGTCCACATTTTCTTTGGGATCGCACAGTACTTCAAGGGTTGAGGTCAGCTTTACAAAATTTGCCTTCACTAGTTTCACAGCGTCATAATGAGCACTCCATCATGTCTGGGAAAGTCTTTTGACTGTCATGCCTACATTCTCCATCAGCAAGGGAAGAAGCCCAAGAATGATTCCTTTACTTCAACTTTGTCACATTCAATATGGACATATCTGATCAGTTTGGGGCACATCAGGAGTGCTGTCAAAAAGAATCCCAAAATACTTTGCTCTCTTGATATCAGCCACTATTTTCTCCTTGACGTAATTCCCCAAAAGGCAAATGAACTCATTCTGAATCTTTGGAGATAGATACGAAGCCACTCTCCTCCCAGATGGAATAGAATGCTTAATCCTTACAAAATGTTCTTTCAAAACTGGATCATAATTTGACAGCAACTCTACCATTTCCATGAAGTTTCTTTTGTTTGCTGATGACATGTCCTCTTTGTGACCACGAAAAGGAAGATTCTGGTGAGCCAAAACAAGGTTACGTCTAAGAGGCGATGTAAAATATCTCCATTTCTTTCTCTCCTTGTCCATTGTTGCTTGATGAACTTGATCAATGGTTTTTTGAAGCTGCATGAGAGATGCTCAGAAGCCTCATAGTCAGACGACCTTTGGGTTTAGCTTCCACACCATGCTTGAAACCCAGTGACAAAGCTGGATGTTCCAATTCCTTTGTCATCAAG
Source organism: Bathynomus jamesi (assembly GCA_023014485.1). Classification (NCBI taxonomy): domain Eukaryota; kingdom Metazoa; phylum Arthropoda; class Malacostraca; order Isopoda; family Cirolanidae; genus Bathynomus; species Bathynomus jamesi. The sequence goes on from JAJOZX010000387.1 coordinate 790,929, forward strand.
CAAAGCAACACAGTCTGCAACAAAACAAAACAACTTTCTTTTGATGGAGAGTAAACCATCCATGTTCTCAAAACTTTCTCGCCATTTGGCAGAGCCTTATAGAACCATGCAGTGATCAGCTGTCGACTCTTCCCTTTGGATTTCTCTCCTTGTCTTTGAACTGCACTGAAAGGTCCATCCCTATTTTGGAAGGGTTCACTTCCCCTCTTAATAAGATCAATTCTCAAATCATTTGGAACCAGGATTGGCCAAGCAGCGACATCAGAATAAATTGAAAATCTATCCGTCTCCTCTTCTTCATCAGAGTCTTCCTCCTGTTGGTGTGGACTTCTGCTGGCGTCTCCTTCCTCTTCATCAGTTTCACTGCTTTTAGAAGATGAATTGCCATCCTCCAATCCTTGCTCTCTCTCATTTGAATCCTCTTGTGAAGATGCTTCTTGTATTTGCCCTTCAGATTCACCAGGCTGAATATCTTCAGGACTTTCTCCTATTGCACTTGATGTTGAAGGCGTCACATACTTCAAAATTGATCCGGACATTGCCTGAGCCACCTCTTCTCTTGCCTTCTTCATTTTTCTTTGTTGGAAATTTGGAATCCACTGGGTCGATTTCGCTTCATAGTGGATGTTTTCTGCAAAATTTTAAAATCAAAAGGTATAACGCATGAACATGCATAAGAAGCATGAACTATTATGACTTGAAATACATTAACTGAACAAATTGTCTGTGATTATTATTATTATTATTATTATTATTGATTATTATTTTTTTATTTTTTGGGGGGGGGGGGGGGTTTAAGTGCAAACACGACTCCTTAAAAAGCAGAAAACTATGAGCATTACTCACAAATAACTAGACTACTGACAAAATTAAAATTAATAGTATATCCAGTAAATAAAGAAGTAAAAAAAATTTATTACAACAGAAAAGCTTCAAACAAGTGGTTCTCAAACTTTTTCCAACCAGATACCATTGAGTTATCAGATTATCAACCCAGACAAGCAGAGACAATTAATTATCGTTATTATTATCATTATTAATTATCATTAATTATCATTTATAAACACTTAAACATCACTACGATACCACATTGTCAAAAATTACTGGACACTGGTATAAATACCATGATATTGTTATAAACACCAGCACTTTATGCTTTATCATAATTATTTAATGAAACATACCTCATGTATGTGGAGTCACAGTGTCAAGTGAACAGACTTGGAATGTCAGTTGCAGCCAGCTGGCTATGCTCAACAAACTGATGACTAAAACGTCAATAACGTTCGCCTTTCGATGTAATTTTTATCAAATATTTAATTTTTTGTTTGTAAATTTTGTATTGCCAATAAAAAAAAAATGTATTTTATAATGGAAATTACATTAACCTGTTGTAATAGTTTGAACATTTTAAAATTTTTTCTTACTTTGGCGAATTTTTCATTTGGTTTGAAAACTTGTACTGGTATTTCAACTCTCCCGATGGCACCCCCATCCTGGCTGTCACCCGGGGCGGACCGCCCCCCTCGCACCCCCCTTAGTACGCCACTGGTCTGCCTATTGGGTAATCCAGGCCTGCTGTCAATATACTGTTTAAAAGAAAATATGACCATTTTCAAATACCTTGCTTATCTTCCAGTATGCTGTTACAGCCAAAATTTACCTTTATCTAAAAATATTTTACAAAAAAATTCAGCCAATTGAGAATAAAAACACAAAACAGGTCAACATTAAATAATAATGATATCACCACATTATTAGTATGTAAACTCTTGTAATTTTTCAAATTATCATTGTGATTATTCCAATCTGACCAAGAGGCTGAAGCATTACTTGTAATACTTAAGAAGCAGTAAAATTCAATCAGAGGATCTCTTTGTTTTTTCCTTTGAGCCCTGCTTTCTCCAGAGAACTTAGTTGTAAAATAGAATAAATAATTTCCTGATACGATGCAAGAAGAATCGGGGAACCATCAGATAATTTAGTAAGTTTTCACAGAATCCTCCGATCCACTACAAGAAGAAATTGGAGTATAGTATAAAAGAAACTACTACAATTCCCTACACGGTATCAGCTACCCCAGAGTAAGAAAATCCGTTGCTGCCACCTAACCAAACCCCCGTCAACCTTACAAATCACCAACCCACACATTCCACTGTCGCCTACTCAACATGGATTCAGACCTCACCACTCAACCACGACATTACTCACTAACCTCACGCAGCACATCATGGATGGCATCAACTCCAGACGACCAGCTCAACGTACACTATTAGCAACAATAGACATTAGTAAAGCAGTTTGATGCTATCCCACGCTTCCCTCTCATAAACAAAATACTCAACACAAACATGCACAATAACACCAAAAGGTGGCTGAGCAACTATCTCTCAGGAAGATACTCATAGTCACATTTAATGGCAAGTCATCCAAAAACAAGCTTTTTCCGAACGGGGTCCCTCAAGGCTCTGTTCTCTCACCAACACTTCAACTTATACATGCATGACATTCCAACACGCATAGATAACAAGCTTACCTTATCATCATATGCAGATGATATCACTCTAACATCCACCCACAACAACATCGACACCGCTACAAATAACCTACAAACATACATAAACAGTATACAAGACTGGCTCACACACAATAGACTCAAAGTAGCGCCCACAAAATCAACCATCACCTTGCTTACAAGCAACACAAAAGAACACCAGGTAATTCCACAGCTTACACTAAACAACATCAACATTCCACACACTCACAGAACCAAAATACTTGGTGTCACATACAACACATCATTATCTTTTGCAAACCACATTCAGGACATTAAAAACAAATGTACGTCAAGACTTAACACGCTTAGGGACGGTACTAGCAGGCACAAACTTTGGACACCAGCAGGAAACAACATCACTCATATACAAACAATATATTCGCTCAGTTTATGGACTATGCTAGCCCATGCTGGGCACCCATTATCTCAAACACACACATAAATACCTTACAAACAATACAAAACAACGCACTTCGTATCATTACAGGATGCACTCAAACAACACCAATAGAACACCTGCACACAGAAACAGAAATACTAAAAGTTAGGGGACATTTAGACATGAGGGGAACACAATTCATGGCAGCAGCGACAACTAACCCACAACACCCTTGCCACTACATGTACAATCATGCACCAACACCTCGCACCATTAAGGTAACACCAGAGAGACATTATAACCAAATGCTCCATTCCATACCACGCCCCACAGACATCACACAGTACAGAAAACACATACACACACACCTAACCCACAAAGCACTGACACGACTCGGTCCGAATGCGGTCCTAGGTGCGAAGCCGCCACCCATTAACAGGTCAGAGATCAGCCTGAGCAGATCGGATCGAGTTAACTTAGCACGATTCCGATGTGGACATCACCCCAACTTACGGACATATAAACACAGACTAGACAACTCCATAGACGACACCTGCCACCTGTGCCAGGACACATCACAAACAATTGAACGCATTATGACAGACTGTACCGCTCTAGCACAACAACGAACACAACACAACATCACTAGTGCGCTGAACCTCTGGTCCACTCCGGAGAGGGCGATCGGTTACCTGCGTGCCGCCGGCTTGCTCGATCAGGGTGGGCTGATCGGCTAAACAACAACAACAACAACCTCGAACCACCCAAGGCCATAGACGGAGGATTAGCATATATACAGTGTTGGGAGTAACGCCGTTACGTAATGATGTTACTTTTTTGTAGCTGTAGCGGTAACGCCGTTACTTTTGAGATGTTGTAACGAAAATGGTAACGGCACTACTTTTTAGAGCGATTTCAATCGTTACTTGCTACTCGTTACTTTCAAACTGATCATTTGACTAGTATCATTTATTAGCTGTTAATAGCTGTTAGCTCCTCCAAACGAGGAGGACTATCGGATGCCAATTTTGAAAAAAACTAGTGTTCCTGAAATCGACCAACACACTCCTAAAAAATCTAAGATTAGTTTTAAATGGACAGGACATTTTTTATTTGAGTTTGTTTTGATTTTTTTTTTTTTTGTCGTACAGAGTATAATTTAGTATTATTAAGGCTTTTTTACTCTAGTCTTTTCTTAAAAGTAACGGTAACGCGTTACTTTTTTATCAATGTAATGGTAGCGGTAACACGGTTATTTATAGAAAGTAACGTGCCCAACTCTGCATATATATTACAGGGTAACTGCCCTGTTCATACTACAGGATTATCAGACGGTGGTTTCAGGAACAACGAGATGTCGAGCTGCGGGATTTTCACTAATGCCATTTTTATTCGGACTTCGATCAGAACACGTGTCACCACTGGTCAGAAGGAATATATATATATATATTATATATATATATATATATGCCCGGTTAGGTAACTGAATGCCCAGTTACGTTAATTGTACGCCCTTGACGATTGGTTAGGTTAAGTTGTGATATTTTCGTTAAAGCTAACAAAAATATCACGACTTAACCTAACCAATCGTCAAGGGTGTACAGATGACCTAACCTGGCGTTCAATGAACCTAACCAGGTATTCAATAATTTTACCATAGGTTTCGATATACTGTATATATATATATATATATATATATATATATATATATATATATATATATATATATATATACGTAATGACGTAATGATCTTGATGACGTCATTTAATTTTTTTTTTAATTAATTATTTAATTTATTAACACGAGGTGCACAACCTCGAGACCTAACCTAACCTAACCAAACGTCAACTGTATACAGTTGACCTAACCGGGCATTCAGTGAACCTAACCAGGTATTCAATAATTTTACCATGGGTTTCGATATATATATATATATATATATATATATATATATATATAATATATATATATATACACGTAATGACGTAATGATCTTGATGACGTTATTTAATTTATTAACACCCAGGTGCACAACCTCGGGACCTAATCAATATGTGTGTGAAGTTTCATGTTTGTAACTGCTTCCATTTTGGAGTTATGGCTGGAACAGACAGACACACACATACACGTCTTTTTATTATTATTATACGTAGATGATACACACAGACCGTGCATGGAACAAGGAACTCTTCTGGGAAATAAATCCACTATAGTTTTTCTTTTTCATGATGTTAGCCCGACGTGGGCAACGGGTCACTGGCAAAGAAGCCCCAAAATATAGCTTCCCTCACCAGTTATCTGCAAAACAGATAGGATCCAGCTTTGGGACAGGATCTAGGGTTATAGTGTTTGTCATTTACCATTACTTATTCGGACTATAGTGGCTTTATTTTCCCAGAAGAGTTCCTTTTTCCATGCACGGTCTGTGACTCTGTGTGTACCATGAAAAAACCTCAGGGGACCATTCTGAGTTCAATATATATATATATATATAATATATATCAGAGCTGGGCAGTAACGCGTTACAAGTAACGGTCGTTACGTAACGCGGTACTTTTTTAGTAACGGTAGCGGTAACGGCGTTACATTTCAAATCAAGTAACTCTTTCAGTAACGACATTACTTTTTTAGGGAAATACATTCGTTAGTCGTTACTCGTTACTTTTTTATCGTAGCTCGCAATTAGTTTATTTCGATCCTCACTCATTATTCACTAACCGTTAAAAATTTGTCCCTTCACTATGAGCGAGGTGTGCATGTTGGCTGTTGGCATGCTGGCAGCCTACCCCCATCCACCCTCTCCCCCTACACTGACAGCACTGTCAAAGTAAAAAGTATTATTGTTTTGCAAAACTAAACTTTCCTGGTCAGGGCCGGCGCTAGGAAGTGCGGGACCCAATTAGAAAATTGTTAGCGCCTAGCGGGGCCCTCTACCCGTTGTCGTTTCAAAGTTGGAGTGACAAGAAATTTCGCTAGAGCACCTCTTTGTTTTTCATTTTCAGCTGCCTTAGCCTTGGCCAGTGCTCGTTTCTGATTGCCGCTCAAATACTTTCGCCCTTTGTCTCTATCTCTGCTTGTGCTTGCCATGATGACGATGATGTAAGGGCTTTTTCAATTACTTTTCTTTTAAAAAAGCTAAACGGCGACGATAAACTGAAATTACAAAACAAAAAACAAAATCATTCACAATAAAGACTCCCTGGCACTGAAAAATAATAAAGATGTACATGTATACATCTAATGATTAAAGCAAAAGATTTCATGATTTTTAAAAGCCTGGGAGTAAGAAGAAAAGCGCAGGGGGCAAAAGAACAAGCTCTAGTAAATAGAAATGTAAATGCTCTCTATGATAATGAGGCAAAAACTAGTTAATTTAATATGTAGGATCTACTTACCACCACGTTTCTCTGTTACATGCAGGCTTAAGACACTTCAAGTTTGCAGTTTGGACATATAAATAATTTCGATTTAACAAACAACACAACTTTACATTCCAAGCTTTATGTTATATAATCTCATTAACAGCGCTCTTTCTGTGTTGAGGGTTTGAATATCGTCCACAAATTACCTTTTTTTAAAAAAGCTAAACGGCGACGATAAACTGAAATTACAAAACAAATAAACAAACGATTAGCAATAAAACATTGAAACATAGATATACGAAGACGGACTGAATAGTTTCACTGCTTTCACAGTAACAAGAAACTTCGTGCACACTGGACACTCATTAATTCATCATAGCGTCCCCCACTCGAGCGCGTGCGCGGGGTCCCCTCGGGGCGCGGGGCCCAATTTGAACAAATCGGTCTAATCGGCTTAAAACCGGCCCTGTTCCTGGTATATTCTAGCATTAGTAAATTAGCATCAATAGTATGCTACATCCTCTGTTATGTTGCAATTCCTAGTAATAAATCTTGCAGTAATTTTGTTTAACTTTTTTGAAAATATTATGTCTTATAAGTCATAACAACGCAATGAAGGCATGCACAGACTTCATAGCCTATGCATTAACCAGTGGATACAAACCAACACATACTCGCACAAGCAAATGTTTATATAATATAATTTTTTTTTTATATATAAATTATAATATATATATAATTATATATATATATATATATATACATTTAAACTGCAAACACGCAGTATAATTAACGTAAAGAACGACGCTTGTATAGGAGAATATTCCGCGCAAGATGAGAGCGAGAGAACGAAACAAATGAAAAAATGAGGTAACCACCCGGGAATCGAACCCGGGATCTTCCGATTGCCGGTCAGATATGATAACCATTACACCACGGGCCTCACTCAATCAAATGCCGTAATTCCTCTACATACGCGCAGAAACCAATTACGGCATTTGATTGAGTGAGGCCCGTGGTGTAATGGTTATCATATCTGACCGGCAATCGGAAGATCCCGGGTTCGATTCCCGGGTGGTTACCTCATTTTTTCATTTGTTTCGTTCTCTCGCTCTCATCTTGCGCGGGATATTCTCCTATACAAGCGTCGTTCTTTACGTTGATATATATATATTAGGCCGTTTCGAAAAATCGAAATTTATGATGGCTCAACGCACACATACTAAAAAAGTAATATGTCATGAATAAAGACTTCATGCAAAATATTAAGACAAGAGCTTATTGTTATCCCACCCCTCAATGCATATCTATTTTACCCCTCATGAGAAAATTTTCATTTTTCTGGCAAATATATTTATTTATTTTGTGATGTCCTCTTAAATTTGGTATATAAAATTCATAAATAAAATTGGAAGATAAGTAGGTCATTTTCAGGAATGGTCCAGTAACCCCCCTATATTCTTTAGAGAGAATTCTAGAAAATTCTTCCGTCAGGATAACTATTCTAGAATTTTCATTTTTTCCCTTTATGGATTATATGATGTTTTATTTGCTTTTTCATCTATAATTACTGATATTTTCACAAGTTTACTGTTCTAGAAAGGTTACTTCATGTTACTTTACAACTTTCTTACAGTAATATAGTCATAATATAATTTAGGTGAGTGATTAATGATTATATTATATTATTATTAAGACTAACAGGTGGTAAAACTTTTTCCCTCAGAATTATGGCAAAAACCAGAAACAAGTGTGAAGTCTGGTTGGTCAGACAAGTGCTGGAAGAGGGTTTTTCTGAGAAGCAGCTTCCAACTAACAGTGATGTCCTTAAACGTCTTTTTTATCACAGTAAGGTGGGAAAGCAAAATGTCTCTGTAGCTTGCGCAACTGTAGCCAACGAAGTTATTGCTATGTGGGAAAAAGCCTCCTTAATTACATCCCACAAGCCTTATATTGTCTCAAAGCTTAAAAGGCTTTACAATAAGCATGAAGGGCTGGTCAAGAACCGAACTCGACGAACTCCTACCCAAGAGAAGAATGAAGCAGAATTTGTCACCAGCTTAAAGAAGCTTTTCGATGTAACTCATTCAGAAGTGGAAACAGAAATAAAATTGCAGGAGGATAAAGATTTTCTTAAGGATCAAAGGAACGATCGGAAAATGATTATGGGTCCAGAAGACAAGGAGTTTTCAAGAAAGGCAAAAGCACGACAGATAAGCATGGAAAGAATGGAAAAACTTCGCAGGAAATCAAAGGAAGAAATGAGGCAATTGACAAAGGTTGTGGATCTCAACCAATGTGAAAATTCCGGTTCAGGAGGAAGTGAAGAATCATCTGGTGATGAATTGTTCTACAGAGCACACTCATCATCATCTTCAAAAAAGGAGAAGCTTGAACCAGGTGTAAAAGTTAGGGATAAAAACTTCTTGGCTGCTCTGGACCGCACTGGAACATCTGCAAGAGCTGCTATGCACATTGTGGCACCTGCCCTTTCAGCTGCTGGAGTAGAAATTGAAGAGATCACACTTTCATCATCCTCTATCTACAGGTCTCGGCGATCAACACGGATGCAGATGGGAGAAGACATTAAAGCCAGTTTCCAACCAAATACCCCTTTAATAATTCATTTTGATGGAAAGCTTCTTCCATCCATGCATGGGGGTAAGATTGATGTAATGCCCATTGTTGTGACTGGTGCAGGCGAATTAGAAAAATTACTGTCTATTCCAAAGCTTATTTCTGGAACGGGAGAAGAAATGGGGAGAGCAGTTTTAGATGTCTTAAAGCAATGGCCACAAGTAAATGAGTGGGTAGCAGGCCTTTGTTTTGATACTACTGCAAGCAATACAGGTATCCATGCTGGGGCTTGTACCATCATCCAAAAGGCCCTTCAGAGATCACTCCTTTTTCTGGCACGCCGCCACCATATCCACGAGCTTCTTATCACTGCAGTTTTTGACATGTTTTTCTCTTCTTCGGGTCCACAAATTCCCTTATTCAATCGATTCAGAGATTGTTGGGATAACATTGATCAGCAGAATTACAAGCCCTATGAACCCAATGATCTCACCTCAGAATCTTTAGATCATTGGATCTTGAAGCACAGAGACAAGCTTATTTCTTTCATCAACTCCAAACTTCAAGAGGGCCACACTCGAGGTGACTACAGGGAATACTTAGAACTTGCACTTATCTTCCTTTGTTGTCCAATGCCTAAAACAAATAAAGGCTCTGATAGCAGATTCCACTACCCAGGAGCTTACAGCAGAGCTAGATGGATGGGAAAGAGCATCTATTCCTTAAAAATTTACTTATTTAGGAACCAATTCCTTCTCACCCCTCATGAAAAACAAGCTCTGATACGAATAAACGCCTTTTCAGTGACAGTTTATCTTCAAGCTTGGTTTACATCTCCAGTTGGAATTGATGCTCCAGCAAATGATTTGGCCCTCCTCAAGATGCTACATATCTACAAGATCCAGGTTGATAAGGAAGTGGGTCCTACAGCCCTCAAAAAACTTCAGAACCATGGTTGGTACTTGAGTGAGGATCTTGTAGGATTTGGCTTTTTCTCAAACCTCGTGACTGAAGATGATAAGGTTATAATGCTCCACAACCTTCACCACGCGCCTCCTCGAAAAGTGAGGGCAAGAAAGGTGGACCCCCGAATGTTGCAAAACCCCAATGACTTAAAGATTACCAGTTTTGTCACAACTCATACAAAAGACTTCTTCAAGTGTTTGAAAATAGAAATTCCCAAGAAACTTGAAGACATTGAGGAGCACCGTAATCGGGTCATGGCAGTCAAAGTAATCAACGACTGTGCTGAACGAGGAGTCAAACTGGCTACAGAGTTTAATGAGAAGCTCACAAAGAGTGAGGAAGAGAGACAACTGGCCTTTCAAATCATTGAAAATCAGAGAAAGGAGGTCCCTCAGCCACTGAAATCCCTATATTCTTAATCAATATATGTCTTAAATAGAATTTAAGTCGCTTTGTTTTAAAACATATTTTTCGTTCAGTCTCATATTTGCTCTAATTATCCATTAATGTAAAAGAAGTGCCATCTGAGGGTGCCTTTTTATCATTCAAATAAAATGATTTTTGTCTATTTGTTTTTCTTCCTTTATATAAAAAATAAAAGTGTGTGCTTTATCAAAATTCAATTTGAAAAATTACCATATAATCGTGAAACGGTCTAATATATATATATATATATATATATATACAGGGTGTCCCATAAGTCCGGCATCATAGGAAAAATAATAAAAAAGGCAAAACAAAAGCTTTTATTTACAGAACGTGCTCAATATGTCCTCCATTGTTTTCAATACACAAATTCAGACGTGATACCGTCAACAAGCACACGGTGAATGATGTCAGGAGCAGTGTTGGGCACTAAAGCGTTAATCCGATAACAGTTAATTAACGAAGTTAACTTTTTTTAACGGACTATTAACGGAAGTTAATTTCCATTTATCGTTATCGGACCAGTTAACTTCCCGCCATAATAATTCTCTAGTAAATTAAAATTTAGTTAATGGTTAGTGGTTACAAGGGTTTCAAAACATGTAATCAGTACATTTTTTATTAAAAAAAAAAATAAAGTTATTAAGCAAAAAAGTTGCAAAACTTGATAAAAATACAGTTAAATACCTATTTATTGTTGGATTTTGCATAAATAAACATTTTCTATGGGTTTTAAAGCTTTTTTCCTTGATTTTTTTAAATGTTAGTAAAGAAATAGTTATCGTTAACGGATTATCGTTAACTTCCGTTAACTTTGTAGTAAAATTATCGGATTATCGTTATCGGAGTTAAAAATTGGGGTTAACGGATTATCGTTATCGAAGTTAACTTTTTGGTTAACGGTGCCCACCACTGGTCAGGAGTAATGGTGTTACATGCCCCAATAATGCGCTGCCGCAAATGTTCAACACTCCTAATTTTCTCTGCGTATACCAGTGCTTTCAAGTGGCCCCAGAGATAAAAATCTAGTGGCGTGAAATCCGGGCTTCTAGCTGGCCATTCCACAGGCCCTCGACGTCCTATCCAATGACCAGGGAATTGTTGGTACGGGTATTCCCTTACTTGGGTACTGTAATGTGCAGGAGCGCCGTCTTGCTGGAACCATGTTGGGAAATTTCCTTCTTCGTTCAAGACACTGGGAAATGCTTCTTCCTTGAGCATACGTAGGTAGGTGCCTCCAGTGACACGTTCATCGAAAAAGAGGGGCCTATGATGCGATCCTTCCAAATGCCACACCATACCATCACCCGAGATGCACCTTGTTCCTTTGAAGAGGTATACCAGTGAGGGTTGTTTTGAGACCAGTAGCGGGTGTTCTGTCGATTTACCTCACCATTTCCATAAAAAACAGTCTCGTCACTGAACAGAATGGTGGACGGGAAATTGGCATCCCGAGCATAAGAAAAATATGAATTTATGGTTTGTAGAAATAGAAAAATATGAATTTCTCCTATGATGCCGGACTTATGGGACACCCTGTATATTATATATATATATATATATATATATATATATATATTACATTTCATTAAAGTAACGTAACGAGTAATGGTGCCGTTACTTTTTAAAAATGTCATAATATGGCATAATATTTTCAAAAAAGTGAAACAAAATTACTGCAAGATTTATTACTAGGAATTACAACATAACAGAGGATGTTGCATACTATTGATACTAATTTAGTAATGCTAGAATATACCAGGAAAGTTTAGTTTTGCAAACAATAATACAAAACTAAAGAAATGAATCAATGAGTTATTGTGCATGGCAATGATAATTGAAATTTATTAGCTAAATATACAAACTTAAGAACTATTATTCAAAGGATCTTTATTGGCCTTTAAGAAAGCAAGCTTTTCAAAAGTTGCATCTAAGAGCGAGCCTCGTTCGGACGCAGTATATCCTTTTCTACTGAAAAAAACCCGCTCAACAGCGGCACTAGATGGTATAGGAGTGTTAAGTTTAATAAACATATTTTTAAAGTTAGTGGATGGGAAGGATGCAGAGGTAACGTGCCGTGAAGGCCCAGATGAGAGAATGACGAAACCTCTGTTGAACTTAGGTCCCTCCCTGCTCCAGTGTTCTTCGCCTTTTTACTTTGACAGTGCTGTCAGTGTAGGGGGAAGGGTGTATGGGGGTAGGCTGCCAACATGCACACCTCGCTCATAGTGAAGGGACAAATTTTAACGGTTAATGAATAATGAGAGGATCGAAAGAAACTAATTGCGAGCTACGATAAAAAAGTAACGAGTAACGACTAACGAATGTATTTTCCTAAAAAAGTAACGTCGTTACTGAAAGAGTTACTTGATTTGAAATGTAACGCGTTACCGCTACCGTTTACTAAAAAGTACCGCGTTACGTAACGGCCGTTACTTGTAACGCGTCACTGTCCAGCTCTGCCCATTTCGAAAACATGAAGCCACTTGAGTTTATTGGGGTTATCCAAGTCAGATGAATGATGTGAAGCTATATTTTATGGTCAAATTTTGCAAAATATCAATTTGAAGTTTGCTATTTTCCTAAAATAAATATCTTACTCTCTAAAGATATATAATAAAAGTATTTTCTCAGCGTTAATGTACTGAAATACCCACATGACATTCAAATAATAAATTTTGCACTTAAATAAGTAAAGCTTAAAGCTTAATGGCTAAACTAATAAAATAAATAATCCAGCTTCACAATTATTTATGTCATTGTAAATTGTAAGCCAATGTATTTATTTTATTATTAATAAAGGTTTTTCAATTCAATTCAGTATTCAATATGTAAGTCAATTCTCCATTAAATTATTTAAAACTATGTAAGTTCTACAATTTTTTCTCATAGAAACAATTAACTTTTGCAGTTCTTTCGACCCTACTAAACTGGCGGCAAGAATAGCCTATCGATTCGCCGTTTAAATAAGACTATGTGTAATGTAATAACTAAACAGTTACTTTGCTTAAGCCCATGAGTCATGTAGATTTACTGTAAGTGCAACTTCTCAAAGTTGGTTTTTCTCACCTTGGATGTGACGCTAAGAATTTTGATGGTTGTATTATTTTCGAAGTTTATTGACCATCTGGCTTTTCCTCAGTTCACCGAACGTGTTTCAATTTTGTAAAAGCGTGATCTAACAAGGTGGCTTTGATTTTGCTGTCAATCCCCTAAAATAGAAGGGTAACTTTGAGTCATATCCGTGGTAGACGAATGTGGTATGGTAGCTAATAGGCTTACCCTGAATGGACCTAGCTTAGAATTATATTAAATTACCCTGATGGACCTAACTTAGAATTATATTGAAATATCCACCTTTAACCAAAGCTTGCACTCAGACCAAGTTCGGCCCTAATTATTTGTACTTAAGAATAAGCGTGACCACTCAAAATGGTTAAATTAACAGAAGATATTGGTTATTGCTAGATCTAAAGGATCTGAATTGCACAATAAAGAAACTTAACTGCTGGTAAGCCCATTATTTAATTTCAGGAGTAAGCATAGCGGATCGAGAAACAACTTAAATTTGGTTTGTTGGGTCTTGGTAGTATTTGATGTGATTTGTTCAAATATGACCTCCATTTCCGTCGGAAATGAGATCCAACAAAGCTATAGTACTTTGAAGTTTGGCCTATTTTCAAGGGAAATGGAGGTCAAATCTAAGCAAAACACCTCAAATATTACTAGGAAAATGTATTTTGGTATTAATTAACCTAACCTTACCTAACATGAATATGTTATTACATTATCATTTGTATAATTTAGGTCTCGGGGGTACGAGGGCGGAGCCCCCGTAAAGATCACGCATCATCAAATTGATCGATTGAACAACATTTTAGCGTCGGAAATTCAAAATAAAAAATATAAAACCCTATACCGATCAATTTGTGATGCATGATCTTTAACGGGGGCTCTGCCCCCGTACCCCCGAGACCTAAATTATACAAATGATAATGTAATAACATATTCAATATTTCTATTGCTCGGAAGTCATTAGAATGCACTTCGTATATTAAATCCTCAAAATAATATTCGCACCGTTCACATGTCCATTGCTACAAATATCTATCAAAACTAACAGAAGTAGAACGCAACTTAAAAGGCTAAGAACTTAAAAAGTCGCTCATATATCCTGTTCTCATGTCACCAATCAATATTGGAAGGGCGGGAAAAAAATGCAAAAATGTCATAATATTCAAATGTACATAATTTGTTAAGTAGGTACGCATCTGCGAGCATAGTGACTTATATGAAAATGATGAGAAAATTATGCTTTAATATTTTATAATTATATTTGTTTTTGATATTCTGAGTACGATAAAACTCATATTAACCCTTGGTTTTTTAGTCATAGGTTTTACTTAGTTTAGTATAAAAAGGTATTTTTTTTTAACTCATCAATCTTTGCATCGCGAAAACGATGCTTCGTTCGTTCCATAGATCTTTGCATCGCTGTATAGAGACGCGTAGCTTCATTAACACGTAATTCACAATTATGCCATAATTGGTTAATTTTGAATATGTAGGCGTGTCTTCCACCATTTCTGAACCAATTGTAAGAAAGAATAATCAGCTGAAACGAGTAGAATCTAAGAAAACTGCTCCCAATTGTTTAGGGTCGTGAAATCCATAGGTATAATAAAAATGGCCGCTAATTGGTTCAGGGTTCACACGGTCTGTTTTGGCCTTTTTTTTTTTTTGTTTCACTATAGATTTGTTTGTGGGTACTTTTTATTTATTTCTTGTATTACTTGTGTTACCTTATTTCTATACAATAATGTCTTGAAGTGAAAGTGATACTGACATCGTGTGTAATGATTCAAGTGTATCGGGGTGTAGGTATCAATACTTTAGGATAGGCCAATAGCGATAGTACTTTCAAAAATCATTACTTTATATTTATTGAGATAGTGAAACTCATTTTCTTTTCAGATATGCAAGTTACCCATAAAACTTGAAGCTAAATAAGTAAACTAATTTTGATGGGAGACTTGTCTTGCTAAGAGGCCCCCAAGACTAAACTTCTCTCTACTTTTTTTTTTTCCAACGTCAGACCATTACTTTGGTCTTATATAATTATTTTAGGAGAATTTAATAAACATAATATTAAAGTACATTTCTTTCTCATTAAAATGATGCATAATAATATATATCTAGCAAGAACAATCTGATCATTGCAAAAAAAAAAACTGGAAAGGTATGTAATTCCAGGAATTTCCAGGAATATTTATGCATCATTTGCATAACTTGTGATGGGTTAAAAGAGTACATTACAGGCTTTTGAGGAATTTTGGAATTTTAGGTTAGGTTATATATTAAAACTGTTTTTCTGATTGTTTTTGATGTTGTTTGAACGAAATTAACCTTCATTCAAACTGCATCAAAAACTATCAGAAAAACATAGTTTTGATTTACAAAGCCTGTAATATACGCTTGTAAAAATTTACTTAAAAATACTTTTTCGTCATAGTGCAGTAAATTTTTGGAATGACTTGCCACTTGTGGTAAATAACACTGGTCAACAACAATTTTGTCACAAGGGTTTTGATGGGTGTTCTAAGTGTACTTTTTCATGCTGAATCTAAATATGAAATCAGATTTTTTCTATCAGGCTTAGTTTACTTGTGACGCTATGTTCATTTTTTCCTCATTTAGCATGATCACCGGATAAAAAAATAATAACATATTATTATAATTAAGTATATAACAATATTATAATATAAAACATTATAAAATAATAAATATAATAATATATTATATTAATTAATATAATTATAATAAAATATATTAATATTAATATATATGTTGTATTAATTTTTCTGTAAAATTAGTACAATTTATTCCTTTGGGGAGAAAGTTCTGATAATGCTGGCAGGATAAATTTGGTCGGAGCAGCAGACTGTGCAGGTTGAAACATGTTTGTACCTGTTCAGACATGAGCCTAGTTTCTGTGTGTAGAGCAGCTCCAAGTCAGTCTGCTTGTAAATGTCACAGTGTTAACAGCTAGTGTCTGTTGCTTCTTGTTAATTTTACACCAGTGTTGTATTCATATAGATGTTTTGTAATGCCGCGGAACTGTCTGAATCATCCTAATTCCTTTTGTTATGTATGTGGTGATCTAACTTTAAAATCCCAGAAACGTAACTTTACACCATTAGTAAAAAAATGCTATGAACTTTATTTCGGATGTAAAGTAGGCAATCAGGACAAGAGTTGGGCCCCTCACATTTGTTGTGTGACATGTGTAAGACTACTTACAGGATGGCTAAATGGTTCACGTCACATGCCATTTGCTATTCCAATGATTTGGAGGGAACCCAAAGATCACACAACAGACTGCTATTTCTGCCTGGTAAATACAAAGGGAATCACTTCAAAAACAAAGAGCCTTATGAAATACCCTAATCTACCATCTGCAATGAGACCAGTTCCCCACAGTGCTCAACTTCCAGTACCAAATCCTCCTGAACATGTAAGTTTAAGTGATGAGGAATCAAACGTAACTGTAGCATATCACGAGGAAAAAGATGAAGACATTTCTGATCCAACATTCCAGGCTACCTGTTCCTCCAATGAACCACATTTACTATCACAAGGAGATCTAAATGACCTAGTTCGTGATTTGAAATTATCTAAGAAGCAGGCTGAACTTTTAGGTTCAAGATTAAAGGGTTGGAATCTACTGCAACGTGACACTAAAGTTTGTTTTTTCCGCAGCCGCCATGATGAATTCAAAGAATGGTTCTCCCATGAAGATGGACTTGTGTTTTGTAAAGATGTTAATTCAGTCATGGGGGCTCTTGGTCATGAACATAACGTGGATGAGTGGCGATTGTCCATTGACTCCTCAAAAGTCAGCTTGAAAGCAGTCCTTCTTCACAACGGAAATAAATTTCCTTCTGTACCTATTGCACATGCTGCAAACATGAAAGAGTCATACGACAACATGAAGTTGCTTTTAGAAAAGTTTCAGTATTAGAAATATAAGTGGAATATCTATGGAGATCTGAAGGTCATTGCACTTTTGCTAGGGTTGCAGCTAGGTTACACCAAGTACTGTTGTTTTTTATGTGAGTGGGACAGTAGGGACAAGCAAAACCACTACGTTAAGAAGGATTGGCCAAAACGCACCTCACTTGTTCCAGGCAAGAAAAATGTTGTGAATAGTTCACTTGTTGACCCTGAGAAAGTGTACCTTCCTCCTTTGCATATCAAGCTTGGACTTATGAAAAACTTTGTTAAAGCGATGGATAAAGCGCAAACAGGATTCACATACTTGATAAATAAGTTTCCCCGGATCAGTGATGCCAAGATTAAAGAAGGCATTTTTGTAGGCCCTCAGATCAGAGAATTGTTAAGAGATGAGAGATTTGAAGGAGAGTTGAATGAAGTTGAGAAAGCTGCGTGGCAGAGTTTCAAAAGTGTCTGCACAAATTTTTTGGGAAATCACAAGGCCGAAAACTATCCTGAAATAGTAGGAGATCTTCTTAAGTCTTACCAAGCAATGGGGTGCAATATGTCATTAAAGGTTCATTTCTTGGACTCTCACTTGGACTTTTTTCCAGAAAACCTGGGTGCGGTAAGCGACGAACATGGTGAGCGTTTTCATCAGGATATTTCTGCCATGGAAAACTGTTACCAAGGCAAATGGACCCCCACTATGCTGGCTGACTATTGCTGGACTCTTAAGAGAGACATGCCTGAGGCAAAGCACAGCAGAAAATCAAAACAAGCTACTTTTTAAACTACAGGTATGTCTTTTCGATCATATTTTAATAAGTATGTAACTATATGGGTTTTTAAAAATTAAATTGCATGTCACACAAAAACCAGACCTGATAGAGAAATTTTACAAACTTATTTGGATTCAGCACAGAAAATACTATAAGAATAAGGTATTTTCATTTTTGGGACACGAAAATTTTTTTATTTGTTGCGCAGTGTAATTGCTCCTTACTTAGTTTAAAAAAAAAAAAAACTGGACTTTATAAATTGTGTACATTTACATTTCATTTGGAAAATATAAAACCACTGGGGCCTATTCAAGTTATGAGCTATATTTTATTTATTTTATAATAAAATCTTGCAAAATAGCAATCTCAAGTCGGCTAATTAACATATGGTAAATATGCAGTTTCATGGCTCCACAAATACCAATATTTTAGTCATAAAAACCATAAATATGTATATTTGGAGACACTCTGAAGACCATGGTATCGGTAAAGTTTTTGTAAAACCCCGTAAAGTATTTTTTATTAATATTTTTAATAAGAAATACTTTGTGCCATTCCGCCGCATGATTGCCTATAAAATGTAGTAATGAGGTGGAAATGCATCAGTTTGGAGTGTAATGTTGATGATGGTGGATGTGTGCACTGGATGTTCCATCAGTGAGCTTGAGTCATTCCATTATAATTCAGTCATTTTAGAAAAAAATTTACACCATACCATTTTAGATTTTGTTGAGCTGCAGGGAGCCAGTAGGCCTTGAAAAATGATGAAAATAGCAATTTAAATTTTGGTGCTCTTCCAATATGTGCTCTACCGCGAAACTGTGATCTACCATATTCCAATACGTGCTCTACCGTGAAACTAGCCTTATAAGGCTAATTAACAAAAATATCATGACTTAACCTAACCAATTGTTAGGTCAACTATACGCCCTTGACGATTGGTTAGGTTGTCGTGATATTTTCGTTAGTTAGCCTGGAATATGGAATATTAGTTGGAATATGGTAGATCACAGTTTCGTGGTAGAGCACATATTGGAAGAGCACCTAAATTTTTGTAATTGGACCTACGGTTCTTGAGTTATAGCACTTCAAAGCTTGATACTTTTGCCACTGAGTGGCGCTGAGAGTGCCATTTTATTTTTAAAAAATTTCTTTAAAATCATTGTTGTACATTTAATTTTAAACAAAGTGTCAAATTCTATATATTTGAGGGCAAGGAATCCAAAAATGACATCAAAATGTAGAAAAAATTCACCTTTCCAAGTCATATCTTCCATATTTTATCTTCTCGGACCAAAAAAATGGGTTGGCTTTGAGGGCCTGTATCTCGGGTCTGCATAGGTTTTTTTCAAGGGAAATTCAGTATTATTTAGGATAGACATACGAGAAATCATGTTTAAAAAATCTCAGATATATTATCTTTCTGTATGATTTGAATAGAATAGAATAGAATAACCTTTATTAATAATAAAATAAATATAGTAGTCTTTTTACAATTTTTACAATGACATAAATAATTGTGAAGCTCGACTATTTATTTTTTAATTTTTTAATTTTTTAATTTGGCCCTTAAGCTTTAGGCTTTACTGGGCTCAAAAAATTTACAGGCATGAGAGCATACCACATTTTCTTCTTGGATGAAAGTGGGATTAACTATTTATTTTAATAATTTAATAATGGTAGCATTGTAACTTTCTATCACTAATTTCAGTTCTCTGTCTTCATATTATTTAACTAAAATTTTAAATGCTCTTGATAAAATTTCCACGATTTAATTCTGAACTGTGTGGCCCTTAATTTAATTATAAGAACAGCCACAATAACTTTATGTAAATTGTATTTTCTACGTTAAAACTTTATTGATAGCTTCGTAGTACACTGCATAATATTTTTTATACAATTACACTGCCCAACAAAAAAAAAATTTTTTGCTGGTGATTTAATTCTAAGACCTGTTTCTGGATAATATTGATGTGCTGATTTAAAAAATCACCTTAGATTTTGTCCATCACATCAGGTTTTTGTGCAATGCAGTATGCCTATTTTGGGTGATCCATGAAGGGCACTTATCAAAATTGATGATTTTTGAGACCTGTTAACAGCTGTTTTGCTGTTAAAATTTTATCTGTGGAATACGCAAATCTGTGCATTAAATCTAAAGGTCATGTACAACATATTAAAATCTTGGGTATCTGTGATTTCCCCAGGTGTGAGCGTGATGTCATGATCATGGATTCATTTTTTGCTTATTTAAACACTTTTAATCACTTTGTGTCAATATTACCATTGTATATTAAAGTTCACTCCCTGCACAATTGTTTACTTTTCCATGCTGACTGAGTATGTAAAAACTTATTTTTTGAAAAGAAAAAAAATTGGGTATAACCCTGCCAAAATGCGATATCTCCGTATTTGATTGCTCAAAAACCTGACATGATAGGCAAAAACTAAGGTGATTTTTGAAATCAGCACACCAAAGTTACCTAAAAACAGGTGTTAGAATTAAATCAGCAAAATTGGTATTGGGCAGTGTTATTAATACATAATATTTGGAGACAAAAGATAGGCAGCTTTCAAGGATGGTATTGCTTATATGCAATATATGCTTATATGTATTTTTTAATTGAATCAAACATCATCATATATTTTTACCACACTATATCTTAAATAGGTCCCTAATATACCTGTGTTTTCTTTTCAGACTGACTGCACACTACCATAGACTACTCTAAAATAATCTCAAAATTGATTTGTGGACTGATTGTGATTGTGTTGATTCATTAACAGTGCTATAGGTATGCTTTAGAAATGGACATGGAAACAGAATTTTCCCTTTGTTTAATTGGAATGGTTAAAGGTTCAGAAGACTCGTGTCATAAAACATGGTACAACAAGAATACAGGCTACAGACATCTTGCAGAACTGGCAGAAGATGAGGTTGAACTGCTTACTTGGTGGACTCTGGCATAAAGCCACAACTAGAAAATGGAACTCTCTCTGAATGATGACAGTAAAGTTTGTTTTCATCACTACGATGTGTATATCAAATGATATGAAAATTGCCAGAAAAAATGCTGCAACCCTTTTACTCTGCATGGTTGCATAGGTAGGCACAAGCAGAAGATGCGGAATGGTTCACATGTGATTACTGTTGACTTGGCCTGTCAACTTTCAGCATCATCTATTCAGGTAGCTTAATCCCTGGTCAAAAGCTCTGCTTATAATGTTGGAAACATGCAAAATCCATTGTTCAGAACAGTTCATCTGACAAAAGTGTGTGTGATGATTCTCAAAGAAATGATCCTGATTTTTCAACTCCTGAACTCACCTCTGAATTGTTGGAGACTTCGCTTACAGCTTGTGGAGTGTATCCATTGAAATCACATGGCAAGTCAAAATGACAACAAATTTCACATGTCCAACAAAAGATAGAAAAGGCAGCAAAATATATGGAGACTGCATTCATGTCCACAGGTTTAGACTTGCCATCTTGCTCCAAAACTTAACTTCCCCATAATTCAGATGCAGAGGACCTTAATGAATTAATGGATGATTTAAAAACCAAATATTGTCTAACAGAAAATAAAGCTGAAAAAGTTAAAATCCTTACGTTAAAACCTAAATCTTGGACCATAGCTGAAACAATGGAATTTTTTGGTGCCAGCAAATACTTAATTCAATCAGCCATCAACTTAAAAAAACAATATGGTGTTTTGGCCAAACCCACTAGAGCTGCAAGAAAAGGACTCGAAGAATCCACAATCAATACTGTTGTTAACTTTTATCAGGATGATGAGTATTCAACAGAAATGCCTAGTGCAAAGGACTACATTAGCATATTATACAAAGTCCATAAACAAAAAAGACTGCTTCTTTGCAACCTGAAAGAACTGAACTGTGTTTGTTTAAAGATAGGCATCCAGACATGAAAATAGGTTTTTCAAAATTCTGCTCACTTCGTCCAAAGTGGTGTAAGGTTGTTGGCTCTGCTGGTGGGCATTCCATCTGTGTTTGCTCCATACATCAGAATGCTGTCCTTGCTACCCATGCATTGAACCTGGATTACAAACATTTAATGCAGATGGTTGTATGAGATTTGTTGAGCAAGCTATGTATGGTACATCATTGTTCAAATTGCCCTGGTAAAGAAAGACTGATCAACTTTCTTAAAGAATCCGTTCTAGATTTTGATGAGCATGACCAAATTACATTCCAGCAGTGGCAATCTACCGATCGTACAACAATAGTGTCAGTGGTTATGGATCCTTTTGAATTCTTTGAGTTTTTGGCTTCTAAAATTGACAATATGACATCTCATTCTTACATTTCCAAATGTCAAGTACATTACCTCAACAAACTAAAACAAGAATTTTCTGTGAATCCTTCAACCTGCATCATTCTTGCTGAAAATTATTCAATGGCCAATTTGGCCATTCAGGATGCAGTTCAAGGGTGGCACTGGACTAAGCAACAATATACTATCCATCCTATTGTGTTATATCATGTGGATTCCTCTGGTAAGCTTCAGACAAAATCATTTGCCTTTTTCTCTGATGACCTTGAACATGACACGATTTGTTTATCATCTTCAAACTGTTCTCTGTTCTTTCATTCATTCGTATTTGCCCCATATCTCAAAAATTGAATATTTCTCTGATGGATGCTCTGGTCAGTACAAAAACTTAAAAATTTTTCTTAATTTAACCTTTTACAAACAAGATTTCAAACTTGATGCAACATGGAACTTCTTTGCCACCAGTCATGGAAAATCTCCATATGATGGTCTTGGTGGAACTATTAAAAGAAAACTGCTTCATGAAAGTTTAACTCTAACAGAGAAAGATCAGATTATTTCTGCCATTCAAGCTTTCATTTTTTGTAAGAGCAGCATGCCTTCAATACAGTTCTTTTATATTGCAAAAGACGAACTTATACCAGTAAGAGCCACTTTAGAAGAAAGGTTCAAAATTGGAACAACTGTTCCTGGAACAAGAAGCTTTCATGTCTTCATTCCAGAAAAGATTGGTTGCATCTCCTACAAAAGAACTGCAGAGGATGAGGAACTTTCAGGAATGTTTTCTTTTTTCAGTTCACCATCCACTGTATCAACAACACTGATACCTGAACTACATGATTATGTTGCTGCCATGTATGACAGTCATTGGTGGGTTGGAGTGATTACTGATGTTGATAAGGAATCTGATGACTTTGAGGTTAAATTCATGACACCTCACAGTCTAAGACAGACATTCTCTTGACCAACTCAGATGATATCTGCTGGATTCCAAAGTCAAATATATTGAGAATACTCACTGCACCGATTACTACATCAGGATGTGTGTACAAAATATCAGATGAGGATTTCACTGCTCTCATTGAATTTTAGTTACAAACCAAACACCCGCTAAACTTATTGTAATAGGTGCTTCCCTTAGATCCACTTTTGTGAGCACAATGAACAATATACTGTTTGTGTAACCAAATATGTATTCGTGTAAAGATTTGTATTCAACTTTTTGAAAATAAAATGTTTAGAAAAAAAACAATAAAACACTAAATCTACCATTGCTAGTCCAAAGTCTAGTTGAGAAAATGGTGATGCGTGTTACAGCCATAGGGAAGTTTCTCAAAACTTAAGTGATGTTAATGGGGTCTAAACTAGGTTTAATGGCAGAAATGTTTCACTCTACAAATTTTGGTGCCAGAAATAAAACCTTTAAAAAAATAATCTATCTATGACATTTAAATGTTACTGATTCCAGTGGAATTGTCCGTTACACTTACTGTTAAATGAGATATTATGGCCTCTCTTACTGTAGTTTTTCCATTTTTATGTAGTTTTTGGATTCCTTGCCCTCTGAATTGTAGAAATTTGACATCTTGTTTTGTATTGTTGATAAAAATTGTAATTTTAGAGCATTTCTTGCAAATAGCAATGGGGTGTGAGAGCACAATCCCATTTTCGTACAAGAAGAAAATGTGGTATGCTCTTGTGCCTGTAAAATCATACAGAAAGATATATATGAGATTTTTTAAACATGATTTCTCATATGTCTATCCTAAATAATGCTGCATTTCTCTTGAAAAAAAAACCTCTGCAGACCTACCCTGAGAAGATAAAATATGGAAGATATGACTTGGAAGGGTAAATTTTTTCTACATTTTGATATAATTTTTGGATTCCTTGCCATCAAAAATGTAGGATTTGACACTTTGTTAAAATTGAACAAAAAATGATTATTTTAAACAAATTTAAAAAAAATAAAATGGTGCTCTTAGTGCCACCCAGTGGCAAAGGTGTCAAACTTTGAAGTGCTATAACTTGAGAACCATAGATCTGATTACAAAAATTTAAATTGCTCCCTCCAGCTCGACAAAATCCAAAATGGTGTGGTTTACACCCCTGACTGAATTATAATGGAATGACTCTTAAACTAGTTACAGAAGATTGTGTTAAATTTAGCCAAAGTAGCAGATCTGTAAAAGTAACAGAAAAAAAAATCAAGAATTATCACTGAATAATGCAGAAAAAAATAATAATCATCATCAGTTAAATAACTAAGGTCAATTGAATGCCAGGTTAGGTCAATTGAATGCCAGGTTAGGTCAATTGAATGCCCTTGATGATTGGTTAGGTTAAGTCATGATATTTTCATTAGTTAATGAAAATATCATGACAATCTAACCAATCATCAAGGGTGTACAGTTGACTTAACTGGCCATTCAATTGACCTAACTGAGCATTCAATTAACCTTAGTTATTTAATTGGTGATAATTATTTTTTTTGGTGCTTTCCTGTTAATGGGAATACCCAACTGCTCACCATCATCTGGACTTGTATCTTGCGGAATTCATGTGGCGACAATGTACTGAAAGCAGCGACATTTTTTCTGCAATTTTAGATGACATAGACATTTTGGCCCCCTACTAACTGAGTATCGCTTACATATTAACTAATTTCATTTAAATGATTAAGAAATTTGGTACTTACGTATTATCGGGACTACCAAACTGTTTATGATATATTTTTGCTGTTGTCATTTTCGTTTAAACTAACAAAAATATCACAACTTAACCTAACCAATTATCAAAGGCATACAGTTGACCTAACCAGGCATTCAATTAACCTAACTGGGCATTCAGTTGACCTAACCAGGCATTTTCCATTATATTAACCTGTTAGGTTAATTCAATGCCTGGTTAGGTTAATTCAATGCCCAGTTAGGTCAACTGTACACCCTTGATGATTGGTTAGGTTAAGTTTTAATATTTTCATTAGTTTAAACAAAAATGACGAGAGCAAAAATACATAACAGTTTGGTGGTGGGTGGTTGGGTATTCCCGTTAACAGGAAAGCACCTTGTTTTTTCTGCATTATTTGGTGATAATTCTTAATTTTTTTTTTCATGGTACTTTTACAGATCTGCAAAATTGCGGAAGAATACAAAACACACATCTGCATCATAAACAATAGTGTTTTGTATTCCTCCACACTGCTGGAAAAAATTTAGATGGGGCTATGAAACTGCATCTTTACCTAACATACAACTATTTACTACTACCAAAGTACCAAGTACCCTGTCATAACTTAAGCAAGAATATACAGTATTTACAATTTACAAACTCTCATTCTCTCTTAACTTTCACTATTGGGTCATTCTATGTCAGTTCAATGGCGAAAAAATGTGACCATCACTGATGTTTTTGAAAATTGATACACTTATAGATCTCTGTGAGGAAAACAGAATGACACTTGTTTCAACACTAAGTCATATGGTTCCAGAGATATGGCCCTTCGAATTTTGTAAAAAAAGGTCAATTTCCAAGGTCATACCATATTTCAACATGAAATATCTCGGCTCCTATTGCACTTACAGAGACCATTTAAACACTATTTTAAAGCTTTAAGCAGATCTACAACTTTTTCTATTCATATTTTACCTCAGTGGTAAAAAAAAAAGTTATCTATTTTTTACCTTTAACCTTGTGTAGGTCATTTGATGTCACAACCAATTTTTTTCTCCTTTCACCCAAATTTGGGTACACATGTCTAACTTAACCTAAAACAAGATTTTTAGTGTTGATTAAGTTAGTATAGATGCTACAGCCATTTCAGTGGACCATACCCACCTCCATTTTGACCAAGTACCTTTTTCCACCAAACTTTGGAGCACCGTATCTTTGGAACTGTTTGAGCTAGAGTATTGAGAAAAACACCATTAGATTTTTCTTGCCAAGATATATAATGTCTGCTAATTTTCAAAAAAAATTGGTAATTATCTAACCTAACCTAACCTAACCTAACCCAGTTATTTGGTTGAAAAAGTATCCAGCCCTATTATAATTTTTTTTTTTTTTTTGTATATTTCAGAGAATTATATAATATAGGTAATTTAAATTACATAATTAATTAATTTATATGGACATTCAAAAGTGTGAAGAACTTCGAACCTGCTATCCTGTTTAAAGGTAAAGCTGTGTACGTATATAAGTACCTTATACTAGGCTATAGGTACTACCCTATAGAATAAGTTCAGTTTTAAGAGTTAGATAAGTTTTAATAGAATTACTTAACTTTGTGTATTTATTCATTGTGTACAACAGTATGTACCCATGTGAAAATAAACTTATTTAAACCTTGGAGCAAGGATTTTTTTGGCATCTGTATTTATTCCAATCTGTAAATCAAACTGCACATTTTTTCTTGTTGTAGACCTCTGAAACAAGATCAGTAGGTCCCAAATTTTATGTGCCATCTAAGCAAAAATATCTTAGGGTTGGATACAACATTTGAATAATTATAATTGTATTTTTAATTGATTGATCCTAATTTCCATTAATTGTAATTGATTCAAAATAAAATAAAGGTAATTGTAATTGATTTTTGAGCTATAACCAGTGGTGACTGGCATATAGGAGCGATGGAGCGGTTGCTCCCCCTTGCTTGAAATGATAAATATTAATTTAACAGATAAAAAATATATTAATTTTAAGATATTCAACAATTATTATTTTTATATTTTATTAAAATATTTTTTTAATACAAATTTATGGCTTCTTTTGACATATAAGTACCGTATGGAAGCACCATGTGATTGTTTATGTACTAGAATGCTAAAAATTATAAATTTTATGAAATCGCACCCCTATACATTTATACCACGAGTCGCCACTGGCTATAACTGATGTAATTGGTCAGTTAATGTCAATTGTTAAAAATTTTACCCCTAGATCTGGCAGTCATACATCATCCAATGAAAATAAACCTTTGATAGTTTATTTAGTTATACTTAGATAGAGATGTATATTTTTATAGATAGGTATATATTTATTTTAGATATATATTTAGATATATAGAATAGTTATATTTGTGTAATTGTAATTGATTCAGACAAAATTAATTGCAATTGATCTTGAAATTGTGAAATACAATACTAACATTAATTTGAAGAAAAATAAAAAAAATTGTAATTGTTTCCATTTTGTGTAATTAAACCCAACCCTGGCTTTTAAGCTACATGTGTTTTTTTCTTTTTCTTTTTAGATAAACTTGGATTTCAGCAGTTTGAATATGGGCAGGTTCTGTTGTGACCCATTTAAAAAACACAAAGGAAAAGTGAAAAAAAGGCATTTGTGCATTGACTAAAAATTTCATTGATCATAATCCTGAATTGAAACTAACAAATAATCATAAAGCATGTGCAATCTGTCAAACTATACTAGCAAATCATCCATCCCCAATGC
Organism: Bathynomus jamesi; assembly: GCA_023014485.1. Classification (NCBI taxonomy): domain Eukaryota; kingdom Metazoa; phylum Arthropoda; class Malacostraca; order Isopoda; family Cirolanidae; genus Bathynomus; species Bathynomus jamesi. The sequence goes on from JAJOZX010000387.1 coordinate 818,717, forward strand.
CTGAATGTGAACCACTTGAAAAATCACCATCCACCTCATCAAGTGCCCCATCTGAGCTATAAACCGTTGGAGATGTAGTTGAAATGCAGTATGAGCTTAGTAAGTTCAATGCTTCATTGGCCACACTTGATGAGACCCCAATAAAACCATGTAAACTCTCTGACAGCACTGGTTACGCAAAGAGAAAGTTGAGGAAAGTAGTAGTAGTTGTGAAAAGAAAGTTGAACTTGCAACTAAACAACCAATTTCATGCAGTGATTCAGATAATACAGAACTGGAGATTCTTCAACAACTAAGAGAAATTTAATCAAGCGACAAGTCAAAGTGAAAAACACAATTCTTACTATCCTACCAAAAAGATGGACACAAGTAAAGATCAGAGAAGAATTTAAGTGCTCAGATTACATGGCTAGGCAAGCAAAGAGTTTGGTGAGGGAGAAGGGAGTGCTTTCAACTCCTAATCCGCGTTTGGGGAAATGCCTGAATAGTGAAACTGCTGCCAAAGTAATTGACTTCTATCATTCACCAGATGTGAGTAGACAAATGCCAGGGTTGAAAGACTGTTTCTGTAAAAGGAGCTGATGGTAGGTGGGAAAGAAAACAAAAATCACTAATCTTATGCAACCTAAAAGAAGCATTTGAGCTTTTTAAAACAAACCATCCAACAATTAAAATAGGATTTTCAAAATTTGCAGAGCTTTGGCCAAAAGAATGTGTGTTGGTTGGTATGAATAGTTTCACCCAGCTAGACAAGAATCAGTTCTTATAACTCAATTGGTAAAAATAAAGGAATAGGTTATTTTAATATACATATTAAAAGGCAAATTGTCTTAAAAATAGCAGACATTATAGATCTCAGTGAGACAAATCTAATGGTACTTTTCTCAACACTCTAGCTCAAACAGTTCCAAAGAAATGGTGCTCCAAAGTTTGGTGGAAAAAGGTACTTGGTCAAAATGAAGGTAGGTATGGTCCACTGAAACAGCTGTAGTGTCTATACTAACTTAATCAACACTAAAAATCTTGTTCTAGGTTAAGTTAGACATGTGTACCCAAAATTGGGTGAAAGGAGAAAAAAATTGGTTGTGACATCAAATGACCTACACAAGATCAAAGGTCAAAAATAAGATCAACTTTTTTTTTACCACTGAGGTAAAATATGAATAGAAAAAAAGTTGTAGATCTGCTTAAAAGCTTTAAAATAGTGTTTAAATGGTCTCTGTAAGTGCAATAGGAGCTGAGATATTTCATGTTGAAATATGGTATGACCTTGGAAATTTACCTTTTTTTACAAACTTCGAATGGCCATATCTCCGGAACCATATGACCTAGAGTGTTGAAACAAGTGCCATTCTGTTTTTCTCACTGAGATCTATAAATGTACCAATTTTCAAAAAAATCAGTGATGGTCACGTTTTTTTCAACCCAAAATTCCGTTGAACTGACATGGAATGACCCTATTAGCTTAATAAACAAAATTTGCAGAATCTCTAAAAGTTGCAATGATATAAAAATTTGCAAAAAAAACATTTACAAAATATATTTACAAAAATAAAGCAATATTGGATCTTTTCCATTTGGGGGCTAGCAGCGAATTTTAGTGAAAATTGCTATACTAATGTAGTTTGGTCACTGATTTCAAAATAACTTTCTTTTTTTTGGGCATTCCAAGAGAGAGCACCCAATGCATGTCACCACTCCAACTCAGAATTTTAGTGAAAATTGCTATACTAATGTAGTTTGGTCACTGATTTCAAAATAACTTTCTTTTTTTTGGGCATTCCAAGAGAGAGCACCCAATGCATGTCACCAATCCGACTCAGAATTTTAGTGAAAATTGCTATACTAATGTAGTTTGGTCACTGATTTCAAAATAACTTTCTTTTTTTGGGCATTCCAAGAGAGAGCACCCAATGCATGTCACCAATCCGACTCAGAATTTTAGTGAAAATTGCTATACTAATGTAGTTTGGTCACTGATTTCAAAATAACTTTCTTTTTTTTTGGGCATTCCAAGAGAGAGCACCCAATGCATGTCACCACTCCGACTCAGATTTTGATGAAAATTGACATATGGGGTTCTTCCAGGTGCTGATTTCACTGGCTCAAATAAAAAAGTTCTATGACCATAGTTTTTGAGATATGGGCCCCACTTTACCACCTAACTTTAATGGCCAATAGCTCCCAAACATCTTGTCATAGACCTATAAAACTATACATTTTTAGAATCAGCATGAAGAGATCTATTAAATGATACCACATTCAAATGTGTAGAACAATAATGAAAAATTTCCACCCCCTTTTTTATTTTAGACCCCCACCCCCCTAGACAGTTAAATCCAAAAAAAAAATTTCATTTATTAAATTTCCATTAATTGTTAAAAGATACAAACAATAAAAGATGTGGGTATCAAGTTGTAAGATATTTTAAAAATTATTGAAAAATGTGTACATTGTGAAATTTGACATTTTATGCCTGTAGACTGAAATAGAGAACTACAAATGATATATTCACATGAATGAAAATAAACAGCAAAAATACAAATTGAACACACATATTACATAAAGTTCATTCATAATTACATGAGTTTTTCAACTCATTTTCTGGGAAAAAAATATTGAATATGCATTGTTCCTGGCTTTGAAGTTGTGTGCTTAATAAACCTAAAATTTATCTCTTGATATGTGGCATGTATCTCTGATTTGTGGAAAGTAATAGTAAACACTATATCCTGATGGGTGCAAAAGCTAACCTCAAAGTCATCAAATTCCTCATTATAGGAATGTACAAATCCCAACCATTCTGATCATTGTAAGTACAAACTATGTACTCTCCTATTTTAGGATTAACTTCAACATTATCTTCACCCAGAAAGCTTTGCTTATAATTCTCACTTCACCAACTTCATCAGAAGAAAATTCAAATGCTTTTATGTTATTTGCATTAATAGGTACAAATCTGTTGAATTTTTTGTTCATGTTAGCCGCATACTTTTTCATATCTGTCATTTAAAAAATTTTCCATAGCTTCAATTTCTTCAGAATTTATTAAAAAAAATTTTATGCTGTCACTTATATTGTTTGAACAAAATTCAAACATGTCTTCTGGTGTTAATATTTGATTTGCGAATGTTCTCTGCATACTCGCTCTGGCTACAGATCTTTTCACTGTACCCCCAATCCCATCACAAGCGCTCTTACCATGGCTTGTGGCAAAGAAATGCCACTCACATTCCAGCCCAAAATCTTCTTCATTTACAATGTTAACAAAGTTGAAACGATTTTTATATTGTCCTGCACATCCATCAGTAAAATAATGTAATTTTTTGATATGAAGGTGGGATTTTCTAATAATAGGTAAGTGTATTTAAAAAAGTGTAAACCATTGTAGTGTTATGTTTTGTATTTGGAGATAAAAAACAATAACTTGAATGTTTGTTTCATTACTTTCTGGTTCCTTATAATATAACACAAAGGGATGCACTGTGCATTGGTATTTTCCCAATGAAAACCTTGGGCTGCATCCTGTACTACAAATGAGTAGTTTCTGAAAAGTCACCAAGAACTACAGCTGTATGGCTATTTAAATTATTATTCAAATTTTTAGAAATGCACTCTGATTCTTTGCTATAAAGTGATGTGTCAATTTGACAATTTTTGTGCTTAATGAATTTATAAAATCATCTACAGATTCTGTTTTTTCAACCATATTGCATCGATCTGTAGTAACCCATTGTTTATATTTTATTTCCTCACATTCAGGATGTTAACACTGAAAAGTGAGCAAAAAATTCTTAATACCTTGTTCTTTTGGACAGAGATTACATATTTGCATCATGCAATTCTGTTGTTGACATCACACACTGCTTTCTCCATAAGAGTTGTGTATTCCAACCCTTTGATACCCAAAGCTGAAATTGTATTTTGGCATTCTGGTGGTATGTACATACACACAGAATGGGTACCAGCAGCTCCAGCTAAAACACAATGTCGGGGAAGGCTGGCAAAACTAGAGAAGCCAATTTGGGGACTATCTGGATTATTTTTATAGAGACTAAAAGCTTCTTTCAGATTCATTAACACCAGTCTTTTCTGCACAGATTCTTTATACCCACTTTCATTTCTGATACTCAGGCAGTCTTTTGTACCTGGGCACAAATGACTAATTTCATCTGATTCGAAAAATTTCTGAACAAAATCTTTAGTACCTTTAGTTATTACTTTTCCTTTTGACATGGGTTCAATTTCAGGAATAATTCCAAGTCTTTGTTTTATATTTCTGCTTTTCTTAACTAAATATTCAGTTGTCTGAAATAGATTTATAGTTTTTGATATGGTAAATGGAGATAATGTCAATATTTTGAGTTTCCTCTCATAACTGTCAGTAGAATGGAAAGCTTCCACCAGTTCATTCATGAGATGAATCATTGACCTGAAACAAATTCATGAATGTATAATAGCTATAAACAAAACATTACATGTGCATATTAAATTTTTTGGATTATAATATTGATTTCAAGTGTAACAAAATGAGCATTCTTTGAGATAGTCAAATTAAACCAAAAATTATTTTGTGACCAAATATTATCAAAACCCTGTATCATTTTAGTTTGTGACCAGATGTATTCCAAATGATTTAATGGCCCTCATTGATCTCCAATCTTTAGGGAGTTGTGCTTCTAGTTTCTACTATCAAAGGTGAATACCTAACATTTTGTTTTTATGCTTCAGTTTTAGTTTAGGTATATTCCTACTTAATAATAGCGTATCATTTTAAAATTCATACATTTGAGCTTCATGATCCAACTTTGTAGCTTTTGATGGGCTTGGGATCTCAATTTCTAAACTTGTTTCTAGCTTTTTTTTTAAAGAATGACATGCTTTTTCTATTGTTTGAAGAGCTTTTGCTTCTTTTCTTGAGGAACCCAAACCATCTGAAATTTTTTAATTAATAAATATTTGACTCCATTTGATATATATGAACAATAATAATTAATATGTTGCAGAAAAACTGTCTTGAAAGTAAATGCATTATAAATAAATAATATTAATAAAAAATTAGAAATATAAAAAGTACCTATCATTAAATACTTACGCTTCTTCACTGGAGTCACAGCAAGACTTTCTAGAACTTGAGAAACCTCCTCTTTGGCATTACTTGATATACTTGGATCATATTCATCACTTTCTGAAATAACATTCTCAGAAGACTGATCAGACTTCACTTTGTGATGTTGATAGCAACTCTGGTCTCTGGGTCAATAATTTTCTACAGTTGCTACATAGTACAGTATTCCTAGTTGTAGTGTCCATTTACATCGATCATAAAGTGATTGGCTGATGGTTCTTATATCCTTGTGTATCTTTTTCTTATGTTTTTGTAAAGGATCATCACAGTATCTAACCATTTTTCATTACTGAAAATACACAATTGTAAATCTCAAAAATAAGATATGATTTGACTCAAAATAAGCATATCTGTAATAAAAATAAGTATAATTAACAAACATTGAGAGAGAGAGTGTGAATATGAGTTATACATAGGATGTAAATATATCATTTGTAGTTCTCTATTTTAGTCTGCGTAAAAATGTCAAAATTTCACCATGTACATATTTTTTCAATTTTTAAAATATTTTGGAACTTGATACTGTTTTTATTGTTTGTATCTTTTAACAATTAATGGAAGTTTAATAAATAATTTTTTTTTTTTCACTTCTAGGGGGGGTGGGGTCAAAAATAAAAAAAGGGGGAAATTTTTCATTATTGTTCTAGACATTTGAATCATTTTCTCTTCATGCTGATTCTAAAAATGTTTTATAGGTCTACGACAAGATGTTTGGGAGTTATTGGCCATTAAAGTTAGGTGGTAAAGTGGGGCCCATATCTCAAAAACTATGGGTCATAGAATTTTTATTTGAACCAGTGAAATCAGCACCCGGAAGAACCCCATATGTCAATTTTCATCAAAATCCGGGTCGGGTGGTGACAAATTTTTAAATTTTTGGGTGATTTGTCCTGGAATGCCCCCTTTTGGAGAAATTAAAAACAAACATGTTAGAGCACTTTAAATAATTAGTGTGTTTTTAACAAAAATATCATGACTAACCTAACTAATCATCAAGGGCGTACAGTTGACCTAACTGGGCATTAATTCTTGATTTTTTTTTTATGCTACTTTTACAGATCTGCTGGGATCCTTCAAAAAATGTATTCTTCATTAGGGATAATTTAAAGTTGCACTTTTCACCATTTGACTGATGCTTTTGGCAGCGAAAGAACTGGGTATTTTTATCAAAGGAACACACACTCCCACACTTAGCACTTTTTCACAGGGTTGTGGAGTTGAGAGTCGGAGTCAGTTATTTTTGGGTGGAGTTGGAGTCAGTACAAATCCCCCAACTCCGACTTCAAATCTTAAAACTACACACGTTTCCTTGAAATTTTCAATTGCACGTGGTTTCTTGGAATTTTCTATGCTTTTTTATATGCTGAACCATTTTGAAATAGTTTCAACTTTCATGTCTTATATTTTTATTGTTTTATAACTATTAAATAACTTCTTAGTTTTATGGCATTTTATGTCTTATTATTTATAACTATTAAATAACTTTAGTTCTTATTATTGTACAAGGAAAGAATAATTAAAATAGAGATTTAAAAATTAAAACTATCTAAATTCACCAAGACTATTCATTTACCTACACCATACCTATAAGCAAGGCTGTGGAGCTGGCACCAAAATCTTAAGCTCCGGCTCTGGCTACAGCATTTTCAAATTTCTGGCTCCAACTCCTGCTCCAGCATTTTTTTATGCCCAGCTCCGGCTCTGGCTCCAGCTCCTCTCGCCATATATTAATGATTGATAAATCTCTTGAAATTGTACCTTGCTACTCATAGGCCATAGCAGGCAGCCACACAAAACATTTCATCACCATCACATGATTCATCAGGCTACTTTTTAAAATTTAGACCAAAGCCTGTTGCAGCTATTAATCTAAATTCTAATGACTATAGCTATGCCTTTGTGGCTTTTTTTTATCATTTATTAATAATAATATTACCTACACCTTTCATGACAAAAAAAAAAATGTTTTACAAAAAGACAAAAAAAAAAATCTTATTTGTTTGTATTATAGAATGTTTATTTGGAAAATGTAGCCTTTTAAAAAAATTAAAATAATTTTTATTACTTTCTATACATCTTCATTACATGCCTGTCCTCAGAAATAAAATGGCTTCTGCTAAGTCATCCTTCATTGATGCTCTTAAATCAGATTTCACTCTTCTCAGTGCTGAAAAGAGGCGTTCTACACTGACTTGTGTGGGTGGTAGAGCTGATACAATACTAGCTACATTCCTTATAATCTTTGGATATAAGGGTATGACATCGTCAACTGTCAGTTTAGAGGAGCAGTTGTATTTTTCTACTTCCTTTAATTCAGCATAGAATTCTTGCTTGAATTTGGTTATTTTCATCTGTGGAAGATTCTTTAATTCTACTTTGAGACGTTTTGCATTTGATCTTAATTCTACTTTGAGACGTTTTGCATTTGATCTATCTATTCTGTCCAAATATTTTGTGAAATCTTCCTCATCATTTGAAGAGGATGATTGGTTGGTAATGCTGCTATCTTCTTCATTCTGGGTGTCTGGTTTTTCAGATACCAGCTTTTCCATGCGCAATGCAATGTCATAGAGGGCCTCTTTTCCTTTAGCTTTTTGATCTTCATTTAATAGAACTCTGTTCATTGGGTCTATGTAAACAGCAGCTAATACAATTGCATTTTCTAATAGTAATACCTCTCTTTTCTTCATCGAAGAAACAATTCCCTCAGCAAGTAGTCCTCCTGTTTGATTGAGATGAAATATTAATTCTTTCCATGCCAACAAGAATTCACCAGAAGTTAATTCTTCTGTTTGAAACTTTTTAGTGACAGCAAAAGGGTAACGAAGCAGAACTTCTAATTGGGTCAATTGCATCCATTCATTTTCAGTTAGAGACATTTTGATTTGCCAGGTCTTCAAGATGTGGTTTCAGATCAAGCAAACGCTTAATCATCAAATAGGTGTTGCCCCACTGAGTATCTTGATCTAAAATAGCTCCCATACCTGAATGTTTCTTCACAATGGAGTTTATTTTTGGTGTTCTGGTTGCAGTGGCTACCTGTCTGAACTTGCTGATCATAGTTGCTACATGTCGTTCTTTTAATCCGTCCCTTATCGCTAACTGCAATGTATGCACAACACAGCGCATGTGTTGAATATGAGATAGCATAGTGGCTTCTTCAGCAATATCATCTAGAACTTCTTCATCTTGTTCTGTCACTTATCATTTCATTTGCAGAAACAATTTCAGAAATGTCATCTTCATTTTCCATTACAGTAGTCCCTCGCCATATCGCGGTTCACATTTCGCGGACTCGGTACATCGCGGTTTTTTCTGCAGTAGATAAGGCAGTGAAGCTGGCAAAATTACTAGGAGGAGAAGGCTTCATCGATATGACTCCAGACGACGTTAATGACCTGGTAGAGGCCCACTCAAATCCGTTAACAGATGAAGACCTGACGGAGATGACGAAGGTAGCAAGTGAAGAAGAAGAGGAACAAGATGATCCAGGGGATAAAGAAGAAGTCGGTCTATCACTGGAACGCCTCGCAACTATGGTTAGAACGGCGAAAGAACTTCAGAAAATGGCTGACGAATGGGACCCCCAGATGATTCGTGCATTAAAATTTAAAAATGCAATCGACGGCGCTACTGAAGTGTATAAAAATCTCCTCGCCCAGAAGAAACGGCAGCGCCAGCAACTGCCCATCACTATGTTCCTCACCGCAAAAAGAAAGAAGACGCGCCTTCAGCGGAAACCGAAGTTACGGACAACGCCGACGACGAAGATACCGCACCACCTGATGAAGCGGCGCCTTTAGAAGAGATGTAATGCTCTTCTTTGCTGTGCAGTACATTCATCTCATCATCGTCATCACCTTCATCGTTCAGTACTGCACAGCTAATTCATCGTCATTGTCATCATTCAAGTTTTAGTATCTTCGCTGGTGAGTACCCATACGAAATTTTAATGTTGGTAAAATTATTAAAAAATACTGTATATACAAATGTTTTCTTTTTAAAATACTGTTAGTCTCTTTCATACTCCGAGTGTAGAAAGTGTTTATAAGAGCGTGGGAAAGGTTTATAAGAGTGCGGGGAGGGTTTATAAAGGCGTAAAATACGTAATAAACATATCGTTTCTACTTCGCGGATTTTCACCTATCGCGGGGGGTTCTGGAACGTAACCCCCGCGATATTCGAGGGAATACTGTATTTCCTTAGTAACTGTCCCTCTATTTAGTTTTTCAATAGTGCTTAGCATATTCGAAGCATTGTCAGTGACAATACATAGAACTTGTTCTTTTTTTATTTTAAAATCTTGTAAGACAGTTTCGACTAACTTAGAAAGATATTCACTGGTGTGATGTGCGTGTGTATTCCTTACTGCCAGTGTCCGAGTCACCTTTTTATTATTGTCATCTATATATCTCACATTAATGGCAAAATAATTAACTCTATGGCGAGTGCATCCATCATTTTGAGGAACACAAAGCGCTCCTTAAGAGTTCTTTGAAGTTCCTCTTTTTGTGTGTGGCATCTTCAATCACAATCTTTCTAATGCTATTTCTATCCAAAGAAACTTGGAGTTTACTGGCCATTTCTCCATTAAGACCTAAAAAAGCTGGTGTTGAGAAAAAAGATAAAGGTATACTATTTTTTACCACCATTTCTATGATGTACTACTTGAATTTATCTGTCATATTTACAGTAACTTTATTACTAGGAAAGAAACTTGTTAATGGTGACATTTGCAATTGTCCCCAGGACAAATTTTACTTTTAGTTGAGGTGGATGCTTGACTTGCTTCACTGTCTTTCTTATTAACAATTTCTAAAATTTTTGGATGAAATCGTTGTAGATGTCTTTTAAATTTGATGTCTTGCCAGTCTGGGTTGGTACTTTTGTATCATAGCTTGTACAAGAACTAATTTTAGTTTCACATAATTGTTCATCATTTTCTTTCTTACAGTGACAAATGAAATATTTTCCATCTGTAGAAACTGTGAAGTATTCAAATAATGCGGACTTTGTTTGACTTTGAGATCTAGTTGTCATTATGAAAGGGCTCAAAGAAAGAAGAATGAAACTTAATATTTTCAATTTTTAAAAATTAAGCTTACTAGTTTAAGTTTCTAAAAATTAACACATTTCCTGAAAAAAATTAAGTCCAATTAGAAATCATTCAAAATAAAAAAAAAATAGCATAAAAAAGTTTGTATCTAAATATGAACTCTCTGTATTGAGCTGGAGCTGACATTTTTTATCAGCTCCAGCTCCAGCTTCCCAAAAATAACTGGCTCCAACTCCAGCTCCAGCTCCACTCACCAAAATTGCTTCAAGCTCCAGCTCCAGCTCCACAGCCCTGCCTATAAGTATATATGCCATACGGTTAGTATATACTACAGTCAGAGTTAGACTTGTAAAATTTCTGGAGGTGGAGTCGGAGTCAGAAACTTTTATCACTGACTCCATAACCCTGCTTTTTCATAAACAATAGCAGTTTGTGACTGGCTAAATTTAACACAATCCTCTGTAACTAGTTTAAGCTAGTTAAAACACACATTAATTATTTAAAGTGCTCTAACATGTTTGTTTTTAATTTCTTAAAAAAAAGTTATTTGAAATCAGTGACCAAAACTACATTAGTATACCAATTTTCATTAAAATTTGCTGCTAGCCCCCAAATGGAAAAGACCCTCAATATTTGCAAATATTTATAAAAAATAGGCTTTGTGGTGACTATCCTCCATACTAAATCCAGTATTGTGCAACTTAACATAGCAGAAGAAAACCTAAACCCATATAGAAAATTTGCATTGGACTGCAATTTACATGCCTTAAGATGTGACAAATGCAGACTATGGATGCACTATAGTTGTAGTGAATGTCTATTTATTTCTTCCTCATCCTTCAAAATTCAAAAAGAAAATCTTGTGCTTTAAATGCTCTCAAATTTGTCATGACTATGATAGATAATTTGAAGAGCTTGAAGTAGAACTGGTGCAGGAGAGTTACAGCAAGAGGAAATTGTTGTTGCTAATATAGAGCTTGCTGAAAAAACAAGAAACCCTCAGGATGAGACCCTAAAGAGAAGGAAACTGCAAGCAAAAAGAGGCACCAAAGGTGATAAAACAAGAAAAAGACAAAGATTTTCAACAAAGAGGGCAACCTCAATGTACACAGTCACCAAAAAGCCGAAGGAGAAAATAAGAAGCCAGTATGCAAATAATATAGGAAAGGCTTACGCAAATATGGACTTAATGGAAGAGAATGCCCGTTTGCTCACCCACCACTCTGCAAAAAGTTTATAAATGATGGTAATGGCATTTCTGGATGTAGATCCAATGCAAGATGTCCCTGTCTTCATCCTCAAGTTTGCCAGAGCTCATGGTGGGAAAGAAGCTGTTTTAATGAAAACTATAATTTGGCCCACCTGAAGGGAAAAATCTGAATGCAGCCACACCAAAATCACTGGAGAGAATATTGCTACGGTGGCGGCGTAGGCCGTAGTCCCCAAGTATCTGTGTTTCCAACCACCCAGCACCTTTTCACGTTTCTGGGTTCGGAACAGTCAAGAGACTGGGCAAAGATGTAATCTCCTCTGGTATCTAGGAAGGCCTCTCTGGTCAGTGGTTTATTTCCAGATTATTCAGGTCCGACTCGCACATTAACTGTAAAGGACTTCCCCTAGTGCAGGTGTCTCAATCTGACTCTCCACTGAGTAAGAGACCCAACCGCTCAGGGTCCAAGAAAGGGCTAGAATTCAAAGGTAGACCTAATAGAAGTAAACTACTTGTGTTTTTCTCTTTATTATATCTGAAATAAACAACTATTCAGTGTGACAGTATAAACATAACAAAAGGACTGGCAATGCATCGCACTTGACAAAACACCTGGAGCCCCAATAACCCTTAGTGAGATTTGGCAGAAAGGATAGAAAACAAGTGGGAGACAAGTACCGGAAATGACTTGCACAGAATGTTAACCCTTGTCCCAGCTTAACTACCCTCCAAACTTGACCCCCCCTTTTATGACCTGAGTTCCAATTCCTTTATTGGCTGGCTAGTTAGTAGGGTTAGGGTCACAGGCCTGATTTCAGGGCAGATCCAGTGGCCAACAGTGGTTGACACGAACTGCGTAGCTCCCACTGGATGGGACCCACAATCCAAGCCTGATGAATCCGGACCACGTGAGTTGAATCCCAACTGGTTGCCTAGACAACACAAGATTATTAGTTACATGCATCTAGCACCATTAATCACAATAATAACAACATAACAGGCAATTAACCACAAACATTAACTGGAATCATGACTTCATAATTGATCACTGGAAAACATAATTTACTCATGAAATCAAAGCACATAAATAATAAATAACCAACATAACAGGCAATTAACCACAAACATTAACTGGAATCATGACTTCATAATTGATCACTGGAAAACATAATTTACTCATGAAATCAAAGCACATAAATAATAAATAACCAACATACAAAATAATAACTACAAACATTGACAATTATGGCAAACCTATCTCACATGAGTTAATCAACCTATAATCATTGCCAAACAAGCATGGGCAAAAACCTAACTCTGGAATAATATGACTGGTGACCTATAATAATGATAATTGGTTCTCTAGCTAGTTACATGACAGGGTGGCAAACCTATCTATACTCAGTCAGTTTCAACAACCTATATGTATGTCTACCCTTAATAATAATAATTAACCATGATAATGATGGTGAAATACAAATGAACTCTAGCCAAGGATTACAAAAACTCCTACCTTTAAAGGCTTTCCACACTTCCTTGGCTTCTGACAGGATGTCCGTATTAATGGTCTATTCAGGTTTCATAACCTTAATCCTAATTACCATTAACGGTTTCCTAACTAAACTCCTGTGGGGAAAGAAAAACTTGAGAGGGGACCCAGATAGGACTTGAAAATTAGGGTGAAGTTTTTTTATGAAAAACTCCACAACCCCACAGAAAAGGGGAATTTGAAAATCAAGGGGGGGTTGTGAGAAACTTCACAACCCCCACAATATCAAGATAGTGGGCCTGCTATCCACCAGACCCATCTGGCCCAGGGGATTCAAGAAAACCCAAGATTAAACAACTGTTCCCCTACCTAAATCATATGCAGATGTAGCAGGTTCAGGTAAGCTTACTGGTGATAATAGTACAACAAGCAATTATGAAACCCCATTGGGGTTTTAGCACCTAATGAAACAAATGCAAGACATCCAAAGCTCACTTGTGTTTCTTATACAAAAGCAAATGAGCCCCCCAACAGGAACCCTACAAATGCCCTACACATGGGAGATGAAACAAATGACTCCACAAATGTATCGATAATTTACCTAAACATCCAGGACCTTTACCCAAACTCAAACCATACCAAAGTACTTTACCTAAAGAGCCTAGTGGAAAACACTACTAACATAGTTATAGCCCTCGCAGAAACACACCTGAACCCCATGATCATGAGTAGTGAAATTACAATTGAAGAGTATACCACCCATAGATGTGACAGGGAAGGCTGTCTAAATGGTGGTGTCCTAATATATATCCCTGAAAACATTCGAAGTGAACTGCTCACAGCATACTCAAATAGAGCCTGTGAACTCCTACTCATCATGTTTAGTATAAATAAAGAAGACAATACTAGTAAATATCTATTCCCCCCCAGATAGCTCCCATTTTGAGCTCAGTGAAGTTCTGGAAAAAATTGGACAATACCCAATTATCATAGACTTAACAAGATTTAATCATTACAGGAGACTTGAATCTCTCAAATTGCACCTGGAACCAATATGGTGGTATGAAATCAAGGACAAAAAGACCCAAATCAAAATACCTGGATGACAAATAATGCAACTATGATTTATCACATTGTTATAACACCAACTATACACTCTGACCACAGTGTCATGCGCATACTCACAAACTTCTCTCCATGAATATAAGCAAGACCCATGCCAAATGGACTTGCCATACTCTGATCTAAACCTGCACAAGTCAGATTGGCCATCAATAAATAAGTGTCTGAGAAAAAGAATTAGAAAATCTAAAGCCAGAAGAATGCTGTAGAATACAATGCATACTATCATCAGCATTATACAAACACATGTCAAAGAAAAATGATATTGCAAAGAAGCATCTGACAAAAGAACACAGATACAGGAGGACACTTATGAGAAAGAATAAAGCTATCTGAACAACTAATAAAGCAATTAAGTGATACAAAACAGTACCAGTAACATCCAGAAACAGATACTTTTGTTAGAACTTAAAATAAAGGGAGTCAACTGTAAGAGAATATTGATAATGAACAAAGCTATTGGCACCATAAAAGAAAATAGCAAATTATTCTTTAGCTACATGCTAAATGCAGAACAGATATAAAAAAACTATATGGGGTTATGGCAGAGATGGGCAGTATTTAAATACTTCGAAAGAGTATTTGTTATTTGAGAATACATATTTTTAAATACATTTCTTAGCCTCAACTGTCAGATAACAATTTGTGCCCTGAAACAAAATACAAAATCTTTCTAATCATCTAAGCCACCTGATCTAATCGTTACTAGATGGGCCAGTTGGTTGAATGCAGCGTTTTATTACGCGAGGCATCTTCCAAAAGTAAGACAGATTGTGGAAGGATTCAAGGGCAATGGGATCCTTGTTAAAAGAGCGAAAGCTGGCATCAAATCAGATAGGTTAGGTTTTCAGCTCTTACAGTTGCAAGAACAGTACTCTTCATTATGTTCTGTTTTAGAAAAAAATGGGAGCACAGATTTTACTATCAAAGAAGCATACGAAGCGGTCAATATCATATATTTTGGAGATTATGATGTTAATACAAAAAATTATATCAAAAAGCATTTGCAAACAAATGATATCAAGGATATAATTTTGATGACCAGGAATGCTATATCTCTCTCATTATACGTTCTATTAAAAAACTGTCAACCTACCTCAGCATCAGTTGAAAGAAGTTTTTAAATTCTTCAAAAACTCGTAGCCAAAGACAGAAACTTCAAATCTGAAAATGTTAAAAACTATATTGTGGTGGTGTATAATGCAGATGTGGAATAATTGTATTTAAAGATGTTAACTGACTGCGTGTGGAGTGTTGTATAATATATTAGTTTTATGTATCAATCTATAAATAGATTATACAATTCACTAAAATTACACAACTAATAGTTTGTAATCATGAAAATTGCTTTACAATAAGTCAAATTAGACAATTTAATGGTACATATTTATTAGGTCAATAAAGTCAATTTTGTTTTTAGATCAATAAAAAAATTGCCCTACTTATGAGTTATGCATATATGTTTATAAAGTCTAATAGATGATGATATCAATAAACTAATGTTACCAAGAGATAGGTTTTAGAAAAAATTCTGGCATGATATAGTTGGATAAGTATTTAACAATGTATTTGAAATGTATTTAAATACATTTTGAAAATATGTAATGTATTTGGTATTTAAATACTCTTTTAAGGAAGTAATGTATTTAGTATTTAATTACATTTAAAGTATTTTGTGCCCATCTCTGGGTTATGGTTGATTGCCTTCACTCTCATTCATTAGAAATTTCCAGCAGGTATTGATGGAGGGTTGATGACAAAAACCCTACATCTTTTCATTAAAGTTTTGTGAAGGTCTTCAAAAGACCTTGTTAAGTAGTGTTTTTGGTTAATGTTTGATTTATATGCCTTTAGTATTTAGTGCTGCCTAATAGTAAAGAAGGAAATTACCATACCTTATTATTTCATTGGGCCACTTGTTTCTGGTTGTAGGGCACATGGCTCTTTTTCGATGTAAGTGATGGGGTTACGCAATGAGTTTATTCGGTTTA
The DNA here is from genome assembly GCA_023014485.1 of Bathynomus jamesi. Lineage (NCBI taxonomy): Eukaryota > Metazoa > Arthropoda > Malacostraca > Isopoda > Cirolanidae > Bathynomus > Bathynomus jamesi. The sequence goes on from JAJOZX010000387.1 coordinate 834,713, forward strand.
ATTAATATAGGCAATTCATTATACAGTATTTAAATACCTGAAGGAGTAGGTCTATCCTTTTGTGTTATTAGTTTTATATTGTTTAGGTATTCACTCATAACTTATAGGAAGATTAAGCACTTCTCCCTTGCCTAAAGCATTGCTGGTCACTAGACAGCTCTAAGATGAAGTCTTTGTCTTAAAAAAATCTGCTGACTTTACAAAGTCCCCAGATATCTAATTTTTGTGTTTTCATTATTTCTTCTCTTGAAGTATAATTTTCATGCATCAGTGATAGAAAATTTTTATACAAAATAATACATTTTTCTTATGTGGACCCAATGCCTACATATTGGGTTATATGTATGGCAATTATTTCCATTTCCAATAGGCTTTGTTGCCAATCCTAAGGCAACTTTGTACTTATTTAATTCAATAAATTAATAATTTGTACCTATTTATTTAAGAAATAAAGGTACCATATACGATACCATATTGTAGGCATGCATAGTTTTTCCATAGCAGTAATCAAAACAATTATTGGCCCATTGCTTGCTAAAGATTGAATAACTGTTGCATCTAATCCACAGAAAATGGCTAACATGCTACAATCTCAATATGCTTTAAGCTGGAGTACCCCTGTAGTAACTAAAAAAATAAAAACTATAACCTTTTTTGATAGAGAAGAAAATGACCAAGACAAACCATCATTGGAAGATATACAAATAACTATTGAGCATACATACAACAGGCAATAGCAGAGCTACCAGAGTGTTCAGTCCCTGGCCCAGATGGAATTGGAGCCAAGATTCTTAAGGAATGCAAACACTTTATCTCTGCCTTTGCAAATCCTATGGAGATCTTTACTAGACACCAGTAGAATACCACCAGTCATGAAAGAAGCAAATATTACTCCATTCTATGAGAGCCACTCAGTACATTTTGCCCCACCTTTTTTTTTCTTTCCAAGTTTCCTTGTAAGTTCCAGAAATTTTGTACACAAGTAGTTACATACCTTGGATCTTTTCAGTTTGATGGCCTGTAATATTTTTTAACATTACTTATTTTTTATTGTCCAGTTTTAATCAAGGATTTCAAATATAGCATTCATGTTTTAGAGAAACAAATAGTGAGGCAGTTATATGCAATTTAACAAATTTAAAATATATATTTTTAAACTATATTGGGATCTTTTTGGTTTGATGGCCAGTGGAAAAAAATGAGTCTCGGCTACAGGACCATCAAATTCTAGACTCTACCAACTGTTTAGGTTAACTGAATGCCCAGTTAGGTCAACTGTATGCCCTTGATGATTGGTTAGGTGAAGTCATGATATTTTTATTAGTTTAGTGTCAAAACAAATGAAAATATGACTTAACATAACCAATTATCATGAGCATACAGTTGACCTAAAACTTTCAGGGATTTTGGAATCTTAAAGCATATATGATATTCTCTAAACTAAAATGTATAACTGCCTCACTATTTGTTTCTCTAAAACATGAATGTTATTTTTGAAATCCTTGATTAAAACTGGACACTAAAAAATAAGTAATGTTAAAAAATATTACAGGCTGTCAAACTGAAAAGACCCCATACTTTTTTTTAAAAGTTTTTATTTTTCTACATAGTCTCCATCCACTGGGTTCCACTGGAGCCACCTCTTAACCTCTCAACAACCTCATTGTTACAAACTTTCTTCCATGAATAGTATCCTTCATTGGCCCAAACAAATGGAAGCCTGAAGGTGCCAGATCAGGGTTGTGTGGAGGGTGGAGTAACATAGTCAAGCGCATTTTTGTGATGGCCTCTCTTGTTTGCAAACTGTTGTGTGGTCTTGCATTATCATACAAAAGGAGGACATCTTCCAGTTTTCTCTCCAGTTGAATGTCTGGAGTCTGTAGGGTACCAATATATGCCTCTGAGTTGAGTGTTTGTCCTTCATAATGTCCACCAGAATCAACCCTTTCATGTCCCAGAAGATGGTGGCCATAACCTTTCCTGCAGATGGAGCCATTTTGAACTTTCTTGTGTGGGGAGTCTGTGTGATGCCACTCCATGGATTGTCATTTTGTTTCGGGTTCAAAGTGGTGTATGCAAGTCTCATCCTGTCACAATTCGTGAAAGGAAGTTATCCCCTTCGGTCTCGTATTGAACCAATGACCCGGAAGCAGTTTCTTTTCTTTGGGCTTTGTGATCTTGTCAGTTTGTGAGGAATAAAGTGTGAACACACTCTTGAGTATCCCAGTTGCTAAATTATCATATTCACACTTCCTTCACTAATTCCTAGCTCCAGTGATAGCTCCTCGTATGTGATGTACCAATTTGATTGAATGATGCTGTTAGCACGTTGCACAATGTGAGATGTCACAGTTGATGCCAGGTAACTGCTGTGAGGCTCATCATTGAGGCTGACTCTTCCTCTATCTGATGATATCTCGCATTTAGACCAGCATCCAACTATGCTTTGATCAACAACAGCATCTCTGTAAATGTTTTGTAGATGTTTGTGAATATTTCCAACTGTTTCCTTCTCTGCAGTTAAGAACTTGATAGCAGCTCTCTGTTTATGACACACATCACTGTCAGATGCCATTTTTGAAATTGTGTAAACCATCAGTTTTATACAAGGAGGGAAGGTTCAAACTGGAAAAATCTGGTTGTGAAGCGCAGCAAGTTTAAACTTACAGCCCAAAAGACATTTCACCCCCATGGCCTATTATTTAGCTAAGGAAAAAGGGTGGGACAAAATATATTGAGTGCCCCTAGTACAAAGGTGGCAAAAGAAAGGAAGCCAAGAACTATAGACCCATATCCTTAACTTTCCATATCAAAATATTTGAGAAAGTCTTGAAAAGCTATATTGTCAATTTTATAGAAAATTACACCTCTTAGAAGACTTTCAACATGGTTTTAGACAAAAGAGCTCCTGTCTTACTGAACTTGTAGACCATTGCAACACAATCCTACAATATTTGGGAGAAAACCACAATGCTGATGTCATCTATCTAGACTGCAAAAGCTTTAGACAAGGTTGACCATGGAATATTATTCTATAAACTAAAAGAACTTGGAATTTGTGGAAAAATAGGAAAATAGATCCATGCCTTTCTCTTGACAGAAAATAAATAGCAGTTGTAAATGGAGCAAAATCTACAGAAAAAGGTGATCAGCAGAGCAGACATGGGGTAGTAGGTAATAGTAATAGACTATTACACAATTTTTCAAGTAATAGTAATAGATCATAATTTTTTGCCTGTAATAGTAATAGAAGGCAAAGTAATAGATAATAGTCTATTACTTTTCTATTACAGCAGCAATGGACATATTGTGTGAACAAAGAACTGAAAAAATGAACTAAATCTACTCTAAACTAAAATAAACATGTATGTATTGTGGCAAATTTTTCCTTCAAAGTAAAAAATTTCAAGACACATAGTCTCTGAAATTGTAACGATTTAGTTGAAACAAATATTTGTTAACACACTGCTTCTAATTGCATTTAAATAGACATAAAGATCCTTTTCAAATGAGTGAAGTGCCCACATACAAAAGTAATAGATGAAAAATAAAGTAATAGTAATAGAAGAAATCAATAGTAATAGAAACCCAGTAATAGACCCTATGTCTGCAGCAAAGTGTGTCAAGGTACAGTACTGGGACCAATACTATTCATTATAATGCTAAACAATATAAATTGTAACCTCGGAAGGGAAGCTCTCTCCTATCACTTGCAGATGATACCAGAATACTAAGACCAATTACAGAAAAAGAAGACTACAGAACTACAAAAAGATCTACAAACTATATATGCGTCGGCAGATGCAAACATATGGCCTTCAATTAAGACAAATTTGAATTAATTAAGTATGAACCAAATAAATGCCTAAAAGAACAATTCAACTACATTGGACCTACAGGAAAAGATATTGTAAGAACTGATCATGTAAAGGACCTAGGGGTCATACTATCTGAAGATGACATTCAACAGACACATTGACAAAATAACCTCATCCTGCAAACAACTAAAAGGATATATACTGAGGACATTCAGAATGAGAGACAGTAAGACCCTACTTATCCTGTGGAAATCACTTGTTCTTCCATGCATTGATTGCTACTCTCAATTATGGTTCCCCCACAAACCAAATGAGTTGCAAAAAATTGAGGGTTCTACAAAGAACCTTCACTTTATATATTAAACAACCTGATTAGCAACAGATGGGTAAAAGTAATTTAAACTACTGAGATAGGCTCAGAGACCTTGGTCTTTATTCTATAGAAAGGAGGTTTGAGAGATGCATTTTGATCTACACCTGAAAAATTCTAGAAGGGCTTTTAGTCACCCCCAATACTGAACCAATTGTACCCACCTCAACAAAAACTGTCAGAATGTGCCAAAAACACCACCTCCCACCAAACAGCATGAAAAGGATTCAAACTCTTCAATATAATAGTATCTCTGCACAGGGTTCTTGTCTCAGTACCTTAGAGATATAAGTGCAGTCCCAGTGGATACTTTTAAAAACATTTGGCATGTTTTTTAGCCAACATACCTGACCAACCCACAGTGCCAGGGTATTCCTCTGCCACACCAGCCCTCACAAATTTGATAGTGGATCAAATCCTATGGCATGAGCATAAGAAAAGAAGGGTGGTGGCTGTGTCATGGCCCCACCTTGGGTGGTGCTGAGTGGACGTCATGGGAGCAGCGTTTCAAGGTAAATTCATGAAAGTGTCCAAATTTTTCTTAAAATTAACTAATGAGATACTGTTTACCACATCATATGGCAAGTCATTCCAAATATCTACTACTATGTGACTGAAAAAGTATTTTCATTAAGTCTACAAGTCTGTTTTCTAATTTTCTTATGCCCACAAGTTATCCCATCAGCCTCTAGCAAGAAAAAGTTACATACATATAAATTGTCTAAACCTGAAAACATTTTCAACATCTGTATCATATCTCCCCTCATACAATGTGTGTCAAAACTAAACATACCTAGTTCCTTTAATCTTTCCCTGTATTTCAATCTTCTTTGGTTAGGGATAAGCTTTGTTGCCCTATGTTGTACACTTTCAAGCATATCAGTATCATGTCTAAGATGAGGGGACTAGGCGCTTGAATGCAGTATTCTAAGTGAGGCATAATATAAGGATTATAATTTACAGATAACTTCCTTACTCTTATAATTAACATGCCTCTTAATAATACCCAACATTATATTTGCTTTATTTCTAGCCTCTAAGCACTGCTTAGAAAATTTTAGATCACTACTAACTATATATAATGCCAAGATCTTTTTCCTGTCTAACATCCTCTAACCAGTTCCCTTGCATCTCATAACTAACGTTTTCATTATTTCTACCAAAATGGATGACTTTGCATTTTTGAACATTGAATTCCATCTGACATTTACTAGCCCAAGCGACTAATCTATCAAGATCTTTTTGCAGTTCATAAGAATTTTCTGTATTTGTAACTGGGCAACTACTTTTGTATCATCCTAAACCTAAGCTAGATAAATATGCATTTAATTATGTTACTATAAGGTTGTAACATATATTCTTCTCGATTATTTTTAGTTCATTCAGAACAAAAATTAAACAACTTACAAGGACAAATTTGCTCAAATTTTTAGTTTATTCACAATAAAAATTAAATGAATAATGACAAATTAATCATCAATATAATTCCCTTCTTTTTCTATAACCTCCTCCCACCTGTAGAAAAGTTTTTTATGCCACATTTGAAGAAATACCTTGGTTTCGAGTTAAAAAAAAGCAATCACTTCATTTTCAATAGTTTCCTTGGATTGCAACTTTTGTCCATCTAGGTGGTGGTGCAGACTTCTGAATAAATGGTAGTCTGAAGGTGCGATGTCCGGAGAATAAGGTGGATGAAGCATTTTTCCCTAACCAAATGTCTCCAATTAGGCAGTGGTGATTCGAGCAGTGTGAGGGTGTGTTATCCTGGTGGAATAGAACACCTCTGCAATTAATTAATGCAGGACATTTTTTTTGTAATGCCATCTTCAATTATTGGAGTTGTTGCCAGTATACTTCAGCTGTGATTGTTTGGTTATCTGGTAGAAGCTCAAAATGATTAATTCCTTGCATATCCCACCAAACTCATAGCAAAATTTTCTTTGGATAGGGTCCATTCCTTGGTTGAGGTTCAGGCTTTGTTTCATGGCTAAGCCACTGATGTTGATGCTTAATATTGTTAGAGAGGACTCATTTTTCATCCCCAGTGATGATCTGATTAAAAAATGGTGCCTGCAGTTGCAGAGAATGCAGTGATGTGTGAATATCGATTCGATGTTGAAGATTCACTTGTGACATCATGCAGAACCCATTTTCCAACCTTCACTACTTTTCCTAACAGCTTCAAATGATGATGAATGATCATATGGCTAACACCGAGTTGCAAGCCAAGTTCTCTTACAGTTACCATTGGGTTTTCCTCCACTGTTGCTTTCAGCAACTCTTCATCTAACTCATTTGGTTGTCCTGTTCATTGATAATCTTTTAGACTGAAGTCTCCATTTCTGAACTTCTCAAACCATCTTCACATCCCTTCGCTTACATCATCATTTCCATGAACTTTTTGAATGTTTCTTGTGGATTCATTTGCGTTAGATCCTTTATGGAACTCACACATCACATGTCGAATATGCTCTTTCATGGGCTCCATGTTTTTTCAATTACTGTAATATCATAGAGGTGGCATTGTAACTGTATGAAAAACACCAGAGAAAATATTCATTAGCCTAAGCCTACACTAGCCTAATCATTCTGTATCATGATAAAACGTGTGTGAACTTGTCACTGCATGTATTTTGCAACATTTCTAAAACTATTTCACATTATCTTGGTTATTCTATTATCTATCGTCCATTTTCTAATCAAGCAGAATTTACATTATAACCTGATGCATTTTTATCATAAAATACTATTATTTCAGCAAAATAGAGTGGGACTTTTAGACTACCCTGTATCTTTGTTATAGAAATTAAACAAAAGCTTCTTCTATATAAAACACACATACACACACACACACACAGTTTCTGAACTTAACAAAAGCTTATTATTTACCACTTAACACAATCTTGGTCTTATTGTTTGCCACTAATATAGTCTAGGCCCTTTATTACACTTAGTCCCCTAGGCTAAGTTAGTTGCTTCACTTAACAAATGCACAGAATTAGCACTAGGTCATGCTTAACAATTTGGCATCTTTAGGGGGAGAATTTGCCTAAGGCTAATAATAGGGCCCAAATTTAAGGTTCAACTCAAATTTCTGTTACATGATCATCAATACAATTGGCTGCAGGGTTGGTACCCAAAAATCCAAGACCAAAAACCTAACCTAAAAACCCACATCAATTTATTTCTCAAACTTATTTTTAACTTGGCATTTTTTATAATATGGTTATGCAAATGTGATAAGGCCAATATAAACTAAAATTTCCAGAAACTATTTATTTGACATGTTTCATTATGAACCTTATATCTAATACTGTATCTAATTTATCTATCTTCTAATTGGCTACCTATATCTAAAATTAAATCATGTTTCTTTTCAGCTTTATAATTTAAATAATTTAAGTGGTACCTAATATTGATTACTGATCAGTATGTTCAGCATCTTTTGACCTTAGGTGGCAGTAGATTCGAACCAACATTTCTGCCTTTTCTTTCCCTAACCTATTTCGCATTTTACTCCATACCAAGCCAAATGTTGAAAAAAATCTTTCCAATGATCCGGAACTGGCTGGACAACTATGAATAGATCTCATAAATTTAGCAAAACCTAATGGTAACCTGGTTTCTTTTTTTTTTTTTTCATTTCAACAATTTTCCACCAATTACTAGCTGATGTAGAGCTCACTATACTATCTTTGAATAAATAAGGAGGGAAAATTAGTGCGTCTTTTAAGTGGAATGCATAATATCCTGCCATGTATTCTGAATTTATATCAATCAGCCATTCTTCAGCCTCTTCCTCTTGAACTCTATTCAGTTTTTGTCCTGAAAAATAAATAGAACTGTGTGGAAACAAAAATAAAGCTAATAATATAAATTATATAATTTATGTTATGGTATCTAATTTATGCTAATTGTTATCTAATATGGCAATGTCAGATGATTTGATTCAGATTAGAGAAAACTCTTCTGCCCATACAGTTGAGTTACCTATGTTTTATATATTGATAGTAATTAAGCATTTAGGTCCTATTTACCTTCATACTTTGGGTCAGTTATATTTGGCAAAAGATGACATGGCTCCATAGCTTTTTAAATCTCTTAATAATATCTTTGTATGGAGCTAATTTTTCATCTTGGATTAAATTGAGCCAAATTTCAACAGCATCAGATAATGTATTATCAGCCTGCAACTGTAACAAAAAAACTGACCATTTGAGTATACCAAGGCGGAGAATTACATTCAGTTTATAACTAAAATAAAATGTACCTACAAAATAGTTATACTTAATCAATGCCATATATTTCTTTAGTTTTGTTATTGCTTCTCTAGCTAACTGTGCACAATATTCTGCTGTCTTTTTTGTACTTCCAGCATCTACTGCTGAAATCAGATATGGCTTTTTTCCATTATGAATACTGTGCGCAATAATAGGATCATTACCTACTGAACTCCAGCCATCTTGTATAAGGGTAATGGTACAATCATCAAGATTAAGGTCATTCTTCATTTCATGGATTACTTCATTAACTTTTATTAACAGAACAGATGCCAACCTTTTCCTGTTTGGTGGTTCATATCCTGATCTTAGACCTTTGATTAATTTTATAAATTCTTTATTTTCTAAAATATTGAGGGGTATGTTAGCTGAAAAAAAGAACCTTGCAACTTGTAAATCTAATTCTTCCTTTTGGTTCACAGTCATTCTTACCACAAATGGTGTAATTGATCTTTGCCTTTTATGGAAAAACCACAACATGGTATCATATGTGGTACCTTTATTTCATAATTAAATATAAATTATTAATTAATTGAATTAAATATCTGTACAAAATTGGCTCAGGATTGTCGACATAGCCTAATGGGAATGAAATGATTGCCATATATACATAGAAACTGTATGTAGGCGTTGGGTCTGTACAACCACGAGAAACCTTCATTTATATCACGTGAACCAAATTTTCCATTTGCTAACCCATGCAAAATACAAGGGAGAAAGAGTCAACAACCTTTGCCAAATCAGCAATTTATACTGAAATATGAAGATATATTAAAGGAACAGCTCTCAGGGCTGTTTATGTTACAGCGAACACTTTAAACAGGGAGAATGTGTTTTTGTCTCCCCTAACGTTCTGAGTGAATTCCTTATAATAAAATTAATACATAAAATAGGATAGGCCTATCCCCAGAAGTGTCTATATTGTGACAGCCCATATTTATTACAAGACGTTAACTCATTGCATAACTCCATCGTGGCGGCCCTACACCAAAAAAGATCGTAATGCCCTGCATCGAAGCAAACTAAGATCCATCAAAATTAAGGTGAGGCAATTTCATTTTCATTCTAGGGCGTCTAAAATCCCGACGCTAAAATTACCATAACAATTAAATATAAAGAGGTCCTTTAAAGACCTACATATTCATAACTCTCTAACAAAAAAATATAGGGCTTTTGTCGTTCACTCTCCACTGAAATCTGCTGGACATTTCCAACGGATGAGGGTAACAGGCAATCAACCCATAGCTCTATATAGTTTTTCACACTTTTATGCTTTATTGGTGTTGAATGGCAGAATGTGGAGGATGAAGAACCTGCACTGGTGTCACTCATTTCAGGCACATTTTCACTTATAATCTTTGGATCATCTTTGCCAGAAGCCAAAGTTGGAGGAAGTGAATCAGTTTCAACTGATGCTCCAAATTCGAGTCTCGGCATACCTCTTGCCTCATTCATTTTCAAAACATTCCAATTTTCTTTTACTGCATTTCTCTAGATGATGATGGTTGGTTTTTTTAGTTTTTGCCAACCCTGATTGGCTGAGAGCTCATGATGGATGTCATCAGGTTTTATAGGTGTGATTTTGATTGCCAAAATTGAGGTGGTTGCTAAACTGAATTTTTAGCCCTATAATACCAGTAGGTCCTAATTGCATTTAGGGTCTAATTAACCAATAAAATTTACCCCAAAATTTATTTTTCTTCACTTAGGGGGAGTGAGCTGACTAATGTTGCTGTTGTTAGAAATCTTCCAAATGTTGAAGTACTTTCACTAAGGTGAGCATTTTGTAGTTCATATTAAATAGATACTGAAAATACCAGTGTATATATATATATATATATAGGAGGTTAGTATATTTTCAGTTTAATAGTAAAAGCTAGGCAAAATTCTTAAAATATAAAATTTACTGCAATAAAGCTACAACCTTATATACTGCATAGTACAATTACTATACGTTAGTCTCAAGAGAGATTTTACCCTTAGAGTAGTAGTACCATGTTGCATATTCAGGTTGACTAAATTTCCTTTTGCATCCAAGTTTGTGCTTGATATTGAATTTTTATAGGTTTTCCAGCCAAGATATCATTTACTGGCATTTGTTATATAAAATATACAGGAATAGGGTTAGGATCTTTGTTTTTTATTGTTTGCTCATTTACTTTAGTGACTTATTCAGAAATAGGTAGGTCTAGTAAGATATAAAAATTTGTCACTACATAAAAGTAACCACCACAGTCAAGAATGTAGAGTTTAATAAGTGGAAGAAAGTTTTAGAGAAGTTGGTAACTTGGACTGATATCTAGCAGACAGAATTTAATGTTTCGAAATGTAGGTAAAAACAAAATACAATCCATAAAAGGATAATTATGTCATTAGCCAAATAAATTTGGAAGGGACATACTGGATTGTACTTGTCCATCCATCTGTTTGTCAAACTTTTATGTCTGGGCTGTAACTTTTGAAAAAAAAAAAAACACACAAAGATCATAAGGCAATATGTTTTGAGCAAGGATCAGGTTATTGCATCATCACAATTTGGTGATTGTGACCATTAGGTCACAAATAGAGGTCAGAGGTGAGGTCAAATGGAGGTCCATGTCATGACTTGAACCACCCCACATAAATTTATGAAATTTCACACACATATGGATCATAACATGATGATATATCATGAGCAAGAATATCAGATCCTGGCATTGAAATTGTCACAATTAGAGAAATCAGTGGTCAGATAAAGCTTTTCATGTCTATGCCATAACTTTTGAGCCACTCAACATAAATTGATGAAACTTCACTCACATATGTATCATCACAAGACGGTGTTGCAAGCAAGAAATAGATTCCTGCACTAAAAGTCAAGGTTACAAATACTGTATATGAGGGGACAGTGACATCATTCTGATGTAGTTTTTAAAACTTGTTTTTCACCAAAATTACTCAACACAATTTTTGATGAAGAAAAAGCATTTTGAAAATGGGTCATCTTTAACAGTTCACTTAAGGAAAGATGTAACTACTACCATATTGGATATATCTAGGCTTAGCACTCCTCATTAAAGAATGTTTCAGCATAAATACAAACCTAGGAAGATATTCAAGCCTGTTAACTTAATACAGACAGCCTGATTTTTTATTTCTTAATTTTGCCTCATCACTTTTGACTTTAAAAAGATATTTTGTAATCAGTATTAGATAACTACTATATTCTGACTTTGTTGGCCATGCAATGTACTGTACTGTATTGGTTCTACCATCTTACTTCTTTGAAATGTTCTCCCATAGCTATAGCAGTTAGGCAGTTTGGATTAAACTACTGAATTTTATAGACCCATGCAATTAAGTGAACATGTAAAATTATGTAGATGTTGAGTGTTTAATGCACGGCTGTGGAGTCAGTGATAAAATTTGCTGACTCCAACTCCGACTCCAAAAATTTTAACACTACGACTCCAGAAATCTGACTTGCATAATTACGACTCTGACTCCAACTCTGATGGAATGTTAAGGCCAAATTGATTACGATTAGCTTTATTAGGCCAATGGAGATTCATAAACAAGGCATTTCATCACCACCACATGACTCATCAGGTTACTTAGTGGCTATAACTATGCCTTAATGGCTTTTTTTCTCTTTATTCAAAAATTACAATAAATCCCAAAATACAAACTGAAGCTTAAACAAAATAAGATTATTATTGGTTTAGCAAATTAATAAGATGTTTTTGTATTATTATAAACATCCGTAACAAAATGTACTAACCTAAACTGAATTTGTTCTTAAAAAAAGGATAGCTTCCATTACATCTTCTTTCAGCGATGCTTATCAAAATTATCAAATTGAAATCTAAAAATCTGAAAAAGATTTAGGGTTGCTAGTACAAAATTTTTAAATTTCCTTATTATTAATTATGTTAATTATAATCCTTATTAATTATAAGCAACTATATTTATATATTATTTATATTTATATATTTATAATTATATATTATTTATATATTATATTAAAACATTAGGTTAAATCTATTTTATTCATAAAATTGAGCTAGGCCTAGGCCTAGGCTGCTATGGTTATAATTGAAGGATTTGCACCGACTCCGACTCCACTCAAAATTGACCGACTCCATGACTCTGACTCCACAGCCCTGGTTTAATGTAACAGCTTCATATTTTTAAAAGCAACCATCATTAAGTAGAAAATGACAAGACTGATTCAGCTAGGTCTGTATGTAGCTATTGGTAACTATTAACAAATTTAATTTTTACAGTGTTAATCAAATATCTACCTTAGAAGACTTTCAATATTGTAGCAACCTTCAAGAATTATATATTCGCAAGAATAATATTACAGACATCAACGAAGTTTTATATTTGCGTCAGATCCCAAAACTGAAAAGTCTTTGGCTCGCAGATAATCCATGTGCAGATTTTGATGAGTAAGTCAAATATGACACTTATATTTTTACCACTTCAGTTTCAAGCAGTAGGTTTTTAAATTGACTTTCCACATTAGGTGGTAAGTAGTAGTTCTTTGAATATCCTTAAAAAGTAGTTAGGCATAGATGCTTTCACAAATAAAAAATTTATTAGATGCTAGACAGATCCTTAGTGTATAAACTAATGTGTTGGACATTTCAATAATTTTTGGGATAAAGATAATCTCAGTGAAACCCCAGTGGCTTAAGATTATCTATCATATTATCTTGGCTATTATAGTACCGTAACTTTAGTGTTGTATAGTTACCATAGTTATTGGGTCTACATGTAGCATAAAGGGCGTAGCCAAGATTTTTTATTTGGGAGGGGGCAAACAATATGTATGATTGATTGTGATTAAAAAAGAGAAGAAAGTTTTGAAAAATTATTTTACAAACTACACTTTTTTTAATGTGTTAGACTCACCTTCCTCCATCCAACTGAACAACCATTATTTCAGATTATTATATGAATAATTGAATACTGTTATCTTGGTTTGGGGGGTGCCAGGGCCACAGTGGCCCCCCCCTGGCTATGCCCCTGTGTAGCATGCGGGAGTTCAAGTCCTGATGATGGTAATAATAATAGGAGTAAGACATATTAGTTGGTCAAACAACTAATGTGCCAGATTCTGACCCTTTGGACTGATTATTATTATGTGTAACACACAGAAATGCATTTTAAATGAACTACAGTTAGCTAATGGTATTAAAAAAGGGTTTTCTTAAAATAAGCATTCTCTTGTTTCAAGTAATGCTGGTCTGCTACTTGTACTCATCAAAATACATGGATAATAAAGATAGCTCAAATGTTCTAATAAGCCTCTTGCTTCTTCAGGACTTATGAAAGTTAAATAGTATGTAGTATTCTGCATTAAGCCCCAACATATGAAATAAAACTTATCTTAGGTTTGGCAACAAACATGGCCGTAACTACCTATGAGGTCACTGAGGTCTGGACCTCGGTAATTATTTCCTAAAAAAAAAAAAGACTGAACCGTTCTCCGTGTATGAAACGCATATTACCGCTTTTCTTTTGAAAAGAGGGAGCGTCGAGCGTTTTGTTTTGTGTTTTGTGTTTAGTGTATAGCTTGGGTTGTGTTTGTAGATGTCATTTTGGTCTGAATTTTGCTCGTCCCGCCGCGCTTGAAAAAAATCTGGACCTCACTAATTTCTAAACCCTAGTTACTGCCCTGGCAACAAATGCAGTACCGAAGTTGCCTCTGTTCTCAAATTTTTTTTTTACTGGGTTTTAGAAAAACTGGCAACCTATGGTTATAGCTAATGCTAGTTTACTGCTTCATTTCATAAGTACTTTATCCCAAGTTGTGAAACAAATTTAGTTCTCTATTATAATTTTGAAAAATTTAAGACTTAAGTAATGGCAAGTTAGGAAAACATGCATAAATGACAAGGCTTTTGAAAAGTTGCCCAAGTATTTTAAAAGTATTTATTTTTAAGGTATTTTTATATAATTTTTTCTAGATTGCTTAAAGCAAACAAAAAATAATAGGCTTTAGTTCTTTAATACAGTGGTGCTAAATTCCTCCAAAGAAACAATCATTTTTAAGCTAATGATATAGTAGTCTATTTTACATTTTTTATAGCCTATATTTATTTAAAGTGCTCCTTATGTTACTTTTAACTTTTAAATAGATATCGCTTGACTGTCTTGCGAGCTCTTCCACACCTCCAAAAGTTAGATAATGTGTCTGTTGAACCAGAAGAGGTACAACAAGGCATGGTTTGTGGGTTACCTCTCCCCCTTCCAAATTCCACCCTCAGGTAAAGTTTCTTATTGCAAATAGTCAACTCACAAAAAGAGTACAGATCAAAAAATAAATGAAATATTGTAGAGATTCTTAAATTCTTGTCCTGCTTGGCTGTTGTATCATTTTCACAGTAGGTCTATGTTTTACATTAATTGTATTTTATATTCAAACTTGGTTGGCTCACCATCATAACAATTTTATAGTTACCCTTTGTCTCAAATTGATTGTTATTCAGAGGCCCAGAATCATCAGAAATGCCAAGATCAAATAGTGTGGGAGAATCTTTGAGAAGCGAGTCTGGAGGTGGGAACAGCAGCTTGTCTGATTCATCTCCTTCATCTTCCCATCCTCATCACAGTAATAGGCAGGTGAGGCTTTTCCTAGACATAGACACAAGTTTTTTTTGCTTGAATGTTCTGATGTTGAACTTTCCATGCATTTGTGATTAAGTTCATAATCCTAGTCATATGTAGGGTTTTGTTAACAACATTCATTCATTCACATGGGAAGAAGTTTTCACCTGAAAAATAATTAGAATCATACCATATGTGATGTTGTAAATTTTCATGCATTGTTGAATTCCCTCATTTTTAAATATATGGGCCTTATAATAACTGCACAGGATGTTACATAGCTTGAAAGTGGGAGTTTTTTTTTTTTTTTCTAGTGCAGGAGCTAGAAAAGTTTTGAGTTCTCAGATAAAGGTAGACACCTACATGATATGTGCATTCTTCTTTAAATAGAGGTCATCCACTGGTTTAAATGTTCAGACATTGTCCAAATGTGACCTATATAAAATTTTAATTTTATCACTACACTGAATCATCACTCTCTGAAGTCAAATGGATACAGCCAGTCATTGGAGGAAGGTTATGAATATACACAGAATGTTTATGATGAAGATGAAGAACACCCTCAGATGAGAAGATCTAGCATGGCTTCACAGCATGAAACAGAACCTTATGACAGGAAGAGTTCTAGCACAACCTATTCATCACAGGTAGATTTTACATGTTTGTCTTCATTGAAAATGTTTACTTAAATTAGATGTTAAATTATTGAGTTAAATTCATTTTCCAAATGATGTAGACTTGTGTATGGTCTTTAAATATAACAAAAACTGTTTACTCTAGAGGTGTGTAACTTCAGTTAGGTATGGGCCTTAGTTCAATTTTAGTAAGTAAATATTACTAATTTCACTGGTTGAATTACATTACTGTTCCATAGGTGTCTTGGCCAGTTCTTCTTTTGATTTCTAACCAATTGTCTTTGGAGGGTTAATTGATATTAGACCTACTTTTTTATAGGTTAGTTAGCCACTTGTCTGTTTTTAGTAGCCTTCTTGTTTATAATTCTGAATAATATGATGGGTATTTGTGTATTATATAGGGTTAACCGTTTTTAGCTATATTTACATGCCATTATTCAGTGAATGTAGCTTTCATAGATAAATGTAACATTTCCTCGCTGTCAAGTAAGCTCTCTCGAACTTTTTTGGAGCCATTGAATAAAATTTCTGCCTCGTAAAGTAATGTGTTTTTGAACATTGCGAGTGTTTGTTGAACAGAATGGGTGTGTTTCTGACAGAGGAGAAAAACCTCCACACGTCCCCTTGAGGGCCCCCAACCCCAAGCAGGTTCCAAATCAGGTGAGGGCGCGAGAGTGGCTCTCTCTAAGCATTTAAAAGAGCTGAGCACCTTTTGATTGGTGTTTTGTGTCAATTTATCCTCAGTCCTTTGAGACACTGGTTTTTTTTAACATTTTTATAATTTGTTACATGATTACATTTACAAGTCTTCTAAATCAACAAAATTTAAAAATTATATAGCATTCAAATATGAAATTTTTTTAAAGTAAAAAAAATTATGAAGCATTTGTTATTTAACCCAGTGTTACCTAATATTTTACTGGCATGTTTTGGCATGCAAAAAGGATATATTAACTTCACATACAGACCTCGTGTACCAACAAATTAATAACACACATTCTCCACTTGAAGTCAGATTTAATAAAGTAATGTAAAGAACTTGAGGACCCACAATAATTATCATATATATATATATATATATATATATATATATATATATATATATATATATATATATATATATATATATATATATCAGGGGCGGCTTCTTAATGAATGCAAGGCATGCACTGCATGCGTAAATAATATACTCAATGAATTTAAAATTATTATTTAAGTTAAAAAAATAGTTAAAATTATTATTAATATTATTAATATAATATTGGTTCTATCCTCGGTTACTACATAACTCATAAGAATACCATAAAAGACAAAATACAGCTTATCTAATATGTACTACACTGTAATGCATGTGACTGCATGCGTAAGTAAAATTACCACGAGCCGCCACTGAATTATATATATATATATATATAAAAACTTATATATACACACACACACACACACACACACACACACACACACACACACACACAGGGGTTAGACAAAATAATATGAACACCTTGATAAATGGCAGTTTTTATTCTTAATATGGAGTTGGTCCTCCTTTAGCGGCAATAACAGCTGCAATGCATCAGGGAATTGATTCATACAGCTTTTTGGACAGTGGCTAGAGGAATCCTGAGCCATTCTTCGAGCAAACCCTGCTCCAGTTCCTCCAAAGATGACGGCGGTGGGAATTGGCTTCTGACCTGCTGCTCCAACTGACACCACAGATGCTCGATAATGTTAAGATCCGGGGATTGTGGAGACCAATCCGAACGTTCTACTTCACTAACATGCTCTTCAAACCAGTTTTTAACGACCCCAGCGGTGTGGATTGGTGCATTATCATCCTGGAAGACGGCGCCACCATTGGGAAACAGCGTTTGGACCATGGGATGGACCTGGTCAGCCAATATTGACAGATAGACCTGGGCGTTAACCCTACTATGCAGTACTACAGCTGGGCCAAGAGTATTCCACGATATTGCTGCCCAAACCATCACAGATCCACCTCCATGCTTAACGGTTGGGGTCAGGCAGTTGGGGTCATAAGCATCTTTAGGCTGTCTCCAGACGTAAACTCAACCGGAACATGGAAATAGTGTAAAGGAGGATTCGTCAGAGTAGACTACATTCTTCCACCGGTCCATTGACCAATTCTTATGGTCATTACACCATTTTCTGCGCCACTCAATGTTGATGTGCGAAAGGAAGGGTTTGGCAATTGCAGCCCTCCCATGGTATCCAGCTCCATGGAGCTCGCGACGTACAGTTCTGGTCGATACCGGGCTTGCAAGATGCTGGTTAAGCTCTGCAGTCACTTTTGGAGCTGTGGTCTTATGGTTCTTTGTCACAATGCGCTTTAGCACCCGGCGGTCTCGATCACACAGCTTCTTCTTCTTGCGTCCACTATTGCATTTGTCGGTGCTTGTCTTTCCATGGTTTTGGTATGCAGACATGACCATAGAGACAGTTCCTCTGGATACATTGAACATCTGAGCGGTTTTCGTCACTGATGCACCAGCCATCCGTGCTCTGACAATTTGCCCTCTTTGGAAGTCTGACAGGTCTTTCATAACTGCTAATTCATAATTCACTCAGATCTGTAAAAACAATGTGAGGGTTATAACATGATGTATACACACTCTGTTACGCATTTAAATAGGTTTGCCAGTCATTTGGCCATTTACTTTGTGTCTGAGCAGTCCGTAAAGATAACCGGTGAAATCGGCGGGTGTTCATATTATTTTGTCTAACCCCTGTGTGTGTGTATATACAGTACTGGCCAAATTATTAGGAATTTTTTTAAAATTTCATTTTTGGTATAAAATGTTAAATTAAACCAATTTTAAACGTTGAAAAGTTATTTATTTCTACACAAGAATACATGTTCATTATTTAGCAATAGTTTAGTACTTAGTTTGACCCCCCTTAGCTGCCTTAAGGGCTGCGACACGCTTCGGCATGCCATGAATCAATTTTTTGCATAATTCCTTAATACGTTTAGAGTGAAACCAGACTTGAATAAGTCGCTCTATGAGTTGGTGTTTTGTTGTTATCGGCGTTTCATGGATTACGTCCTTTAAAATACACCATAAACTTTCGATTGGGTTCATGTCTGGAGAATTTCCAGCCCATGGGAGCAACCGAACACTATTTTCATGACACCATTTTTTAACCGACTTTGCCGTGTGGCATGGAGCTTAGTCTTGT
The DNA here is from genome assembly GCA_023014485.1 of Bathynomus jamesi. NCBI lineage: Eukaryota > Metazoa > Arthropoda > Malacostraca > Isopoda > Cirolanidae > Bathynomus > Bathynomus jamesi. Next base: position 853,611 of record JAJOZX010000387.1, read on the forward strand.
TGAAAAATCCAACGTCTATTACCATACCATTCCCTTATTTGAGGCAGTAGACATCCTCTTAGTACTTCTATATACTTGACTTGGTTCATATTCCCCTCAACAATGCTCAAACGACTAGTTCCATGCACAGAAATTGCTCCCCAAACCATGATCTTTTGTGGAAATTTCACCGTTTTCATCAGACACTCAGGCAAAAATTCTTCTCCAGGCCTCCTTCTTACACTTTGAACACGATCGTCAAGCATGGCAATCGTTGACTCATCGGAGAACACCACCTGCAATCAAAGAAAGCCCTGTGAAAGAGTCAGTGCATAGCGTATGAAGTACAGCTAAAACGAAGTACAGTATGACTTGCTGCTTTACAGATATTTTTACTGCAGTTTTATCATGTACTGTAACACTTCTATGCATACTGTATTTACTGTATTAACATTCTATTTAATGTTAAATACCCAACTAAACAGTTAAATATTATTCTTACCTGTTCCCAATCCTCACTAGTCCAGTTAATGTGTTCCTTTGCCCATGCAAAACGTGCCTTCTTCATAGCCTCAGTGAGCCTGGGCTTCTTCCTTGGGCGGTAGGCTTTGAAGCCGGCAGTTAGAAGCCTCCTGTTGACTGTTCTACTACGACTAATATTGATGCCATCAGCTGCTAGACTACTGGAAATGTTTTTGCAAGTAGCTCTTCTATTTCTAAGAGACAAAATTGCAATCTGTCTATCAGTTCTTGGAGTCATTACCCTTTTTCTGCCGCATCTTCCAACCCTTTTGGGGCCTACATTTTCTCCAAATACCATTTTTTTTTCTTAATACGAAGTACTGACTGTGGTGAAACATGGAGTTTGGCAGCGATTTCCTTTTGTTTAAATGTAGAAGAAGTTAGTAAAACCTGTATTTGCCCAATTTTCCGTGGACTCAAGTCATTCTTTCGCCCCATTTTCAAATTCACTTAAAAACTGTAACAAATAATTGCCAAAATTGGGTAAATACACTATTTAAATTAAACGGTAGTTACAATGACATGTAAAAGAAAGAGAAACACACCCGCATCGCACGACAACCAAACGACAACTGACGAACAAACAAGCTTCGTTCGACTAAAGAATTATGCAAAAAATTGATTCATGGCATGCCGAAGCGTGTCGCAGCCATTATGGCAGCTAAGGTGGGTCAAACTAAGTACTAAACTATTGCTAAATAATGACAATGTATTCTTGTGTAGAAATAAATAACTTTTCAACGTTTTAAAATTGGTTTAATTTAACATTTTATACCAAAAAATGAAATTTTAAAAAATTCCTAATAATTTGGCCAGTACTGTATATATATATATATATATTATATATATATATTATATTATTATATATACCATTTTCTGCGCCACTCAATGTTGATGTGCGAAAGGAAGGGTTTGGCAATTGCAGCCCTCCCATGGTATCCAGCTCATTTCTCCACAATGCAGGTGTGTCACTTTTCGACTTTTTTGAAAAGTTATGGTGCTTACCTCTTATATTGTGACAAATTGACCAAAAATCATGAATAAACTAAAAAAAAGACAATCGGGTAATATTTAGGACCCCCGCCCCCTATTCACACAAAAATGGTGATTTTTTAGATATTTTTGGTCATAGTTTCCTTACTAATCATCATATTTCCGAAATTTTGCTACCAAAATGTAGAGAATAATAATGTGCTTTAATCTGAATAGTTTTTATTAATCTTTGAGTTAAATTTATTAAATTTTTTATATCTTTGGTCATTTTGATGCATTTTCTAAGAGAAAAATGCTGCTGTTTTATATCTGGAAGATCTGAACTACAATAAAATATTATCTTATATACTTTGGATGTCACTGCTATCCATAGAGCATCATCCCAATGTAGCTCTGCGGTGATGGACTTTGAAAATATAAATCAAAAAAGCAGATGGGCTTAAATGAGCAACACTTTTTTGGTTTAGACATCCAAGGTAGGAACAACATTGCACATGTTTAGTAGATTAAAATTAGTAAATTTTGCAAAAAAAAAAAAAAAAAATGATAACTGTAGACTTAAATTCTTATTAATCTAAAAAAATATGCAAAGCCCCCATCGTTTTTATATTTTTTATTATGAAATACAAACACACAACAATTTTAATCAAATAGAAACAAAGTGCTATTCTTGAAATTATAATGAAAAATTGTAAATGAAATGAAATTATAAATGGAAAGAAATTACAAATTCAAGAGACCTTGTTTGGAAAACTTTGGGAAAACATGCATGTTTTCCTCTACAACTTGAAGCAATGCCTGAAATTCACCTTCATCCCTACATGAGCCATGAAAATCCTGCAAAAGTTTGATACCCATTTCTGCAGTGTCATTAATAACCTTGGTTGAAGAGAGTATTCTCTTCATCCGTTGAAAATCATTGTTGCTGTCCCACGTTACAGCTGGAGTCCTTATCCAATCTCCCATTGAACCAAGGACTGAATACAAACCATGAGTTTGGACCAACTAATTGCTGAATTTTAATTCATTCTTTTAGGATGGGAAATATCGGCTTACCCTGTTTGAGTTCTGGTGGTTGATTGAAAGAGGAAAGTTTCTTGGCCACCTTGTCCTTTTCACTATGAGGTAAATCTCCAAAGAGAGAAAAGGTTACAAGTTCTTCTTCAGATAGGTACCAGTAATGACCTTTTAGAGTGTTGAGGGCAGCTTCCACTATTTCCATGTCAATCTTTTTGTACTGAACTAATTCATTGTATAGGAGGAGGTCATTTTCAGGAGCCTCAAGTGGGTTGGTGACTGATAGCCAGTACTTGGAGTAGATCAGCGATGTAAACAAGCATACTCTTTCCAGCTTTTTTTATTGTAACATTATCATATCCAGCTTGGTCTGAAAATGCTAACATCTTATTCGTATACAATATGACAGCCATCCATCTGGCGTGATGGAGAGCTCCTGGCTTGATCCAGTGTATTCCTCTGGCAGGAATTTCTCCTAAAACGAGCATAGTTGTTTCAGCTACCTCTTTGTAATCATCCCTGGGAAGGCTCTGGTTATCTTTGAGCAAATCTGTCATAAAATCTATGATGCAGTTTTTCAGGTCCTTGAGATGTCTGTCATTGATAGATAGCTGTTTGGAGGGTTGCTTAGTATCTAGCTTCTCCCATATAACATCTCTGAAGGTCTTGAAAGATTCGTTTTTGGGTGAAGTAGATTTTCCAAATACCTTTAGATACACTGCTGACAAAACTTGTTCTGCCATATGGTGGCAACAAGTGAGCCATAATAATTTTTTTCCAAAGAGGTCTTCCAGTACTTTACAAGCCCCTTTTATCCAGCCAGTATTGGATGTAGTAGTATCGCATACCATTCCGTAAACCTTATCCTGTAATTTCCATTCTTGGATTGTGCTAAAAACAGTACAAGCTTGTGTCGATCCAGTTGAGACACCAATATTGGGTATCAAGAGAAGTTTCTCAACATTCTCTCCCGATATAAGTATTGCCAATCGATCCTGCTTTCCTCCTGAAATATTCAGTATCATTTTGCTCGCCCAGTGGACTACACAATATTGAGGTGGGTTAAACAACTCTTTAATAGTGTCAGCAGTAGCTTTCCTTGACTTCTTTGCAGCTCGCACAGAAGTACTTTTCGATAATGACTGTAGTAACTTCAGACGTTTTGATGGGCCTTGGCTCAGAGTAAAATCATCACCACCATTACTTGAGTCCACTAACTCGCCTTCAGATGATTCAAATTTCTCTCTCTCTCTCTTCTTCTAATGCCTTTTGCTCTTTTTCTTTCAATTTTCTTCATTCTTCACCTTCTATTCTAGCAGTCTTTTTGATCAGTTTGGCTACATAAGTTTTATTGATCAGATCCAGAGAATATATTCTAGCACTTTGCTGATCTTCCAAAAAGTGAAGATCCTCATTCTTCTGTTGTATAGTTCTCAGTGTATCATTTTGGATCTCATTACATACATTTTCAGTTGATTATGTCAAATAAGTTATCTAAACGAGACAGAAAAGATGTTTTTTGGGTTTCATAACATTTCTTCTTTGTATTTTTACCCAACTTCTCATGCTCTTTTATCAAATCCCACATCTTTTTGGGTCCTTTCTGCTTTCTAATGGATTTTGATGGTATGCCAGCCATAATCCACACCTTTTCTACCTTATCTAATACTCTGAAAATATTTTCTTCCTTTGATACATTGTCACTTTTCATTTGATCCCTTCTCAAGAAGAAAAAGTGACTGAGAACTTCACTGTTTGTTGGAAGCATGCTTCCTTCTCTTGCGCATATGTCTTCCACTAACTTTCCCAATAAAGAATCATATTTTCTTAGGTCTGTTCTTAACCCCTTAGCTGCGTGAGGCTCCGAACGAAAACGAACGCACAGTGCAGAGTCATTTTCCCCAAATTTTGTAAATTTGGCGTTTACAGAAATTTTGTTTGTGTTGCGTATATAGTTTTTTTCGATGATGTATCAATATTTATTATTGTTCAGCTTGATTTAGACTATATATATGAGGAAAATATATTTGTTAAATACAGAAAAATACAGAAAATTTTCTAGGCCTAGGAAGTACCCTTTATCCAACATATTTTCCATAAGTGAGATGACTATGTTGGTTGAATGGGACTGTTTTGTTTCATCTACATCACCAACATTTATAGGAATCTGTGTTCCTTTACCTGTATATATAATAAAGTTATATATATAGCCTGTTTTGGCTTCACAGAGCATGAAACATTCCACTCCAAATCTTGCACGTTTGAGGGGAATATAAATTTTCCAGCTCAACCTTCCCTTCCATAGTAATAAGCTTTCATCAATTGAAATGTCACGAGAAGGGACATAAGCTTTTTGAAAGCTTTGTTTATATAAGTCTAATACCTCATCAATTTTGTACAGTTTATTGCTTGAATCAGTACTGTCTGAGAAATGCAAAAACCTCATCACCAACAAAAATCTATCCCTTTTCACAATACTATAAATATGGGCGTATCTAGTAGAGGTTTTCTAGAAAATATGATTGTAAAGTTGTTTTTTGTACAATTCCCATCAAAAGCAATATGCCTTCAAAAAGCCTTATTTCTTGCACAGAAACATCACTCCAGTCATGAAGCCTACTCCGTTTAGGAATTCCAAATGGTGCCCTCTCTTTTCTGAAATACACTTTTCAGCATATTTTTGTCTCATCACAAATAAGTTTTATTATTTCATCAGTAACTATACATTCATAAATTCCTAATACATCATTTGCTTCTATATTATTACTAATTTTAGGGCCACTATCACCCGTAAATGGGAAAGGATTGCACACATTACCATTTGGACGCCATGAATCTACACTTGAATTGGCTATATCCTCAGATTCACTCTGATCGGAATTAGATTCAGTATCGGAATTGAAATCATCATCACTATCTGTATCAGAAAGACGCAAACTATAATCATCATCATCATGATGTTGTAATAACAATCGCAAATCACTATCACTTTGAGGTTTACGTTTTGCCATTGTCACAAATAAGGGAGGCAAAAAAAAACACTTCACACGCACGCAATTTCTGGCAATAACTGAAATACAACAGTTCTAATTTATGTACTGATATTTTTTAACCAATCAGAGTGTGACTGACGTCATGAGTTAAAACAAAATCAACGAATCATAGACGAGCACACATATTGGTGCTTTCCGCAGGCTGTTATTCACGATAAATTCATGGCGCACATATATGTGTGTTCCGCAATACCTCGTTGATGACCGAGCGCACAAATATGTGCGCTCCGCAGTTAAGGGGTTAATATTGCTTACTGTTAGCCATGACTATTGACTAATTTTAATAAACTATGAAATTAAGCAAATCTATAATAGAATTCTGAAAGAAAAGCAAATTTATCATACATTTGGTTATATTTGCATACTTTTTGTAGATAAAACCTGGAAATACTATAAATAAATGTTATAGAAATGAAAATGGGGGGAAAAATTTCATAAGGTCCACTCAAATATCAGCACTGTATACAACTAAAATAGTTTTAAAACATTCACAATAAGAGGATACTGTTATTCTCTACATTTTGGTAGCAAAATTTTTTAAATACGATGATTAGTAAGGATACTATGACCAAAAATATCTCTAAAAATCACCTTTTTTTTTTTTTTTTGTGTGAATAGGGGCTTATTTTTCAAATGGGGGGTGGGGACCCTAAATATTACCTGATTCTTTTTTTTGGTTTATTCATGGTTTTTGGTCAATTTGTCACAATATAAGAGGTGAGCACCATAACTTTTCAAAAAAAGTCCAAAAGTGACACCCTAATGCACCAAGGGTCATCTGAGCCAGAGCAGAAACAGAGTAAGTGACCAACTCAACTCCACCTGATGACAGTGGCTGGCAGTGAACCAATGCCACACTGCTAGGACTTCATCACTAACCACTGAGCTATCAGGTGTGCACACACACACACACACACACACACACACACACACACACACACACACACACACGTATATAGTGTCTGATAAATAATGGTGTAAAAGTAATTGGTCATATTTTTCTTATTAATCAATATACAATATACGTAATATATATAGTTGGTTACATTTCTAACCTGTCCAAGTAGAGAATACTTCCACGTGATGACCATCATTCATTGCTACATTGCGTATTTGGTGCTTGAACTCCATTAGAGCATTAATAACATGCTCTTGTGGAATGGATTCAGTAACCTCTGATTCTTTGAAAGAAGTTCTTTGGATTCATCACAAGTGTTTTAACATACCCTCACAGATAAAAATCCAAAGGGGTTAAATCAAGTGATTGCGGTATCCATGCTGTCAGTCCATCTTGATCACTTGACTTAACCCCTTTTGAATTTTAATCTATGGGATTTATGTTAAAATACTTTTGTTTCATGACAAACCCAGTGATCTGGCAGAACTCTGTCAAAAATCAGAAAAGTTATTGAATACATTTCAAAAGAGCATCTTGCTAATCCTCTAATGAAGTTTGAGTGTCGAATATGGACTGTAGCTCAATGAGTGATGGTCATCATGTATAAATGTTATAAACTGTCAGAATTTACTTTGTCAGTTAATTTTTTTATTTATATATTATTTCCAAACTGTCCAACTTTACTTGCACAGTTTGGAATGTAAACAACTAAACAACTATATGTATATATTGATTAATGATAAAAATATGAATAATTATTTCTGCACCATTATTTTTCAGACACTTTGTGTATATTTTTTTTTTTTTTTAATTGGGGTTGTTTAACCTCCTTTGCAACATCTAAGGTCATATGACGGAGGGGACCTACAGCTTTATGTGGGATCCAAACCACGGGTCGCTACATAATCTGGGCGCAGAGGATGGTCTCCCATCTAACTACTACCCAGACCCAATGTCACTTAACTTCGCTGATCTCCGGAAGTGGTGTTACATCGGCCACAACGTAGCCCGTGTGTGTATATATGTATATATATATGTGTGTGTGTGATTTTTTTAAGCACCTGACACTTTAAAAGGTTTGTATTTTTTTTTAATTAACTGAAATAAAAGCATGAAATATTTACTGTACCTTCTCTACACCAGAGAATTAGTTCCCTGATGCAAAAAATGTTCTATGTAATGCCCTCTCCATTCGTTAACTCTCTGCACATGAACAACAAAATTTTGCAGTACTCTGAACAGAGTATCTGTTGAAATCTGAGGAATTTTTTGTTCAAATAACATTCAATTCTTCTATTGTGTTTGGATTTTGTTTAAGTACTATCTTTTAAATAACCCCACATATAAAAGTCACAATGGATTAGTTCGTGATGTTGGTGGCCATGATATTCCTTTATCATGAACTGTGGGAAATTTGTTGGACAGGACTCTTCCGTTAAAAGTATTGAGTAAGAAGTGAAGTGTCTCATACTAGTGTGAGGTCTGACTTAGGCTATGCAACTCCTAATGCAAAATGATTTTAGTGTACAAATTTTTAAAAAAGTATTTCATGTTTTTGTTTCAACTAATAAAAAATATACAAACTTTTTAAAGCATTGGATGTTAAAAAAAAATAAATAAATCACCTAACATATTGCTTTTTGTTTTTTAATATAATAAATGAATTTGATTAAGTTTGACTTTCATAAATGATTTTATCTTTGGTTTCAGTAATCATGCAATTTTGTGAAGTAATTTGTTTAGATTGTAATGCAAATCATATTTGATGCGCATGTTCACTGATTTGAATTGAGTATGAGTAGCAACCTTCATGATACATACCCAAATGTGTTGCTAACTTTAATAATAAAGTTCATGCCTAAATATATGTAAACATTCTTTTTTTAGATTCCATTCAATATAGGCTAAATATAATTGAGGTGTCCAATTATTTATCGTTAAAAACTAGTATCTGGCTTCCGAGTACCGCTATAAACAGTATGATTACTGTACTAATAAAAGCTATCAAAGTCTGTGCTGATTAAGAACATTTAATAATTGCCAAATATTAACCCTTTAACATCTCAAGACGTAAAATTTTGCCAGTAAATCAAATCAGAGCTGGTGTAAATTTACATGTAGAGATGTTACAGGGTTAAAAAGAACTGTATTCTCAGATCCCTAATAATTGTACAAATTAAAAGTAAATAATTTGTCATTACTGACTTTTATTATTAACATAATATTTTCAGAAGTTAATTTATTTTATTTAACTTTTTTCCCCAACATTTTTTTTATTATATTTGCAAGAGCCAATTAACACTTCATTGTGAAATTTTAGTTATTGCTTAAAAGTAACTGTTTTGCATAGGCCTATAGGGCTTGTATTGTACGCTGTAAAGTTAGTCGTGCATTTGGGCTGGCCTGAGCCAAATGTGTAACTAGCTTACGTATACAGTTACTAGATTACATAGTTTGTGTGATGTAGTCTCGTAGATAGTAGGAATCCTTTCTGTTAGAAGGTAAAAGGAGATTATAAAACTCATTTTAATTATGAAAAATGACTGATGAGTAATTTGGCATTTTTTAATTTGGAAAATGACCAAAGAATTTAGAACATTTTCATGGTTACATTTCCTCAATACCTTTGTCGGGTTCTTAGGCGCGAAACAGCAGATACTATGAGTCTCCTTCTTCGTCCTACGTCGATTATGATGATGATGGTCGGGGCAGCATAAATAATGGCCAACAATACGTGACAACTCAACGGAGGCAGATGTATGGTGGTAGTAATAGGCCACATCAACACAGACAGGTGTTCTAATATATATATATATATATATATATATGATATACATATATTTGTGATCCCTCTAAACATTTTTCCATGTAGAAACCTTCGTCATTGGTGATAGAGTCAGTCCTCTTGTTGTTACTAACATTTGTCAGAGTCATTTAGTTTTAGCCCATCAATAGATTGAATCAGACAGGAAATTTTAAGTGATTTTTTTTGTATACTTTGCTATGGAGTTAATGCTCGCATATATATTTATAAAATTTTATGCTGAACATATAACCCACAAGAATACATTTAGTGTATGCCTATTGTCCAGATATAGATACACACCTGCTTTTTTTATTGGATTCTGGGTTATTTGCTTCCTCATAGACTGCGCTAGTGGGTTGAGATGACAAATGCTTATGAATTGGAATGATGGGGTGGATGTTATACATTCTTTGACAAATCGTTATTCTGGATATTTTCACCATTAGCTGACAATTCATTAATGTTGTCACAGGTCACTATATCTCAATACTACTTTGGCACTACATTATTCTACAGTTTTACTATTTAAGTTAATAATTTGCTTGTCACTGAAAATATGTAGGCCTATAATGTTTTCATTCAATAAGTCTCTTGGTCACAAGAACAAAGCAACTAATATGTAATATATGTATGGGCTATGTCATATATGAGCTTGATTAAATAGCCCTTTCTTAAAAGCCTTTTTAACAGATATATTCATCTCTGATAATTCATTACTTAGAGAGGAGGACCCACTATATCATGGACAGTGACTGTACAAAAGTATTAAATGTTGATTGAGCATTGGGTTAAACTTTTCTGTAAGAAGAATAACAGCCCATGTTAAGGCTCCACTATTTGCAAGGAATATATTCAGTACATGGTACAGTACAAACCGAAAGTCATTCCTTTTATTATATTCATTTTCTTATTCCAAAAAATTTGAAGTCAAAGTATAATTTGTTAAAAATGTTTATAACATATTAATTATAAATTAAAATCTTTATAAATATGTTTATAACATAAAAATTATAAATTAAAATCTTTATAAATATGATTGGTAATATAAAAATTGGTATTTCAGATCACACCCTCTACTGATGGTTTTGTTTGAAGGATAATAATCGCACTGGCTAACAGCTTTTTTAAAGCATGGTTTGAGTAGATGTGTAAAAAGTATATGCTTTTTCAGTTATGCCAAAGTCCAGAACAGATTATAATACACTCAATTCTTTCAAGCATTTGCTTTAGAAGTAGCTCTGCAGGATAGGATTAAATAAGTAACATTTTATTACTGAACCTATCGACCTTTTTGAATTTTGTTTTTTAGTTGGAAAATTAACTCTAATTTGGACGTTCATTCTTCAAGATGTGTTTTTCTTCCCTGTTCTGTTCAGTGTATATATAAATGATATTTGCAGAAGTGTTGTTGGTGTCTAAAATAATGTAGATTTCTTCTTTTAGCTTTCAGTCTTTTGAAGTAAGAGTTGTTTTACACTTTATTCTTCTTTTTAGGTTCAACAATTGTACCTATTTTTAAATTCAATGTTTTTTGTAGCAAGATACGTTATGTTTAATGTTTCAAAAGCGTTCGGTTACACGTAATTCCCATTTGGTTTTCCATAGAGACCTTTCCTTCGAAAATGTGTAATAACTGATACTTTTCCTTAATTCCATTGTGAGTAAATTTGCTGCTGCTTTTAAGAATTAATTATTTCTTGTATAACGTCATTATTGTTCTTTAGAACATTTTGTATCCTTTCTCTTTCTTCAAAGATTGATTTGTCTCTTGTAGGGTGTTTCTGCATAGCTGAGGATTGTTTGGCAAAAGGGCAGTTCAACTCGCAAAATCTGTTCACTATCCAATCTGTTTAGCTTTCAGATAGAAGAAGCCAGTTAAAAGAGTGTTTTCACATGACTGACTGATTTCAGCAACACCTTCAGTAAAAAATCACCATATTTAATGTAAAATGCTGTAGTTATTATTTAACTCAACTCAGCTAATTTGAAGGTTGAGTATAAACCTTGAAACGGTATTTCTATCTTAAAATGTACTGAAAATAAATAGTGACCTTTTTAGCTGGCTTAATCTTCTTCAGTCTGAGATTATGTGCTAATAGCTACTAAAATTATTCTTAAAATCAAAAGCAAATAGAAAGTAACAATTTAAGTCATTTGTCTGTTATATTCATAATATCTGTTAAAAGTTTAAATTACTTAGTGACTATGGATGAAAATTAAATATATCACTGGGTAATGCTTATCTTTCTTTTTGCTTTATATTGAACTATATATTTTGTATAAAGAATGTTTTTTATTAATCTTTTTAGTGACTGAAGTTTATTTCACCCTTTTTGCAGGGCTCTCCACGTCGTTCCAGCCAAGGAATTACTACACCGATTGACCCAGAGACTCCGATGGAAACGAGACCCTTCTCACGCTCCTCCTCAGAGTATGTTTATGATTCGCACAATGCAAACTACATGAACCGGGATGAAAATTACCCCAGGTACACAGACTATGCACCCCTCTGCACCATCACCAACTCCACTACCTCCCCCACCACTCATCAGGTTATTGAGAACAACAACAACAACAAAAATAATCCCCTTAGAAATTCTTCTTCTATGCTGTGAGTACTAACATGCATGCCTTGGCACGCTCGCTTCATTCCCCCTTCGCCTGAGACTAAACCACATCGCATTTCTGTTACGAGTGTCGTCTACTCCGTTAAACCATTCTTCATTCGCATTTGAAAACCTTGGTTTTCGTTGGAGGAACTTCGATAGTGAGGAAGATAGTTTTTTCATAAATAGTAATGTTAATTGAAGCGTTTCGTTCTTTGTAGAAATGGTCTTTTAAAACCTTTCTTTCACAACAAAAACTTAACATGCCTTATCGTTTGTCAAATATTGACAAGCTTGTATCGATGTTTACGGCGAGATAAAACCTCGAAGAGGGAGACATTTAGTTGATTCGTGAAATTTTGGTCTCTTCGGAATGAGATTTTGTTTGTACCGCAGTGTTCGTAAACAAAGACGATTCATTTTGATTTTAAGTGATTTTTTTTCCCCTTTTCAGCAGTTACTCAGACGGTAAATCCTGAACAAAGAGCGACTGTAACCAGTTAATTTAGAGCAGCGATGAGCAACCTTTTTGACCAAGGGTCAGATCACAAACTTCCCGAGGGCCGAATGCATTTTTTTTTACCTTAGTAAAGGCTTAATTAATAACGATTAATTTTAAAAAATATTTTGAATGTAGAATTACGAATTAACAACTTCACATAATCAAAAAATAATGTGTCATCAAAGTCAGCACAAGGGCCACAAAATAACATTTGGCGGGCTGCATGGGGTCTGCTGGCAGCGGGTTGCCTATCGCTGATTTAGTGCGTTTGCATGTTATACTCTGTTTGAGAATGAGGCTAATATAACTTGGTTATGTTCATTGTTTAATAGTAATTGACAATTGTTTTTTGCACGTGACTTACATCATCTATTTAAATTTTAAGGTCATTTTTACTTTCAGCTAAAATTGAAATAAATGAAGAGAAATTAGTTTGCTTTTATTTTTTTAAATGTAAATTTCTTCTTTTTTTACATTTTAAATTGTAAAGCCCGTAATTATTTTACAGCCGACGACCTTCCAGAGATCAGTTTCGAGAACAATCCTGGGTAAGACACTTATTGTTGCAACAATGGCTCGCGTCCTTCAGTAATAATAATTAGTGATGCAGCCTGAGATCCTGGACTGGTCCAGAATCCAAATATGCTTATTTCACACAGTTAAGTTATAAATTGTACAGGAACGTGTTATTCGTGTTAGTATTAGTATTATTAATATTAATATTAAAGTAAGAAGTTTGGTTAAAAAAAATAAAATAAATAAAATAAATAAAATATGGAGGTTTGAACCGGTCCAGTTGAATCATTAATAATAATAATGTAATAGTATCTGAATGAATTTTAAGTGCAACATCCGCACATAAATAAAAAGAAAAGGGCAATAAAATGGGACTCCAACCCGGGTTTAAAACCACGCGACGCGGGTTCGAGTTCCACTGGCCCCTAGTTCCCCACCTCATTGCGTTTCGGTCTAATAATGATGATGATGTTTCGAAGCCCCTATCTATTCCATTCCCTTCTCCAGAGGGGGTTGGGCATGAATTCCAAGTTGCCCGAGTATTATGAGTATGGGTGACGGGCATAATTCAACCCGAAGTGGAGGCGGCAGTGGTCAGACCCGAGATTTTCATGTTTCGAGTTTAACCACTGTCAACCCACCAGGCAAATTGAAAAACATTAGACTCGATGTTACGATCTCCGATCAGCAGTCCAGTATCTTAACCAGTAGGACACACACCACACACACACACACACACAACACACGCACACACACGGAGATCAAGTCTGGGCGGGCGAGAACTTTGTAATTTCAGACTTCCTTGGTGGGTCGTGTTTTGGATTCCACGTTAAGCTGTTGGTCTACGGTGGGGTACAAGCTTCACTCTGGTCAGAATGAACAATTCGGGCTGAAGCAAAACTACGTTTTTTAGCCAAGGTTATATATACAGGGCGTCCCAAAAAAATGTATACACACTTTAAATAATTATAAAGGCAGCGTTTATTAAAATACATTTCATTTTCAAAATGTAATAGAATCTACAGACATTATTTAATTGTTTTGTCAACGCCTGTTTTCAAACTGACGTCCGTTCTGGTCCAGGCACTGCTGATAACGCGAAGCAATGGAATCGCAAACATCACGAAACATTTCGTTTGGTATTTGTGTGCATTCTCGTTCAATGGCTGCTCTCAATTCAGCGACTGTTGCAGGTTTTATAGCGTAGACTTTGTCTTTTAAGTATCCCCATAAAAAAAGTCTAGTGGTGTGAGGTCTGGTGAACGCGGAGGGTATTCTACGAAACCCCTTCGTCCAATCCACATCCACATCGTGCCAAGTACCACTCGCAATACTCCACTCTTTGGTCCGGATCATCATCTTCATTAATAGCATGGACTAATCTTGGAATGTAACTTTTCCATTGACAGCGCTTCAAAATGCGTTGGACAGACGATTCTGAAATTCCTACCTCACGACTCGCTTGCCGCACAGATTTTCTTGGACTTTGGTGATACGTTTCCAGTACTCTTTCTTGCTTTGTGGGGCTTGTCGATGTCCGTGGTCTTCCGGAACGCTTCTTGTGGACATTCTGAACAGTTCCATCGGCTTCAAACTTATCTCTAATTCGAGTGATGGTAAGTCGCGTTGGTGGATCTGTTTGAAACTCCCTCCTAAACTGTCTTTGCACTTCAACTGCGTTTTCACACTTCCAGTAGCATTTTAGAATGAATTTCCTTTGTTCAAAGCTTAGTCTGACTGCCATTATTAATTCTAATGGGTTTAACTTGGAAAGAAAGAAACATCAATTGAGCTATCAGCTGTTAAAGTGTGTATACATTTTTTTGGGATGCCCTGTATATATGGTGTCCCAAAAAAACTATATACTCTTTATAGCATCATATATTTTATAATTTAAAAAAAACCAAACAATATATTGTTAGAGCAATTGCCAATGAATGGTAAATTAGTAATTATGGGTCATTCCAGCTCAATTGGTACAGGGGTGGTCGGGTGACCATCTCCGATTTTCTTCAAATTTTCAGGGTTGATTCATACACCATTCAATAGCTTAAATCTAAAATTTTAGCTTCCTCAGTCAAAAACTTTTTTTTATGGTCGCTTAAATGGCCCCCACCTTCGACAAAAAATGCCCATGTTGGGCTTGATTGGCCAACGCCTTCATTTTGAGAGGCCTTGAAAAGTGTCTTCTAATAGGAGTAAAAGCTTCAAATTTGTCATGCCAATACAACTTCTGGTGGGCTTTTCAATTTTGCAAGCAAAAAGGCTGTGGAACAAATAGTTTCTAAGTTACAAGGGCTTAAATATGGCTCCATTTTGAAGCTTGCATCAATTCCTCCCACTTTTACGACTACCATTTTCAAAAGTTTTAGTTCTACATCAATCACAGCTGTTTTAATACTCCTAATAGTCTCTATGGGTTGTAAATTTATGAGTGAAATAAAAAATAACCAAAAAAGGATTTATTTTTATTTTTAAAAATTTCCAAAAGTTGATATTTTCACAAAATTTGCAAAATTAACATCAATTTTGGGGCTTAATATAAAGGTGTCCGAAATTAGTCAGGGAGTTGATACTTCTAGTAAAGAAAGATACATATGTGTAAAAAAAACATATATTAAGGAATAGATCTCAACTCAACTCCTTCATATAGTTTTGGTGATTCAAAGAAAAGTGCTTTTTGTGAAAAATCTCAAATTTTTGCAAAATTTGTAAATTTTTAAATTTCTATTTATGACATTGAATTGTAATTTTACTTCCATTTTATTACTTATTAAGTTGATTTACAATTGTAATAATATGTAAATAAGTCTAAAACATACAAGAAATTTAATATGTCTGTCAAAACAACCAGTGACTCGAAGGGCTCTGGGTAGCTCATTTCGCTTTGTATCTTCTTATAAATGTAAAACATGATGGTTAATCATTAATGTCCAGGCCTATTTTATAGATCATGATCTTTTATTTTCAGAAAATTTAACTAGAGCAATTAACTTAATTTTACTGCATGTAATAATGGCTTATTCTAATCAAGAATCAAAGTGCAGCTTTGGTATGTACTTGGATGATCCATGTCATGAACACACACACCAGGAAGGTGGGTATGTATACCTTACATGAGCTGACAGATGAAACAAGGAAACTGCTATTGTGGAGAACAAAAGCAACTGTAATCAACCCAAATAGTGCTACTGTATGCTACCACCATGAAAAAATGTTTGGAATGCATTACCCACAAATGCAATGTAGCTGCCAAGATCCATGGAGAAATCATCGAAAGAAGATAACAAGTAAGTAAATATAGGTACTAATATATTTATATTTCATAAAGAAGTTTATATTGTAAATTGTAACCTAAATTAGCTATTTAATTTTAATAGGGTAGGCTATATACTGTGCTACTAAATGCATATGTTTTGAATATTCTATACGAATAGCCTATAACCAAATGTTGAGGTTTTAAAATTATTTTCCAATGTGTTTAGAGTTTACATTACTCTACTTTATTTGCAGAATCACTACAAATTATTGACAAAGACATAGCAACTAGACTGAATCTGATACCAGGACAGAAACTTTGCTCAACATGCTTCTCTAGAGCCAAGACGATTGAAGATGAAAAAGACTCGGGTAGTGATGAATATGTTCCAGAAGAAATAGTTAAGGAGACATTTGACGAAACGTTAGGTTCACTAGAATGCTCACCCATTAAGTATGTAAGAGCAAGAGATCGAAAGTTTTACGCGAAAAGGAAACTAAAGCAAATTGAAACATCAACAAAATCAAAGCTGTCAAAAGTACTTCATATGAAGTGAAGCCTAGCATTTTGGATGAGGAAGCGGAGAAACCTATAGAGAGTGAGGAAGAAAAGTGTTATCAGCATATGATAGAGGAACTGAAAGAAAAGTGTAAAACTAGTACCAGACAAGAAAAGATACAAACTCTAACACTCCTTCCAATTGGTAAAACGTGGTCCAGAGAAAGAATTATGAAAGAATTTGAAGTGTCAGCCAGAATGGTTAATGCTGTGAGGGCCTTAAAGAGAAAAGGTATCCTTCCTATAATGAGAAATAAAGAGAGTAGCAAGGGTATAAGCGATGAAATAAAGGAAAGAGTGATAGAATTTTTCCAAAACAATGAATATACTAGAATGCCCTGGTAAAAAGACTACAAATCAATAAAAACACCACAAGGGAAGGTTCACAATCAGAAAATACTGTTGTTGACAAATATCAGAGAATTATATACGCTTTACAAAAATAAATATCCAAACGACAAAATCTCCAAATCAAAGTTTTTTGAACTGAGACCAAAATGGTGTATGGGTGTGGGGAGTAAAGGATCACACAATGTATGCATTTGTGAAATACACCAGAACTTTAAACTTTTATGTGAATCACTCCCCGTCAAAGTAGAATTAAGAGAGTTACTAGGGAAAATAGTCTGCAACACTGAAACCAGAAACTGCATGATTAATAACTGCAAAACATGTCCTGGTTTAAATGAATTACGGGATTGGCTTCTTACCATTTTTGAAAACAATGATTATGACATGGATGATGAGGTTTCCTTTAAGCAGTGGCTTCATACAGACCATACCCAACTGGTCACAATGACAAAAAGTGTTTCGAATGTATAGAAGACATATGTGAAAGTGCAAAAAAGTTGAAAGTACACCATTTCATAGCAAAAGCCCAATCAAAATATTTGTCCGACTGTAAAGAAAACCTCAATGATTCTACAGCATTAGTGCTTGTTGACTTCTCTGAAAACTATAGTTTTATAATTCAGGATGCTGTACAAGGGCATCACTGGGACAATACCCAGGCTACCTTGCATCCGGTAGTCTGCTATCAAAAAGTTGGTGAACTAAAAGTTACAAATTTTTGTGTAATATCAGATTCACTTACACACAACACAACTGCAGTTCATTCTTTTTTATGTGAAGCCTTGAAATTACTTAAAAGTCAGAATCCTAAACTAAAACATATTTGTTACTTTAGCGATGGCGCAGCAAGTCAATATAAAACTATAAAAACCATCATTAATTCAGTGTTACATGAAAAAGAAAGATTTCCAACTAACATGTGAATGGAACTTTTTTGCCACCTCTCACGGAAAGAGCCCCTGTGATGGTGTTGGTGGCACCGTCAAAAGGTTAGTTGCCCGGGCAAGTCTACAAGCAACAAGTAAAAGTCACATCACCAATCCAAGAGAGATGTTCGATTGGTGCAAATCTAATATTAATGGTATACAATTTCTGTACATTGATTCAGCTAAAATTGAGGAAAATGCTAATTTATTTGAGTTAGAAAAAAGGTATTCCTTAATTAAGACAATCCCAGGAACCCGTTCATATCACTGCTTTAGACCTTCATCAACAGGCATTAAACTGTACAAAATTTCTAGTGATGAAAATTTCTTTAATGTACAACTTTCCTTCCTCAATGCTACACAAGAAAATGTGGCTTACCAATATAAACCTGGTACATATGTGGCCTGTTTCTATGAAGGTGACTGGTTTGTTGGAAACATAGTTGAAGTGTGTGATACTGAGAAGGATCTATTAGTAAATTTCATGAAAAAGAATCCTTTTAAATGGCCTGAACAAGAGGACGTTTGCTGGATTCCATTCCAACATGTTTTGTGTTCAAAAAAGGTATTCCTTAATTAAGACAATCCCAGGAACCCGTTCATATCACTGCTTTAGACCTTCATCAACAGGCATTAAACTGTACAAAATTTCTTTAACGTACAACTTTCCTTCCTCAATGCTACACAAGAAAATGTGGCTTACCAATATAAACCTGGTACATATGTGGCCTGTTTCTATGAAGGTGACTGGTTTGTTGGAAACATAGTTGAAGTGTGTGATACTGAGAAGGATCTATTAGTAAATTTCATGAAAAAGAATCCTTTTAAATGGCATGAACAAGAGGACGTTTGCTGGATTCCATTCCAACATGTTTTGTGTTCAATTGAACCAACTACAGTTGCTGGGAAAATGGGGAGACAGTACAAGTTATCAAATGATTGTTTATCTAAAATTGAGGAGTATTTTAAAAAAAGCCTAAGTAACTACAGACCTGTATCAAGCTGAATAATAAATTGCCAATTGATGGCTGTGAGGCCATGGAGTGTTGAAGACAATCAGACTTAAAGCCTGAGTACAATAATAAATTCCTGAGTCAGTGTCTAAACATAAGTTATTAGCTATATATAAGTTTACATACGAATTTACATAAAACAACACATATTAAAAAAAGAATATGAACTTATAGCCAATAATTCACATGCTTAAAAACTCAGGAATTCATTATTGTATATAGCTAAGTACTGTACACTGTTGTATTAAGGGAAGTAATACAACAAAGCTACTTAAATTTAAGGTTTTGTACTGAAAATGGTGGTTACTGCTAGTTTATCTGTACTAACTGCATAATTTAAATTACTAAGAAGTGCTTAAAGAGCAGTAGAACACAGTTCTACATGATTTACTTAGGTAGATCCAAGTATTGAGCCTACAAGCTGGTCCATCTGTTGTGTTAACTGCAAATGTAGTAATAATCTAGGTATATATTATGTCTTTTTTATGAGTAAAACTTATTTAGATAATTTAACATTTGTGAATTAACTTACCAAGTAATAAAATGGAAGTAAAATTACAATTCAATGTTGTAAAAAGAAATTTAAACATTTCAGAATTTTTCACAAAAAGTACTTTTCTTTGAATAGCCAAAACTATATGAAGGAGTTGAGTTGAGATCTATTCCTTAATATATGTTTTTTTACACATATGTATCTTTCTTTACTAGAAGTATCAACTCCCTGACTAATTTCGGACACCTTTATATTAAGCCCCAAAATTGATGTTAATTTTGCAAATTTTGTGAAAATATCAACTTTTGGAAATTTTTAAAAATAAAAATAAATCCTTTTTTGGTTATTTTTTATTTCACTCATAAATTTACAACCCATAGAGACTATTAGGAGTATTAAAACAGCTGTGATTGATGTAGAACTAAAACTTTTGAAAATGGTAGAGTCGTAAAAGTGGGAGGAATTGATGCAAGCTTCAAAATGGAGCCATGTTTAAGCCCTTGTAACTTAGAAACTATTTGTTCCACAGCCTTTTAGCTTGCAAAATTGAAAAGTCCACCTGAAGTTGTATTGGCTTGACAAATTTGAAGCTTCTACTCCTATTAGAAGACACTTTTCAAGGCCTCTCAAAATGAAGGCATTGGCCGATCAAGCCCAGCATGGGCATTTTTTGTCGAAGGTGGGGGCCATTTAAGCGACCATAAAATTAAACATTTTTGACTGAGGAAGCTAAAATTTTAGATTTAAGCTATTGAATGGTGTATGAATCAACCCTGAAAATTTGAAGAAAATCGGAGATGGTCACCCGACCAACTTTCTGAGATCTGTACCAGTTGAGCTGGAATGACTCTAATCTAAGTGATCAAAATGTTATAGCGAGTTGTTTGCATATAAAATTTAATTAACTACGCCAAGTGCTCAAAATGTTCTCCGGCGACATGAATGCACTTTCAATACAACAAAATCGTGTGGTCTGATGAAGCTACCTTCAAGCTGAATGGCACAGTAAATCGACACAATTGCAGGTACTGGTCACTTGATAATCCACACGTTTATGTGGATAAACATGTTAATTTACCAGGATTAACAGCATGGTGTGGTTTATCATCCAGGGGTTTGGTTGGACCATTTTTCTTTAATGGGACAGTTACCGGTGCCGCATATCTCGACATGCTGCGGACAGAAATTATACCTGCAGTTCGGAAGTTGTTTGGAAACGACGACTTTTACTTTCAACAAGATGGAGACCCCCCTCATTATCATTGTGATGTCAGAAGGTACCTCGATGAAACGTTGTCTAACCGTTGGATAGGACGAAGAGGAAGCGTTGAGTATCCTCCATGTTCACCGGACTTGACTTCACTTGATTTTTACTTGTGGGGCTACCTTAAGGATGCAGTTTATGGTACAAGACCTGCAAAACTCGAACACCTTAAGGATGCAATTAGGGAAAAGTGCGGGACCATCACAGCATCCACATTAGTCCATGTCTGCGAATCAGTTAGTTGACGCATTCAAAAGTGCATTCATGCCGCCGGAGAACATTTTGAGCACTTGGCGTACCTTACCTTATGAACCTTATGTTGTTTCGTGCGTTGGTGTGTCTCCACACGGAGGTCAAGCTGGTGGCCCCGCTTCTAGGTCTGGCCTGGTGGAGGAGTGAGTTGCTTTCTTGCGCTCTCCACCGTACATAGCCGGGCACGCCTGGCTCATCTGGTACTGTCCTGAGCCAGGCATCCAGTCTTTTCTTGAAGACTTCAACTTTGACCCCCGTTACGTTTCTGAGGTCCTTAGGAAGCTGGTTGAAAAGTCTTGGCCCCCTGACAACCAAGCTATTTTCCTTCAGGGTTGAGGAGGTCCCTTGTCGTGCCTTTAATTTGGGAACACTAGACATTCTGCCTTTCCTATTTTCCAGTGTTGTTTGAATGGTAATTGGGTTTAGTTTTAGGTTTGGTACCAGTTTTTCGATCATTTTCCATATGTAGATTATGATGTACCTCTCTTCTTCTTTCCAGTGAGTACAGATTTAGTTTACGTAGTCTTTCCCAGTAGTTGAGTTCTTTGCAGCCATCAATCTTGGCTGTGAAATGCCTTTGCGTTTCTTCTAGTTTATTAGTTTCTTCCTTTTTATATGGGGACGTCAAAACTGAGCAGTATTCAAGTTTTGGTATAATCAGTGTTTTTAGCAGGGGAATCATTACTGTCCTGTCCCTTCTCTTGAACGTTCTTAGAACCTGTCCGGCGACTCTTTTTGCTTTATTTATCGCTATCTGATTTTGTGTTTCGAATTTCGCATCATCTGTCATTATTATCCCGAGATCAATCGCTTTCATGCTTCTCTGAATTTCCTGTCTATCTGGAGCATAATATGCAGTCTGTTTAAGTTCTTCTTTTCTACCATATCTCAAGAGCTGAAATTTCTCGGCGTTGAATGACATGTTGTTGTCTTCTGACCATTTGTATATTTTGTTCGTGTCCCTCTGCAAGGCCTCCACGTCATGTACATCGCTGATTTTTCTGCTGATCTTTGTATCGTCTGCAAAGGATGTTACTATACTATTGCTGTTTACTCCGCTGTCTATGTCTGTTAGCATGATAATGAACAGGAGTGGGGCCAGTACTGTCCCTTGTGGTACTGAGCTGCGTACTTCCGATTCTGATGATGATATACCTTGAATTTTGACGACCTGCAGACGATCACTAAGGAAGTTGTAGATCCATTTTCCCACTTTGCCTGTTATTCCCATGTCTTTAATTTTATGTGCTATTATACCATGGTCACATTTATCGAAAGCTTTAGCAAAATCTGTGTATATAACATCGTAGTTGTCATTGCCTTCCAATGCATCTAGGATATTGTTGTAGTGCTCTATTAGTTGTGATAGGCATGATCTACCTGATCGGAATCCATGCTGATTTTCGTTGAATCTTTCCCGTGTCTCCAGGAAATCATAAATTTTCTCTCTAACTATTCTTTCAAATACTTTGGTGAGGTGGGACGTCAATGACACTGGTCTATAGTTCTTTGCTTGAGATCTGTCCCCTCCTTTATATATAGGGACAATGTTTGCTCTTTTCAAGATGCTCGGTATTTCCCCAGTGTCTAGGGATCTTCTCCATATCCAGTATAAAGGTGTAGCTATTTCATTTTTACAGTTTTTAATCAATAATGCGTTCCAATTGTCCGGACCTGCAGCTGAATGTAGTTTCATTTGTCCTATAGCTCTCGCTACATCTTCTGGTGTAAACTCAAAGTCTGTTATATACTCTCCTTGCAATTCCTCTTCAAAGAATGCATTTATGTCAGGTATCGCTTTGTCACTTTTTGGGGTACTGAAAACTGATTCATATTGAGCTCTCAATGTATCAGATATTTCTTTTGGATCGTCGGTTAGTTCATTATTTCCCGTCCTTAAGGGCCCAATAGCGGCGCGCGTTTTTGTTTTCCTTTTTGCATAGCTATAGAAGTATTTTGGATTTTCCTTTATTGCTTCTACCGCCTTTTCCTCTTCCCTCTCTGTATGGTCCTTAATCAGGGCTTGTATTTCCCTATCGATACCCTCCAGTTTTTCTTTTATTGTTTTCCTGCATTATCTCCGCAGTTTCCTAACTTCGCCTCCACTCTCTTTCTTTTGCGGAATAGTCTTCTCTTTTGCCTTTCTAGCCAGCTCCTCTTTCCTTTTGGCTGTGATTTCGGAGCATATTTTTCTAAAATTCTCAGCGTTTTTTCCTCCAAGGTTGTTAGCATTTCTTCAGTTGTTTTATTCTCGAAAATTGTTCTCCATTCTATTTGGGCCATGTGCGATCTGATTGCTTCCCAATTTATAGTCTTCGAGTTTAAGTTAAAGGCCCCGAATTTACTTCTTTCCACAATATGTGTATTGTCTTCTAATGCTGCTCATATTTGTTGATATCTCGATTAAGTTGTGGTCTGAGATAATGGTTGGGGTTATTTTTATATCAGCAATCAAGTTCGTGTTATTCGTGAATACCAGATCCAGGCAGTTATTTTTTCTGGTATTTTCTGTTATCTCCTGTGTCAGCATAAACTCGTTTGTGAGAGCCATCAACATTTTTGCTTGTTCCTGATCTTCTCTTGTGCCCCCCTTGTCCTGGTGAATATATATTTCCTATTCACCTTTTTGTATTTTATAAATGGGAAGTTAAAGTCTCCGCAGATCATTATATTGGGGGATGGAGGGTTTATGGCCTTTATTAGCTTTCTAATGTCATCAATGGCCTCCGAGAATTTTTCGGTTGGGGTGCTTGGAGGTCTATAGATGACTATTACTATCAAGTTTAGTTTTTCTATTTTCACTGCTAGGAGTTCCACATAGCTGTTTGATTTACTTATTATCGTCTCTGTCATATGACCTTCCTGTACATATATAGCACAGCCACCTTTCCGTCTCGTCGTTCTATCCGCTCTTAGTAAGTTGAAGCCCTCTATATTTATCTCTTTCTTATCAATACAATGTTCGCAGTTTTCACAATTTCCTTGGCAATCTTTAAGATGAGTTTCTGTGAGGCATGCGATGTCCGCCCTTGTTTCGTCCATAAATCCTTTCAGGTACGAAACCTTATTGAGTGATTGGTTTGGTCTTATTCCTTGAATATTAGCCAGGACAATTTTTATGTTCTCTGTTTTTCGTTGCCCCTTGTGCATTTCAAGTTCGTTTTCCTTCGATATCGCTTGATTCGTTGCTCTATGATCCTCCGAAAGAGATCCGTTTCCTCCTACTTGTATTGGTAGCTTCTTGCCCGGTAGCGATTTGGCTCGGGGGTTTCCAGCTGTGTCAACTGCATGTGGATGACATTTAGCATTCGTAAGGTGTCTGAGATGTTGAAAAAATTTTCTTGTTCGCTTATTGTGTTCCTATTGTTATTTTTATTCCTATTGTCATTTAAACTTTTTCCTTTGTTCGTTGAGTCCGTCGGGAGATGTTGATAGTAGCATTTATTCCCGAATTTGCAGGTTCCATATTTTGCGTAAGTTCTGCAAATGTCCGGGTGGTAGAATTTACATCCGTCTCCAAATTTACAATGACCATTATTATAGAAGAAATTGCATATTGGGGGATGTTCATATATACATTGTCCTCTTTTAAATCTGCAATTATCTTTTATATAATACCTGCATATAATTCCTTCCCCATATTTACTCTTGGCTTTTGTTTTTTGCTCCTTATTGGGGGACAGTTTTACTTTGTTTACTTGACTGCCCTCTTGTCTTGTCCTATTTGTGCTAGTTGTGTTTGTGTCCTTCGTTGCCCTTATGCTGTGTGTTGTCTTTACACTCTTTGTCGCCTGTGTGTTTTCGGCCTCATTTTGTGACGGTATTTGAATTCTTTCTATTTCGCCTTTCTCCGTTTCTTCCATTTTCCACTGTTCTTTGTTTCCACTTTCCTCTTTCATTCTCTTCTCGTAGTCTCTCTGCTTTAAATACCATAAAAGAGTTTAATTCGGTCAAGCAGTTCTCGCAGAAAACTGCTTATAGATTATTACTACATTGAGATTATTACTACATTAGATTATTTCATCTCCCCATTCTAGGCATTTAAAATCAAAAAGTAGCTGACAAAAATCGCACCTGATCGCCTCTGTCTCATCTGTTGCAGCTTTACAGATACCACAGAGTTGCAGTATGCATTAATTTCCATGTTGGTGAAGTGACTCAAAAAGGGGGTATTATGGGAGGTATTGGGTGGGGGATGACTCAAGCTGTGTGAGGGAAAGAATTTTCCGTTACTCCAGGGTAGGGGATGTGGCACGCTGTATACTTCTCACTGATTGGTCCTCTCGACTGTGGCTGCGGGGGATAATGGGGGGATATTTGCGGGCACTTCAAAAAACAAAACTTTCCTCACAAAGAGACTCGGAAAAAAAAAAAAAAATGCTGTATATATTAATTCACTTTGATTTTATTTACTTTTTTGGTATACGCCGCGATTTTTACTTTTTTAAAAAGAAATACCGCTATGCACTATTAATTAACTCACAATATCGGCACCGTTTAAAACTGATTAACTGCAGGATTTTTACTGTAATACCGCTTTTATTCGGACTTCGATCGAAACACGTGTAACCGCCACAACAGCAAAACAGCAAAATTTTATATGCAAACAACTCTATAACATTTTGATCACTTAGATTACTAATTTACCTTTCATTGGCAATTGCTATAACAATAAATTGTTTGGGTTTTTTAAATTATAAAATATGATATAAAGAGTATATAGTTTTTTGGGACACCCTGTATATATATATATATATATATATATATATATATATATATATATATATATATATATATTTTTTTTTTTAGTTCAGGAAGAACCGATTCGCCTCTATTTAAAGGGCATATCTCAGCGGAAAAACAAAGAAAAAGTGAGAGGAAAGACAGAGGAAAAAGAAAGGGTGGAGGGGACAGTCGAAGTGGAAAAAGACCAAGGACTGCAAGGTCGAGCCCCATCATCCTTGGGTGCTAGGGCCGGGAGGGCGCACGTGAAACCTCCAGGAACAAGCACGTACAAACGAGCACAAAGAGCACGCACGAGCTTAGAACCCCCTTGCGGGGATATATATATATATATATATATATATATATATATATATATATATATATATATATATATACACACACACACATACTTGTCAATTGTATGACAGGCGAGTGATTCTGACGGGTACAATCGAGAACGTGTCTATGCCCGGTCAGAAGATGGACACAGGCAGAGGGAGAGCTATACGGGAAGGCCGCCCCAAGACTACAGGAGTCCTTCAGGAGAGATGAGACATTTCCCTCAGCGACCTTCATCAGTGGTCAGTATTATTAAAGGTAGTTGAGTGAAATTTAAGGTGGTGGTGGTGTGCTCTTTATATAAAATGACTAGTCTGTGTATATATATTATGTATGTATACATATGGTATATAGGGAGAGGTTCTTCAGCAGCACTACGATGCGACGTATAGAAGGGTGGATCAACAGATCGAGGCTGCCTCGCGGGCGGCGTCTTCGGTCGATAGGCCGTCGCCCACACGCCCTTATCCTCTGAGACCAAAAACTAGGGTAAGTTCATAGACTTTTTAAATAAGATGGAGCTGATTGGATCTTTGTACTTTCCAGTTTTCTTTTGAGGCGTGGGTTACGTCGTGGCCATGTCACGCAGCGCTTCCCGTTAGATCAGCAAGGTTAAGAGGAGTCGGGTTCGTTTAGTCGTTGGATGGGTGGCTGTTTTCTGCGTTCAAATGATGTAGTGACTCTTAGATGGTTTGGAGTTCACGTAAAACTTTAGGGCTCCTCCGTCACGTGACCTTTGCCGTTACGAAAGAAGTTGTCAACCCTAAATATTATTATTATTGTTGTTTTTGTTTGGCTGTAGTGTTGGTGTTGTTTCTACACCATTTAAAACAAAGTAAGTTTCTGGTAGGGTATTGAATAAACTAATATTCAAATGCACCCTTGTACTTGTTTTATGTAGAAAGGAGGACCAAGGGCGTGTGCCCGCAAAAATGCCCCCTTTATAAGAAAAAGAGCCAAAATCAAGGTCTCCGAGGCTCGCGATGCTATTTTTCCTTTTTCGAAATTTTGAAGAGATTGTGTAGTATGTAAAATGCATGTATGTGTAGTGAAAAATAGAAGCGTGTGTTTGAGAGCGTGCTGGACTGCTCACAGGGTAAATGAGACGGAAAAAGTTGAACTGAGGAGGACAGTGACGGGAGAAACGGTAGTTCCAGCACACACTATCTCCCTATCTCCTGCCTAACGTCCCCCCTACCCCGTGGGTATTTCCCTGGTCAATTGGCGTTTACAATCTCTCATAATTTATATAGATGTACAGTTTCGGAAAAAAGTTCACCTTAAATTTCTAAAAAGCATAAAAAAAAGTAGTACATATGGATTGTGTGTTGATGACTAGATCTGCTAGGGGAGGTTTAGATGTGAATGTGTTGAGAGGAGTGGTAGGTGGAATGTCTGACCACTTTTGGTGAAGGTTTGTGGTGAGCATGGGGTAAGAGGAGGTAGTGTGCCTGTGAGAGAGGTAGTGAAAGCGAGTGAACTGAGGAAAATAATAATGATTTGGGTTGTTTAACCTCTGTAACATCTAAGGTCATATGACGGAGGGGACCTACAGCTTTACATAGAATCCGAACCACAGGTCGCTACATAATCTGGACGCGGAAGACGGTCTCCCATCCAACTGTTACCCAAACCCAATGTTGCTTAACTTCGCTGATCAACTGGAAGGGATTGTGAATGGATGTATCAGAAGAGACTGAATGAGGAATGGTAGAGGGAGAGTGAAACAAGGGGTATGGAAGAAGTGGTATATATATATATATATATATATATAATATATTAGGGTGGGGTGAAAGGCAATTCTTTGTGGAATATTTATTTGCTTCACCTATAATTTGCTGTATTGGGTTCTATAGATGACATAAAGTGATATAAAAGAAAAATCAATTTTGTCCTACTAGCGCATTTTTGAGAGAAACAAAATGGCCGCTAGTCAAACGTATAAATGCTTATAACTTGAAAAATATGCATCCAATTAAAAGACACTATAGAATAAAAATGATTCAAAATAAAAAAATACATTAGAAAGTGCCCTTTTTATAAATTATTTTCTCAATTTTAATTTTATCAAAATTTACCTTAGTAAATATCACAAATAAATCACTTTTTTCTAAATAAATGAAAAATTCTTTGATGACCGAAGTATATTACTTTGATAATAGTTAATAACCTTATATAATTTTGAATATTCAAACTATAATCTACAACAACTCTAATCAACGAGAGAAATTATTGACATTTTATTACCACAATTGCAGAAACATACAGGGTGTCCATAAATTATTCACCCCATTATAAGCCTTAATAAATTCGTTATTATAGGAGCTATCTTAAAACGGTTTGCGGCAATTAATAACACAACTCAAGAAATTTTTGTTTTAATTCAGTAAACCTCCACGTGAGCCCCATTGGTAGCACGCAGAATATCAAGGCGATAGATGATTTCGTTCCAAACATTAAGAAGCATGTCGTGCGTGATGGAAGCTAATGTCTCTTCAATCCGGTGTCTTAATTCTGTGATGTTATTAACCTTCTTTGCATACACTCTGTCCTTTGTGTAGCCCCATAAAAAGAAATCCAGAGGCGTGATATCCGGGGAACGAGGAGGCCATGGTATAGGGCCATCTCGCCCGATCCAACGAGAAGGGAACTTTTCATTGAGGAACCTCCCCACTTCTAATCCCCAGTGTGGCGGTGCCCCATCTTGCTGAAAGAACACACGGGGCTGCATATCCTCAAGCTGAGGTACAGCATACCATTCAAGCATATCTAGGTAATTTGTAGCCTTCACAGTGTTCTCGTGGAAGAAAAATGGTCCATTCACACGGTTATGGGAGAGAGCACACCAAACGTTTATCTTAGGACTGTTGCGTTCGTGTTCAATAAATTCATGCGGATTTTCTGATCCCTGTATATGGCAAATGTGACTGTTGACTTTACCAAACATATGGAATGTCGCTTCAGCACTGAAAACGACATTGTTCAAAAAATGCTCATCTTCATCAATACGGTCAAGAATGTCAACAGCAAACTGTACCCGTTTGGGTTTGTCATTTGTAGAAGTTTCTGCAAGGTTTGCAATTTGTAGGCATAAAGTTTCAACCTCTTGTGAACCACTTTATGCACTGTTGAACGCGGTATTTGCAGTTCTCGGCTTGCTCGGCGGATGGATTTTGTTACTATTTTTGTAGGACTTCGGATAAACGCCTCCTGAATTCCTGCTATCTTATCTTCAGACACACTAGGCCTACCAGCTCCTTTCTGATGTAGCACACTGCCAGTTTCTTGAAATTGTTTCAGCCATCGCTTGAGTGATTGCTTTGTTGGTGGAGTTTTCTGATATTCCTCCCGAAAACGTCTCTGTACAGTAATTGGAGATTTGGTTTCCCACATCCACAGCACACACATTTCTTTCTCCTTCACTGTCGTCATTGTGCCCCCTAGTGGATGTTCTGCGAAATAAAGAAAAAAATTTCTTGAGTTGTGTTATGAATTGCCGCAAACCGTTTTAAGATAGCTCCTATAATAACGAATTTATTAAGGCTTATAATGGGGTGAATAATTTATGGACACCCTGTATAATCAATACACTTCCAAAAAGATCCCTTTTCAAAAATCGTTGTGTTTGCTTTTATGAAATTTTGGTGAATTATTTCAGTCTCTAATTAAAAGTTAATTGTCAAAAAGTGGTCATTTCTTTCTTGGTTTCCATACATGGCAGCAATGAACGAGACCTAATTCTTGCTCTTATAAATCCTTCACGGGATTCTTGGGAATATACAGATGAGGCCGCATTGGTGACAAGTTTTATTGCCCTCTTGACACTTTGTGAATGAAGTGGATAATTGGGTAGGCACAGTTTTTAACCCTAAGTGCATTGAGTTCAATATTTGTGAGCACCATAGTGAGGGGAGGTTCAGTCAGCATTTCTTTTGACCAATAAATAATATCATCCCATGCGTTTGCATTGAAATTTATATCAGGAACCTTAAATTCTCTGATTTTGGACACATTTTCCGTCTTTGTTCTAATGTTCATGATGAAATCAACTGCTCTGTTTCGTTTTTGTTCTGATGTATCTGATAACATTGCTATCAGAACATTTTTGCAATGAGCAAAATATGCGTTTCTAGCAATGTAATGCTTCACTACATTCTGAACATCCTTTGGAAGAAGATGAAATCTTTTAATTGCTCCAACAGAACCAGCTTCCTATAGACCCATTACTTTACTATGCACACCTTCCAAAGTAACAGAAAGACTAATCTTACAAATCACCAACCCACACATACCACTATCGCCTACTCAACATGGATTCAGACCTCACCACTCAACCACGACATTACTCACTAACCTCACGCAGCACATCATGGATGGCATCAACTCTAGAAGACCAGCTCAACGTACACTATTAGCAACAATAGACATTAGTAAAGCATTTGATGCTATCCCACGCTTCCCTCTCATAAACAAAATACTCAACACAAACATGCACAATAACACCAAAAGGTGGCTGAGCAACTATCTCTCAGGAAGATACTCACATGTCACATTTAATGGCAAGTCATCCAAAAACAAGCTTTTTCCGAACGGGGTCCCTCAAGGCTCTGTTCTCTCACCAACACTCTTCAACTTATACATGCATGACATTCCAACACCCATAGATAACAAGCTTACCTTATCATCATATGCAGATGATATCACTCTAACATCCACCCACAACAACATCGACACCGCTACAAATAACCTACAAACATACATAAACAGTATACAAGATTGGCTCACACACAATAGACTCAAAGTAGCGCCCACAAAATCAACCATCACCTTGCTTACAAGCAACACAAAAGAACACCAGGTAATTCCACAACTTACACTAAACAACATCAACATTCCACACACTCACAGAACCAAAATACTAGGTGTCACATACAACACATCATTATCTTTTGCAAACCACATTCAGGACATTAAAAACAAATGTACGTCAAGACTTAACACGCTTAGGGTACTAACAGGCACAAACTTTGGACACCAGCAGGAAACAACATCACTCATCTACAAACAATATATTCGCTCAGTTATGGACTATGCTAGCCCATGCTGGGCACCCATTATCTCAAACACACACATAAACACCTTACAAACAATACAAAACAACGCACTTCGTATCATTACAGGATGCACTCAAACAACACCAATAGAACACCTGCACACAGAAACAAAAATACTAAAAGTTAGGGAACATTTAGACATGAGGGGAACACAATTCATGGCAGCAGCGACAACTAACCCACAACACCCTTGCCACTACATGTACAATCATGCACCAACACCTCGCACCATTAAGGTAACACCAGAGAGACATTATAACCAAATACTCCATTCCATACCACGCCCACAGACATCACACAGTACAGAAAACACATACACACACACCTAACCCACAAAGCACTGACACGACTCGGTCCGAATGCGGTCCTAGGTGCGAAGCCGCCGCCCATTAACAGGTCAGAGATCAGCCTGAGCAGATCGGATCGAGTTAACTTAGCACGATTCCGATGTGGACATCACCCCAACTTACGGACATATAAACACAGACTAGACAACTCCATAGACGACACCTGCCACCTGTGCCAAGACACACCACAAACAATTGAACACATTATGACGGACTGTACCGCTCTAGCACAACAACGAACACAACACAACATCACGAGTGCGCTGAACCTCTGGTCCACTCCGGAGAGGGCGATCGGTTACCTGCGTGCCGCCGGCTTGCTCGATCAGGGTGGGCTGATCGGCTAAACAACAACAACAACAACTCTTGATATCGAACCAGCTTGGTCCATAATTTGTAACAATGAAGAAAATTATTGAATAAAGAGCCAATGAAGGAGTTTTCTCTGCAATGTATAGGCGGCAGACACAATTTGCTAATGTCAGCCATCGAAAATGGTTCAGTGGT
This sequence comes from Bathynomus jamesi, assembly GCA_023014485.1. Lineage (NCBI taxonomy): Eukaryota > Metazoa > Arthropoda > Malacostraca > Isopoda > Cirolanidae > Bathynomus > Bathynomus jamesi. The sequence continues at coordinate 885,651 of JAJOZX010000387.1, forward strand.
CCGGGTTTTGTATTTTCCAAATCTTTTTGGACATTCCCATTTCTTATAGCCACAATAATTTTGTACAAATACTGTTGATCTTGGCTAAGATCATCGATAACCTCTTCTGATATGTGCGCTAAATCAATGCTTTCTTTAATTGGTTTGAAATTGACTGCAGGCATTTTTTCACATTCTTTCAGTGCTACTCCGATTTTTCCAGTGAAACATGTTGGACCTTTTGTTTTACCATCAAAATGTTCAAATAAGTGTCGAAGGGGAAGTTCATTTGTATGCAGCATGCAAATGCTCCATTGTAACGGTTTCTTTAGTTTTTCTTCAATGAGGTGGATGATCCCACCCTTGGCACCTGTGTTGGTATTTGTACTGTCATCCTATGAGACGAATGCTCTCATTAATAGCCGACTCTTGAAAGGAGGAGAACAAACTATCAGCTATATCTTGAGCTTTACCAGAAGAAGGAGAACAAACTATCAGCTATATCTTGAGCTTTACCAGAAGGAGGAACTACATGGGTTAAATATTCATTTCCTGGCTCAGATACCAAAACATAGTGTTCCTCTCTAATGGAGTCTCCGTACCATTTGTTTCCTTTTTTCCGTCAAAAAATATAGCAGATATGGCAGCAGGATTAGTTTTACTCTCCATCACCAAACTTTTTCTCATTTTCTCTCTCTCCCGTTGGATTTTGTTCTTGTCAATCAAAAGCGTACTATCTTCTTTAGTGATTGCTCCATAATCAACTAAAGCAGCTGCTGCTCGATCTGAAATTCCAAATCTATCGGCTTCCATCGCTACAGTAGGCAATGGAAGTCTCATTTGACCTTGTATGGCAACTGACTCGTAGTCTGATTCACTCTGATGTGGGTCTAATTCATATTGTGTGGAAGTACTCTCTACATCTGAAAAACACTCTATTTCGGTTAAAATATGAGTCCTTCATTTCTCTTCTTTTAACCATTCCTCCTCCTGTCCGCGATTTCATAGACTGCATTTTTTAAATTCTTTTTGTCATGACTATCAACGCCCCCTATTTTCATTGTACGCGTCGATCGCTGATCCTGTGAAAACAGAAGCTCTTCTTTTGGTACCTTCAGTTCTCTTCGACAGGTGCATCTTATGTGAACATCTTCGCAGCTCTCAGGACAACCAAAGTTTTGATGGGATATAAAAGGGCATTTACAGACACTGATATCGAATAATTCTTCCAAGGTGTCATTAAAATTTTTTCTCATTTTGACACTACTTTTTGATCTACTAAGATCGTTTGCTTTGCCGATGAACCGCTTTAATTTGATATAAGCTGATTTGTCAGCTATTGCAGGAATTGAAGCTTTTCTCCAAATACAGAGTATATCTTCAGTAATTTTGTTGAAAATATCAGAGTTATATGAAGTCACTGAAGTGGCTTCTTTCAAAAGAATATGGTATTGGCCCACCTGTTTATTTGTTGGCACTGTTGTAAGAGGAAGCTCTTGTGCGGTTCCAAATATAAAATGTGGTTTTGATTGACTCCTTGTACATCTAATGTTTGAAGCAGAAGTCATATTTGTTACTAATTATCAGAAATTACCAATTCCAAATCCAACAAAAACCTGAAAAATAAATTTCATTAAACCTGAAACATTTATATGAGGTAGAAAATGTGAATTAAACAATTTTTGCTTCAGCAAACTTCTTTGCAAGAATACTTTTCGAGTTGTTATGAAGCGTATAATGACTGGCTGGCGGCCATTTTTTTTTGGGGGGAAAAATGGGGTACTTAGGATGAATTGAACATTTTTTAATTCTCATATTCTTTTTTATCACCCTTCAATCCACCTTATTACCAGTGAAGCAATAGTTGAAAAAAATTTCGCCCCACCCTAATATATATACACACATACATACATACACCTTATGAACCTTGTTTCATGCGTTGGTCTCTCTTCACACGGAGGTCAAGCTGGTGGCCCCCCCCTCTCTCTCTCTCTCTCTCTCTCTCATATATATATTATATATATATATATATATATATATATATATATATATATTATATATTATTCCCCGCAAGGGGGTTCTAAGCTCGTGCTCTTGAGTGCTCTTTGTGCTCGTTTGTACGTGCTTGTTCCTGGAGGTTTCACGTGCGCCCTCCCGGCCCTAGCACCCAAGGATGATGGGGCTCGACCCTGCAGTCCTTGTCATCCTTGGTCTTTTTCCACTTCGACTGTCCCCTCCACCCTTTCTTTTTCCTCTGTCTTTCCTCTCACTTTTTCTTTGTTTTTCCGCTGAGATATGCCCTTTAAATAGAGGCGAATCGGTTCTTCCCGAACTAAAAAAAAAAAAAAATATATATATATATATATAAAATAGGGTGTTTCATAACATGTGGGACGCACTTTTAGGATGGATTCAGGACTTGAAAACAATGAAAAAAAAAGTTTTATAAACATATGTCTGAAATCGCTTTGTTTCCGAGTTACAGCGCGTTGTGTATTCCAGCAAGTATCCGCCTTACCTTTAACCCTTTAACGACGGATGGTACCTTAAGGTCCATCAGAAATAATATAAATTGTACTACAATGCCTAGTTTCTGTAAATGTTTCTACGTGTTTATATATAGATGTCATCTAGTTGTCGGGAAAGGAACCCAAAGTGTGTATCATTTCAGTGACTAGTTACTAAAATATTTATTTTTGAATAAACGATAAAACCTATACGTTCTGGTAACAAGAGTGACCGCATATGCTGCGGACTCGTCCTTAAAGGGTTAAAGGAAGTGCTCAAAATGATCGCCTTGCGCTTGAATACACGCCTGAGCACGCCTCGTCATAGACTGCCTGACGCGTTCAAACATTCCAGGTATTGCTCGGATTTTCTGGCATCCTTGTTCTACACGTTGGCGAAGTATTTCAACGTTGTCAATGGGTGTCACGTAAACGATGAATTTCAGATGACCCCACAGGTAAAAATAGAGTGGATTCAGGTCCGGGGAGCGAGTAGGCCACGCAATGGGTCCTCCACGGCCTATCCATTTATCAGGGAAATGGTCATCCAAATAGTTTCTGGCTACTTGACTGAAATGAGGCGGAGCGCCGTCATGCATAAACCACGTACGACGTCGGACACCAAGAGGAAGTTCATCTAGTAAATTGCTTAAATCATTCCTTAAAAACTTGGAATAGGATTCTCCTGTTAATCTTCCAGGCAAAACAAAAGGACCGATTAAGTTGTCGGCAATAAGTCCTGCCCATACATTGATGCTAAATTGTTGTTGGTGCTTTGACTAGATGATGGCATGCGAATTCTCTTCGGCCCAGTGATGAGTGTTGTGAAAATTGATCACGCCATTTCTTGTGAAGGCAGCCTCATCAGAAAACAACATGGAGGATAGAAAAAGAGGATCGCGAGCACACTGTTGAAGGAACCAAGTACAAAAAGCCTTGTGGTGGGAAATCAGCTTCAGTAAGGCCTTGTACTCTCTGAATGTGATATGGGTAAAGCTGCTGTTCCCGTAAAATTCTCCATGCATTTGTGTATCTTACACCCTCTGCGAGTGCTGACACCAGGATGTTCTTCCACGCGATTCAGGACCCGCTTCTCCAACTCAATAGTTCTGGCGCTGATTGGTCTACCACCATCTGAAACTCGCTTGTTGAATGATCCTGTATCACCAAGACGCTCGTTTCAAGTCCTGAATCCATCCTCAACTTAGTGCGTCCCACATGTTATGAAACACCCTGTGTGTAACAAGGTTATAATACATAACCCATGCATGGAACAAGAAACTTCTGGCATAATTAAATCCACTAGAGTCCGAATAAGTAATGGTAAATGGCAAATACAAAAGTTTTTCTTTTTTCATGATGGAAACCCAACGTGGGCAACGGGTCACTAACAGAGGCCCTAAAATATAGCTTCCCTCACCAGCCATCTACTGAACAGATAGGACCCAGCTTTGGGACAGGGTCTAGGGTTTAAAGCTAACCTAAAACACCTACATTCAGAACCCCAATATACGCAAGAAACTCGTTGCATTTACGTCGGATCGAATAAGAGTTTCTTGTGTATATTGTGGTTCTGAATGTAGCTGTCTTCGGTTAGCTTTAAACCCTAGACCCAGTCCCAAAACTGGGTCCTATCTGTTTTGCATATTTGCCTTGTAGATGGCTGGTGAGGGAAGCTATAGTTTAGGGCCTCTCTGCTTTTTCCATCATGAAAAAGAAACTTCTTTTTTATGTAGGAAGGAGGGGCCAAGGGCAAATGCCTGCAAAAGCGCTCCCCCCCCCATAGAAGAGGAAGAGAACCAAAATCAAGTTCCAGGGTTTTCGAGATGCCTGGACACACTACGTTTGAAAGATTGGAGGTCATAGATGGGGAAAGATGGGTTGTGGAAGATTGTTCCAGAGTTGATGGGTTGAGTAAATGAAAGCTTGAAAATACTGAGTAACCCTCGCGTTAGAGAGTTGGACAGAAAAGGAATGAGAATGTGTAGAAAGTGTGGTACTGCGTGCTCTCCTTAAAGGAGCAGGCATGCAGTTAGGGAGTTCAGAAGAGCAGTGTCCGTTGTAACAACGTTGTAAAGAGAGAGTGAGGGAACATTGCGGCGAAGAGAGGGGGATTGAAGACAGTCAGTAAGAGGTGGGGAATTGATGAGACGAAAAGCCCTTTGATTCCACCTGGTCAAGTAAGTAGAGCTGTGTGAGTTGAGCCACCCCTCACAGAGACGGAGAAGAGAGAGAGACAGCAACTGAGTCGGGGTGACGAAACCGCGGAGGCGGCGGTACAGCACACCTAACCTCTTGGAAGCTGTTTTGAAAAGCGAGTATATGTAATCTTTCCAGGAAAGATCATGAGAAAAGGAAACGCCACTAATGTTAAGAAAAGAGAAGGGATTGAGTTGTGTAATGTTGAAGGTAAGGGGATAGTCATGTGGAAGATTGTGACGAGTGGACAGATGGAGTACTTCACTGGGTTTTTGAGGCATTGAAAGCCACAAGGTTTTCTCTGCTCCAGTCAGCGATGGCAGAAAGATCAGAGGTCAGGTGTGTGTACCATAGCCGTCGTACGCGAAGTATGGAGTTGACTGTTGAGAGGGACGCTTTGTGAAGTGGGTGGAGAAGTATAGAGTGGAGTCATCGGCATCGGAGTGGGTAGGACAGGAAGTGCGACTTAATAGATCATTGATAAATAAAAGGAAAAGAATAAGTGACAGGACAGAACCCTTTGGAAGAGATTCTAATTTCTGACATAGTCAGATGGAGGAACAGCACCGGAATCGTCGAGAGTTGAGTTTGAGCGAAGAGTTCAGCTTTGTCAAGCGAAGAGACGGCAACTGAGCCGTCCGAATGGAAAAGAGGACGAAGTTGTTGAGGTTCTTAGCTAAATGCCAGAAAGAGCGAGAAGAATTAGAATTGGATAGGTTTTCGCATCTTTGTCTGATGAAGGAATTTTTGGCGCATCGAAGAACAGATTTTGCACATTTCCAGGCAGCTTAATGAGAGGAGTTGGATGGCGACGATACCTTCTGAAAGCCGCTTCTGTTGCGGATAGCATTAGAACAAGTAAAGTTAAACCAAGGTTTCTTTTGCATTTGCCATTGGTATACTTATTCGGGCTATAGTGGATTTAATTATCCCAGAAGAGTTCTTTGTTCCATGCACGGTCTGTTGTGTAACAGAAGTTTCTTAGGGGACCATTCTGAGTTGTAACACACACAGACACACACACACACTGTAATATGTGTATATTGATAAGTGCGCTATAAAGTAAGCCTCAGAGACCCCCCCTTCCCCGCAAGGTATCCACTTTCCCTCTGCATTCTTTGAGGAAGACCGACATAGGGTTATCCTTCCCCTTACCCCTCTGGGTATTCCCCAAGAATGGGTTATACATATAAGTTCTCTGGTTTCCAGGAGGTTACTGGCGAGAAGCCAGACTGGACAGGTTCGGCCAGGGAAAGGCCAAAGGCGAGTTATATACTAAAGACAAACACACCAACTAATTATTAAATATAATTTAATTAATAACAACTAATAATTAACTTAGAATAATTACTGTGTTTACATCACTAATAAATAAAAGTAGAATTATCGACTTCGTGAATTTCCACACTGGTGTTCGTTTGCAATACGTGACCCACTCATTAATCTAACACGGCTCTTACCCACTATATATATATATATATATATATATATATATATATATATATATATATTATATATATATCAAAGCTATTGACTTCTCCTTAGGGAAACGGAGCTTACAGATGAAAAGAAGGATCAACACAACGGCAAACATTTTCATTTATTTGTACTTCAGACGTTTCGACAAAACTTTTGTCATCATCAGTGAATTAAGTCTTAAAACCTTAAAACAAAAGTAAAAAGTGAAAATTACATCAATACAATATTAAAACCATTTTAATGGTTTTAATATTGTATTGATGTAATTTTCACTTTTTACTTTTGTTTTAAGGTTAAGACTTAATTCACTGATGATGACAAAAGTTTTGTCGAAACGTCTGAAGTACAAATAAATGAAAATGTTTGCCGTTGTGTTGATCCTTCTTTTCATATATATACGTATAGTGTATATATATATATATATTATATATATATATATATATATATAAACAGGAACACCAGAGAAAATACAAACATCCTTCGAGGTTTAATAGTACCAACGTTTCGGAATGCACTAATTCCATCTTCAGGGCTAAAACAATAAAATTCCAAATCACATACAAAATACAAATTGCTTAATAACAATTTAAAATGAACTTAAAAAATTATAAAAAGTAGCTAAGAAAATGTAAAACATTAAAACTAAAAGGTAAATAAATGTGAAGTTAAAAAGTTAAAATTATAAAAAGTAAAAGCATTAAAACTGAAATGTAAATAAAATAAACTAGTACCTTAACCAAAACATAGCAGATTTATCGATGATTCGTCAGAATTTAGGTCTGGTTTTAGTTTATAAATAAACAGACTCCATAATTTTAAGCTTAAGGTCAGAGCTTCCGGCAGCAAGTACGGTGAAATTAGACTGTGAAATTAGACTGTGAAATTGGGTGGTTATTGTTGTGCGAGTGATCACGTATGAGAGAATTAGGTGGTTTGCCAAGGGGTAAATTTGTACGGACCGATTTACGGAGATGTTCGTAAATACGAGATTTTAAATGTCTTTTAGTTTTACCTATATATGACCCCATACAGTGGTCACACTTGTATTGATAAACTATGGATGACTTAAGAAGTGTAGGAATAACATCCTTGTATTTAAATAAATGGTAAATCGATTTAGACGGGGTGAATATAATTTTTATACATAGTTGTGGGTAGAATTCCTTGAGCAATTTTAAAAGTTTGTTTCTAATGTTAAAACTTGAGGTTCCCGTATAGGGCAAAGTGAAATACAGGATATCTTTGGGGACTGTAATTAAGTCTCTAGTTGTAGGGCTTATTAGTCTATTTAAGGTTCTGCCTATTGTACTCTCCACCAGTCTAGAAGGGAAATTATTCTTGGCAAGGAGTTTTCGGATGAAATCTAGTTCATCGTGTAGTTTAAAGTAATCTGAACAGATATTGAAAGCTCCATTAGTCAGAGTCGAAATTAAATTTCGTTTGAAACCTAAAGGGATAAAGGAAGAAAAGTTCGTAGTAAGATTGGTGAATGTCGGCTTTCGGTAAACGGAAGTTTCAAAAGAGGAATTAGTTTTTATTATCTTAATGTCCAAAAAGGACAGAGAGCTATTAGATTCAACTTCTGAAGTAAATTGAATGTTAGGGTGCTTAGAATTAAGGTAATTACGAAACAAAGGGATATGGTCTGGTGATTTAAACAGGAGAAAAGTGTCATCAATATATCTTCTATAAAAAACCGGTTTAAAGTTGGAAGGACACTCATTCAACCATTTGACTTCATGATGACAGAAACGCGTTAGCTAAGGTGGGACCAAGAGGCAGACCCATTTGAACACCTTCAGTTTGTTTAAAATATTCACCGTTGAATATAAATATAAGGTCTTCCACGGAAAATTTTAGTAGTTCTTTCATTTGGCCTCTATTAAAACCCCGCACAGTATCAGTATTATTAAAAAGATTGTCAATACATATATCAATAGTTTCTGCAACAGGCACATTGGTAAATAAAGATTTTACATCGAAGCTAGCCATTGTGTAAGAATTATTATTTAATGAGGTAATTTCTCTAACGAAAGAAAAAGAATCCCGTGCTGTATACAAATTATAAGTTATAGGTGATAGTATGGGAACCAAGAATTTTGAAAGGTTATAACTAAAAGTTCCTAGAGCCGATAAAATTGGCCTAAGCGGACAATTAGGTTTGTGTATTTTAGGGAGTCCGTACATAATGCCTGGGCTGGATCCAGAAACAAATAATTTAGAAAAAACCGTGTCTAAGATTATATTATTAGATTTAAGTTTTCTAAGATACCTATTAATTTTATCTTCCTGTTTTAAAATTAAAGCAAAAATGTCACCAGTTACTTTAGTAAATCTAGTTGCATCATTTAAAATATCTAACATTTTATCGACATAAACATTCCTGTCCAAAAGAACAACGCCATTGCCTTTATCTGGTCTTGTCTGGTTTTCCGCGCCACCAATCAATAGCCGATATAATCCCCAAACGCTATGGAAGACCAGCATTGCACATGTATAGAAGACTTGAAAAACTTGACTACAAGGCTAGAAAACTTCAGTGTGATTTGCGGTTCCTTACTTGCTGCAGAAACCAGGGTTTGATTCCTGGCTTTTTGAGGTTCAAACTTAGTAACTTTCATTTACAAAAAAGTGAAACCTACAGGAACTGTCAAAAACAATTACTAGATGCAGAAATTAAATTTAAGAAAAGGCTCAGTAATGAATGTAATCGGGATCTTAATCGGTCTACTTGTGATTTTAAATCTCTGGTGTCTGGTATAGATTCAACACATCTTTTGAACGTCATTCAGACGGGCAATTTGAAATGTATTGCAAGGGTGAATTTTGTTCAGAACAGGAAACTCCAAAAATTAGGATATAATACGAGTAATAATCTAGCAGCTAATGATCTCATCTTTAATTATTCTTCCAAAGTTCTCAGTGATATTCAAAAATCTGCCCTTTGTAAAGGCCTGAAATTCTCTCTTACTCCAAAGAAACTTAATTTTTACGATTATTTCCTCAACTTTGAGTTATTTTTTAAGGACCTTTTTAAACATTCATTCTTTGACCCACATAGTAAAGGTTTTAACTTTTTATCTAATAATTTACGTAATTTAGCTTTTACTTCATTTTATGCTTTTAACCCTTATGGCAATAGATCTAATATGGAGGTGGAAGAGTTTCAAAGTCTAAGAAATCTGTCTTTGGACAAGTCATTGGTGGTTACAAGACCAGACAAAGGCAATGGCGTTGTTCTTTTGGACAGGAATGTTTATGTCGATAAAATGTTAGATATTTTAAATGATGCAACTAGATTTACTAAAGTAACTGGTGACATTTTTGCTTTAATTTTAAAACAGGAAGATAAAATTAATAGGTATCTTAGAAAACTTAAATCTAATAATATAATCTTAGACACGGTTTTTCCTAAATTATTTGTTTCTGGATCCAGCCCAGGCATTATGTACGGACTCCGTAAAATACACAAACCTAATTGTCCGCTTGGGCCAATTTTATCGGCTCTAGGAACTTTGTTATAACCTTTCAAAATTCTTGGTTCCCATACTATCACCTATAACTTATAATTTGTATACAGCACGGGATTCTTTTTCTTTCGTTAGAGAAATTACCTCATTAAATAATAATTCTTACACAATGGCTAGCTTCGATGTAAAATCTTTATTTACCAATGTGCCTGTTGCAGAAACTATTGATATATGTATTGACAATCTTTTTAATAATACTGATACTGTGCGGAGTTTTAATAGAGGCCAAATGAAAGAACTACTAAAATTTTCCGTGGAAGACCTTATATTTATATTCAACGGTGAATATTTTAAACAAACTGAAGGTGTTCAAATGGGTCTGCCTCTTGGTCCCACCTTAGCTAACGCGTTTCTGTGTCATCATGAAGTCAAATGGTTGAATGAGTGTCCTTCCAACTTTAAACCGGTTTTTTATAGAAGATATATTGATGACACTTTTCTCCTGTTTAAATCACCAGACCATATCCCTTTGTTTCGTAATTACCTTAATTCTAAGCACCCTAACATTCAATTTACTTCAGAAGTTGAATCTAATAGCTCTCTGTCCTTTTTGGACATTAAGATAATAAAAACTAATTCCTCTTTTGAAACTTCCGTTTACCGAAAGCCGACATTCACCAATCTTACTACGAACTTTTCTTCCTTTATCCCTTTAGGTTTCAAACGAAATTTAATTTCGACTCTGACCAATAGAGCTTTCAATATCTGTTCAGATTACTTTAAACTACACGATGAACTAGATTTCATCCGAAAACTCCTTGCCAAGAATAATTTCCCATCTAGACTGGTGGAGAGTACAATAGGCAGAACCTTAAATAGACTAATAAGCCCTACAACTAGAGACTTAATTACAGTCCCCAAAGATATCCTGTATTTCACTTTGCCCTATATGGGAACCTCAAGTTTTAACATTAGAAACAAACTTTTAAAATTGCTCAAGGAATTCTACCCACAACTATGTATAAAAATTATATTCACCCCGTCTAAATCGATTTACCATTTATTTAAATACAAGTATGTTATTCCTACACTTCTTAAGTCATCCATAGTTTATCAATACAAGTGTGACCACTGTATGGGGTCATATATAGGTAAAACTAAAAGACATTTAAAATCTCGTATTTACGAACATCTCCGTAAATCGGTCCGTACAAATTTACCCCTTGGCAAACCACCTAATTCTCTCATACGTGATCACTCGCACAACAATAACCACCCAATTTCACAGTCTAATTTCACCGTACTTGCTGCCGGAAGCTCTGACCTTAAGCTTAAAATTATGGAGTCTTTGTTTATTTATAAACTAAAACCAGACCTAAATTCTGACGAATCATCGATAGATCTGCTATGTTTTGGTTAAGGTACTAGTTTATTTTATTTACATTTCAGTTTTAATGCTTTTACTTTTATAATTTTAACTTTTTAACTTCACATTTATTTACCTTTTAGTTTTAATGTTTTACATTTTCTTAGCTACTTTTTATAATTTTTTAAGTTTATTTTAAATTGTTATTAAGCAATTTGTATTTTGTATGTGATTTGGAATTTTATTGTTTTAGCCCTGAAGATGGAATTAGTGCATTCCGAAACGTTGGTACTATTAAACCTTGAAGGATGTTTGTATTTTCTCTGGTGTTCCTGTTTATTATTAAACTGCGTTTTCCGCGCCACCAATCAATAGTGTGTATATATATATATATAATAGTTCCAAATTATTAAACAGATTGCATTTTCTCTAATGTTTTCAAAAGTTTTTCACCGATTTCAATGAAATTTATAGCAAATAATTACTATATATAAAAGCACTGATGGTATTCATTTCGATAAAATATTTTGATAATTAAAATAATTATCTCTCTTTATTGAAAAATATGTAAAATATGATGATCCAAATTATTAAGCAAGTATTCTATTTACAGATCTAAATGGTGAAAAAATGGGTAAGGCGGCGGCTTTAACACCAACTGAGAAAAGAAAAATAGTTAAGTTACTCGCAGAAAATATAAAATCTATTGAAATTGCGAAGCAGTTTGGCAGGGCTTATCGAACTGTAAACAAGTTTGTAGCGTAGGGTACCAAACTGAGGCAGCGAAATGATAAAGGAGCTATAAGAAAAGTGACAAGGCGGCAGATATCTGTAATCAAGCGCAAAGTTGCAAAGCATCCATTGTCCTCAAGTAGAGAGGTTTTTGAGCAGGCTGGCATACATAATGTACCAAGAACATCTCGATGTGGAATCCTCCAAACAATTGGCAAGACGTGTAAACCTACGATTCAGTCACCATTAATACCCAGGTACAAGGAGCAGCGTGTTGAATGTGCGCGTCAGTACGTGAAAACAGATTTTAATACTGTATTGTTAACCGATGAATGAAGAGCAACCCTTCAGGGATCTGATGGTTGGTCAAGAAGATGGATTGCTAAGGGTCAATCTCTACCATGGAATGAGGTTTTCTTTTCGAAAGTTTGTGTAAGACTGGGCATTCATTTTTACACCATCAGGCACTCTGTATGGGACAGCTACTTCATTGCCTATCAATCCTGCCCAAAACATGACACCACCTCCACCTTGTTGGCGTCTTAATCTCGATAGTAAAAACTGGCTCTCAGCATTCCTTCTTCTTGACCAAACATGAAGTCCCTCAAGGGTTGCTTTTCATTCATCGGTGAACAATACAGTATTAAAATCTGTTTTCAGAACTGACGCGCACATTCAACACGCTGCTTCTTGTGCCTGGGTGTTAATGGTTGTTGAATTGTAGGTTTACACGTCTTGCCAATTGTTTGGAGGATTCCACATCGAGATGTTCTTGATACATTATGTATGCCAGCCTGCTCAAAAACCTCTTTACTTGAGGACAATGGATGCTTTGCAACTTTGCGCTTGATTACAGATATCTGCCGCCTTGTCACTTTTCTTATAGCTCCTTTATCACTTCGCTGCCTCAGTTTGGTACCCTCCGCTGCAAACTTGTTTACAGTTCGATAAGCCCTGCCAAACTGCTTCGCAATTTCAATAGATTTTATATTTTCTGCGAGTAACTTGATTATTTTTCTTTTCTCAGTTGGTGTTAAAGCCTTCTTCTTACCCATTTTTTCACCATTTAGATCTGTAAAGAGAATACTTGCTTAATAATTCGGAACATCATATTTTACATATTTTTCAATAAAAAGAGAGAATTATTTTAATTATCAAAATATTTTATCGAAATGAATACCATCAGTGCTTCTATATATAGTAATTATTTGCTATAAATTTCATTGAAATCGGTGGAAAACTTTTGAAAACATTGGAGAAAATGCAATCTGCTTAATAATTTGGAACGCAGTGTGTGTGTGTGTGTGTGTATGTATATATATATATATATATATATATATATACACACACACACACCTTAAATCTGATACTACCCCTGAAAAAAATTATATGTATATATATAATAATTTTTTTCAGGGGTAGTATCAGATTTAAGGTGTAAACATTTTTCCTTTCTCTGATTGGTCACCCCTCTGATAAATGAAACGTGGTTCCTGATTAAACCATTCATAATTTGTAACCCAGGTGTGTGTGTGTGTGTGTGTGTGTGTGGTGTGTGTGTGTGTGTGTCCACGACGAATTTGTAAACCCATTTCAATACGTTATACACAACTTTGTTGAACTTTTCGAGTGTTTCAAACTTAAAATTGAAAATGTTAGAACAATTTCTCGTTACCCGTGTCTCCTGACTCTTTTTTTTTCTCAGGAGCCATAGGTAATAAGGAATTTTTATTTTTTCTTTTGTTTCAAACGCTTCAACAGAAAAGTTAAATACAATTTTGTTCAACGTATTGAAATGTGTTTGAGATAACTGTGCTCATTTCAAATATTTATTATATAAAAGTAACAGACATGATGCTCATTTCCCCACGACGTGGAGTTGTGTGTGCCCCAATGGTTACCTTGAGCCTGAACATTAACGGGGTAAACTACCAACTCAACCGAACTGAGGAGCCAGCAGGCGGAAGCGAACCAGAGCTTCGCCTCTTAGAGTGCGCTACTGTAACCACTGAACTACCGACTGCCCTGAAACATCGATTGTAAACCTCGTTAATAAAGTAATATAGTTGATACGGCTCCTGTCTTTTGCCACATCCCGCGGAGACTCTTGTAAAAGTGGCAAACATTTCCAGATATTTTGTTAATATTCCGTAAGGATTTATATGTATATACAGTGCATTAAGTTAGCCGAGTTCAAAACATATAGAATAGATATTAAAACTGAAGGTTAACGCCTACCTGAAGTTAAAAAATTTGTATATTTGCTTTCAGAATGCAAACGTTCTGTCAGCTGTGCTCTGTCTCATTAAAGAGCTGGATTATTCGAGTTTGGAGGTGGTCGAAATGGCGATTCGATGTCGAATGGAAGAACTGGATGACTGATGATTTTGTCAACCGTCGATCGAGTCTTTGTTTAGTCTGTGTAATTAATCCATTCACTAATTTTACTAGAGAGTTTGAGAACTCCTCTTCAAAAAGATCCTTTTAGCTGAAAAACACACACTTAACAAACCGTTAGTCCTCGTACCTCATCTTCAGTAACTGAGAGCTCTCTCGGATCAATGGGTCAGTGAAATCTACGTCTTAGAAGGGACTAGATATACTACCTTAATCAAAGAATGTTTGGACGTGAGAAAAGTAATTAAATCCCTTATAACAATCGCTGTTAGAACAATCATTAGCATTACTTTCTCCTTCCTCGTTCTAAATATGGCGTTGAAAAGCAATTTCACGCGTTTCGCATCTTTTTCGGAGAGATATACCCCATAGTTGTGAACCAATTTTATTTATTGAAGTAGGAATTTGTGGCGTCTATGAAGCGTTTGTCTTGACTTATCCCTGTAAGGATCTCGTATTTTTCATCCGCTTCTCTCGTAACCAAAGACTTTGCTCATTTCGTCCCTCATTTTTAGATTTACTCGTTTTAAAGCTTCGAAATCAAATGGCTCTTTTCAGCGCTGATTTTAGATTTCGTCTCTGAATTTCAACTCTTCGTCTTACTGTAAGGAAGGATTTAAATCGTTTTTATGGCATACTTTCAGTACCGTTATTTGGATTATGTCCTTGGCTTCCCAGTTTCAGCAGTTTAAACAATAGCCCCACTCACTGATGAGTAGCTGATAAATACTTTATGAAAAAGTTGAATTTCTTCAATAAAATGTGATGTCAATTTAAACGTACATAATTTACTTTTTGCCAAATGTTTTAACGAATATTTTATTATATCGACTCGTAACGATTTCATTGGCCCTGATAGATTTAAAGCAACAATTAAGGTCAAAAAGTTCTTGAACAATTATTTTTAAACCAAACTACCTTTCAAGCGAGTTTTTTAAAGCAAGTTTATGGAAGGATCTCATTTTTTTTTTTTTTTTAGAATCTCCTTTTTCGTATTAAAAAACCTTCCCACTAATATTAGATTACTATTTGGTCGCTATTTTTAATATTGCACCGACATTATTTTAGATATAAAAGCATTTGATAGACACCTCATGCGGCTATTGATCTTCGATATTCACAATTTGCATTGACGGTCTTTGTGTGTATGTATATATATATATAATATATATATATATATATATATATATATATATATATATATATATATATATATATATATATATATATAGTTACTATCATTCGAATGGTTGTTATTAAATAAAAAACATAATTATTTCGTTGGGTTATACAATTATCATAGAGTATGAATTAAAATATAACGTAGGTAGTAACAATAGTTTTTAACATTATATATATATTCTAACGAAATAGTACTGGTTTAAGGTATAAAATGTTTTCCTTTTGATAGGTCAGACTTTGGAAGAAAAGAAATAGTCCTTGATTGGACAATTCATAACCTCTAATCCAACGAGATGTACAGGCACCTTTTATGAGTGACATAATTTCATACATCATTCTGTTACTATTCCATGAGGATACAGTATATATAAAATTGTTTTAATTTGAAGTTTACAGATTTGTATTAAATTTGTCCATTTTCCTTTATCATGAACAGTTGTTGTTCAGATTCACTTAACCGTCATTCTTACTGTAGGTTAGTCGGTATAAAGTATATCTGCTCTATATTTTATATATTAAGGAAGAATTTGTAATTTAGCGTTTGTTTCTAAAGTCGTTAGTGTCCTTAATGCTTGTTTTTTCTTTTATTATTTACTGCTAACAGTCTTATGTGACAGAAATTTTCAGAGTTTTCTTGTTTGCAAAACGGTTATATCCTCCGCTCGTTCTGTTTTTTATCCGTGTTTTTACTTTTATCCAAATTTTACTTGGTGATTTGATGTTGCAGCGTTTTTATCGTTTTAACGTTAACTATGACGAGTATATCGTCGCGGTAAATAAAACTAATTTCAACTGATAAAATAGGCAATCAGTATCGTAATCTATGGCCGTAAATGTTTTAATGTAGCCGTAAACATTATTCTTCGTGGCGAATTAGATCGTGAAAATATCAATTTCCAAGTGTTTGTAAAGTTTATGGATGCGGACAAAGGCGTGTCTACTCTTTCTTTAACCCTTATTAACCCTTTCTTTAGTACTCACGGGTCTTATAAATACGTCTTAAGCGCAATAACCGCGCTTAAATACGATGAGAAAAGGGAAAGGGATTCTGGATTGCGAGATAGGTAGGAGCGTTGACTTTGAAACCACGGAACGCTGGTTCGAGTTCTACTGGCTCAGTTTCCCACTTTATTGCCTTTTCCCCTTTCCATCTCGTGGGTTTTCTCGAAGACTGAATAAAATCGTCCGCCGTCAGCAGAAAAAAAATCAGTAGTGACATTGTTCGTTTTTAACCCTTTAACGTCCCAGCAAGGCGTTCTTTGCATACTTTGAAAATTAAAGTTATTTGAGTTGTATAAAACGCGGCAGAAACTGGATGCATAGATCAAAGTCTAAAGATGTTCCCCAAGTCCGACGTAGATCTACGTGCGGAGACGTTAAGGGGTTAAAGAGTTATTGTAAATTTTGTGTAAATACAAATTTACAGTTAAAGAAAATTACAGCCAGTTTGGAAGTCTATATTTTTGATAGATTATTATTATTCCATTGTAAATAATCAATGAGTATAAAAAAGTATGTTTGATAATTGTAAGTTAAACAGTTTATAAACAATTTATATAAACCAAATTTATGAAAGTAAATATATCAAAATTACATAAAAAAAAAGTTCAAAATGGGATGGAATTCAGTGTGAGAGTAATATTTTTATACCCTACCTGCAGCTACTTGCATCATACCGTACCACAACGTAAATAGAGTATATGTGAGTTTATGCAATAAGTGTGTATTTACATTTTAGACGAGTCTTGTTTGTAATTTAAGGTAAACACGTAAAGGAATTAGTAGATTTTTAAATTAATTTTTCCTAGCATATGTCGAATAAGTGAGGTCCTAGGAAGAAGTGGCTGAGCGACAAAAGTAAAAAACGCCAGATAACGTCGCTTAGCCACTTCTTGCTAGGAGGGCCTCGAGTGCTTTCGTCCACTTTCATTTGCACTTTTTGGTTGGATGGTATTTGGTCAGTTCACTAAAAGTAGAAATAAATTAGACGCTGGTATTTGGTTTATTGTTCTCCCTTGTTACTGAGCGTACATTTTTGTACTTAATGTACTATTGTATATTGCATACTTAGCCAACTTTGTAAATAAAACCAAAGAATATTTATTAAAATATCTACTAATAAAAACCTAATTTGAGAATTCTCGATTTATCAGATATGTTTTGTATCGTTTTATTTGTAGGATTGTTATTCTAATAAATGAAAATACAAAAATAGGAATCTTTGACCCTTAGATCGGGAATGGCTAACTTCCGTTTGCTGCGGGGGGCCACATTCTTTCATTCTAACCGATCTGGACCTCCATACTGAAATATGGATTAAAAAAAAAAAAAAAAAAAAAATTCAAAATAACGTTTTAGTCGGATTTTTATTTTTACTTTTTCATTTGTGAGGAATTTTCTAACAAATATTTCGAGTCCGGAGGCTGGGTAAAACTGCTTTACGGACTAGATGTGTCCCGTGGGTGGGTCCCAGTTGGCCATCCTTGTCTTAGATAATTAGCAGACATCTTTTGTTTTTACTACTGCTAATAAAATTATATATTTTTAAATGGTGGTTAATAACATTTTCATTGTACTTATAAGTCTGAATGTTGTAATTGGCTTACTTGGTTTTAAGGTTTTTACCTATTAACAAAAGCTGTATTAACATCACGCAGTAAAAATTTAAATAGTTTACCAGTGAAAGGATCTTAGACATTATTAACACAGAAATATTACCTGTTGTTAACGCCTGTTAAGTTTATTGTTTACCATTTTTTAACATCTAAATAAGATTGTAATTAGGTTTAGAGAAGCTTTTTGCGTTTTTTACTTACTTTCTTATATAATAGTTTTAATACCATTAATAATTTTAATAGTTTATTAATATCTTTAATAACGAAAAGCAAGTGTAGCAAACACCATTTGTGATCTGTATGTAACAGTGTGCAATCTTTTATACAAATGTTCTCTATCATTTAAGTGATTTTTTTTTTTTTTAATGCAATTCAAATTTGAGTGAAAAAAAGTAATACCATTTGTCCACTAAATTATTGTATTGTATTGCATTATTTGTTATAATCATAAATTTTAATGATAATCGGATATAATTCTATACTATTTATATTAAAGGTTTAATTTCCATAGCTACTAATAAAATTTGGTAATGGTTTTCATAGTGTTATTTCCAAAGAAATGGTTCATAGTGCCGTTACTCTTCTCTCACGACTTTTCTTTGGCTGTTATTCATTCAGTTAGTCATTCCAAAGAAATGGGCTACGTAGTGTACAATGTCGTAACACCTTCTCCCGTTGATCAGCGAAGTTAATCGACATTGGGTCTGGATAGTAGTTGGATGGGAAACCATCCTCTGCGTCCAGATTATATAGCAACCCATGGTTTGGATTCCACGTAAAACTGTAGGTCCCGTCCGTCATACGACTTTAGGTGTTGCGAAGGTTAAACAACTTGATTACATTTTTCTTCGAGTAATGATCATGAACTACGCAGTGTGTTCATCCTAACCACCTCCAGTTTCTGGGCGTTCGTAGACAGACCTGTTCAGCTAATAGGGTCATGTAACAACGCTTCCTGTAAGATCGGCGAAGCTATGTTGGATAGGTGACTGTTCTCTGCATTCAAATGATGTAACAATCTGTAGATGGTTCGGATCTCACTTCAAGCTGTAAGTCTTCTGTTACGGAGTAGGTTAAGCACCACCACCACGTTACTACAGGATGATTCCAAAATAAAAATAATTCAACACTGAATCACCTTGTATATCCCCTCCCCCTCCATACATTTTTACAAAATTTTCACTTTAATATCCACCTCCAATTAAAAAGGTTGTAAAGGAAATACTTTTGAAAATATTAACTTTATTGAGAAATAAAGGTGTTATAAGTAACTGATTGCGATGCATAATTACATAAATAATAATAACTTTCCTCAGCTTTCAACGGTAACTTTCTCCGGCATACTTTCCTTAAAACTAGTAGGATTTGAAAATCCTTTGTCAAACTAAAATACACATCGATGGATGGAGTACCAATACAAGAACTGATATCCAGTTCCTTTGCTTCAATTTATCCAAAATTCATTTTTGATGATGATTTTCATCATTTGGACATTTAGGCCGTTAAACTCCTTATCCAATAAATATATATATATATATAAAGGGGGGGGGGGAGTTCCGACCCTTTTAAAAATTAATTTTGGACAATTGTCAAATAACCAGATTCAAACTCGTCTTCACCGAAACTGACTTTGTTGCACCATCTAAATGTGTCAAAGAGTATGTCGTGAATAAAAATTAATTTTTAAACATTTGCTTGTTTTACATTCGTTATGCATGTAGACGGGCTTTAGTAAAATGGTGGTGTCATAATCAATAACACTAATGAAACCCTAAGGTGTCATGTCACTGTGGAATTATATATATTTATATATAACGTCTAAGTTGTACAGGAACATATGTTATTATTCCGTCATGATATGCATATAATAATAATAAAAAAAGGTCGGTTATTTAATAATAAATACATCATTTGTATCGTGTAGATATAGAAAAGTTGTTCTACCTCGATTTCAGTATCTTCGAAATCTCGAGAGATTTCAAGGCAGAGGAACACCTATAAATGCCCTCATTTTGGATATCTATGAGGCTACAGAAGCAGTAACTGTCTAACATGCTTACTCGGGCAATGCAAAGACTAAATAGTGACGGAGCTACTCAACCTTATATAACTAACAAACAGGGTATGCGAAGGCTTCCAGTAGTGATGCGGTGTTCTATTAAGAAGCCTTTTGAGAATAAATCGCAAATGAAAAAATTCCACCATAACTCCAAAACAACGTTTCACAGCCAAAATACAGTTTGCAGTGAATCCTGACTTTTTTTTTTTCCTTCACTTATAAAGTATGTCTCACTTCTTATCACAGGGCAAAAATAATACTTATTTAAATAACGTAAAGAAGCTAACTTAAATTTGGCACTAACTGCATGTACGAAAACAATATTAACGGAATAGAAGTAGTCTCGATCGAGTAAATGGCAATCCTCACTTTTCAGTCACTGCAAGTTTTGGATGCCATTTAGGAGATATATAAACTTTTGGACACTATTCAAACCATAGATAAACGTATTAACATCATTCAAATTAATTAGTACACGAATTTACTAAAAACCCAATCGAACAGGGACACTGCATACCATTAATAATACCCTTTAACAGTTTTTGTTTCACGAGAACGAGGTGACTTGTTCACATGTAATAAAAATTCGTATATGGCAGTCGAATGATTATTAGGGAGGCGCCTCTCCAGTGGTAATACGTTCAGTATTAGTAACTTCCGTTGTAGAAACGGATAAGTCGTTAGTGCTAGTTTCGAATGGCAGTAAAGTAACGACTTCCTTAATTCCTCCACCAGAAAGAGTTAATTCATTTAAGTTTTCTTTTGAGATATCGGAATCTGTTGTTGTATCAACAGAAGGCGAAACGCTAGATACCGATTCCTCCTCAAGATTAGTTTCTAAGTTTTGATTTGGGTTTGAGTTTAAAAGGTCTGTATTTGCTTCTATATCCGAAGCATCTGCTGATAAATGAGAGCTTTTCTCGGGCGTTAGCAGCATTTCACTAGCGTTGGATTCTGTCGTTGTCAAGTAGGAGGATTCTTGATCAGACTCCGTATCCAAAACCTCTCGGCTTGCTTCTGATATCATGGTTTTATCTTCTTTCTGCGGAGTTTCCATTTTAATAGTGTGATGTTGCGTGGAAACTTCTTCGACAAGTGTATTGGTTGTAGATTCCGCTATTTGTTTAGTACTCCAATTCTCACTTTTTAACGTATTCGACTCCGATGTTGTCATGGCATCTGTGCTTCGAGAAGTAAGAACAGAAACTGTGGCGCTTTCTTCGCTAACTTCTGGTGTTGGAGCACAAGTTGTTTTTACGGTTGTTGTAGATGGAATGTTTGTCGTGGGTAGTACAGTTGTTGATGTCACCGTTGTTGCTTCTGTAGTTGCTGTGGTGGTGGTTGTTGAAGGAAAGGTCGTTGTGGTTGATGGAGTAGCAATCGTAGTACTAGAAGTGGTGGTAGAGGGTGTAGTACCCGTAGTGCTAGTAGTAGAGGGAGTAGTACTCGTAGTGCTAGTAGTAGTAGTAGAGGGAGTAGTACTCGTAGTGCTAGTTGTAGTAGTAGTAGAGGGAGTAGTACTACTTGCAGTAGTAGTAGAGGGAGTAGTACTAGTTGTAGACGGAGTAGTAGGAGTGGTGGTTGTAGTTTCTGGTTGGCCGCAAACCACAGAGGACATTTCCTGACATTTTTTAGTAATGATATCGAACTGTGTTTCTCCTGAGCAAGCGAATGTCAGATCCAAAATCTCATCTTCAGTAAACCCTGGAGAACAGTAATGGAAGAGTCGACAGTTTTGCTCAATGTCAGGATAAAACTGATCCAGTTCTTTGTCTTTACAGGTGAAATTAGTCTCCACAGTTCCATTATCCGGAGGCGTTTCTGGTTCGACACTAGTTGTCTTTTCAGTTGTTACTGGAGTTGTTGTTGTTGTCGTTGTCGTCGTAGTTGTTGTTGTTGGTGGTGGTGGTGTTGTTGTAGTAGTTGTAGTTGTTGTTGTTGTGGTGGTGGTGGTGGTGGTGGTGTTGTTGTTGTTGTTGTTGTAGCCGTAGTAGTGGTGGCCGGGGGTGTCGTAGATGTTGTGGAAGTTAATGGCACCTCTTTAGTAGTGGATGTTGATAGGAGAGTCGTTTTTAGTTCGAGGGGAGGATCTTCGGTAACGGGTGTTTCTTGAGTCGTAATTGCCTCTTCAGTATAGATTTCTTCTTCAGTAGTTTCTTCCAAAATAACGGAAGTCATGGTTTCAATCTCATCCACAAAAGGTTCTTCAGTAAATTCAATTTCAGGCAAATCTCCTTCAGTCACGATTTCTTTTTCATCCAAGGGCGTGGTAGTAGTAGTCTCCGCCTTCTCTATCAAATCTGCCTCTTTATTTTTAATTTCTTCGGGCAACGATGGGATGGATCCCACCAGCGTTGTTTTAGTTCGTTCACTAGTCGTCGTGGCTGTGGTTAGGGAAGGAATATGGTTATTAGAAGTCCTCGGCTTCTGCCCATTGCCATTTTGTCTCACTAGTTTTGGGACGATTGAGGTGATAGTAACTTTTCCTTCGTTACCCGAGGATGCGATTTCGCTCACTTCGATTGTCGTACCATTTAA
Organism: Bathynomus jamesi; assembly: GCA_023014485.1. Lineage (NCBI taxonomy): Eukaryota > Metazoa > Arthropoda > Malacostraca > Isopoda > Cirolanidae > Bathynomus > Bathynomus jamesi. The sequence goes on from JAJOZX010000387.1 coordinate 908,174, forward strand.
AGTCGTTTTATTGAGCTCGAGAGACGTTTCTGGTCGCACAGAAGGATTCGCATGGTTCTTTTGGAGTATTATTTCTTCGAGATGATTCAAAGGATGACTGGTTAAGATCTGACCAGAATCGGATTTTATGGGAAACTTTGGTAAGACCACTTTAGCTTCGACTACATTCCCAGGACTTTGAGGTTCAATGATAGATACGCGGTCGTTATCGTTATAGATTCCGGCAACGTCAGTCAACGTTCCACTCGATATCCCGTGGTGAAGAGCTCCGAAGGCTAGAGCTCTACGTCTTCTTAAAAGGGGAGGAAGGTCTGAAATGCTGTTAACATTAATAGACGAAGAAATCCCTTTCGAGCGTTTAACATCTAAATAAACATTATCTCGCACTTGGTTAGCGGTTTTTAGTTGAATTAATTTCAAGAGAGAAAACGCATCTCTTTCGCACGCAACATTTTTGGCCTCGACGCATTTCTGGTGCATTTGAGAGAAGAGAAAACCTTCTGCACATCCTTTTACAATGACTGGCGATCGATGGTCGCTCGGACACTGAATGTATTGTTGACAAGCACTTAGGCTGTCAATGATGAATGTTCCTTTGCTAAAAAAGGAACAAAGTCCGAGCGTGTACACTAAAATGAATAAGAAAAATATTTATGCAGTTTTGTAAAAAAAAAAAAAAATTATCACAAGAAAAATATATATCAAACAATGACTGTATTATTTAAATTGTGCGTAATCTTTTTTGTTTATGCAGAAGGGAGGGGTCAATGCTTTATCTAAATTTGTATATAACTTGCAAATGACAAACAAACCTGCAAAAAGTTCCGCGTTTCTGACAGGAAGTTCAAAAGAAGAGCTTTCTGAAGAACACTCGACTCTTACATGTTTTCTACATCTTCCTGTTTTGTGATCAAACGAGTGACCTTTGTCGGCACACACAAAAGTTCGTCTTATTTCGCTGAAATATAAATAAAGAACGCCTTTTTTACTATATCAACGATGTACTGTAGCAGTTATTACTAATGGAATGATTCACGACTTCAGAATAAATGTACAATTTTGGAAAAAAAAAAAAAGGTTCGCCTCGAAACAATTGCTAAGTAGTATAAAAAATGACAATATTAAAAAAAAAATAATACCAATTAGTACTTTATTCTGTTTGGTCACGGTAATAAAATTTTAAAAATAAAACCCAATCATTTTTGATTGGCGATTTTATATATGCTTTTTTTTAATTTTATGTTTCCATAAGCAAACGTTTTCCGGAAGGACTACTTTGTGCTGCGTAATATCATCAGTCTATGATATTTATACTTATGACATTTTGTTCAGGAAGATTGTGGACGACTGCAATCATTACTATGATAATTATCGTCATTATCATTATTATTATTTAAGTTATATTAAATCTAACATTTGCATTAGAATGATGTATATTTATTGAATGTCACTGAAAAGTATAAAAAATTTACAACATATCCATCCGCGATAATAAATAAATAAATAAACACAAAAGGTCTGACAAATTTAGTCAATGCGGGAATACTTCACGATATATATATATATATATATATATATATATATATATATATATGAATAGAAACGACATAAGTGTTAAGGAACGTTTCTGCACACGAGGAGGAGAGATAACGAATAAATGAAAAATGAGGCGAACCGCCCGGGAATCGAACCCAGGGCCTTCCAAGGCCCTGGGTTCGATTCCCGGGCGGTTCGCCTCATTTTTCATTATTCGTTATCTCTCCTCCTCGTGTGCAGAAACGTTCCTTAACACTTATGTCGTTTCTATTCATTTATATACTGCGCGGTCATTGCAGTTTATATATATTAGTCCCTACTTCAGTGAAAACGTAGCAAAAAGGGTAAAATTCAATAACAATATAATCGAAGGCATACATTTAATGAATACTTAAGCATATGATTCTACATGAGCACCATCAGTATCTCTACAGAGTTCGAATTTGTCAGCAGCATTGCGGAACACATTTTGGAGCATAACAGGGGTTATTTTTGTAACTGCTGTTACGATACGAGCACGTAAATCTTGCAGATCTGTAACCCTCATTTGATAGACGCTTGATTTGATAAAGCCCCATACAAAGAAATCCAAGGGCGTTAGGTCAGGAGATCGAGCCGCCCAGGGCCTGTTGCCTCCACGTCCGCTCTACCGATTTGGAAATCGGTCATTTAGGTACTCCCGAACAATGTTTGCGTAATGACAAGGTGTCCCATCTTGTTGAAAGACGACGGTGTTTAAAATGCCATCTGAATGAAGCTGGGACATTTACGTGCTCGTATCGTAACAGCAGTTACAACACTAGGCCCCCGTCATGCTCCAAAATGTGTTCCGCAATGCTGCTGACAGATTCGAACCCTGTAGAGATACTGATGGTGCTCATGTAGAATCATATGCTTAAGTATTCATTAAATGTATGCCTTCTATTATATTGTTATTGAATTTTACCCTTTTTGCTACGTTTTCACTGAAATAGATAGGGACTTTATAAACACCGTGTGTGTGTGTATATATATATATATATATATATCGTAAAGTACCCCGCATTGACTAAATTTGCACAAACATTACAAACAAATATTATTGTTTGTATCTACAAAACTACAATACTGAATTGATTATCTTAAGATTGTAGGTATAGTTAAACGGTGCGTGCGAATCATTATCACCCAAATTAATTCACTATAATGATGGTGATATTTCAAAAGCTCGTACGTATCGAAATCAGCCAAAGCTTTACACGAGAAGTTAAAAACTAAATAATATCTAATGTAAGGAACAGTTGCGAGCAATTGAAACTCAGTTGTTACGATGGCAAGAAAACGGACGTGGAGTCGCAAGATTTTATACGATTATGTGACAAGAATTAAAGAACAAATTTTCTCGGGGTAGGTTGCGCCTTCGAGGGTTCTAGAATATCACCATCGACAGTGACAAATACGTTCCTATACGACAAAATGATCTATTTCGTTGGTCTCACCTTCGTGAATGCTGAGGAATACACGCGTGAAATTGCTCACAGTTTGTCTCGGGATCCGCGTAGAATATCGCGTGTGTCTTTCCTTTACACATGAATTTGGTGTCGATCTTTGTAGTTGGTGTCTTATTGTCTCTGAATTTCTGTCTGTGAGTCTGTCCTTGGGCTTGTTTCAGAGCAGTTCTGAAACGGGGTTCAAAAAAACGAGACCTAAATTGGACGTAGCTAGGAAGGGGTCTCTTAAATAAAGTTTTAGTAAGCAGAGAGAAGGGAAGGAGAAGCGTTTGGCGCCTAAATTGGACATCCTCATTCGCGCTCCTCGTTTGTCTGCTGCGACGCGCCTTCTCCGCCATGGCCTGGGCGGCTAGTTTGAGTAAAGATGGGCGCAAATGAGGGGCAGGGAGGGGCGCATGGGCGTAGTCCGCTCCTTGTCTCAGGGAGAACCGGGAAATGGGTGTCTGAATGTGGACACGCGCAGACGCGGAAACTGAACTCGAAGAAGCTGTACGTGTGACCGTAAAGGGGAAAGTGCGGGTGTGGTTGTGATTGTTGTTACTGTCGATTGGTTTGGAGGGGTTGGTTTTCAAAATGTCTGGTTCAGTGTTGGACTGGGGTTGAGGAGGTTGGTTAAGGCGTGATGGAGAGGTTGAGGTAATGTGAGGCGCAGGAGTTTCCTTAGCGGTCGCAGAACTATGGGTCGGAGATGGAGTGAAGAGAGGAATGGGCTGGTGAGAGACCACGTCCTCGCGAGGGAGGGCTTCGTCGGGTGAAGGGGAGTTCCCGGGTATGGCCATAACGCCCATGAGGGCGTCTGAAGGGTCGATGACTTGCTGTTGGGTGGGTGTACGTGGCTTCACAGGGTCCATCCTGAGGGAAAGGGTAGTGTTTGTGGAGGAGGAGGGAGAATTGGGAAGAGAATCTACTCTACAGAGGGAAAGAACCATTCTCACAGCGACTAAATCTTTTGGGTGGTCCCAATAACAACAACAACTGTAACAACCAACCAACCAAATTTTCCATTAAAAGATTGTGAAAAAAGTCTGTAGTAAAAAAAGTTCATCCTATATACAGTATAAAATAATAATTCCTGCTTAATTTGAAATTAAATAAGGACATCACTTAACACACAAGTTACAAAACAGTATCGTATACTGGAAAGTGCGGTTACTGCACTTAAATGCATTTACAGTACCATATATTATTTTAAGATGCATATCGCTGTATATCTATCGGGCTTACGACATTTCTCCACAAGTCATACGATCATCAATTTTTTGGGGGAGGTGTATGTGTGTGTGGGGGGGGTAGATATGGGTAGGTGGGTGGGTGGGTGGTTTAACCTCTGTAACAGTAAAGGTCACGTGACTTAGGAAACCTACAGCTTTACGTCGGATCCGCAGTACGGGTCGGTACATCATATGAACGTAGAGGACGGTCTCCCATCCAACTATTAAAACAGACCCAGTGTCACTTTAACTTCGCTGATCGATGGTAAACGGTGTTGTGATATGGCCACGAAGTAGCCTCCGGGAGGAGGAGGGGGAGGGCGTTAGTTTAGGTTATGCTAGATTAAATTGTTAGTTTTTGAGTGTCGATGTTATGTTTTATTGACCAAATTGTGCTATTTGTCGGCTAACGACATTTCTCGAGAAGTCATACTATAAACAAGTTGTTTGAGAGTTAGATTCGGACTCACGACATCTGATCGACTTGACATTCTGTCAACAAGTATATTGTGAGTTAGATTAAGTTAGTTTTTTAGTGTCGATGTTTTGGTCTTGTCGACAAAATGGGCATAGGTCCGTTAGCTTAAACTAGATCAGGTTAAGTTGTGAGTGTTGAAATTCGCCGTCGACAAGACGTGTATAGACCAGTGAGAATCAGTTTGGTTAAGTACGCTAGGTCAGGTTAGGTAAAGTTACTAGAGTGTCGAATAAATTCCCCGTCGAGGAAATGTGCAGATGCCCAATTTTATGACCACTTAAAAACTGACCAAATATTAATAATTTGTATTTAAGAAATTAGTCTTAAAGTCTGATAAAAAAAAAAAAATTAATATTTTGCCAAACTCAAAATTAATTATTATTATTATTATTATTATTATTAATTATTATTTATTAATTTTCAGTTTAGTGAATATTTAAAAATAATGCATTTTAAGATATATAAGGTACCAGTTTTAATTATTCCGATTGGTTAAATAAAGCTAAGAGAAAAGGGTAAAAAAGTAAAGAGAGAAAGTCAGCTTATAAGAAAATAGAATGACAAGGCAATGAAGAATTAAATAAATCACACTTACACACTACATTCATCTCAAAATAGTAAAGACTTAATTAAGCTTAAAGCTATTTAAAGAGAAACATGGAAATGTTGCTAGAATTTAAATCAACCTAAACACAATGAATGTTAAAGGAAAATGGAGCAACTTTTACGTTTGAGCAAAATTCAAATATATATTTTTTGTACGTCTCTAGAGCTGAAAAGTAGGAGAAACTGTACTACGAATAATAATTACTGGAGTTCAAGGAGAGAGTTTTCAACTTTTAGATCTTCAAATTGAATTCAAAGCTTTACGTTTCATCATCAAAGGATTACTCTATTATGTATTTTAAAATTAGTCAATTCCAATGTTGTAATGAAATATTTACAACGCATTATGAAGAAATAATATATTTCCTTTTTAAGGATATAATACGAGGTAGCGCCCGTAGCTCAGTGGGTAACGCAGTGAAGACACTGAGTTAGGGAGTTCGAATCCAATGACCTTCCTCACTCATTATTAAGATAAAAGCCTTAATAGTATTATTAATTTATATCAATAATTTCATGTAAAATAAAAAAAAAGATTAGGAAACTTACGGTGAATCAGGAATTATTCCTGGTCCATAAAGTTCATTGTTGAGGTGGAAAAAGAATTTAGATCTGCTGCAATCGACCTCTTCCTCTCTTTCACAAACTCTCGTTTCTTGATCAAACACCGTTCCATTTAAACACCTGAACACGATATCTCTCGTCTCTCCTGAAATGGACACAAAACGCGTTTACAATACTGGAATATGGGTAGAAGGTAAATAAACTAAAATCATGAGGACGTCTTCCGTCGGGTTAGGGTAAGAATGGGTACGCGCACTGCTATGAATTGAGTTTTCAATATATATTTCCTACCCAATTCTTTATAATTTAATTAAAATTCTCCATTACGGTACATTTTAACTATTTTCATACCAAATGCGACCGTGTAAAGAACTAATTCCTTTAACGTTTAAACAAACATCAATCGGATTCCCGTTAATTTAAGGCTGTTTATCAATGGTTGCCTACCTTTTACTCCGAGGGTGCAGACGTGGAACATTTGACAAGATTCTTGTACGTCTGCGTAGTAACCACCAATGACTTTTCCTGCGCAGGTAAAGGCATTGCTTCCAGGGGGCGCATCTTTCGTTTTCGACAGTGTTGCTGTTACTGACTGAGAGAGAAAAAGGAAACTGTTTGACAACAATGAATTGAGGACACGACTGACGACAAAATTTAGCTTCTATCTATGCAGAAAAAAGATAAGTTTTAAATAGCATTCCATTCTTCAAAAACAACAAAATAAACATAACCTGGTTATAGGAAACGAGCAGTCAATTACAGATAACCGTTCATATAATCACTAAAGTGAAACTAAATGACCGCAACTGCTCCCGTTTTATCCATGTGGATCCGCTAATCTGAACACACGAGAACGATTAGCGGAGACGACAATTTGGAGACTTAACAAAAATTTAAGCGAACGACAAAGATTCAGTTATTCAATGCAAAACACATCACCTTTTCAGTCCGTCTCACCAGCATATCATTACATTAAAAATACACACAAGAAATATTTATACGGGGCCACCCCAAGGTCTGGAATCGAAAGAAAATTGTGTTTTAGCTGAAAACTGCACATCCTGTTTACTCCAGACTTTGAGGATGCCACTATATATATACTGTATATATATTATATATATATATATATATATATATATTCGTGTGTGTGTGTTTGTGTGTGTGTATATATATATATATATATAATGAATTTCACAAACACGTGAAACTAATAACTAATGCAGACCCACAAGGAATCGCTTTTAGATTTTCCTTGTAGGTGTGCATAATATACATATACAATATATATACAAGAAACGTTTTTAGAATCTTCAGATGGTTTCGAACGACGGTTCGGGATCGACCAGCGGTCGACCCTTCCGCTTCATTTGCGCGATTTAGTGGAGAAAATTGGCTTCTGATCTATTCCTGCCCTCGTAGCCTTGCCACGCATGGCTGGTCAGGGACTTTGCGCGAGAACTTGTCCAGATGGCTCTCGAAATGATTCAGGTTGGCGTGCTGAATGTTCCTCAGTTCTTTTGGCAGTGCATTCAAAAGTTTCGAGCCACATATTCTGAGGGTATTTTTCCATCCTCGTTTTCGTAGGCCCATATCCCACCGTAGCTCGGACACTAGAAAATCTGCCTCTTTTCTCATTCCAGTGTGGTTCTATTTCACTTCTAAGGTTAAGGACACAACCTCGGGTATTTTCCATCTGCATATTATTGTATACCTTTCACGTCTTCTTTCCACGAAGTTGAGTTTCAGAGATTATATAACGGAAAATTGCAATCAACTGTACAGTATATGGATGCTCTTTTGACTAGACTAACACGGAGCATTGTTGCTTTCCGTGGTGATGAACCACATACAGAAGCCTCATCGTACTTTGACCCCTTGTTTGCTTGGTAATGCTGCTGTGAACTACTCGTACCCTGAAATGGGCGTATGGGCTGAATGAAGCTCTATGTGAAAGATGTTTAACTCTTCATTCTTCCAATTAAACTATGAATACATCGATTTATATATATATATCTATTTGTCTTCAGAGGGTATCGACTATTTATCCAAACACGAATGGTGACAATGTGGAAGTCTTCAAAAGGAGACACCTGGTCAGGACATTCCCAACTAAGTCGGGTGTATCTGGCTATGTGAAATGGAGAGCTCAAGAAAGCAACTCTCTCCTTCACCAAGCCAATTCTAGAGGTGGGGTCACGAGCCTGACCACGCAATGAGAGATCAGCGCGCGGAATTACAAGATAGATAGGAAAAAGGAAAAATTATTCCAAGGCCTCATTTTTCTTTTTCCGTGTGGGTTTGCATCATACATTCATTTCACGTGTTTAAGTGTGAAATTCATCCCATATAAACATAAAGATAAAAATAGGTAAATTCTCGGAGGACCACAAGGCAACGAAACCAGCAACTCCATTGGAAAACGAATCGGAACCACCTGTATGCGAAAACTAGAGAAAAAATAAAAATAATCCTAGCCAACATTCAGGGCCTTAAATCAAATCATTCCCCGGACAAAGTTTTATACCTGAAAGTACTCATGCAAGAAGCCGGAGCACTTTGCATGCCTCACGGGAGAAACTCATCTAAAGGACTGCCAGGCAAACTGTAAAAATTGAGAGTCCTGTAATGACAAAAAAGAAATAAAAATTGACAACTATAACATCCTCCGAGCCGACAGAACAGCGAGACGTAAAGGAGGATGTGCTATTTACACACGCGAAAGGCATATGGCAGAAATGGCTATAAGTACCTCAAACAGCTACGTAGAATGTGTAGCAGTAAAAGGTGAAAAATTAAATATGGTACTAATTGTAATGTACAGACCCCCAAACAAGCCAACCCCAACATTTTCAGATTCCATTACAGAGGTAAGAAACTGGGTAAAAGATCTACACTCTCTAACCCCAATTATTTTTCTCTGTGGTGATTTTAATTTTCCATTCATGAAATATAAAAGGATAGGAAAAAGTATATGTATACACCAGGACAAGGGGGGCACATGAGAATACCAGGAGCAGATAAAAATGCTACTAGCTCTAGCTGATGAATTTATGTTAACGCAAGAAATAACAGAAAACACAAGAAAAACCAACTGCCTAGATTTAGTATTCACAAACAACAGCAACTTAATTGATAATGTAGAAATATCCCCAACTATAATATCGGACCACAATATCATTGAAATAACAACTAATATAAAGGCAACAGGAAAGGAAAGAACACGCACAACAGAAAGAAGCAAATTCGAAATTTTTAATTTTCACTCCACAGCTATAAACTGGGAAGATGTAACACCCAGCATGGAAGTAATAGATTGGAAAACCATTTTCGAGGCCAAGACAACGGAGGAGATGCTAATAACTTTAGATGAAAAGACGTTAGAAATTGGAGAAAAACATGTCCTAAAAATACAACAAAGACGAAAAAGAAGCAGGTTCGAGAGACAAAAGAGGGCATTGTTCCGAAAGAGAAAAAGAGTGACTACAAAATTAAGTAACTGTAAAGATAACATCAGAAAAATGTTAAATGATAAACTGCAAAGTATCGATGACGTCATACATGAACTAATTGAGAAGCATACAGAAAAAGACGACGACGACGCTATAGAAGCGATAAAGACTAACTCAAAGTACTTCTATAATTTCGCAAAAAGAAAGTCGAAAAACCATGCGACTATCGGACCTTTAAAAAACGAGAACAGTGATTTATCTGATGATCTAACAGAAGTATCTGAAATATTAAGAGCTCAGTACGAATCATCTTTCAGTATCCCAAAAACTGACAAATTGATATGCGATAGAAACACATTCTTTGAAGAACTACAAGGGGAAAGTATAACGGACTTCGACTTTACGACGGATGATATTACACAAGCCATAGGGAAACTACGAGGGCCACTCAATATATTTTGCCTCACCTTTTTTTCTTTCTTTCCAAATTTCCTTATAAGTTCCAGAAATTTTGTACACAAGTAGTTACATACCTTTTTTACAAGTTTTTATTTTTCCACATAGTCTCCATCCTTTTCTACGGTTTTCTTCCACCTCGAAACAAGGGCCTTTATTCCTTGCTGGTAAAAGTCCGCTGGGTTCCGCTGGAGACACCTCTTAACCTCCTCAACAACCTCATCGTCAGTATGGAACTTTCTTCGACGAAGAGCATCCTTCATTGGCCCAAACAAATGGAAGTCTGAAGGTGCCAGATCCGGGCTGTATGGAGGGTGGGGTAACACAGTCAAGTGCATTTTTGTGATGGCCTCTCTTGTTTGCAAACTGTTGTGTGGTCTATCGTGCTAAAGAAGGACGTCTTCCAGTTTTCTCTCCGGTCGAACTCGCTTTATACGTCTCTGGAGTCTCTGTAGGGTAGCAATATATGCCTCTGAGTTGATTGTTTGTCCTTTCTTCATAATGTCCATCAGAATCACCCCTTTCATATCCCAGAAGATGGTGACCATAACCTTTCCTGCAGAGGGAGCCATTTTGAACTTTTTCTTGCGTGGGGAGTCTGCGTGATGCCACTCCATGGATTGGCGTTTTGTTTCAGGTTCAAAGTGGTGTACCCAATTCTCATCCCCAGTCACAGTTCGTGAAAGGAAGTCATCCCCTTCTGTCTCGTATCGAACCAACGACTCAGAAGCAATTTCTTTTCTTTGGGCTTTGTGATCTTCAGTCAGTTCGCGAGGAACAAACCGTGAACACACTTTTATGTATCCCAGTTGCTGAATTATCGTATTCGCACTTCCTTCACTAATTCCTAGCTCCAGTGATAGCTCCTTGTATGTGATCGAATGGTGCTGTTAGTACGTTGCACAGTGCGAGATGTCACAGCCGATGCTGGGCGACTGCTGCGTGGCTCATCATCGAGGCTGGCTCTCCCTCTCTCCAATGATCTCACACGTTTAGACCAGCGTCCAACTGTGCTTTGATCAACAACCGCATCTCCTTAAACGTTTTGTAGACGTTTGTGAATATTTCCAACTGTTTCCTTCTCTGCGGCTGAGAACTCGATAACAGCTCTGTTTATGACGCCATTTTCGAAACTACGTTAACCATCGGTTTTATACAAGGGCGTTTAAAAGCGGTTTTATACAAGGAGGGGAGGTTCAAACTGGAAAAATCCGGTTATGTGAAGCACAGAAAGTTCAAACTCACGGCCCAATAGATATTTTAGCTCCATGGCCTATTATTTAGCTAAGAAAAAAGGGTGGGGAAAAATATATTGAGTGGCCCTAGTAAAAACACACTCAACGGCAGGACCAGATAAATGGAATGCCACACTGATCAAAAACTGCAAGAATGCAATCGCTGAACCCCTATACTGGATATGGAGACGATTACTAGACACAGGAGAAATACCGGGCATCCTGAAGAGCGCAAACATAGTCCCAATATATATATAAAGGAGGAGATCGATCCGAGGCCAAAAACTATATGCCAATGTCGCTTACATCTCATCTCACTAAAATATTTGAAAGAATAGTTAGACAGAAAATCAATGATAACCAACATGGGTTTCGGTCAGGCAGATCATGCCTATCACAACTGATGGAACACTACAACATTACTGATGCATTTGAAAGTAATGAAAACTATAATGTACTATACACAGACTTTGCCAAAGCGTTCGACAAGTGTGACCATGGAATCATAATACATAAACTGAAATACAGTAATAACAGGAAAAGTAGGGAAATGGATATATAATTTCCTTAGTGAGCGGCGGCAAGTCGTTACAGTACAAGGAGTATCTTCATCAGAATCAGAGGTCCTCAGTTCAGTACCACAAGGAATAGTATTAGCTCCACTACTCTTTATAATCATGGTAACTGACAAAGATGAAGAAGTTACCAGAGACAGCACAGGAACATCCTTCGCGGATGACACAAAGATCAGTAGAAAAATAAGAAACCCAGAAGATATATGATCTCTACAAACCGACATGAACAGAAAGGAATTGCTATGTGAGGTGGAGAGCACAAGGAACCAACTCACTACTTCACCAGGCCAACTCGAGAGGAGGAACGACAAGCTTGACCTTCGCGAAATGAGGAATCATCGCACGGAACCTTTGTAATGTTGTAAGGTAAGATATATATATATATGAGGTACAATTGTGCTGCCTCAATGAGGAAACAAATTTACGGTGCATCATGCTCCTGATGAATCATGCATCCGGATCTATAAAACCAGGAGTATCTACAATACAAACTAACGACAAATGCACCTGAAATATGAATTGCCTTATTCATTTGAATATGTAAATCAGAATATTGTTGCTTCCACTGAGGATAAACCACGTACGGAAGCTTTGCTCGTTCGTTCACCCTCTGTATACTTGGCAATGATGCTGAGAACTGCTCATAACCTGAATGGGTGTATGGGAGTAGCGGTGCTTTTAAAAAATAGTGAAACTTTACTTTCTATTTAAGACTTGGTTTCCACTTTCCTCCTCATATATATATATATAGTGTCGGAAAAGTCGCGCATCATAGGAATTTTCAGTGTTGATATCGATGAATCGGTACAGAATTTAAATTTTCTACCGATTCATCAATTTGTAGTACCTGGTATTCCATGCATTAAAACCAAGCTCACCCTCTCGTCTATTGTTAATTTCGCAGCCATCTCCAACCTAAAAGAAAAAATAATATATTATAGTCAACACTGAAAATTCCTATGATGCGCGACTTTTCCGCCACCCTGTGTGTGTGTGTGTGTGTGCATAAATTGCTACATTTCAAAATGGATGGACACTTTTAGGACTAAAACAAACGCAGCATTTGGAAGTTAGGACAAGTTGTCGTTATTTTTTTATTTTTTTTATTTAACGATTTGCTATAACTTTCAGTGAACTGCTGAAGTCATTCTAGATTTTATTGTAACACCGAAATTACTTTCTTTTGTCTCCTTTTCATCTTTAAACGAGAAGGAGACTCGTTTCGCTCGTTAAAAATTGTCACTTATTTACACGACCACAAAATTTACAGAACATTTGCTCTTCCCCAATCACTTGTATTTTTATAATATTTTACTTATTATGGCAATAAAGTGTGTGTGTGTGTGTGTGTGACAACTCAGAATGGACCCCCTGAGAAACTTTTATGTTACACACACTGTGCATGAAACAAGGAACTCTTCTGGGAAAATTAAATCCACGCACAGCGTGTGTGTGTAACATGAAAATTTCTCAGGAAACCATTCTGAGTTGTCACACATTAAACGGACGTGTTAAGTGCCTTGAAAAGTGGACGCTCAAATTTTCCGGTTGAGGTTTAAGTTTTGATTTTTTGGCTAAAAATATAATAGTTACCCCTTTTTCTCTGATGTATTCGATCCGAGGTAAAATGCAACGAGTTTCTCGCGTATATTGAGGTTCTGGAAAGCTTTAAACCCTAGACCCTGCCCTAAAGCTGGGTCTTATCTGTTTAGCAGATAGCTGGTGAGGGAAGCTATATTTTGGGGCCTCTTTGCTAGTTACTCGTTATCCACGTTGGGCTTCCATCATGAAAAAGAAAAACTACAGTATTTGTCATTTACCATTACTTATTCGGACTATAGTGGATTTAATTTTCCCAGAAGAGTTCCTCGTTCCATGCACGCCGCACGGTCTGTGCGTAACTTTGGTTTGGCTTCCGCCCAAATTATTCATCCTGACGAAGGTTAAGCTTATCACCCCACCTTAGACCTACAGTTTAACGTGGAATCCGAACCACGCCTACCAGGGCCCAGTTTCTTAACCACTAGGCTACCCATTTACCTACCAACTAATTTTTTTTTATCATGTGGAAGAACGAACAGATGGGGTTTTGCTGCGCGCCACCTGTCGCATCGGGTCTCGATCTCGGAGCTGTACCGAGGCGCACACACGCACGCACACACACACACACACACACACACATATATATATATATATATATTAATTAAATAAATGACAGTGAAACCTTTGTTTTGTGTTCATAACTTAATCTATGAAAACAAATATCAAAAATATTGACGAATGTGTATTTAGATGTGTGTAAAATCGGATTATATTTAATTTAAAGTGGGAATGAAAAGTAAATTAAGTACTGCGCAATTCACACTTACAAAAATAACTTTTCTGAAAACTGGAAAACAATTTTCTGTATTCAAAGAAGAAAAAGAAAAGAATTTCCTGAGGTATTCATTAATAAGTTGGTAAATAACGAAATGTTTGTGAGAACTGCACTTTGCAGCCAATTAATATATTTATGTTAGGAGAAGCTATCATCTTTACGTAGGCTTTTAATTATTTTTCGAGCAATATTTTATCGGTGTTTTTTCGAATACGTTAGTGCACACACACACACACACACACACACACACACACACGTACGTACATTTTGTTATGTAATTGGAACCTTTGAATATTATAAAAACCTCCATTCATATTATATATATAGCACCTCGGTGATGTGTGGTCAGCATCGCTGACTACAAATTCATCGGCCCCGGGATCCAGACCCGGTAATGGAAGACGGCGCGCAGCAAAGCCCAGCTGTTCATCCTTCCACACAACATAAAAAATTGATTGAGAGATAAACGGGTAGCCTGGTGGTTAAGACGCTGGGCTGCTTATCGGGAGGTCGTGAGATCGAGTCCGGGCGAGGACTTTGTAATTTCTGACCACCAGTGGTGGGGCGTGGTTCGGATTACACGTTATAAACTGTAGGTCTAAGGTGGAGTGACAAGCTTGATCTTCGTCAGAATGACCAATTCGGGCGGAACCAAAACAAAGGTGAAACAACAAGGTTATATAATATATATATATATATATATATACACAAGGTGTCCCATAAGAACATTTGTTTTTAGTTCTAATGTATTATTTTTGTAAGTTTAATTTTAAATAAATTTCCCTACGAGACCGGACTTATGGGACACCCTGTATAAAGTTGGTTAATCGTAAGTTTGAAGGTTAAATAATTAAATTAACCGGTAGGTAAACGGGTAAACATAAATAATTGGCGTTTCTCTAATTTTAATCTCTTTGCGTGCTTCCTCCGCAACAGAAGACTCATCATGTACAAGAATACAAACTTCGCGCGAAACCTTGCAAGGTTGCGAGGCGAGATTTAATTACGAGATGCGTCAGAATGCAAAGAAAAAGAAGAAAAACGAAAAATTGTATCCGATAACGTCATTGAGAGAAAAACTTTTAAGACATTTAGTTCAACCACGTCAATGATTTTTTTTTACCAAGTTAGTGCGTTTGCTTCCTTTGTGTGGACACTGTCATGACATTAAACAAAGATGGACGAGGTTCTGAAGCCCAACTCGGGGTTTTACGATGGGTAATCGCTAATTAAACGCTTCCGACAAATGTTCTTAAAGGTGGTTCCAATAATCACGTTTTGAATTTAGTACAGATCGGCTTTCGAGAGATATGATTCGGGTATTTACTGTGACGCACCTTCCGTTTTAGCTAATAAAGCAACCTTCTCAAGGAGGCCGCGCGAAAGGTTCATTAGACTCACGTATGCCGCCCCAAATGCCAAGCTTCATTGGGTCATTGTAAAAATGGTTTATAAAAATTATTCCAAACCTCAAGACCACATCATCCGCCACGAAAAATAATTCCAATGAATAAAGTACAAAAAATAATAATTTCAGAGAATGAAGTTAAAGAAACAAATAATGTTGAGGAGATGATTCACTTAAATTTTATTTAAAAAAACGAACACGTTCTTATAAATGCATTTTTTTGCTCCCATTCATAGTTGCACCTGCATGATCGTGGCCTAGCCTATGAAGGCTTATATGACGTGGCTCTGAAATGTCACATAAGCCTAGTTTTACGTTTTAAATAATGATCATGGGTGCGATGAATTTGCGTTCATAAAGCATGGGTCGCATTAGTTGGCCCGAGCGCTGTACCACTTTCTGGTACTCCTTCAGTTATTATTATTATTATTATAATATAAAATAGTTTAATTTTAACTTCAAATTGGTTAAAGCGAGTTGTTGTTGTTGTTGTTTAACCTTCTTCGTAATAGCAAAAGTCATGTGACTGAGACCTATACAGTTTTACGCGATACGAACCACGAGTCGCTACATCATCTGGACGCAAAGGACGGTCATCCATTCATCCAGTTACCACTCAGACACAATATCGCTTAATTTCGCTGATCTACAGGAAGCGGTGTTACATGGCCACGACTTATCCCACTTAAAGAGGGTAAAACAAGACTCAAATGTGTCATTTTAAGGTTATGATCAGATGGTCCTTAGTCCAATATAACCGTCCACCTGAATTCGCTAGTTCATAAATGTGCATGCGTGCTGGCACAAAAGACCCCTCTTCACGGTCACGTAACGATGTGAGTAGAATGAATGTTCTCCAGAGTAAAACGCATTAAGTTTTATACTAGTTAGAAATGGGCGGAGTGTTGGTTCGTAAAACAGTGAAGCCTAAATTGCTTTCTAAGATTTAATTTAATTTAATCTGTAAAAAAATCTGCCCTTAATTTTAATTATATATATATATATATATATATATATATTTTAAGTAAAATTAAATTTAAGAAATCACACTTTAGAGACTCATTACGAAGACAATAGGTTAGTTACAGGACGAACCTGCGATTAAATATGTCACAAGATACAATAAAACCGGAGCATAAATTAAATGCGCATTAACCACTACGTCCTAGAAATTGGCCTAGGACTATTAGGCTTTTTTGTTTTTTCATTTTATGCCGTTTCACTCATATTTTTATGATAATAAAACTTGTAAAATTTTTCCTCTAATTTCTGTAATTAATGCACCAATATATTTTCCAGGAAAAAATAAACGAAAAATATATATATATATATATATATATATATATATATATATATATATATATATATATATGGGAATGTGTGTATCGAAAATATATATATATATATATATATATATATATATATATATATATATATATATGGGAATGTGTGTATCATATATATATATATAATTAAATATTTCGATATAAATACGCTAAATGGGCTCAAAAGAATGCGCAATTATTATTTCTTTTGTTTTAATCACTAACTGCCTCGTTACAAAATAAATAACAGGGATATTCTGTAATTATATATATATATATATATAAAAAAGACCAATTTTGATTCCGAATACGAGAGAGAGAAACCTGTATAAATAATACATATTTCCTCAATACAGAACAGTTTTAAGCCATTACAGAGTGAAAATATATATGCTTGTCAAACTATATTATTATTGTGTTTTAAGTTAAGTCGCCAGTAAATCATATATACACGGATCTATAAAAGAAGTTTACCTATAGAAATATATATAAAAGAAAACCCCCACTATAAAAATATTTTCCAAAACAGATTTTGCAATTTACGACTGAAATTTAAAAAAAAAAATGACGTAAGGTTAACTTTTATTTGAAGAGAAATTCAAAACCATAAATTTGTTAAAATATAATTGGAAAAAATTATGTATTTAATGAAAAAAAAAATTTACAACCAATGTTTAATGAACGCCCGAGTGAAGTGGGAGGCTAGAGATTGGAGATGTGGGGTGTGTAGGCTGGGGGTTAGATGCGAGGAAACAATGCAATGTCGATTAATTTGACTATGCAAAAACGAAGCCAGTAGTATGACGTCATCCCGTGCGCGTCATGAGTCGCGGTGACGTCATCGCGGAATGGCTTTGCCATGAAGCAACTTTTGTCGCTAGTCTATATAGGCTAGTTCTGAATCGCAGATTTTCTCGCCTCATGCTTCTGAGATTCCAGGAAGACATGACTTTAAACATTCAAGGATGGAACAGAAAATTTGGAGGTTCATTTAGTTGTAAATTGACAGTAATTAGAGCAAAAATGGTTTTGAATAACACTGAAAAGCGGTTCTACCTAATATTTTTAATGGCATATATATATATATATATGTAGGTCTAACAACTCGCTTAGATATTTAACATCTATACTCGAATAGGAGAGAAGAGGGTCAGACTCTAGCCTACTGCGCTAACTCCCGGATTATTATCATCATCAAAATCATCGAGAGTCGAACCCCCGACCTCAGTGTCTTCACTTTGCTTATAGAGAAACGATGTTTACGCACTGAGCTACGGCGCTGATTAAAATCATAAAAAACTGATCTAATGCTGGTACAAGATACAAAATAATATATAAAGGTACATCGAAACAAGTAACAAGAGTGCATACATTACAAATCTGAATACACAAAACATTTCTTCGTCCAAAATAGATTGGAGAGAATTTGAAATATCATTTGATTTCCGAAAAGGTTAAAAGCCGTTCCATTTCCCCCTTCGACCAAAAAATGCTCAATGACGCGTGAAATCAGTTTTCAAGAGTTAAATATTGAAAATACTGAAGTGGTCTTTTAAGTATTCCGGAATACAATGAAAACTTTTAATGAGAATTGACGATCCGTTTTTCAAAATACACTTAATATTGATAATACACTTTTAGGGATGAGTACGGGCTGCTTAATCTCTTCCCGAACAGAAATAATTATTTAACGGAGGGGAGGGGACCTACGGCTTTATGTGGGACCCAAACCATCTAAGAGTAGCTGCATCATCCGAACGCAGAAGGACGGTCACCCATCCAACTACGGAACAGAGACAACGTCGCTTAACTTCATTGATCTAACGGTAAGCGGTGTTGCGAGGTGGTCACGATGTAGCCCTTGAAAATTAACTGATACAGTAACGCTGCCTATATATATATATATATATATATATATATATATATATATATATATATATATTCGGTTCTATATTCTCAAATTTTGAATAATTAATGATTCAATTTTCAAAAAAAACCTAAGAGCTAAACTCAAACATGAGAGTCTCATATCTATGTATGAAGTTCATGAAGCCAAGCTAGAAATAGTTTCCTGGTAAAATTTATTACAATCTTACAACAGTAAATTCTGGTAATTACCTGACTCGAATATCCCGTTTTTATCATAAATAAACTCTAGGATAAGGTTAAGGTTAATTTAACCAATTTAACCACCGAAAAATGCAATATTTCACCAAAAAATATTTGTAAAAATTGCTAACACACACACACAGTTTATATATATATATATATATATATATATACAGTATATATATATATATATATATATATATATAGTGTGTGTGTGTGTGAAGCAAGCCTAAGGTAGTACGAATGTGTGTGTGATTGCTGCAGATAAATTTGTGCTGCTTTGGGGAGGAAACAAACTTGCGGTGCATCTTGCTCCTGAAGAATCATGCACCAGGACTGATGATAACTGGAAGTGTCTACAAGCCAAACTAACAAAAATTGCGATCAATTGAATGTGATTATGGATGTTAAAGGGACGAGACTAACGCAGAATTGTTGGTTTCAGTCGTGATGAACCACGTACGAAAGTTTCATCAGTACTTTGACCCCCTATTTGCTTGGCAATGCTGCTGCGAGCTGTTCGTACCATGAATTGGGCGTATGAGCGCAATGGTACTCTTTATATATATATATATATATATATATACAGTATATATAACCTTTGTTTGCTTCCGCCCGAATTGTTCATTCTCACGAAGGTCAAGCTCGTTGCTCCACCTTAGACCTACAACTTAACGTGGAATCCGAACCACGATCCAACACGGGTGGTCAAAAATTACAAAGTCCTCGACCGGACTCGATCTCACGACCTCACGATCAGCAGCGCAGCGTCTTAACCCAGGGTACCCATTTATCTACCAACCAATTTTTACTGTATGGAAGAAGGATGAACAGCTGGGTTTGCCGCGAGCCGCCTGCCAGAATCGAACCTGGGTCGGTGGATTCGTAGTCAGCGATGCTAACCACCACACTACCATAAAATTATGACTTAAAAGGGAGATTAATTTATTTTTAATGACGTGTCCAATTATGATAAATGCCTTTAGTGACGTAGTCAAAAATAATTTATTGATGTCAATACGATTCTTAATTTGTTCAACCAATTATAAATAATTGCTTAATGCGATAATTAACACTTACCTTAATTAACAGTAAGTAAGTAGATAACAAAATTAATCTTAGCATCCGTTTCAAAGTCATATCTGTAATAAAAGATAAAATATTATTAATTATATAATAATAATAATAATAATAATAATAATAATAATAATTGTATTCTTTTTATTAATATATGTTTTCATTAATATGTTCTGGGATATCTGAACCAG
The DNA here is from genome assembly GCA_023014485.1 of Bathynomus jamesi. Classification (NCBI taxonomy): domain Eukaryota; kingdom Metazoa; phylum Arthropoda; class Malacostraca; order Isopoda; family Cirolanidae; genus Bathynomus; species Bathynomus jamesi. The sequence goes on from JAJOZX010000387.1 coordinate 928,261, forward strand.
TTAGTAGTATGGGATTTTGAGACTTTTCCCTGTATGTTCAAATACTGTTTTCTTGAATCCCATCCACAAAGCACGCTTGACAACCACATCTAGAATTTTTATTATTAATTAACCATATATATGGAATATAATGCACGAATCCGCAAGATTGTTCATATAGATAGAAAGATAGATAGATAGATGTACGTGTGTGTGTGTGTGTGTGTGTATGTTACACCTATTCCAAATTAAGAGTAGAAAAATTGATGAATTTCTGGAGGCGATTCTGACCAAATTTTGGAAGGAAAACATAAATCTTTTTGTGACTTCGTTTTCTTTGAAGGATTTTGTGTCAATCTTTGCGTGGAATCCAATTTTTTCTGTCGTTCCAAAACAATGTTAAAGTTAATTTCAACTGGTAAAAGCAATAAATTATTTAAATTGAATTTTATATTTATATATATCTTGTTTTCAGTCATTCAAGCGTAACTTTATTCATTGTTATTGTAAAAGTTAAGACTGGTTTATTTTTATAGAAAAATTGAGTTTTAAGGGATGACTAAAATTATATTTAAAAAATAAAAAATAAACCTGAAAATTTTTCCTATGCGTTAGTATAAGCAGCCATCATACAGTTTTAACTCTGAACAGCTATTAGAACGTCTAAAACTTAGGATTTATTGGCTAAAAAAGGGTAAACTTAATGTAAAAACTACATAATTATACGAGGAATTAAAAATACCTCAACCCACACACTTCATATAAAATCTTTGTACTGGTTATCCTTAGTTTAGTTTCGTGTGTAGGAGTGCTTTAAGAGTAGGACAAGGAGGGGTGTTAAAATTATCAGTAATTCGTAGAAACGAGGGAGCTGACTCGTTCCTTTAAGCCAAAATGAGATAAACAACAACCATTTATTAAAAATTAAAATCGATCAACTTATTTTGATAACGTTCCAATAATTTCTTTTATCAAAGATTAAATAACTTATTATCAAAAGCACTTCCAGTAGTCTTATAAAAATTAAGAGAATTTAGCGACTATCAACTACCATATAATAAAATTCAATGGCATAGGGTACTGGGTACAGAAGGATACAACAGGGATGCCCTATTTGTCCTATGGGCACTCGAGGCCAAATACATATTTTGCCTTTTTATGCGTGTAAAAAAAAAACCCGTACTAACTGAAATGTTGAGATGTGAAGGTTTGTTGCCTTACAAATTCCCAATCACGGTCTACCGTTAAAGTAGCACCACTTAAAACGTAAACGGAAGTTACCTTAAAGTGAAAGTAACTGAATCTAATATTTTCATGTAAACATTATACTACAATCCATAATGGATGACAAATGAATAACACACACACACACACACACACACACACACACACACACACACACACACCTCCGGAAGGAAACACGGTGAAGGCCGTCGACATTTCAGGGACAAGGTCGCAAGCGGTCATCGCCGATGAGGAGGAGGAGTTAGTGCGAGACCTATCACGAAGCCCCTGGTACGTGTCGAAGAACTTCGCACTTGGTCGCGAACGCGCAAGCAAGAATTGACACCTTTACCGGAAAGCCGCTCTTCCTCCTCCTCCTTCAGGAAGCCTAAAATGTTAGTTACAGACCGGAGTTCCTCGAGGCGACGATAAATTTGAATGTTGAAACAAGTCTCGATTTTTACGTTTTGTCCGCCCTATAAATTTAAGCGCACTCTTGCATATATATATATCTCTCAACTCGTTAACCCAAGAGGTAAACGATATTAAGGAAGCGGCTTTGTATTTTCTGCTTAATGTGTGTGTGTGTTTATGTGTGTGTGTTCCAAATAAATATTTCATGACAAGCACGACACACTTCATTGGAAATAATGTTATCTTTGTATCGTCCACACGCATTACCCAAAGAAAAGTCTCATTAATCGATGAGGTTATTCCTGTACCTCGATAATCACAGTCATTTCAGCTCATTTAGAAAAGCTTTCTTCACGCAGGCAACACGACCCAAATTGTTTTCTAATTTGTCTCGAAGTACCCGTCTAAAATGAACTCTTCCGTCCAAAACTAACTCTCTGGACGGGTGAAAAAAAAGTCGGCGCTCAACTCTGGACGGCTATAGCATTCCTTGATCAGTTCAATCTTTCTGAGAAATGTTGTACGAGTTAGAATTATAATTTGGCTTTTATCGTTCACCACGGGAGAATGTTGCTTTCGTGTAACCCCCCTAAAAACATAATTATCCATCTATAAATGTCTATCATAAGAAGTCATCGTTCCTCGTGTATGATATTTACGATATACTAATTTCCGTTCACAAATTTTATGGAATGGAAGTCAGTTCCGGGGGACATCTCGTTGGATAATCTGACTATCCTTGGACCAGCCTTGCTCACTCCATTTGTGGTCTGATCGTGGTTTTGCTTTGACTCAGGTAAGAGCAACGACCGAGAACACCTTTCAGGGAAGAAAGGACCTTCATTTCTAATCTACGAAAGTCGACCGAATCGTTAATATTCTTTAGGCGTTCGTAATTAATATGCATGCAACAATAACTTGAATTTTATATGATAATTAAAAAAATCTTATATTCATACAAATATTCCACATCCGGATAGAGATAACAATTACACAAATTCGATTACGAGTAAGTATAGAGCAAAATCTATAGAAAAAAGGATATTAAAATGCGTTTATACATTCAAAATTGTCATAGCTTAAGGCCTATGCTAAGACCGGGCATTATTAATAAGAGTAGCATTGAAGACGAGCGCGCATTTATAAAAAATTAAAAAATAAACCTTTTTAGAATCTCATTTCCTGGTTCGTAATCAACCTTCACCACAAAAACTACAGAAGAACCAAACAATGTCAGGATATAAAATAGGTAAAGAGTTTATTGTTCCTAATTTTAAGGGAAGCTACAAGAAAAGTATTGCGGATATTAATCTATAACAGTTTTTTCTTATTTGCAACAGGAAACAACTTTCCAAAGTTTATTCATCTGTTATCTCGATAATCCATAATTATTTCCCTTTTAGAACAAATATACTTTTTATTCATTCAAATGTCTCAGATATACATGAGAGAGAGAGAGAGAGAATCATTTGACACAAATGACTGCAATTTGAATTATTGACACCTACAGGTTAGTTGACTGGATTATTTAATCTCCTTCGCAACATCTAAGGTCATATGACTGGGGGGACCTGCAGCTTTACGTGGGATCCGACCCACGGGTCACTACATAATCTGAACGCAAAGGACGGTCTCCCACCCAACTACGGCTCAAACCCAATGTCGCTTAATTTCGCTGATCGACGAGAAGCGGTATTACGACATTGGCCACGGTGTTGCCCAGTTGCACCTACGGGTCTACAGTACATTTACTCAGTGTTTCCAACTGGCTAAGCCCACATACTTTACCTTTTGCATTATATACTTATGCCTACTTATAACGCATAACAAATTCTACGAGAAATAATAATAAAAGCATAAAAATATATACCAAATATACCGTATTAAGAATACGCATGTGAAAAATAATTACGGAGCATCTTTCTCCATAGCAACGCCCATAGCAACCGAATCAAGAAATAAACAAAAGAAATTAAAATATTTTGAATTATACATTAAAATTATAAATAATTGAAAAATTAATTTAATAAATAAATAAACAAATGGAGAAAGTAAATTTAATCAACTTATACGTTAACTTTTATATTTAAAATCTATTTTATTCTACAATTTATCTTTTATAAATAAATTATAAATAAATTATAAATAAATTATAAAGCAGTTATTTAAACGTTAAAATACTAATCTATTTTCTTCTACCTCATAACAAATCCTACCTCACAACCAACAAATTCACTAGCAAAATATCACAATATAAATTATTTACCATATATTACTTCAATGTTACAGTATATGATTTCCTTAAGGATATGTATTATTAAGCAGGAGTTCAAAATATGAAATCAATCAATAAACGCGAGGTAACTAATTTAACAACACGTTAACTAATGGATTAGTTAAAGATTAACTAAAAAAAATAGACACAAATTCACCTTTCATAATGGGATAACTTTGCACTGCTCAGACACAAATGACAACGAACTAACACAGATCGTCCGCTGCGATACCCGCTTTCCAGTCGAATGGACTGATTCAGGCATCGACTGCCAGGACTAACCTAAGCTAGCGCACTCTCGGGGACACAGCAAATAGGCTATACGCCATCTTTCGTTATTCAGCTCGATTTTTTTTCCAGTTTTAACGAGCGGCGCAGGACAACGAAACCTTGGAGGAGTTTCTAAATTCTAATCTATTTCTGCGAACATAGTTTCGCTTCTATTCTTTAATGATGGGGGAGGAAATTCTTTCGCCAATGAAGACTGAGGCGATGCCATGGCGACATCTTTTTCAAAGGCCTAGACTAATTGCTGATTAAGGCCTATGGGCTATAGATAATTATACGAGACTGAGAACTGCTTTATAGAAATTTCTTTTGCTAATAAATTACAGCTCTCTCTCTCTCTCTCTCTCTCTCTCTCTCTCTCTCTCTCTCTCTCTCTCTCTCTCTCTCTCTCTCCTCTCTCTCTCTCTCTATATATATATATATATATATATATATATATATATATATATATAAACTACTTATTTGTTAATGAAAATATTTTGAGTGATCATGTGACACGAGTTTTTCCGATTAAAACATTTTCCAGTAATTATCCTATTTACGTAGAATTTCCAAGCATTTCCTTCAGAAAAACTTGCGTAAAACCATTTTGTAATATAAATCTATGAAATAATTTCTTCAAGTTACAACGGTGTTTTCCCCAAATCATCCACATTTTTACCCTAACTTAACCTAACCAAACAAGTACTTGTTCCGTTTAGTGGCGCCATTTTTTAAATAGACTTTTCCAAAACGATTTTACTTATTTTTATTAAATATTTTATGCAGTTTTACTTTTACTAAACTAACAGAACCTAAAAATGGGGCCACTGAACGGAAAATGTTCAGGTTAGGTTAGGTTAGACTTAGTTTAGTAAAAGTAAAACTGCATATAATATTTAATCAAAATAAATAAAATCTTTTTGGAAAAGTCTATTCCAAAAATGGGGCCACTAAACGGAAGTAGTTCTGCCATACCATACCTAAACTAAACTAACCCAGCTTAGTCTAGCCTAACTTTACAACAAACCTGGTCCAGCCTAACTTAACTTAGCCTATCTTAAGATAAAATAATCTAGCCTTGCTTAATATAACAACCTAACCTAGCATAGCATAGCATAACCAAATTAACATAAACGTGTTTCCATGATTTTGCTTTGCCTACATTTAGGGGTAGAATGTCAGCGAAAGTAAATGAAAATGAAATTACAAGTCAGTAAATAACAATTCTTATGAAACAACTCTACCTAAATCCACTCTATGATCGGTTCAATGTAGCATTTTGACATCTTTCGGCCTCTGGAAATTCGTACAACCGAACACTCTTTCCGAGTTTCCAATCTTCGTTGAGAGAAAAGAAGACAGACCTTGGAAAAACTCGAAAATACTCGGAAGGACTGTTTTCTCTACTTTCATTGGATGGTAATATATATATATAAAGGAGAGGATAGGTCTCGAGCAAATACCATAACTATAGACCAGTGTAACTGACATCTTATCTCACCAAAATATTTGAACGAACAGTTAGAGAGAAAATCTGACATTCTGGAGAGACAGAAAAGATTCAGTGAGAACCAGCACGGATTCCGATCGTGAAGCTCGTGCCTATCATCACAACTAATATAATTGGTCGTGATAGGCATCTACGAATAGACATAGATATCATAGATGCACTTAAAAACAATAAAACTACGCCGTAATATATACGAACTTTGTTAAAGCATTCGACAAGTGTGATCATGGTATAATAACGCACAAAATGAAACATATGGCAATAACGGACAAAGTAGGAGAATGGATTTAAAACTTTCTCAGAGAATGTCAACAAGTTGCAAAAATCTAAGGTATATCATCATCAGAATCGGGAGTATACGCAGCGCAGACCACAAGGAACAGTATTAGCTCCACTCCTATTCATTATTATGCTAATAGCCATGTATAAGACAATGAAGTAATCAAGTGTTGTTTACCGTAGGTACAGTTTTTTGTAAAAGAGATTAATTAGTAGATACAATTTTAGTGTCAATTCATTTTGGATACTTTAAAAAAAAATCTTTATAGGTATACTTGAATAATTAATCTTTCATTTTTTTATTTTCAAGAAATTTAATGCAAATTCTTTAGACGATATCTTTGCTTTTACATATATGCTGCTTGGTAAAAATTTGATTCTGAAATGGTATATTACTATCATCAATGAGTGGGAGAGATATTCTCTTACGACGCATCTCAGACACACTTAAAATGAAATTAAAATATAATTATTTCACGAATTTTACATTTCGACACAAACACAAATCTCGATAAGAATCACAGCGAAGAAGTGCCTGTTGGAGAATAATGTCTTCTTCAGCCTTTCAGGGCGGTTCATATGCTATCTTTTAATTCAGTTACATAATTTTTATTTTCTATTTTAATTTCACACTTAAAACATATACTTAATTTCACACAATTAAATCAGTTTTCTACACCTCGCTATGTGACATGGAGAGCTCAAGACAGCAACTCTCTCTTACATTACAGCATATATATATATATATATATATATATATATATATATATATACGTTATGTATACCTTACGTGTGTGTGTGTGTGTACAAGTTTGTATTTACTGTACGTACTAATGTAACTAAAAACGGTATAACTGGCTTGACTATAAAAATCCCGGTAACGTCACTTCCGTAAATTTGATTCACCTCGATGACTCACTACTGATGAATGTCCTAATCAGTCCTGATTTAAAATTCTCAGGGATAAGGTTTTATTTGTATATGTATATATATATATCGTAACCTCGTAGCCGCTCCGTGCGTTAGTCTCTCTTCATACGAAGGTCAAGCTAATGGCCCCATTTCTAGACCTGGCCCGGTGGAGGAGTGAGTTGCTCTCTTGCGATCTCCATCGCACGTAGACAGGCACATTCGGTTCATCTGGTACCGTCCTGAGCCAGGGGTCTATTCTTCTTTTGAAGAATTCTACGATGACACTAGTAATGTTCCTGATCTCCTTCGGAAGCTGGCTTAATAGTCTTGGCCCCCCCTGACAACCAAACTACTTCACTTTAGAGTTGAGGGTGTCCCTCGTCTGGCCTTTAGTTTGAGAACATTACACATTCTACCGTTCCTATTTTCCACTGCTGTTTGGGTGGTTACTGGGTTCAGCTTTAGGTTAGGTACCAGTTTTTTCCATTATCTTCCACGTGTAAATTATGGTGTCTCTCTCTCCCTCTCTCTTCTTTGATAGATAGAATAACCTTTATTAATAATAATAAAATAAATAAATTTTTTCAATTTACAATGACATGAATAATTGTGAAGCTCAACTATTTAATTTGGCCCTTAAACTTTAGGCTTTACTGGGCTCTTATTAAAAATAAGCAGCTAGTTGTTATAAATTAATAATAATAAATAAATAAATAAGTAAATAAGTATTATTAATAGTTAAAACATGTATTACAATATTAAACAATATTAATGGACAATATTAAACAATATTAGTGGACATTAATCCTAGATTTTTGTTAGCATGCCATTATTAATCGGGATTTCAACTTGGTTTTAAACAAATTTACATTCACAATATTTTTTATATCGGCATGCGAGTCATTCCATAGTTTCAATCCAATGAAAATGGGTAGTTTTTGAGATGAAGACAATCTAAATTGAGGTATAACGAGCTTTGATCTCTTTCTGGTCTGATACGAGTGGATTTCTTGATGAGTTACAAAATATCTGTTTACCCATTGCAAATTAATGATTTTGTTCTTACACTCGTAAATAAAAATAAAGTGTGCCAGTTTGGTTATATCGTTGAGCTTTAGTAGGTTTAGCTCTTTAAATAATGCACTAGAGGGATCAAGGAAATCAGCATCAGATAATAACCTTATTGCTCGTTTTTGGATGACAAAGATACCATTTAATGCGTTGTTAGCGGAGTTTCCCCAAACAAGGGTGCAGTATGTTACATAAGGAAGAACAAGAGTTATGATAAAGAGTCAATAAAATTGTTTAGGGACTACATTTCTAAGTTTAAACATTATAGCAACGCTCCTTGAAATCTTTTTCGCGATATAATTTACATGATCACTCCATTGCAAATTCTTATCTAGCATTACACCAAGAAATTTTGTTACAGTACACTCCTTTATGGCGATTTCATTAACATTAAGTTCAACAAGATATACATTTCTTTCATTAGTAAAAATCATGAAATTTGTTTTACTAGTATTTAGGAAGAGTTTATTGGTGGTCAACTATTTCATTACACTGATGAATTCTGAATGAAATATATTCTTTCTAGTGAATATAGATATAATTTACGAAGTCTTTTCCCAGTAGCCGAGTTCTTTGCAGCGATCAATTTTCGCTGTGAAATTTTTTTTAATTTCTTGTAGTTTATTAATTTCTTCCTTTTTTGTATGTGGACGTCAAGACTGAGCAGTATTCAAGTTTTGGTATGATCAGTGTTTTCAACAGGGGAATCATTACTCTTTTTGTCCCTTCTTTTAAAGGTTCTCAGTCTCAGTATATATATATATATATATATATATATATATATGTGTGTGTGTGTGTGTGTGTGATACAGAAGATTTTGCCCATCTAAGTGTTTTTGTAGAGTGCAAAGTTTTTTGGAATGTACATTGTTGAACGTATGTTGAGACTAAAGGACGCTTTGAAAATAATGAAATAAATTTCTTAATAAAAAAAGTATCAAACTATTGACGATTTATTTGTAATATTTCGTGTGCATTTTTCTTTCCAAACCTTCCAAAAGCGACATGGAAAAAACCACCACCTAATTTTCGTAAAAGTTTCTTTGAAATCTTGTTCTAAACATCAAGATGATCATTCCGATGTTGGTCTGTAGATGTTGATCGCTTTTCATTCTTGTTTCTGCGCAAATAATCTCACCCTGATTCAGTACTATTTAGGTCGGAACTTCGCGAAGGTCACTCCATAGTCATTCTACTCCATTATCCTCTCTGGGTTGCAAATACAGTTTGAATGCATTGGGTGTGTGTGCTCAGGATCATTATCACGCCGTAAAATGAACCCATCTCCTATCAGTTGACTTCAAGAATGAATTTAAAGGCTATTAGCATGATGTATTAGTACAGTGGCGCTCATAAGTATTCACATAGAGAAATATTTCAGTTATATTCGTCATTATCGTTTGTGCCATGCATACGATAGTTAGGAAAAGTACACCGTTCGCTCGGAAAAATTTAACAAATAAAAAAAAAAAATTTCAACTCCATCATATAATGTAAAACATCAAAGAATTTGAGCAAAATAAAAAAGTTAAAATTCAAAAGTTTTCGTACATTACAAAATTATTTAATACTTTGTGTGTCCACCTTAAGCTTGAAGAATTTAAAATTTTTATCAGTAGTTGGCTGTTTATTGATTAGAGACTGTTGGCAATTCTGAATTCTAGAATTTTTCTCTTGAATCTTCATGGAAGACGAATAACCGTATAAGCCATCAGTGAGCAATAAGTCGTCGTGGTAAAGAGCTGTTTACGGATCTTAAGAGATCTGTTATTGCTGCACATGAGTCTGGAAAGAATTATAAGATAGGAGAAGAAATTTGAATTCCATTTATGACGGTTGCTGCAGTTATAAAGAAATGGAAAGGCTTTGGAACAATCAAAACTCAACCAAGGTGTGGACGACCTTGCAAGGTTTAAAAACTTACAGTCAGACGGATTAAAAGAATGGCTACTGCGAATCCACGGGTGACTGCGGGTGATATTTCTCAAACATTAAGACTAAGAGCGATGTCCATCCCTCTACTGTACGTCGTACATTGAGAAAGAATGGTCTACATGGAAGAGTTGCACGAGAAAACCTCTGCTACGAAAAGCGCAAAAAGAAGCTCGTTCAAAGTACGCCAAAGATCATCAAAATGATGGATTTGCGTTCTGGAAGAAAGTTCCCTTGACAGACGAAGTCAAAATTGAATTATTCGGCAACAACGAGCAACGGTATGTTTGGCGAAAATCAAATACTGCATTCGAGTAAAAAAACATTCTTCTACGGTTAAACATGGTGGTGGTGGTACTTTGCTTCTCTTAGGATGCTTTAGTGCTTCTGGTCCAGGAAAGTTTGTCATCATCAACGGCATCTTGAATTCGAAGAAATATCAGGAAATTTTAGAAGAAAACGTATTGCCTTCAGTTTGGGGGTCGCGAATGGGTCGCAACTGGGTACTGCAACAAGATAATGATCCAAAACATAAACGTAAGAGCACCATGAAATAGCTTTAACAAAAGAATTTCAAGCTTCTCGAGTGGCTCAGTCAAAGCCCAGATCTCAATTTAATCGAGAATTTATGGTCTGATTTGGAAAAGGTGTCAGCAAGAGAACCCCTTCGATTCTGAATGAATCGCAACAATTTTCTTTCGAAGAATGGGCTAGAATTTCTACTCAGAGGTGTCGAAACCTCGTACAAAAATACCCAAAAAGAATTATTGAAGTCATTCAACAAAAGGTGGACACGCAAATAATTTCAAGTAAATGTACGAAAACTTTTGCATTTTAACTTTTTTTTTCCTCAAATTCTTTGATGTTATATGTTGGAATTAAACCAATTTTTTTTATTTGTTAAATATTTCCAAACGAACTGTAAACTTTTAATAACTATCCTCTGCATGATACAAAAGATAATGACGAATATAACTGAAATATTTCTCTGTACGAATACTTATGAGCGCCACTGTATATTTCTGCGTAGCGATGTAGCGACCTCACCGCCGGCCGACAGACGCAGCTACCTCCGCATATCTTGCGATACAGGAGGGAAAGGGCTGGGCTGGGATCCCATCCTTTCCTCTTTTTCCCAACGATGGGCACCGATAGCCTCGGATCGTGTCCGGGCTGTTTCTACCTTCTCACCCCATGTTTGTTGGGACGCGAGATTTTTAATAATGAATGAATGTATGTATGTATGTATGTATGTATTAGTATCTAGTTGCACCTTGTTGAGTCCATCCTTTCGTCAATTCTCACAAAATCTCCCATTCCAGTTGGCGAGATGCAACTCCAGACGTATACATACCCAGCCTCGCACGAGTTGTGGTTGGTTTGAAGCGCATATCCTTGGGTTATGCTTCCGACGTACGTACCCTACAATATCAAATTTAGACTGATCGCCCAAAAAGAACTTTTTCCGCTGTTCTTGGATCCATTCTTTAGGTTTGTTAGCGTATGTCAGTCTCGTGGACTTACTCTTTCTACGCAGGATAGTTACTGATAACTTACCTATAATAATTACTCTTCCTTTCAAACACTTCTCACTGGGGATCTTCTTCTACGGTGGAAGAATACACCCATGATGGTTTTGCTGGTTATTCTGTTAGCTCCTGGATAGATTTTGTCCTGCCCCTAATTAAGGAAATAATCTTTAGGTACCCCTCATCTTGTACAGAGAGAGTTTTCGGTCCGGCTTCACTTTTTCCTGTTACTGAATCATTCTTTTTTGTATTAAAGACCTCTTAAACTGTACGCTTAGAAAAGCCAGTTTTATGAGCACTTTCACTCGGCTGTCATTTTGTTTATGCTAATATAGAATTTTGAGACGGTCACTGCTGAAATTCTTGGTATTCTGACCTATAACTTTTCTGGAGAGAAACGTATTAAGTCATAAGAATTTTACTAAACCAATGGCGATTTTTACGTGTAAGCAACGTGTTTTATGATTAAAGTTACAATATTCCATTCAAAACTGCATAACGTGCGTCACTGTCTATACTTTCAAACACTGCGTTTATTCACTATCAAATTTCAGTCCATTGGGAACCTAAGACCGAAAATCACACTATTCAAGGGCTTCTGCACGATAATATATATATATATATATAAAAAGAACGTTGAAATTTAGTGGTGTGACACCTCGGCAATTGAGTTCGATACGCCATTCACAATGCTCTTGGGACAAGGAACATAAGTTCCATTAACTTCTTTGTAAAGTTTCTGTTGTTTTCAGAGGAATTCCATTTGCAGTGAGTGTTCCCAAGTGTTTTGTTGACTTTAACGGAATTTCAAGTCAGTCATTTTATTATTCATTTTTCAGTAAAATTTCATAAATATAATTACTGTTTTGTTTATAAAAATAAACCACACGTTTTTTTTTTTTCATTTTTATGCTGAAAGGTTATTTGCTTACTTTTCACTATTATGTTCCTTGGAACTGTTCCGGGATTTGTCCCATGGACATTCAATCGAAAAGGGAACAGGGAATTCCTCTAAAACCCACCAAGAACGAGCTTTGAACAGGAATTCCCGAGAAAAACGCTTAGTGTGAAAGGTGTGATAATAGTATTATAATAATAGTATGGTCGCTTCATCGTTAGAAACGGATACAAATAAATGCAACTAATGAATAAAGGTGGACACTTGCCGGAAGTAACTGTGGCAAAAGGGGTGAAATTGAATCTTATTAGCAAAGACACGAAAGGGGCAGTTGTCCCCCATTTAAAGAAGCAACTGTGTGTGTGTGTGTACGAATGACACCTCTCACCAGAACTATTAGAACGAAGGGTATATAATTATTATTCTCGGGGCATCGAAAAAAGAAGAAAGTAAAAAATTCAACAAAAGGCTCTCGATTGGGGTACAAAGACCAGCTCTTCCTTTTCTCGTAAGGAAAAGGGGGCAACTCTTTAATATAATCCATACCAAGTTTTTAAATTTTTCAAGTGGATCAAATTTTTACTGACGACTTTTCGAGTCAAAGGGTGACATTTTTGAAGCAATGAAAGACTCGTCATCAGATTAGGAAAGTTGAACATTTTAGAACTTAAAAAGTTAAATTATAAGACTTTCTCTGTCATACATACATACATACATATTCCGCCATCCACTGGCGTACTGAAAAGACGTGGTAGTCAGATGTCTTGCTTGATTATTCTATAATATATTTTGAAAGATATTTCGGGATTCTCTATCGAGAATTCGTTCATTTATATATAAAATCTTTTAGCTACAGTTGTGTTTCATATTTTCAAATCGCAAACTCTTATGTGATAAATATTTAATTTTTAATTTATTGTTAAAATGCCGTTTACAAAGTATACGAGTATGTATGCAAAATGCTAGTTCAATTTTACTCGTTATTTATACGTAGACGAGCGCATAAACGGGAATAGTGTCTAAGTTTTGTAATTTGAAGTTATATACAGTATTAATGATAAGTTTCAGGAGTTAAAGAATTAAATTTTTAAAAATTTGATGGAAGAAATTAATTCTAAAATTAAAAATAATGTAATTAAAAAAGTTAATGTAGACGTGCAAAAAAAAAATTACAGTAATTAGCAAAAAGGTTTGGATCTTATAAAGGTTTCTAGTGTTGAGGATAATTTAAAGGAACTGAGCTAAATATTAATAGTTCTTCGAATTCTGAGAGTAAATTAAACTAGTTCAGGATAACGTACAAAAAACTAAGGCAAAGATAGCTAAAATTACCAATAACTTCAATCGGATAGAAATAAATCAACCGATGATAATTTTACTTTGGTCAGAAACTGTGCTTAGCCAAAGGCGTCGTCGAGTTTTCGGTTGGTTTGTCAAAATCTATTTAGTCTATTAGAAACTACAGATAACGAAAATGAAACAGTGTTGTTAGACTCATCCATTGTTAAGCATATGGATAATGAATTTTGTTTAAGAAATAGAGTAAAACGAGAGAAAATATGCGTACCAGGTGCTAAAACAGAAAAGAACATCAGGTAAAGAATTTGAAATTAGAAACTGCAAATCCGCTTTTAATTTCTCACGTTGGAGGGAACGATTTGTATAATTTCAGTAGTAGGACAGAAGAATTGTTAGCTAAATAATGGTTTCATTAAATCTCCGAATGACAAGTCAAATAACGTCCTAGTTTCTGATGTTCTTCCGAGAATTTATAATTATTATCAATTACAAAATTACCAATACTAAATAGAAGCGATGTGCGTCTTTGAAGGAGTAGAATTCGTTAACACTTGGTCAAATTTTAACTCTGTGGATATGTTCAGTCAAGACAGCATTCACGTGAGTGAAATGGGTAATGCGTGACTCGGAAGGGCGATTAATAAAATGCGAGTTGGGTTTACGTAAACGTAGGCAACATGAAATACACTGAGCGGCAGAAAAACCGGCCCACTTAGAATATCGCGAAAAGCAAAAAAGTGGGCAAGCTTCTGTTTATAAAAGTTTTAAAATTCGAAAATATAGTCTATGAGGCAACCAAATAACGAGACAAAACAACGTCAGCTGCGAACACACTAGCTATAACGAATTTTCGACTTCTTTTAAGAATTCGACAGTCTGACATTCAGTTGCTCTTAGACTGCTAGTGCCACTTTTTTCTTCCACTACTGGGAGTAAGCGTTTGCGTTTAGTAACAGAGAGACTTCTAATTCTTTTGGGTTTCAGAATTGGACATTTACAATGGATTTGAGTGCCGTGAACGTCGCAAGAGTCGTCGCCCTAATTGAAGATGGTCGGAGCCAGCGTTACGTCTCCGATGCGTACGTGTCTACCGTTATGTGAAGACAGGAGAGTACACTCGAAGACCAGGATCTGGAAGATCGCGCTGCACATCTGCCCGTGACGATCGTTTCATCGTCTTGATGAGCTGGAAAGGTCTCGAGACGTCAGTGTATCGGAGCGAACCGTTAGAAGGAGACTTACGGAAAGTGGCTTACGTGCTAGACGTTCAGCAATGGGCCCGGAATTGCTCCCACACCACCGCAATGCTCGTCTTGCTTTCGCTCGTAGCATGTCAAGTGAACTATGGTCCAATGGAAACGAGTATTGGTTCACGGACGAATCAAGATTTAATCTTCAAACATCCGATGGACGGGAAAGAGAGTGGAGAAGAACAGGAGAAAGATTCGCCCCGTGCACTTTTACGGAGAGGGTTGGCTTTTGGAGGAGTCCAATTGACATGCTCACGAGCGAAAGCAAGACGAGCATTGCGGTGGTGTGGGAGCAATTCCGGCCTATTGCTGGACGTCTAGCATGTAAGTCACTTTCCATAAGTCTCCTTCTAACGGTTCGCTCCGATACACTGACGTCTCGAGACCTTTCCAGCTCATTGCCGACATTTATGCCGCTTAGTGTAGTTCCTTCTCATTTCGGAAATGTAACTCGTCTCGGCCTCAGGAAAACTTAACGTGAATAGAAGAACAGATAGTAACGTAGAGAATAGTTTAATAGTAGTAGATTTTTTTAATGTGAATTTAAAGCTTTAGTTCGTGCTGAAAATTATGACATTGTGGCAATGACTAAAACGTGAATTAAAAGTACAGATAAGAATTTTATAGGTAAATACCATATTAAAGGCTACGAACTTCTTAACAAGGAGAGAAAGGGTAAGATGGGAGGTGGTGTACTCTTACACTGCAGAGAAAATCTTCGTTCACTTCAAAGGACGGTTAATAGCAGTTAGATATAATTATTTAAAAAATTAGCGCCAATAACTTAGTCTTTAATTTTGGGGTTGTATATAGGCTTCCTTCACAAGTAGAATTAGACGTCGAAATGTACAGGGTGTTCGAAAAGTTCCGTCACCCCCTACAAACTGTACATATTGTAATACCAATTTTACTTTTGTGTGGTTAATTGTATTTATATGTGGTAGGTGTAATTTAAACAAGTCACTAGCAACCATTACTTTAATTACAGTAAATACAGTTACTAATCAAGAATATCTGTGTGCGCACCAACATTTTCGTAACAAAGGATTATGCGCCTCCACGTGCGGTGAGAGAATCGACGCAGCATTGCTGGAGTGATTGCACCAAATGCATCTCGAACAGCGTGTTTCAGTTCCTCTGTTGTGCGGTAACACACCCGGGATACGTTCTACTTGACGAAACCCCATAACGCATTGTCACATGAAAATAGATCTGGATTTCGGGGGCGGCCATTGAAGAGGGGCAAGTAAATGTTGCTAGCCATGGCCGATCCATTTGTCTCTGAACACTTCGTTGAGGATTTCCTCACATTAATGGCAAAGTGAGCCGGAGCCCCGTCTTGTTGAAACCACACCCGACCAAGCAGCCCTAAACCAGTCCCGTAACATGTTGAGGTAGGCAGTTTGGTTGACAGGACCCTCAAAAATATATGGACCGAACAAGTTCCTGGCAGACACTGCAGCCCATATCATCACGTGCGGTGGATGTGTTCCAGTTCCTGAAAGAAGTGTGGATTTGCCTTGCTCCAGGAGTAAATATTTCTCATTTTGGCGCTACGGTAAACTGCATACTCGTCAGAAAAAAAATCACTGTTCCACATACAGGAATTGTTGGAAAAACGGTCAAAAACCGTTCACAGGCTTCATATCGTTTCTGCATGTCTGTATCGCTTAATTCATTAACAAATGACGGGCGGTATGGTTTCATAGCGAGATCTTTTGTCATATGATTTCTCATTGTGGACATGGGGACTGCAAGTTCTTGTGATCGTTTCCGAAGTGATTTTTTCGGTGAACGAGCCACCGATGCAATCACACTTTCACAGTGTTCTGCTCGTGTTGTTGGTTTTCCGACCGTGGTCTGTCCTTGATGGAGCCAGTTTCAAACAGCTTTTTCTCCCAGCGTAATACCATCTTGTTTGGTGGTGCAGCTATATTGAATCTTGTGTTGAAATCATTCTGGATATCATGCATCGTTTTGCCAGTATGTGACCTTTCATGAGCCCATGTGCTCATCACTATCCTTTCCTCCAGAGTGTAAGTGGACTGGTCTGTCATTGTTCACACAACTCTAATACTTGGAAAAGAAAAGGAAATGTCAATGAAATCACATATAAATTCAATTAATCACACAAAAATAAAATTGGTATTAAAATATGTACATTTTGTAGGGGGTGACGGGACTTTTCGAACACCCTGATAGTATAAGATAGTCGAGGGGTGGAATAGCCTACCTGCGGTGGTCCGTGGCGAGCACTTCGTTTAACATGTTTAAGAATAGGTATTTTAGTAACATAAATCTGATTTAAAGGGTGGATAAATTGATTTAAATGTAGTAGAAGGTGCTGATCGGATCTGGTTGCAGAGCACTGGAAGTTCTCAAATTGATAGAGAAGGAAAGCGTGATGGGATCTCTCAGGAGTCAAAACCTTCACATTGACTTTTCCAATTACAGGGATGCTACTTGGGTACACAGTGTAGGATTGTTAGTACTTTTTACGAAAATTTAGTAGTTTTGCGTTCATACTATTATTTATTTCCCACTGTCCTCTTATACAGTGTTTTACAAACTTTTTTTCTCGTAACCCAAAACAATAAAATCTTTTGACTACAGCAGTGTTTTCATGAAATCACAATAAAGGGCAATACACTACATTCTAGTTTTAACTACTTCACTTCAAGTGATAACTAGACATGGAAGTTACTTGAAAATGCAATACAAATACAGTAAATAAAAAAGACTACTGTAGGTTGAATTTTAATTAATGTGGCGGGTGGGCCTGCCCGTTGTTCATGATCTCTTTCCAATCTGGATAATAAGCTGAAAGCGAGTACATACACAATTTCCAAATATTCGACGCCTATCCGACCGCCAAATAAAAATGAGGCGGTTCGTTTTACGCACCAATTTCAAATAATTGCTTTGTAGAAAAGATTTTCTACACCTTGTGACCCAGTGATTAATATTTTGCGACCCATACTTTGAAAACCACTGCTCTAATGAGTGATTGAGTACGCGAGATACAGGGGTTAGACAAAATAATATGAACACCTTGATAAATGGCGGTTTTTATTCTTAATATGGAGTTGGTCCTCCTTTAGCGGCAATAACAGCTGCAATGCGTCGGGGAATTGATTCATACAGCTTTTGGACAGTGGCTAGAGGAATCCTGAGCCATTCTTCGAGCAAACCCTGCTCCAGTTCCTCCAAAGACGCCGGCGGTGGGAATCGGCTTCTGACCTGCTGCTCCAACTGACACCACAGATGCTCGATAATGTTAAGATCCGGGGATTGTGGAGGCCAATCCGAAGCGTTCTACTTCACTGACATGCTCTTCAAACCAGTTTTTAACGACCCCAGCGGTGTGGATTGGTGCATTATCATCCTGGAAGACGGCGCCGCCATTGGGAAACAGCGTTTGGACCATGGGATGGACCTGGTCAGCCAATATTGACAGATAGACCTGGGCGTTAACCGTACCATGCAGTACTACAGCTGGGCCAAGAGTATTCCACGATATTGGAATTCTGAAACTATTCTTTTCATTATACTTTTTCCTACTTTCCTATAAATCTTCTTTCACCACTACTTTCTGTCAACAATGGGTGGCGGAGGAGGGAGAGAGCCTTGTCTGTTCTATATTTTACTATTACTACTTTTCCTGTGTGAAAACTGTACTATTAGCGTAAACATGGGAAAGTTTTCATTATTCTTTTTTTTCAATGCTATTTCTACTTTTTTATTTCCTTCTTGGGCTAGCCTAGAGTGGATCTCTCTCTCTCTCTCTCTCTCTCTCTCTCTCTCTCTCTCTCTCTCTCTCTCTCTCTCATATATATATATATGTCAAATTAGCATTCATTGAACTTAAAATGGATGGTGGTCTCAAAAAGACTTTTGAAAAGCGATTTTGGTCTAAAATTCAGCCTTTCACGTTCATAAAAATTCGTTAATTAAAACATGTTATTTTCGACCTTTCGACCTTCGATGGAATCTGTGTCAAGGATTGTGATGCCACCGTTAACAAACCAACCAAATGGATAGACTCTATTTTAAGCATTTTTACTTCTACTCGTATTTCTGTACAAGCCATCGTCAGTGTTGGTTATTTATTTTCTTGTTTTTCGGTGTATAAACAGTATAATAATTGAATGAGGAGGTCCAGAAATTATCACAGCACTCAGGCCAACCAATGTGGCCCAATGCTCTAACTCTTGTAGTATTATTACCAACACCATCGGAAGTCGAACCCCCGACCTCAGCGTATTCGCTTCAGTTATAGAGAAAAGGTGTTACCCATTAAGTTAAGGGTATTGGTAATTTTGGGGTTTTAATTTTTTTTTTTTAACCATTATTAAGTGAAGTGTGTTTATACTTTACATATAACGTTTCACAGTATCAGAGTTGCCTATTAGTCCACCCATCTGTTTATCTATTTCGCTGTCTATTTCCTTATAAAATTAAGGAAAGTGTTATCATTTTATGAAACAGGCATTTGACGAAAACGATGAATTTTATCCAAATAATATTAGGAAGAATAAGAAAGTCCCCCTCAAAATAAGAACGAAAGCTGAATTATTATTTAATTGTACGATTTGAAAAACCAAATCCTGATTTTATGCAATAAATTGTGATAAATACCAAAACCTACCTTTATCTAGTCGGTCCACGATCGCTTTGGAACGTAAATAATTTCATATGAAAGATTTTGAATACAAATTTTTAAGCAGTGAAACATTAACATTTACTTTAAGCCCGCGAGTCACTTACATTTTGATAGCATCTTCACAAATTTGATCTCACTGACTTTGAATGTGAAGCTCAAAATGTTTATGCTTTGGCAATTTTGTGAATTTATGGACTGACTGGCTTTTTCTCGCTTTCACAAAAAGAGTATTTGTTCAAGCGTGGCCTGACTAAATATAGGTACTCTTTAGAAATAGGGAGAACACGGTTTGCAGGATGATGATAAGCGTTTGCTGTTTAACCTCTCTCGTAAAGAAAGAGACCTACAGCTTTCCGTGGGACCCGAACCATCTAAGGGTGGCTACATCATGTGAACGCGGAGGGAGGTCACCCATGCAGCTATTGAACAGACCCAACATCGCTTAACTTCGCTGATCGAAAGGTAAACGGCTGTTTCGAGAAAATACAAAATTCGTTTATTACTGCGAATGCGCAATATTAAATACAAAACTAATCCTGTAAACGAATAAACTGCAATCTAAAACGTTTCACTACAAAAATCTGTTCGGTGTCCAGTCTATAAACCGCCTGATATATATATATATAAAGGGTGTCCCAGAAGTCTTGGAGGGGTTTTATTTGGCTATAACTTTTTTCTTTTTTGATTTATTTATTTTTCCTTTTCAATTAAAGTACCCTTGCTGCGATTAATGAAAATGGAATCCTGGACAGTGCAACAAAGAGTGATCGAGCTATTCGACGGTACGTCGCTCAATTTTGTATGGGAAAGGGTCAGGGAGACGAACCACGGACTGGGCGTCCTCCAACAAGCCGAAGTCCAACTCTGGTTGAGATTGTTCGTGAAAGCGTTGAGGAAAATCCACATCAGTCCGATGACGCAGCCAGGAATTACACATTTCAAGAAGTTCCTTACATCGAATTTTAAGAGAGGATATCAATCTTTACCCGTACAAAATTCAAATTGACAAATAAATTAAACCACAAGATCATCAGAGTCGAATAACGTACGCTAATGCGATTTTAGATTTACGTAATGAAAATTAAGATTTTCACCAGATATTACATTTGTAATTAAAATCGTAATAAATATATTTTCCAAGTGTTACAAACCTTTTTTATTTGATCCCCAAACAAAAACGTTATAGCCAAATAAAACCTCTCCAAGACTTCTGGGACACCATATATATATATATATATATATATATATATATATATATATATATATATATATAATTATATATATATATATATATATATATATATATATATATATATATACGTACAGTATATGAAAGCCAATGTTTTCTTTCGTAAAGTTCATTACCACAAAAATCAAACATGTTCAAAAGGAACTCGACCCAAAACGTGCCTTCTTAAGTCATTTTTGAGAGAGAGAGAGAGAGAGAGAGAGAGAGAGAGAGAGACCCTACCTAAGTTCCACTCTAGGCTAGGCCCAAGAAAGAAATAGAAAAGTTAGAAATAGCAATGAAAAAAGAATAATGAAAACTTATACCATGCTTACGCTAATAAACGTGTACAGTTTTCAGACAGGAATAGTAGTAAAAGTAAAATATAGAACAGACAAGGCTCTCTCCCTCCTCCGCCACCCACTGCTGACAGAAAGTAGTGGTGAAAGAAGATTTATAGGAAAGTAGAAAAAAATATAATGAAAAGAATAGCTTCAGAGTTCATTCACACCATGCGTACACTTATCTCGTGTACTCAAATTTGCCCTTTATTTCCCGCTGACGACAGCGGGAAATAAAGGATAGCATGCATACAAAACTACTAATCTAATCTACACCATTAATTTTTTTAAGATTTTTTATTTATGTACAAGTCATCATCATTTCTTCGTAGCCCGCCAAAGCCACCGCATCGAAGTTTATCATATATTGCCTCCTTCGCATAGCAATTACCTAACTAAAACAGTGGAACTACCAAGATAATATTATCCATTTCTACAAAACACTTATCTATTCCATTAACACGACAGGCGAGTGTCCGAGCGTGTTTTCTCTAATTAGATGTCTGTTGCGTGTGTGTCTGCCAACTCTTTGAATGTCACGAGTTTCATCTTGGGTCTCCCATCGTGAAAGTTGTTTCTGCAGCAAGTAAAACAGTGAGGTGTTCATACTTCGCGGTGTTGTGCCACCACGAGAGTAGAGAAGATCTCTTTCAGGCGAGGAATATCA